>OW285237.1:85751101-86951101 GCA_935421215.2 Melolontha melolontha | reverse complement strand
ACAACAATCAGAACATGCTATCCTGTAGACAACGTGACTATTTAGAAAGAAAGGTGTTATGTCTTTTATCTTACTATACAACTTCTTCAAGGTATGGGTGTTGTATTTAGCAATTTTAATGTTATTAAATTGTTTAAAATGTGATACAATTGTATGAGTAAGACCGCCAATGTATGGGATTTTTTTGTAAATCACACTGTCTGCAGGAATGTCCTCAGTAGGGCCATCAAAAAAGTTTGAGCTAAATATTAATTTATTAAGAATATGCTTAGGATAGCCATTCTATAGTCAAATATTTGGAACTCCTATGGGTTCGCCCATCAGTCCAATTTTAGCTCAGATAGTTATGGATCAGTTGTTGGAGAGTGTGATAGCTAAGTTACCATTTCCATTACCGTTCTTGTACAAGTATGTTGATGACATTGTTTGCTCTGTTCCACAAGAAAAAATAGATCTAACATTAAAAATTTTTAATAGTTACAACAAACACTTACAATTTACTGTGGAAAAAGAAAATAACAATAGCGTGCCCTTCTTGGACGTTTTAGTAATTCGTGACGTTAATAATTGTATCATTTTGAATTGGTATAGAAAACCAACTTCATCTGATCGTTTCATTAACTATCACTCTCATCATCCTCTCAATCAGAAGTATAACACCATTATAGGTATGAGAAACCGAATATCACATATTTGTCATGAAACCTTTTTAAATGACAATCTTAAAGAACTTTTCAACATCTTCGTCAACAATGGCTATCCTAAGCATATTCTTAATAAATTAATATTTAGCTCAAACTTTTTTGATGGCCCTACTGAGGACATTCCTGCAGACAGTGTGATTTACAAAAAAATCCCATACATTGGCGGTCTTACTCATACAATTGTATCACATTTTAAACAATTTAATAACATTAAAATTGCTAAATACAACACCCATACCTTGAAGAAGTTGTATAGTAAGATAAAAGACATAACACCTTTCTTTCTAAATAGTCACGTTGTCTACAGGATAGCATGTTCTGATTGTTGTGGCGTTTATATAGGTCAGACATCACAGTGGCTAAAACAGCGCATTACTCAACATAAAAGTGATGTCCGTATTGGTAAGAGATCTTGTGCATTGGTGGACCATGCACTTGATCGTGACCATACTTTCAATTTTGTTGACGTTAAAATCTTAAACGTTGAAAATAACCTTAAAAAAAGAACCTTTTTAGAAATGGTCCACATCAACAGGGAGACAAATAACATAAATTATAGATCTGATACTAATGGTCTTAGTATAATTTATTTTAATATACTGGGTTTGACTGTTAGTTGACGATCTTAAATCGTTTTGTTATTTGGTCCATATACTGTTTTAATTTATATTGCATTATATTTTTTATTTTTCATGTTTTAACTTTTCATATATATGTTTTTTAAAAGTTCTTAGGGCTTGTTTCTATAGTTACTTTATTTTTTATATCTAATCATTTTTATTTTGTACGTCAATTTTATTATTTTTTAACTCTACATTTTGTAAGTATTTTTAGTACTGTTCTATACTCTTATTTATTTTTTGTTATTTTTCTCATTAATCTTGTAGTTACCCCAGAAGAAGCGACAAAGTGTTGCGAAATATAGGGTAATTTAATAAAGGAGTTTTTTAATTGACCGCTTACCCGAATTTAAAGAATTTTTGATATATATATATATATATATAAATTGATAAATTATTGGAGTTTTTCGGCTTTTGTATGAAATATTTACCAATATCGCTCCGGATTGGTCCATTCTAGTAATAAGAGATCCAAGATTATTAACATATTATTACTGAGCAAGCTATTTAAATCGTAATACCAAATCTACTATTGTTTGATTCCCAATGTGGTTAAGTCCGTAAAAAATGTTGTTGCTGTTAATTATGTTTATAAAATATAAATAATCTATTTGTGATAACCAAATATTTTGCTTAATCTGACATAAATATATAAAACGTAATCAAAAATTACTTGACATACATACATCTAGTCCGTTGGCACCCTAGAAAACAGTGCGGTCCTTATGGGAATACCGCACAGAGTTGCCAGGTTTTGTCCTGAAGATATATTAACGCGCAAATGCAATATAATAAGCTTGCAAAACTTGATTTATTTACGAAGCGTTCGAAAAATTAATTTAAATGTGTAATGTAATTACATAAACATAAATAAATTACTCTGACGTAATAATTTAAAAAATTAAAAAATAAGGTTATCATTGGGGATTTCTGTACTTTAATGTTTGTGGTTAGTAGTTGATTCATTTGACTGGTATGTTTATGCAATATTTGTTGTTGCGCATATAACCAAAACGTAAGCTACGAAATTGTCAATATACGAGGGGTACTCTAGAAATTTCCTAGATGTCAGTTGCCGTACATTTTAATAAGATTGTCTTAAACTTTGACATTTACTATGATACACACCATTGACAGAAAAACAGTCAGCTGCGTAGTTTTATATTAATAGGGTTTCAAAGAAATAAATTTAATGAAAAAATGGACATTTTTCGTGAACATTTTCGTGCAATGATTTTTTACAATTTCAAATGTGGACTAACTCAACAACAATACATCGATCAACTTCATTCTACCTTTGGTGATGAAGCACCATCCAAAACCACAGTTTATAACTGATTTGCAGAATTTAACCGTGGACGTTCTGCATCAATGCTATACGAGAAATGGTTGAAGGGGAGCGACATGCAACATATCGAGAGATAGGGGCATCTTTGGGCGTTGGTAAAAGTCAAATACAAACAATTTTACATGAGCATTTAGTAGTGAAGAAACTTTGCAATCGTTGGATTCCACACAAAGCTCAAAAAATGGTGAGTTGGTGCAAAAAAATGCTTCAAAAATCGAATTATGGTGCTTCTACCAATGTATACAGCAGGGGTGACCACAGCGAGGCTTACGAGCCGCATGCGGGTCTTGAGTCAATCTCGTGCTGCTCTTGAATCCAATAGTAAAAATAATACAATTTTAAAAAGTATACATTAAATATAATTAAATGGAAACTCTGCCCAGCCTGACAACGCTTAACTTTTGTAATGACCAGGCAACGTTGTTCACGCACCACTTTATTCTGGAGTTGGTAACACTGCACAAACGCCAAGCTGCGTGTCGTCATGGCAATGCTGTAAGAGTACATTCTGACGTGATGGTCGGCGGCAGTTAGTTGCCAGTCGCGCTCACGTAGGCAGTAGCGAATGACGTTATTTTTCTTTGCGCAGTTCAGTTATTTGAGTACAGGTGTGGCCTAGTTGCTGGTGTACTAATAGTTACGATGTTGTCTAAGAAGCGTAAATATGAAGAGGAGAATCGAACTTTTAATATAGAGTAGGAGGAGGAATTCGTTTTTGTAGAAAGAAACGGTGAGCTAATGTGTCTTTTGTGTCAAATAACGTTGTCACAGTTCAAAGCCAGTAATTTAAAACGAAATCATGACACTAACCACAGTGGTTTCAGTAAAGACTTTCCTGTTGGCTCTCTGTTAAGAAAAACTAAATTAAAATCATTAAAGGAAAAACTTTATGGTCAGAGTAGGGTTATGTCAATGTTTACCAAGGAAGCAGATTTGATAACCAACGCTGGCTTCGTCTTGACTTTTAATATTTCAAAAGCAAAAAAGCCTTACACAGAGGGGGGTTTTATTAAGAAGAATATAGCACAAGTTACATCTATTTTAGAACCCGAAAATAAGACACTGCAAAAACTGATCGACCAAATGCCCGCTGCTAGACACACAATAGAGAGGCGAGTTTCTGTTATTAGTGGCGGTATTTTAAATAATTTACAAAAAAATTCTGAAATAATGTCCATGAATATTGGGTAAATCTGCCTGAATAGGTGGATCTATAAATACTGGTTGAGCGTGTAAAATAGAAACAGTATCATTTGGATCCAGTAGCTATAATATACTTTTAACGTCGTCAAAATGCATGTAATAAGATGCTGCTTCTATTCATGTGCCACACAACGTCACAACAGGTTCTGGTGGCAGTTTTTCACGAAATAAATTCTTGCGTACAGGTGCCTTGACAAAAACTTTCTTGACAAAAGATATCAATTTATTTGCATTCGGGTAGCATTTTCTGACTTCATTCTATTGTATGTTTGTTGTAAGAGCCAACGAGCCGCCTTCATATACCGTATGGAACTGGGGTGAGAGAACGACGGAGAGGTAAACCTTACCAGTGCACTAGAGAAGAGAGATGGGACTGTTATAGCACCAGGCGCCAGGCGTGTCTGTACCCAGTCTGATCAGATACGTCGCCGAAAGATGTTCAGAGTAATTATACGTAGAACATCGATTATAATGGCAAAGTATACACAACTAGAAAAAAAAATTTATTTAGCGGTTGTGCATCAGTACTTGTTCACCTGAAATCCAGATTACAGGTTCATACAATTTACTAATAGGTACACAGAATTTTTTCTTTTCTTTGATGGAATTATGCGTCCGTTTTCTCAGAATATTTTTAATTTTCTCTTCAAGTGCAGCATTTTATTTAGTTACGGTAGCAGTTTTAATTTTTTTTATGTGTTTATATTTTCCTTGATGTAGCGTTTATACATCACCGGAATTTAATTATGTATGCAATCACAGGTTTGTGCTATTTAGAAATACACAGATTTTTCTTTCGTTTTGGTGGAATTATGCGTTTGTTTTATTTTTTATTGTACAGCATTTGTGCATTTTTATCATTATTATCTGCGGTGCAAGACCTCTCATCTTAGAAATACGTTGCGTATACACATACGCAATACGTATGTGTATACCACACCTATTCCTGACGTATCATTGCTTATCCAATCATACGTGTGTGTATACCATACCTACATCTGACCTATCCTTATGCTGACCTATGCTTATCCAATCAAATGCTACACTATACATTCAATAAACATATCGGAGAAGTAAAGCGGCGGGGACGCGTCTCGCGCAGCAGTGTCGTTTTCTTACCTCGTTTACACACGGTATACAGCTCTATCTATTACAAATAATAACACTTTTTCTTTATTTATATCGTGCTTTTCACCCATAGCGATTTTCAAACATGAAGTTACGTTAGGTGATATAAATTCTGCATTAGTTCTTTCGATTCTCTTAGATGTGTAGACATTGCCGCCGTCGCTGTTCATCACATACTAACACAATAAAACTCAAGTAACTAATCAAATTAAACAGGAAATTGGCCCGCAGCAAATTTGAGTCGCCTCATGAAATGTACCCCTGACTGCCGATACCTAGTTATAATACAAGCATAATAAAGATAATCGATTATACCGAAATCCCTGGGTCTGACGGATGTCTTTCTTAAAGAGTTTACTTTTTATCGACTTCTAATGTGTCCACGTGTATTTAATAAATGCATATAAACAAGATGATTACACAATAGAGTTTTAGTTACTGCTTAGTTTCACAGATTCGTAATAAAGTAAAGAAAGCAATTATGGAGGAACATATATTTAATAAGAACATATGAGATATTAACACATTATTTCATAACTCATTTAAATTAAATTTGATTCAAAATACATATTTTATTACATCAAAAAGAAATTTAATATTCTAAGTATCACTGTTATTGTAGGTCATCAAATTAGAATCCAAAGAGAATTTCTAAGAATCCTAAATTTTTAAATTAATTATTGCTGTTATTATTTTGGTCTGTGTGCTACTACCATCAGCATTTATGCATATAATTAAATCTTATACGTTATCTACAATTTCATCTACGTGCCACATTTCTTCCTCAACTGAAATATATTATATAACACAATAGTAATAGCAAATCAAAATGTTAATTAAACATATACCTTTTTTACATGATTAAAGTAATTAGTCCATTGTTCGTACAAAACTTAATTATTTGCTCTGTCTATTAAAGCATGTTAGGCACTTTGAAAGTGGTATTGTTCATTCTAATAAGGACAAAAATAAACATATAAACAAATCAAATAATGACTTATGACAACAAGAAAGAAGACGGTGAATGATACAGCTAATTCCACTCTATTCAAATTGTGTAACAGAATTCGATAACATTGAACACTAGCAAATGAGAATTATGTACGTTAATTCTATAATTGGAATGGGATACATATATAATATGTATACATAAGAAAAAGCCTGTACTGTCTCTAATGTGGAAACAGACTACATATATATACCTATACGTACAGTACCTCACAAAATTAATGTCTCCCCTATAATAGTGTTTATATCAAAATTACGTTCCTTTCGGTGGCGCCCACAGTTGTAGGGTCTCAGCTATTCCATGTAGAAATCTTTACTGGCATATACACTTACATATATTTACATCTACTCCGTCTTAGATAGACTAATTATTAAATATGTTTTATATTCGTATCTTATACAATTTGTGTTAAAATATCGATAGATGTTACTTATAATATGTAAAAAAAAATTATTATTATTTTATATATTACAAAGATTTTAGATTATCATTTTTAATTAGCTTCATCATTTTTAGTCGCGGTTACCATCATAGTGTTTTTAAAAATAATTTACAATTAAACATATTTTGGAAGATAGCTTGAAATTGTTTAATAAATTGTGTTATTGTTGTTATAAATAAATAATGACAGGATATTGAGATTTGAAAAAATTATCATTTCTTCAATTTTTTATTTATATCCACCAATCACCTTCTTTTCTTTGTCTCTTGTTTGTTTATCTGTTTTTGCATTTATTTTATTTCTATATAAAGAATTTACGATTCTTTTGGTCAAATGGTACTATTTTCTTCGTCTAAGTAAGTATATAGGTGTGTACTATAAGTGTTTACTAATACAAAAACTAGTACGTAAATTCTAGAAAACACAAATCCAATTATGGATTTTACAACAGGAAAATTTAAATGAACTACACGGAGCTCTTCAAAGTTTGCCAAGAACAGGAAGATGCTCTGTTTTAAGTGAAGAAGACAAAAATAGAATACAAGAGTGTTGTACTGAAAATCCATCTACTACCTTGACTAAAATATAGAACCGTTACAACTAGATCGTTGATGGAATGCATTGCCGAAAACCAGCAACAAAACCAGAAATAGTAGTAGAACATAATAATCTGATACACAAAAAATGGCGACGAAATACTAGGTATAATCATCAACCATGGGAAGTGGTAGAATACGATGCGGCTTTATGGCAGCGGCGGCTGGTACTAAAGGGCACAAGGGCACGTACCCACCTAACCATCAATATAAACACAGAAAGAAATTCGCATGTAACCAAGTGCATTATTGTATTTTATTATTTTTACGCATTTTTATAACGATGGTATCAAAGTTTCCTTCCGCACCACAGATACTAGCGCATAAACGCTCAAAACTATGTTCCGGGGCACGATTTCAGATGTACCTATTCCGAATATGGATCGGCCGGTTCCGCTTATCTTCGCCTTGCGTTTTTATCCGTCGTTTTGGGGCACAAAATCGCTCGGCTCCAGTTAACGTCTTGCGTTTATTATTATTGTATAGCTTCCGGCGCGGACTCCACGTGTTTATTATTAATGATAGAAGTTAATAGTGTGCAAAATCTTTTAAAAACCCGCTATCATTTGAGGAAAAACTTTTAATTAAGAAAAAAGGAAGTACTATCCCTGAACATCAAATAATCTACATTTCAACAAGTAAAACTCGAACTTACAATAGAGTATTCAATAAAAATATATATGAAAAATATGAGTGGATAAGCGGATGTTCACTAACAAATGAACTATTTTGTTTTATTTGCTTATTTTTTAAGAAAGAGGTTAGTGCGTGGAATAAATAAGGGTTGAATGCTTTAAAGCATATCACAAAAAGGGCAAAGAAACACGACAATTCCGTTTCTCGCATGAATGCATGCGTGTATTTTAGTGTTCTAGGCAAAGTGGACACACGTGAACAGTTAAACAGTGCTTATTTGCGACATAAAATTAAGTACAACCAAGATGTGGAAACAAATCGTCATATTTTGCGCCGGTTAATTATGTGTATAAAATTTTGCGGAGCTTTTGAATTGGCGTACGAGGCCAATTCAAAAATAAGAGAATGGATTTTATGTATAAAAAGTTTTTTCTTGTGCCCACCCTCTTTCATAACTCACGAGACGGCACTGCTTTAAGGTATGGATATTTGCAACTGTTCCAGATGAAATTGTCCGAATCACCGAACAACATACTAGTGAAGAATATAGAGACATCTGTGAATATATTTTCTTTCGTTCCAATTCCTTTTGTTCATGATAACTCCCCTAGCATACATCCAGGCTAATACGTAACTAGTGAAGAATATAGAGACATCTGTGAATATATTTTCTTTCGTCCCTATTTATTTTGTTCATGATAACTCCTCCAGCATACATCCAGGCTAATACGTAATTGGATAGAAAATTTTCCTGAAGTTATATTAATTTGATCGTCTAATTTATAAAAAACTTATGAATTTTCATGATTTGTAAGTGGAATGATAGATTAGCAAATAATGTTGAAACAAGAGAAAATTTAAGCCAAAATGTGGGATCGGTTACGCAGCGATAAATATTGCTAAACATTGGTCAAATCTATGTCCCATGGACTAAGGGATTGTATAATTACTACCGATTATTTGATACAGAATATAATTTAACAAAAAATTGCAGGTAGCATATAGAATGTTTTTTTTTTATTTTTTGGAATGCTATTTCATTTTCTGAAGTGTATTTCTTATTTTGTGAAATGTACATTATATTTTTTGGAAACAGTTTTATATTTTTCTAAAATGGATTCTTAATGGATAGTTTTCATTTAGTGTAGGCATATTCATTCTAACTTTTTTTTAGTGAAGTTCTGCTTTAGACAAATATACTTTAATATACGAACATAAAGCTAACGTTTTGCATCATGTAACGAATAAACTACCATATACACTTCATTAAATATCCTTCAATCAAAACAATAACTTTTCTATTATAATTCCTTCTATTAAATTTACTTCCAATAAAATAATAACGTTGACTTAAAAAATGCTAATAATTAGTTAATAGTATTACATATTATAATCATCAGAAAAATGCAACTGTATAAAAATTCTTCATTCTTCATTTTATTTAATATTTGTAATATATAAAATAATGTGGTGCGAGTTTCTCAATTATTCATTACAAATAATATTTTTTCCTGTTTTCAACACAAATTGTAACGGTATAAAACATATTCATTCACCTTTATTTTCCCTGTGATGAATAAATTTAATGCAACTCAGAAACATAATGGATTAATTCGATTTTCAATAGAATTGATTTAAATAAATATAATCAGATATGCCAATGAGGAATTCTACCTACAATAGCCGAGACAACAAATACGAATTTTTACCTGCAATAGTCGAGACCGCACAACACGAATCCAAGCAAAAAGAAAGTAGTTTTGATATAAACTCCTTTTTAAGAGGAGACATTAATGCTGTTAGGCACTGTACAATATACATATACGAAACGATGGCGACTTATATTTTGTATGTAGTAAGTAAAATAATGCAATTTACCAAAATCTTGCTTCTTTTTTAGCAATTGACTTTCGTCAATCATAGACATGATGTATCATTCTAGCAATAATTCCAAATTACATAATTTAAGAAATTGATTGAAAAATGTAAAATGGAGTATTCAGTTAGAGGAAACAAATCTCAAGAGTTCGAAGTGGTAGAGAAACAGGTAAATAGATTAAACTCAGTCAAAATAATGGCACAATACGAGGTCTCCTGCGAAAATTTCTGAAATTCAGTAGTTGAGAATAAAGCACCATTTAAAGAGTCGTGTTTACAATTGGCTGGTGATTTCAGTGTGGACGCACAACCCCAAGGCCAATTTCGTGAAAGTTGTCCATCGATGTCTATTTTTGCCACTAATATCAATGCTATACGTGAAATAAATTAAAGAAGATGGCCATTCCACAAATCTTGAGATTGGGCATTGCCGTGAAAGCAATACACACGATCTCACATAATTTGACAGAAGCTTGAAAACAAGGCCATGTCAAATGGTACAAAGAAATACTAAAAATTTCACCCAGATCGTTCAAATTTAATCTGCAACGATGACTAAAATTAGATAAATTCGTACGATCCTGAAAATAGACAACAACTCACAGTTTGGGTCTGCTAAAACCAGTCACCTCGTGATTTCTATTTGTTACAAAACATTCGTTGCCTGAAAAAATTCTTCGCAAGTTGGTTCGAGCGTATGGGAAATATTTTGAAAAACAGTAAAGTATTAAATTGTTTTTTACATCTTTTCTAGATATATTCCTAGAAGATCTCATGTTTAAGTCAAATAAGACATTTATGTGAAAGCAAACAACATTCAGTTAATATTCATCGGCAATTACTCGACTTCTTAGAATAAATCATTTGTGAATAATTCCTTCTGAATCATAAGAACAAATATAACTTTTTACAGATTTCCTTCTAATGAATGCCAATGAGCATTCTGGCGTATTGTTTTAGGATCGAATTGAAAGCACATGTTCTGAAGTGCTACGTTCTAAATAAAATTATTCGAAATAATTAGAAAATGAACACATTTTCTAGATATCTAACAATACCTCTGCAATGCTAAGTTCGGAACAATTTCGGTCGTTTATGACTTGATGTGGAACAAAATATTTGTTCACTTTATTGTGTCCCAATACAATAAATTATATCTTTTGATATTTCGAGTTCGATTTTTAAAATAATTATTGAAGATTATGAGCTATAATCTTCAGTCATGAATTCATGTACTTGCTAATGTATATTCGGCAATTCCAATTCCTTGTCCACACTGGAATCATTGTTCGAGATGGACAATCACTATATCATATACGAGGTTGTAACCAAAACTTCCCGAAATAAAATTGCCGAATATCTCCGTTTTCCGTTGTTTTCTGGATAGTCCCCTTCGGAGTGTAAACGCCGATTCCAACTGCCACGAAAGGAATGCATTTTAGAAGTCTTGTTTTATTAATGTGTTCGGCCTTGCCTGCGATGCAGCACTTGAATCTCCTCTATCGTGTCAAATCTTCGCTTCTTCAACTTAATTTTCATCTTTGGAAAGAGAAAAAGCCGTAAAGAGTCACATCTGGCGAGTACGCTAAAGGAGGAGCAACGCCTATGTTGTTTTTCGCCAAAGGCTGCCGTTCTTTGCCAAGCAGTCTTAGCATGGACTTTGCTGCTATCTTTCTCATTGACTGCCGCTTATTTTGGGGGTCATAAGGATGAACCCAAGATTCGTCCCCGGTGATAATGTTTATGAGAAAATCATCTGCATCACGTCCATACTGGCTAAAAAGATCTTGATAAATATTTTTTCTTTGTTCTTCTTGACATACGTTAATTGTCGCGGGCTCCATGCGGCGCAATTTTTTCTGTAATTCAACTTCGGAACCATGTATTGTACATTTTCTTGACTAATACCTAATTGCAGAGCAAATTTTTTTTCCGTAATTTGGCGAATTCCTTGAATCAGTGCATTCGCTTTTGTCTTTGATTCTTCTCATGCGTCACTGATACTGGCCGACCTTCATTTCACCTCTATGACAAAGTTTTGCACGTCAAACCCACTGGCGAGCATTCTTCACATCCATAAAATTGTTGTCACAGAACAGCTTTCAAACTCCTATAAATTTCGACGGGCATGCATCCTTCCAGCGTTAAAAATTCTATGGATCGTTTCTTGGTACACATTGATACTGTTACGCAACGCGGTACACAGAAATTAAAATTTGAATGCTAAGATGAAATACTCGAAATTACTCTTTGCAGGGTAAAACTTGTTTCTATCCTCACTACTTACACAATATTGTTGGGGACCACATTTCTTGTACGGAAGCTGTTCTGACGAATTATAAAAACCAAGAAATCTTTAAAGAAATTAATTTTAATGTTTTTGAAAATAATCCTTTTTGGTCAAAATAAATTCATTCTCTGAAAACACATGGAAAAAATTAGGAGCAGTATCTGGACTGTATGGAAGAAAAATGACCAGTTGGAATTATACCAATCTGTTCAAGCAAATACTTCAGTTTTAAAAACGCTATTCATATCATGTAATTATTTCACCTTAACACTGCAATTACTTTGTCGAATATTATTTACTTTCAGAACGCTCTTTCTTGACCCATTGTACTTTCATTATGTTTAGCCAACTGCGACCTATGTTTATTAGTATGATAGATGTTCAATATTAATTAATATATTTATTACTATATGAAAATATAATGCTGCTCAGAAAATAACTATTTGTTTATTATTTCATACTCAAATGTTTTTTTTTGTTATAAAATACATATTTTCGTATAATAACATACATGCATATGCATATATGAACTAGTGCCGGCAATAAAATTCGAATTTCCGAATTTCGAAGTTCTCCAAATTCGAAATATCGAATTCTTGCTATAATGGGAAACTGAATTTCGAATTTCAAATTCGAAATTGTATTTCGGATTGTATAGCAAACGCCAATTAATTTTATTAATTAATTAAGTTGGCGCGAGGAGGGGTAAGTTCGCGCAGGATTAGAAGTAGTGGGGAGATTCGTATTTGGTTTTACATCAAATGTCAGATAATTCTAACCTCTGAGCGTGTATTACTTTATGATCCCCGAGCAAAGACATTATGTTCCGTCAAACGTCAATGACAAATGAATTCTGACAATTACTTGACTAGTGGGGGTGGACGTTCTTAAAAACGGCTCCTGCGCACCCCCTCCTCACGCCAACTTAATTGGCGCTTGCTATACCTAGCCATCATTGATTTTTATTTACAAATTATCAATGGACAATGAACTGAACTATTCTATTTCAAAAGTTAAATCTATTTCGAAACCCTTTGAAATGGCAACAACAGCCGTTATATGGAGACAAAAACGTAACACTTTCTATGGTGCGTCCACTTGTTCACTCACTAATAAATAACTCTTTGACGACAAAAGAAACAGATTCCGCGTTAATCCAAGAATTTAAAGCTAACATCTCAATTGATTTACAAAGAAGATTTTTTGCAAACAAAGCACAAATTATGGCGACACTAATTTCATGAAATTTTATAGATTGCTTTATTTTCTATAATTTTCTTAAATTTGCTGATTTCCTCAATCAAAAAAAAAGTTGACCTTTAGAAAAATTCCAACGGATTCTTTTGCTACGCGTAGAATTATTCCTTATGCTAAAATATAAAGAAATTCAACTACGAAATAATTTCATTTCATTGATTTTTCTCGCTGAAAATACTACCTTAGTACATATCTGTAATAGTTATTAAAATAATATTTAGACGAATTTGTTGAAAAGCGCTAAACCTATAGCAATAGCAGCAAAACGTTATATGACGCTACAAAATATTAGGTTATGTTCTGAATCTGACACGCGTACTTTAATCAATTTGAATTTTCAGTATAACCAACATTACTAATGTAAAGTAAAAGTACTTCTAGGTAAAATGGACTTTTAAATAAAATCCCGTGTAAGGAAATATTATGAAACCGGCCGTAAGAACTCTAATAATAATAATTAATGATTTATTAAGCGCCTACCAAACAGTATAACTAAATATAGACATAAAAAATACATCGTCCATGAATATCAAATCAGTATAAAATATAAAGACATTAACGGAAAAAAAAGAAAATTAACATGAATATAAACTTAATCTAAGACAATTAGAATAAATAAAAATGAAAAATAAAAAATCAAAGACTCAAAAGAAAATGTCATCGAAGTACACTTATGGAAAAAAGTGAGCACACCCTGTATAATCTGAACGTGTCAAGATAAATGCGCAGATTTAGCGGAGCATTAAGGTTTCCTCTAGACGAGTTTGCGCAGCGAGTTTTGACTGTTTCTATCGCTGCATTTTTTACTGAGTGCCTCCGACAGCTGCAATATGTTGTCTCCATGGAGACCGATGCGGGGAGGGAGAAACCGGTTATAGTTAGTGTGGTGGAAGCGGGTAGTTGTAGTAGTACTTTGTGCGTGATGGAAGGCCGTTCGCGTTATCTGAGTGAGTTTGAGCGAGGAATGGTTGTGGGAATGCACATGACAGGAGTTTCCTTCCGTGATATCGCGCGTCCTCTCGAGCGGTCATTATCGGCAGTGCAGCGGGCATGGCGAGAATGAATGGAGCAAGGACGTACGCGCCTTCAGCCGCGAGCGGGACGGCCCCGCGCGAACACAGCACGCCAGGATCGCGCCCTCGTGCTCAGCGCTTTAGCGTCGCGCACGTCTTCCTCAAGGCAACTTGGAGCCGTTTGGGGAGCAGGAAGGGAGGGCATATACTCACTACGCGAACTGTACGGGGGCGTTTGCTAGAAAGTGGACTGCGAGCGCGCTGTGTGTTGCAGCGGATTGCACTGACTCGCGAGCACCGCCGTACATGACGCCAGTGGGTGGAGGCTAGACATCAGTGGGTTGTCGACTGGAGGCACATTTTGTTTTCCGACGAATCAAGATTCGAATTGAGCACCGGTGACACGCGAATTTTGGTTCATCGGAGACGTGATGAGCGTTACCTCGAGGAATGCATCCAACCACGCCCTACCCACCGCGGGCAGGGCATTATGGTATGGGGTGCTATTACACATGGTGGACGTACACGTCTACTGCCTATACAGCATACGACGACGGCTTGCCGCTACGTAGATGAAGTGCTTCCCTACGTTCGACGGCGTCCACGTCTTCTTTACATGACACGACAACGTCCGACCGCACCTGCACATGTTGCCCAGACCTTTGTGGAAAAGAACCATATACGGATGCTTCCATGGCCAGCACGTTCTCCAGATCTCAATCCGATGGAACATGTCTGGGATATGATCGGTTGGAGACTTCAACGTTATCCGGCTCCCCGGCTAACGTTGGGGAGCTATGGAGGCGAGTTGAACCAGCATGGTTGGACATCCCTCCCGCTACCATACAACGACTTATTGACTCCATGCCTCGTCGTGTAGTGATGGTACGCGCCGCTCGCAGGGGGGGGGGAGATACTCCCGCTATTAATGCATCCCTTCCCAGCAGGGCTGCGCCGCTCTCCAGGTGAGGGTAAGTTATGCTACGTTAGTGCTACTTCCATACCAAATTTCATTACGTTAGAACCACTTCTTCAGATTATACAGGGGGTGTGCGCGTCACTTTTTTTCCAACAGTGTATTTATTGGAGTCTTTTGTCATCTGAAAAACTTGGACTTTTAACACATTACTCCTACATATCGGATAAGCAAAAGTCACAGAGTTGTGTGATGCAAATCGAGGCAGTGTAAAGCAAATCCTCTCAAATAAAAAGGGACAGTCTATCTGATTATGCACTACACCACTACACTATACAAAAAGCTAGCACTGGAGACTTCTCGTGTAGTATCTAACAACACTAAAGTTTAATCATATAATAGACTATTGTGATCGGTATTTCTAGGTGAATACTCCCCAATAGCCTTATATCTTAGAAACTTTAACACGCGCCGCTGCACACTTTCCACTCGTGCCTTATGACAAAGTATTGAAGCATATTCAAGACTATGTTATAAATGATTTCGACCTCTGTATATTTTCAGTATACTCTATAATTATTGCTAACCTATTGTGCTATTAACTGCTTAATTTTACCTTACCGTAAATTATTAATTCTGTTTGTCATTTAATTTTTGAACTACTATGTATCTTCCTGAAAGTTTTCGCTATAATTTTTTTTACTTCCTGAGTTGCTTTTGTTCGTATGAATATTTTACACAATTATTAGGACCATTCAATAACGGTTTTTTTTTTGCTTTGTAATATCTAGAATAATGTATTTCTTGTAACGACTTAATTATCGCATTAGTAGTAATTGGTAATTTACGTACATTAGTAATATCTAGTATCTGTACATCTGATTTAGTTATCTCTACGTGTTCGTAAAAATCTTAGTTTCTTGTTATATACCATCATTTACAATGTATTTTTTTGCATCAACGTCTGTTTTTGTAAGGTTATATTTACAATTCTTCTAGTAAATTAGTTACCTAGATATTATTTTATAAATACCTTCGTTTCTCTGTGCCATTTTAGGGAATAACATATTAAATTTCTCTCTGCTGTTATTATTATTTTGGGGTTAAGACTGTAAATATACCATTTAAATTTAAGTAAGATACATTTGATTAACATTAGTACATGTGTATTAGCGATTTTACACGGACATGGAATCTTTGAAAGTGTGCGTTACTTATGGGGATTCTGCTTCGTCATTGTAGAGGTATTTTTAAATTGTAATTAAACAATGCTGTTTAATGTAAAAATATACCGAGAATGGGAACTTAGTATTTATCGGAATTTTTTAAGATATAATTTAATATTTTATCGGAATTTATCTACTGTATCCAAAATACAGCGAAATCTCTTAGTACTTAGTTGGGTTATAGCACGATTTTTTAATTAGCAATTTTGCCCTTCATTAGCTAATTAATTGGAATTTATTGTGATTTCCTAATAGGGTTATTTTGGCTTCTGATTTACTCTTTGGAAAGAGTGTGGTAATTAAAATATTCTTTCATATATATATTTGTCGATGAGGTTTCCTTCTGTGAGTAAACTAATTTACGAAAACGTGGTAAGAAGTTATAAGAAAGGTGGACACGGTCTGTCTCGGTCTCAGTTCTCTCGTTCAAGAATAGTGGTTATCACTTCATTGTTCCCTGGTTGTGAATTGTCTGACTAGTAGAATTTTAATTGAAACATGTTATATGTTCGCAATTAACGGATTCTAATTCTACTGGGTAATGTAAGACAACGAGAAAGCTGTTCCTGAAGTTGTTTTTTTTTCGCGGATGTACACGGATTAAGAAGATATATTTTTCGACCACATGGGTGAAGTCTCCATTTTTGTATGTTCTAAATTCATGATCGAGGTGTCATTATCTAAGACTGTCTTGTAAAAAGGCATTGCTTTCTTTATTACGGTGTTCCGTTTCTTATATTTTTTTCCTGTTCTTAAATTTAGAAGTTAGCAAGGGCTATAATACCAAAAAAAAAAGAATTCCATCTATGACGGAATTAGACCCTGTTCAATTAATCCATCCTTTAGAAATCTCCTAAGGTAATAATTAAAAAACGGACGCAATTTCCATAAAACGCAATCGGCAATTGGAATTGTGTATAACGTCGCTCAGTACATCCCGGCGTAATTCAATGAAGTATTTGTTTGACTTACTCGGACACCTGGTCTCGCCGCGATAACAAGCCAGCTATTGTATTCGGAGAATATAGTGTTTTTTAAAGTGTTTTCATGAGCGTAGATAGAAGCGGGGTTTTTATAATGTATTTTATTTATTAGTTTATATTTCGTAAGATAAATAAAGTGCTGTGAGTAAGTTTCTTGTTTTCATAGTTTTAACTGTTAATTACATCGTAATTTTTGTGATAGATCCTGTTTAATATCGTTTGATTGAATCTATTTCTACCAATTATTTCGACATAAGAGTGTGCATTGAATTTTGTTCAGTTTCAATAACTTACGCACACATTTTTAGTTTTCATTTATTTAGATCTAGAGCATTGTTTAAGTTACTTTTTCAGACATGATATGGAAGAATGTCGAGAACGGCATTGTAAAACAATGGCGAGTTGGATTGACGGTCATACTGATTGTATGTCTATTGTCAGTGATTCCGAAATTTATTACAAAATCCGTAAAATATCGTCAAAAATTCGTCACTTAGGATCGCAAACACATCTGAACTCTGTAAAACTTTTATGGCGGCTAATATTCCATTAAATAAACTTAGCAATCCCACTTTAAAAATATTTCTGAAAAAATATACTGGGCGAAATGTTCCTGATGAATCAACTTTACGCAAATATTATGTTTCTAGGTGCTATACGAGAACAGTAGAACGCATTAGAAGCCATCCTTTAAATCAATACATATGGATAAGCACCGACGAAACGGTGGATATGTTAGGACGCTGTGTGGTAAATGTCGTAGCTGGTGTACTACATCCAACTATTCCCTATAACTCATATGTAATAGCAGCAAGTGTTATAAATGAGTTGATGCGGAAACAGTTGCAGAAACCATTAAGGAGAATATGCAAAAAATGCTTCTTTCGGACGCCACGTACAAAGAAAAAATACTTTTATTTGTCAGTGATAGTGCTGCGTATATGTTAAAAACAGGCAGACTATTGAAGAAAACATATTCTAATATGCTGCATATTACTTGTGTATCACATGCTCTTCACAGAATCTGTGAATATATCAGAAACACTTTTCCGGAAGTTGATAGACTTGTATCAGCTTTTAAAAAAGTTTTCAGAAAAGCACCATTGAGAGTAGCTCTTTTCAGGGAAAAATTTCCATCTCTGTCACTGCCTCCCACTCCAGTAATAACTAGATGGGGAACATGGCTGGAAGCTACTAGTTATTATGCTGAGAATTTCGATAGTCTAAAACATTTCGTAACACTGCTAAAGGAGGATGCTAGAAGTATTGGTGAGTGCAAGGAGCTCACACAAATCCCAAATTTAAAAAATCAATTGTACTTTCTTCACGAACACTTTGGAAAATTGCCAAAACTAATCACTTATTTTGAAAATCGAAATCTCAAATTAAATGACGGATTATACATTGCAGCAATTATGTATGGAGACAATTCCACAAAATCTAACGGCTAAATATGAAGAAATAAAAGAATATTTCCAGTATGCACCTATAACCAGTTGCGATGTAGAAAGGACGTTTTCTATTTATAAGGATGTATGTACTTAATTCAAAGATAACAAAATTGACAGAAGAAACCCTTGAGAAACTATTGCTAGTCAATATTAATACTCCTTTATTCAACTTGAACGACAAAATTAACAAATAAAAATGTTCCAATTATAGAAATAAAATTAAAAACTTTAAAAATACAACTTTTCAACAAATACATATGTATTTCGTAATTTTATAGATCACCACCCGTTTGTTTTCCAATTATATAAATAAAATTAAAAACTTTATAAATACAACTTTTCAACAAATAAATATGTACTTCGTAATTTTATACATCACCACCAGTTCGTTTTCCAATTATATAAATAAAATTAAATATTTTAGAAATACAGCCTTTCGCCAGTACTGCACTGGGTGGGAAGCGTGTTCGTTCTCTAGTGATAACTGTGCAGATTCATTTTTGTTTTTAATTACTTTAGAAGATAGATATGAATTCATTATAGGGGTCTGTGCGTATAAACTAAAATATTTACGCTACATCAATCTGCACATTTGGTGTCGGTAATAAACCGAATAATGGTAAATAAAGAGATGTGTTTGTTCTATCTTGTCCCACCTCTCGCGGGGCGTAACTTCCGTGTAACGTTCTCTTAAATTTGGTGGTGGTTGTATTGAAACTTATATGTGTTTTTTCAGTATTTTATTTACTTAATAAAAACACTTAAATCTGCCTTATTAAAGTAAGCCTCACAAACCTTAATATTAAATTTCTTAAATTCTTTTATTGTTGATGCGGGGTTGAACTCGAACTGATATGTTTGAATATTAAACTCATACTTTGTATCTTAATGTCAAAGTAAGACTGATTGCTTTTGATACAGCTGTAGTGAGAGTCTGTATGTAGTCTTGATGCTCTTGGTGTTCAAAATATGCAAGGAAACAAAATTTACCACTACCCTGACAAACTATTGCATATGTAATAAGAGTGGGTCGTATTAGTTATACATACTAGATGACGACATAACCCGGAAAATTTAACGATTCCTGGTAACTTCTGCCTATTGCAATAATATCCGTTACAAATGTTTAACAACCTACTTTCAACCTATATTAATTGCATACTAACGGGTGTAACGAAAGTTTTCGGACTATTTTAAAACGTTTTCTTCAAATACATAAACACAGTTTTGAAGAGTAAGCTATGGCCATGTGTTGCCATGGTATTACATCGTATATTTACTTCACATGTCATTTTTCTTCTCAGTTGTAGCAATATGGCTTACAAATTAGAGCTACGAAAGCATATTTATAATTTAGTTAGCAAAATGCCTAAACGGCAAATTGTATACCTTTTTGAGAACGAAATTAGTTCTCAAAGTACCTTATATCAAACAATCCGTGAATGCGAGGAGAGTATACCGTGTCAGAACCTACCGAAAAATGGCTAACTACGAAAGCTCGCTACAGCCAGAAATCAAGAAGGACTTCTTCAATTTGTTGAAATCCATTTTGGAGCGTCTACCTGTAAATTAGCTCGCCATTTTCATGTTTCTAACACCACCATTGCAAGAGAAATAAAAAAAATAACTTAAAATATAGAAAAAGACAGAAGTGTTCAAAATACACGGGGGCTCAACTTGTAAGAATTCCTAGACGTTGTCGAAATTTGAAGCAAGAGCATTTTGCTGGAAACAAAATAATCATTATGGATGATGAAAAGTATTTTCCGCTTAGCAATGGGGAAACTCCGGGTAATGCTGGTTTTTACATAAGAAATGTAGATGAGACTTCTGATGAAGTAAAGTATAAAACAAAGGCACAATTCACAGAAAAAACTCTAGTTTGGTGCGCTGTTTTTGACGCAGGTATTTCTTGACCTTACCTTAGGGCATGTGAGAGGAGAAGCAGTAACCGCCAATCTTTACATTCAACTTTGCGTGGCAAAATTGATTGATTTTTTCAAAGAACATCATCCAAATGATGATATTATGTTTTGGCCAGACTTGGCTTCAAGTCATTACGCCAGAGAGACAAGACAATGATTGGCAGCGCAAAACATACTTTTCGTACCTCGCGCGCATAACCCGCCAAACCTACCTTAAGCTAGGCTTATTGAAACCTTATGGGCTTTATTATCTCAGAAGATCTACGAGAATGGTTGGGAAGCACAAGATCAAGATCAAGATCAATTAAGGAACAGCATCCGAACTAAACTTCGTGATATTCCTATATAGTACTGCCAACGATTTACGCAAGGCTTTCGAGCAAAATTGCGTCGCATTGAAAAATTATGACCGTTAAGTGTTTTATAATGTTAAGTTTAATACAAATCTTGTTAAAAGTTATGTAAAAAATTCTAAATAGTAATGTTTTCCGAAGGTATAAAATATACAGGTTTTTCAAAAGAATGCAAAAATACACTGAGGAAAAAGCAATACAAATTGAACATGAGGATCGACAACAAACAATAATGACAGATAAACAAGCACAAATACAAAAAAATGACAAATGTCGCCAATTCGCCAAATGTTCTTATCTAGGGATTTTGATGTAATGTATAGTAAATGTGAATTTATGAAAAGATAGGCAACCTACAAACTGTGTATTGAATTCGTTCATTAATATTGTAAAGTGAAGATTCAACTATCTAAAGAATAGAATAATACTTCGCAAATATAAAAGGTGTCGCTTCTTAAAATATGGATAAAGTTTTACAATTCAAATATTGTAATAGAATTCTGTTTATACAATAGTGTGCATTTGTGAATATTGATAAAATAGTAAATATTTTGTTTAAATTCTATATCCTACATTTAATTACATTTAACATATATACAAATGAACAACTTTCATTTTAAGATCAAACAATTACATACTATAATTTTTGGTTTCTAAAGATACGGTTACTAGTTTCAGTTGATCAGTATCCACTTCTTAATTTACAGTTATTTCTTTTTGAGAGTGGCAAACTATTTGTCTATAATTTTTAAAACTTTCCTCTGCGAAATACGTACTTTTTTAACTTAAAAAATTTGTGTTGGCAATAATGCTCTTTGTTTAGTTCCTTTTAAGTGAGAGTAGAGTAAGTACTGACTGCTCAGTTGTGGTAGTATTTAGATTGTGATTTATATAAATGTATGTATAGAAGTAAACCTATATATAGAGGACGTTTAGTTTTATTCTGCGCGAAAGATTAAGAGAAACAAAAATCACAACTTGAAAGAATATTTTGGAAATTATGTTCATCTCTATATTAATTTTACAATGCTAACAAACCTGGTTAAAAGCTATTGATTAATTTGATAGGAGTAACTGATACCATTTGTTTATTTGCGTTGGCAGGGGTTTTGTTGATCAATGAATTTCCAGTATTAAGACTTGACTGCGGAACGTTTAAACAACATGAATTCTTTTTCAAATGCCAAATAGTTGTGTCTGAAGATCCACATTTATTTCATTTTATGTATACAGAATGACATAGTATTTAATTTTTAGTACAGAGAAAGAACGCTCGAATTCATGGTCGTATCTGTTTCAGACAATTGAACTAATTACTTGTTACATGTGAGTGTGTGTAGTTTCTCCCCCTAGTCACGACTAAGTATCAATTCTAACTTCTAAGGCGGAGCTGTGCATTCCCGCTTTCAAATACGTAAACCCTGCTAATAATGTGGTACCTTTGCCTACTACAAAAAAAATTAAATGGAATCTAATCATAAATTCCTCGGTATACGCCTAGGGTAAAATACGCATATAAATGTTTTTATTTCTTTTATTACATGTGAATAATAAAATTCCTTTAGAAGACGTTTTATATAAAATTGTTTGAATTTTCTATTGTTTCTTTTGATTTTTTTTTTAAATATATTTTATAATGCCGATTATAAATACGAAAAATAAGTACGTTTTTTTTTTAGTTATAATTGAAGGTATTTGCAACAAATACTGTTGTGTAAGGTTACATATATCCGTAACCTTTCCTTATATTTTGTATTTTTCTAGACTTTGAACATTTTTCTTCTCTAATTCCTAACAAATACATTTATGTTTCGAATATGTTGTCGGTAATATACTAAATATAGTCTGTCCAGCAATATAACGATCCGAGATTTAGGATTTAAAAGCATTATTGGGGACTATCCACTACCTCGTGTCACAACGAGAAAACTTGTAAATGAGGTAGTGAACGGTATTAGCAAAAATTTGATTTTCTTAAGTGGAGAAGTAATTATGTTTCGCTCAATATAATCCACGGTTTACAACTTAAACTTTATTATTTTAAAGTAAATATTAAAGAATATTGTAACGTTTTTTAAAATATTAACATCCCTTTCCCTCAATTAACTAATTTGTAAAGCTGCTCGGAATATCACACAGGAATATTAGAGAAATTGTATTCGACATGCAGCTACCATAGAAAATGAATATTACCAAAGCACATGTACGAATCAAGAATTTATAATTCATTTAAGTGATAGTGGTGAAACGAGTATTCTAAATTCCGGAGAAGATTAATGCATGTATGTATATATAAATTATTATTTCCATATTATCTAAATAAACGTGAGGAACCTTATTGTTAGTTCTAATAGAATAAAAATTAATACTTAATACTTCTCTGGTTTCTATGCCGATATTATAATCACTGTTTACACTCCTCTAAACTCTCACCGTAGGGTGCCGAATTAAAGTTTTCACACGTTAGAAAATTATTTCTTTGTTAGTTGAAGTCAAATCATATCTATGGACAGACTATAGCAACGATCTACATCCATAAGTGCAACGCTGGGAATTCCTATAATTATATTTCAACTATATAATATCTATTGTCTAAGTAACAAAATGCAAAAGTACATATTAAGTAAATTATATACGTATGCGTGGTGACGAGAACACAGCCTCATGTTTGTTGGGTGTTTGAGAGTGTGCATTTGTTAAGCCACTTGCTGTACCTAATCAACTTAGCAGTAAAAACTGGTTGTTTCCTAATAGGTAATAGATAGTATAAATTAGTCCTGCCTTTAAACATTATGAAATTATTCCAGGCTGATCGACTATAACCGATCTTGCTGGCTGTTTGGGGCAATATGCATATGAAACCTGGATTTTCTCATACTTTTGGCCCCATCGATTATTATTTGGCGTGCTTGTCGATTTTGGTGTGCATAATTATTTTTGCACATAATCACCATTTCTCCAAATGCTAAATCAATTTCTTCATTCCGTCCATGAAAAGCTTTTTTGTTTACTGTTTATCCAATTGCGAGCAGCAGCCTGAACTTCAGCGATTGATAAAAAATGTTGACCTTTCAGTACCTCCTTCAACTTTTGGAACACCCAGAAATCTAAAGGTACCAAATCAGGGCTGTATGGGGAGTGCGAAACAACCGTGAATTTCAGGCTTGTCACTGTCTTAATCATTTCGTTACTGCAATGTGGTCTGACGTTGTCGTGGTGTAAGAAAAAAAATGCTTTTTTCCGGCTTTGCTCTGCGGATGCGATTCTTTAGTTGTATTAGTTTTGTAGTATCTTATTGAATTAATCGTTGATCCCTTCGGCAGGTATTCGATATGAATGACTCCCTTTCCATCCCAGAAAATGGTGAACATGACTTTTGCGCTGATAGAACTCACGTCGAACCCACTGGCGAACATTTTTCACATCCATACAATCGTCGTCATAAACAGCTTTCAAACGGTTGTAAATTTTGATAGGCATGCAACTTTCTAGCGTTAAAAATTTTTATCACGGTTCGTTCGACACTGCTTCCCAACGATGTTGAACAGAAAAGTGAAGCTTTGCATGCTAAGACGCGATATTCGAAATTACCATTTGCAGGTTAAAACTTGTTTTTATCACCACAACTCACACATTGGCGTTGTTGGAGACCTTATACGAGGGATACGCTGAATTTATTGAAAATAAGAAAATCTAGTAGACTGTGAAAAACAGTGTTTATTTAGAGCAGTTCTTTATCGGTCATTTGAAGTTAAGTTCGCTATAACTCAGCTACTTTTTTTTAGAAGTAAAGAAAATGGAATAAACCAGAGAGCACTTTCGAATCATAGCTTTATTATGATTTTAAAAGAGGTTTAAGCGCTTATGAGTGCAAAGAGAGTTTAGATTCAGTTTTTAGTGAACAAGCACCTTCTTTAACTGCAATTTACCGGTGGTATAAGTAATTTTAACGTGAAAGGAATTCTGTTCAGCATCAAAAAGGACCAGGCCGTTCTCCTAGGGCTGTTACCGACCGCTGCTAAAAAAAATATTGAAGAAGACAATAAAGCCACTTATGCGGTAATAGCTCATCAACTCAAGATTGGATCCTCAGCTGTTAAAACAATCATACACGATCACCTGCATTAAAAAAGTGGTTAGTCGTTTTGTGAAGCATCACCTTTATTGCATCCAAAAAGCGGAGCATGCAAAATGCTAATTTGCCATGAAATTTTAAATTTCTTAAATAATGGCGGACACTTATTTTTTTCCAAAATAGTGACAGATGACGAAACTTATATTCCCTTTTTCGACTTTCCTACCCACCAAAAGTATGCGTATGAATTTACGAAGATGAGGAATGACTAAGAAGCAGCGAGCTATGAAAAAGTTTATGTATGTGGTATTCTTCAGAAGTACGGGCTTAGTAAATGCAATTAAGCTAGACGGACAAAAGACAGTTACAACTAACTAGTACACTGAAAAATGTTTGCCTGAAGTGTTCAGTAGAGTTCCAGAAAAGAGAATTATGCTCCACCATGATAATTCATCGTCTCATACGGCAGTTAACTCTTCAATTTTTGGCTGAAAACATATAAAAGTAATAAAACATTCACCGTACTCACCTGATTTAGCAATGTGTGACTTTTGTTTATTTTTTGAGCTTAAACGCTATTTGAAGGGTAGAAGGTTTTCGTCTGAAGAAGAAGAGATTTATTCACGCTTATTTTGAAGGTATTTCGAAAGATTAGTTTGGTGCTTTTGAGCAGTGGAAAGAAAGAATGGTCAAGTACATATATCATTGCTGAAGGGAATTATATTTAAAATAAAATCCTAGAAGATATTAACTGTGTTTTTTATTCTCAATAATTTCAACTTGTGCCTCGTATATCAATCCGCCCTCGCAAAAGTTATTATTCCATTAGTATGAAGTTTATACAGAATTTTCTAGATTCTAAGAAAAGCTTGTTATACACTTTCACTTTTAATATTCAGTTACGGTTCGTATTAAACTGAAACACCTAGCAAAAAAACAGAAATTAAAAATTTATTTAAATGATTGCAGGAATAAATTCAGTGGAAATTTATATAAGTTTTATAAAAGACTAGATAAATTGAATTTCTTCTTCTGCCGCCTCGTAAACTAATTAACAATTAGATTTAAGATGTAGGGGTTGGAGATGAAGGTTTCCAGCAGGGAGCGTTCTTAAATCCGGTATGTTTTATTTGTAACGTGACACAGGAAGAACAAGAAGTCATATTTAGAAATCTGACGACATAAAACGAACGGTCCGTGTCTTCAATTAGTTCGTTTCCTGTTCTCTTTTTAATTTTTTTTATTGTAAAAATTTTATATACTCTGTTCTATTTTAGAACGTGGGGAGATGTAACATTTTAATAATAATTTCTATTTTGAGCAGAACAATTTTTGTCTTTCGAAATTGTAATTATACCTTTAAATTTTAAATAATAATCATCTTTTTAAAGGTCTGTGCTAGAAGTTTATATAAATTTTGGATTTATAGTTTCATACCAAACGATTTAACTTCTAGTGTAAATTTTGTACGCAGAAAGAAAATTGAACGGCTTACGAGAATTTGATCTGTTAACAATGTTCATAATATTTTTATTCTTCAAATTTTTGCATAAAATGTTAGTTATACACCGAATTTATTACTTAACGATATAGAGAAAGATAAATAAAAGAACAAATTGTATTGTATAAATGTATTACACATTTAATATATTTTGTAAATAAAAAATTGATACGAATATACAAGGGATACTCCGAAAAATTTTAGTAGTAGACCATGAATACGGAAAAAAACAAAAATATTCGTGTCAGTTGAGATTCTTTTAACCCTATTCAATTGTAATTTTGCAAGGTTAAAGCATATAGATATGACAAATTCTTTATTCTTATAAGTAGTATGTTTTTTCAATAAACAATATGACAATATCAAAATTTAATGAGACAGAATAATTGAAACATACATGAGTTGGTAAAACCCCACCCAAAATATTGTTAGAATGGAGTTTTTAGTGACAGTAGTCCTTCGCAAGGTTGAGTAATGCTGTGTGGTTCAATTATTATTGATATGTGTAGATCTGCTTTTTCGACTTTTAGTTTTATCATGCGTTGTTCCAAATATATTTCAAACACGGAAATTACTAAATATGTCTACTGTTCGTTAGTTCGAAGTAATTGCTATATGCCCCCACGAACAACAGTCTTACGCTTACGTACTTACCGCAATACCTACTTAGGATTTATCAACTTACCCCAATAATATGATTGCCCCGGAGATCTTAGACTAAAGAAACCAACTCAGTTTTAGAGGCGAGCTGTAGGGAGGTTCTTATATCGGTTTAGGCGCCACCATGTTTATACTCTTTAGCCGTTACAGTGAACATAGACACTGCCGATGGTAAATTGACTAAATCATAGGTATATACGTGTATCGTTATTATTATACCAATAAATCACAAATGTAAAACAACCATAGAGGATTTATCACTAACTTCAAAAAAACAAACAATAGAAATGGTACACCAGAATGTCAAAATAGTTGTTACGCCAACTTTGCTCTACCTATTCTATCTTGGCCTAAATTGGATGAATGTATGAATTACGTTAATATAGTGATATAAATTCTCAATAAAACAAAGGCATGCCTGGTTATGAGTAGAAGAATGACCTAGTATAGTAAATGAAATAAATGAACTAAGTGTAGCCAAGAAACTGAATAATATGAGATATTAAATATACGCACATAAAATCATGCGTTTTAGATAAACTTTAAAATAGATCATACGATTTAATAAAAAAATAAGATCAACATATGAAATGTTTTGACCAATAAGCATAAGCAATTAAATTAAATAAGAATCTAAATCTAAAATTGCATACATAATTTATCAAAGATCTTTGATAAACCTTACATCGGGATTATGTACACACTGTATATGCATTAATTATTATATCTAACACACTATTAATTATTTAATGGCGTAAATTCTAATTTACGAAAATTTGCACAAAATAAATCTATTTAGATTTGTCCACACTTTATATGCAGAAAATATATTAATTATATTACAAAATTAACTGCACACTAATTCTAGTTATAATAAAAAAAAATATGTTACATAAACGCTAAGAAATAAGTAATTTAACTTCTAGTTTCAAAAATTCTTTTATTGTAAATCACTACAATATTGTTTCGCCATACAATGGCTTCATCAGGTGGATGAATACTGAATATGTACAATGCAAGTTAGAATATTTATGTGAAAATTATTGGGGAATGGTGGTGGAAAAATATTCCCCAATAATTTTCACATAAATATTCTAACTTGCATTGTACATATTCAGTATTCATCCACCTGATGAAGCCATTGTATGGTGAAACAATATTGTAATGATTTACAATAAAAGAATTTTTGAAACTAGAAGTTTAATTACTTATTTATTAGCGTTATAATGAAGTTTCAACAAAGTATCTCCTTCGTCAATTAACTATATTACATAAATTCAGTCAATAATTATTTCAGTATATGTAGAAATGATATTATGCAATAAGAAAAGAACTTAAATAATGAATCAGCTAAAAGATTTTCCCAAAGAAAATGCAAAAGGCAATTCTATAGTTAATTTTATGACATTCTGAAATTTAATCACGAAATTGGATATTTATGATATATAAAAAAATGCAACAATTAAATCTATTGTAAGGAGGATACTTAATTGACAATTACCAAATTTAGCAGTACTATAATTTCGATTGTCTGACTTAGGCAAAAAAAAAAAATTACTTAAAAATTAATTATTTGAATACAGACAAAAAATTAATTAATCCAAATTTATATACAAAATGGTAGACACGTTTCTTCCATATGAGACGACGAGTAATTTTATCGTAATCTTCAATATTATAAGCAAAGATAATTACTAACTACCATTTTATCCAAGTGTGTGGGATACAGAAAAAAAAAATCTCGTGGCCCAAACCAATTATTACTAGAGAACGGACACGCTTACCACCCAGTGCAGTACTGGCGAAAGGCTGTATTTCTAAAATATTTAATTTTATTTATATAATTGGAAAACGAACGGGTGGTGATCTATAAAATTACGAAATACATATTTATTTGTTGAAAAATTGTATTTATAAAGTTTTTAATTTTATTTATATAATTGGAAAACAAACGGGTGGTGATCTATAAAATTACGAAGTACATATGTATTTGTTGAAAAGTTGTATTTTTAAAGTTTTTAATTTTATTTCTATAATTGGAACATTTTTATTTGTTCATTTTGTCGTTCAAGTTGAGTAAAGGAGTATTAATATTGACTAGCAATAGTTTCTCAAGGTTTCCTTCTGTCAATTTTGTTCCCTTTGAATTAAGTATATCCTTATAAATAGAAAACGTCCTTTCTACATCGCTACTGGTTATAGGTGCATACTGGAAATATTCTTTTATTTCTTCATATTTAGCCGTTAGATTTTGTGGAATTGTCTCCATACTTAATTGCTGCAATGTAATTAAATCTGGATTTCTATTAAGAATTGCTTCAAACTTTTGCCGAAGGCCACATCCGAAGTCACTTGGAATACTTTTCAAATTATTAACAGCCACATCTAATGTGGTTAATCCGTCATTTAATTTGAGATTTCGATTTTCAAAATAAGTGATTAGTTTTGGCAATTTTCCAAAGTGTTCGTGAAGAAAGTACAACTGATTTTTTAAATTTGGGATTTGTGTGAGCTCCTTGCACTCACCAATACTTCTAGCATCCTCCTTTAGCAGTGGTACGAAATGTTTTAGACCATCGAAATTCTCAGCATAATAACTAGTAGCTTCCAGCCATGTTCCCCATCTAGTTATTACTGGAGTGGGAGGCAGTGACAGAGGTGGAAATTTTTCCCTGAAAAGAGCTACTCTCAATAGTGCTTTTCTGAAAATTTTTTAAAAGCGGATACAAGTCTATCAACTTCTGGAAAGGTGCTCTGATATATTCACAGATTCTGCGGAGAACATGTGCTACACAAGTAATATGCAGCAAATTAGGATATGTTTCCTTTAATATATATGCAGCTCTGTCCCTTACAAATAAAAGTACTTTTTCTTTGTACCTGTCGTCGGAATGAAGTATATTTTGAATATTCTCATTAATCGTTTTAGTAACTGTTTCCGCATCAACTGTATTTATAACTTTTGTTGCTATTACATATGCGTTATATGGAATAGTAGGATATAGTACACCAGCTACAACATTTACCATACAGCGTCCTAACATATCCACCGTTTCGTCGGCGCTTATCCATATGTATTGATTTAAAAGATGGCTTCTAATGCGTTCTACTGTTCTCGTATAGCACCTAGAAACATAATATTTGCGTAAAGTTGATTCATCAGGAACATTTCGACCAGTATATTTTTTCAGAAATATTTTTAAAGTGGGATTGCTAAGTTTATTTAATGGAATATTAGCCGCCATAAAAGTTTTACAGAGTTCAGATGTGTTTGCGATCCTAAGTGACGAATTTTTGACGATATTTTACGGATTTTGTAATAAATTTCGGAATCACTGACAATGGACATACAATCAGTATGACCGTCAATCCAACTCGCCCATTGTTTTACAATGCCGTTCTCGACATTCTTCCATATCATGTCTGAAAAAGTAACTTAAACAATGCTCTAGATCTAAATAAATGAAAACTAAAAATGAGTGCGTAAGTTATTGAAACTGAACGAAATTCAATGCACACTTACGTCGAAATAATTGGTAGAAATAGATTCAATCAAACGATATTAAACAGGATCTATCACAAAAATTACGATGTAATTAACAGTTAAAACTATGAAAACAAGAAACTTACTCACAGCACTTTATTTATCTTACGAAATATAAACTAATAAATAAAATACATTATAAAAACCCCGCTTCTATCTACGCTCATGAAAACTCTTTAAAAAACACTATATTCTCCGAATACAATAGCTGGCTTGTCCATTGTTATCGCGGCGAGACCAGGTGTCCGAGTAAGTCAAACAAATACTTCATTGAATTACGCCGGGATGTACTGAGCGACGTTATACACAATTCCAATTGCCGATTGCGTTTTATGGAAATTGCATCCGTTCTCTATTTATAATATCACAAAAAAATACAATATCCAGTTTCTTTAAAAGCTTTAAACGGTGTAAGAGTTTTGTGGTGATATTTAATTTTTAATTTAGTTGTCTTAATATGAAATTCACGAAAAATAATCAATTACATTTGCAATTTTAATTGAATGTCCGTACTTTTTTTCCTGTGTTCTATTTGCCTCTTTTTTTTTAATGACAATTTTTTTGCCCTAAAAAGGGCAAATTTGTGTGAAACAGGTGGAATACTTAAAGGCGATATTCAATGTGGTTGTCATTTACGTAAATACAAGTATGTACACGCTTTAACATGGCTCGGTTTTCACGGATATGGGCCGCAGGTGAAAAAATACGTTGCCGAAGATCGTCATTCACGACCACGGTCTTTATAACTTGGATGCAATGTACCGCGATCTCTCAACCTGTACACGGTTTGTAAAATTAAATAATTTGATGGACATATTCGGTTCGGAAACCGCCCTTCATATATACGTTTAGTAGTTCTAACATTTTCACCTGCTTCATCGTATAGTAAGACGATATCTGTTAATTTGTGATTTGAATAAGCCATACTTCACGGAAGTTGATAGCAAACTGACTTGTGACCAGAGACTAACGAGACCGGCAACATCATTGAAAATTTTATCCGATTTTCTATCCTTATCTTTGATTGAAAATATGTACATCCTTATCGTCCAGTTGGGCAGTCATTTAAAGAGGGCACTGTAATCGTACAACTTCGTGTCTGATCGCTATCAATCGTGTAAGTTCGGAGTATAATTTTGAAATTTTCATAATTTCAGTTTTATTGTCGTGGTTTATAGGTATTTGCAATATGTTCCATATCGTTCTGAATTATAATACAATATCGGAATTTGAATTGAGTTATTGAAATATTTGTTATACAACCAAGTATTGACCAGGTCAGTTTTTATCTGGACTGGGTAGTGTTTTTTGCTGTTGAAAAAGTAAGTTGGATTTACAAAAAATTTCATCATAGCCCACGCCATATTGTTTTACTCAAAAATGCTTTGTTTGCCCAAAATTAACAAGTTCTTAAAAAAATATTTAAATACTCTCATTGACGCTTTTAATTATGCTACAAGTACTTTTTCCTTTCAGCATATAAATTATTTGAAAATGGCTTCAAAATTTTGTATATCGTGTGCGGCAAAGGAGATAATAGATGTGGAAAAATTATATTATTTTCCACGAAATCCTTAAAAGTCAGTAATAACGAGCATATAACAAAACAACTAATATTTAGGCGTTCATGTTTTTTATTCAAGACTTGGTTTGGAAGTAATGGGTTTAAAATATGTCATAGGAAGTATTAGGAATTTAAGTTAAAAATATGTGTTACACATTTTACTCCGGAGCTGCACCATCCTTACATTTAGCACGAACAATCATATCAATATCAAAATGTTCTGAATCTCAACTGTAAGAAGAAATATATTCCACAAAGATTACCATTGCAAGCAATACCAATTTACCTACAGTACCTGTAGAACACTTATTTGCAATTCAGTTTATGTCTTATTACCCATCAGCAAGCAAATATATCAAGCATATCAACGTAAACAGAAAGAAAAAAGGAAAAGCATCTGTGAATGCAATAAAGAAAGAACATGCAGCTCATTTGAACACTAAAATTAATATGCACAAAAAAGTGGCTGTACCATAAAAAATATATCAAAATTAAACTCAAATGAGTCCTCAATATTTAAAGGTAAATTATTCTTCCTCTTTTAATAATTTAATCCTCTGTCTAATTATTTTATTTATTCAACAGGAATATCATCAAGTGCACAATCATTACTGTTTCCTCAACTTCATTGTGCGAAGCATCTGCCAAAGGTAAGGGAATGGCCAGTAAAAGACAAGGTATTGGCTTAATGATTGAATTAGATTTTTCGTGGATGTCTTCCACACAGCATTATCATTTTATTTGATGCTCAATAATAGATGGTTTGTGTCAAACAGACTTCCTTGGTACTGCACAAGGTTAGTAAGGAATTTACGGAACGAAAATACTACAAGAAAATTAAAAACATAAAATCATCAAGTAAGAAAATATGTTTTTTCTTATTGTACTTTTAAAATATGTCTATTTTATACCATTATTGATATTCAAGATATTAATTTTTTTAGGTCTAGATTATTGTATATTATTTTAGTTATTTAGATTTGTGTAGTAGTTGTAATAAAGTAAATTTGATGTGAAGTATTCCAATTATTTCATTGAACATAGTAAAGTGTACAACAGTACCACTAAAGAAGAATACAAATGTTTGTACGATATGTTTATACATTTTCAGTTCTTTTTCTTTATGTATTAAACATGAAGAAATTGCTGAAAATGTAAAGATAAAATGTAAAGATAAAGATAAACATTTCGTATGAACATAAAAAATAAATACATACAATAAACTAGAGAAGCAAATTTAAATTTTAGTGGGTGAATGCGTCCTCGTTGGACAGTGCCATCTTTAATTGACTGCCTAATTACTAGAGAAGGACGTAATGATCTTCCAGTTCACTAGGACAAATTTTTGTTATTAGTTGCTGGTCTCGTTGGTCTCTGCTTGTGACTTACAGTATGCATCATCCTATCTACTACTCCCACTATTACGCTTCAGTAAGGTTATATGAGTCCTTTTAATTTTGTTTGGTGGTCGAAGTTGCCTCCATTTCCACTCCAATTTCATTACCCGGGGTTGTGAATGTTTTGTGTTATTGTGTGTAGGTGTATGTTTGTGTGTTACGTTTGTTTTGCCTATTAGAAATGCTGTGTGTTTTGCTACATTTTTGTGTGTTTGTGTTGACCTTTGTTTATCTGTTAATTTTTGATTTTTTTCGCGGCTAATTGATATCGTTATCCTCAGCGCGTCTTTTAATTTGTTTGAGTCCGTCTTTTTTAATTAGTCTCCGTTTTGGGTTTATTATTTTCCTTATTGTGGGGTTTTCGTGTGACTTTATTGTTTCTATTGTTTTTAGTGTTCGTTTGCAAATTATTGTTTCCAGTGTTTCTAGTTTCGTCTCTTTATGTATTTGCGCGTTTGTCATATATCGCGGTGCATTTATCGCGAGTCTAATAACCTTGTTTATTTTCCCTTGTACCGATTGTCTTTGCCTTTCGCTGGCTTGATGCTATATTTCTCCGGCGTATGTCGCGCCCGCGAGTATTATCGTTTTTATTATTAATATTTTATTTTCCAGTGTTAGTTTGCTTTTGCCGTTTAGTATCGGGTACAGTGCGTGTGTTGTGAACCCTATTTTTCGTTTTATTTCTTTAATATGTGCCGTGTATGTGAGTTGTGAGTCCATTGTGACCCCGAGATATTTAACTTTTTCCTGCCAGTGTATTGTGTGACCTTCGAGTTTGACTTCGTCCGGCCTTTTGTGTCGTTTTCTGTGTTGGAAGTAAATTGCCGCGGTTTTTAATGGGTTAATTTTAATTTTCCATTTGTCGTACCAGTCCTTTAGGAGGACTAGATTGTTTTGTAACTGTTTGTGTATGTAAGATATTCGTCTGCTGCTTATGTATAGTGTTCGATTGTCGATTTTTCGTTTCCGATTGTGACATTAAATGTACGGTTCTTTAGATAATTGTCGGTTATTTTTATTAATGTGTTTGATATTTTGTGACGTTTCATTTTGTGTATAAGGCCGGCGTGCCAAACCCGGTCGAATGCCTTTTCAATGTTGAGAAAGATTGCGCCCGTTGATGTCGATATGTTCATTTTTTCGGTTATGTGTTCTGTCAGTCTTAGTGCCTGTTGTGTAGTTGAGTGGTTTTTCCGGAAACCGTATTGAAAATTTGGGATACTTCAGTAAGGGTAGTGCCGCAGTTATAAAGGAATACTAAGTTTACCAGAGTCGGATCGAGCCACGCGCACTTATTAAATATTTTTTTCTTCTTTCGTACATATTAGCATTACATATTAAAGTATGCAGAATATTTCGTTTACACCGTGTATATTAATATTGATTCTCAGGAAATTGAAATTTAGTATCCGTTTATCATGTATAATTTTTATTTAGATTTAATTTATATCAGCCTAAATGATACTTTGTTTAAGTAATCTAACTCAAACTAAGACGCAAATTTATTTCTTCCTAACTATCCAGAACTCACTGAGACTTCTTGGAAACACGGCATATAAATTTATACATCTTTGTGTAATATTAAAGCTTTAAAGAAGGTTTTCATTTACATTACGAAATTTTAATTTTAGGAGTTCGAATGGGTTAATAAATAAACACTGAATTTTTTATATTAATCTACTCCTTCTGAAATTTTCTAAAGAAATAGAAAATTAAACAAGTTATAAAGTATTTACTCCATTATATGAATCTTCCACAAATTATTTAAGTTTATTAACATTTGAGATATTATAAACGACAATAGTAGTACATTAAATTAACAAATACTAATTCAATAACAAAAACAATATTCAATTGTTTTCAAACAAACTAATTTTAAAAATACACGTATCATGCATATAATTTCGTAAACACATATACGCAAAACGTGTAAAAACGCTTTATTTACACACATGACCCTGTACAAATAGATGATAACCGGTGATTATATGAAGATAAGGTGTATCTAAACGACATACACGTCAAAAATATATTTATAATTTGAAACAAGCTTAGAGAAGTACAAGAATATATATTAACAATGTTGGCACTTGTAAATATATAGAGTTGTTGACGAAAATGCGTCCACAGTTTCTATATCAAATGAAATCTTGGATATTTCTTGTATAAGATAATTATAGAATTTCATTTTCTTAGAAAAAACTAACATAAAATGCGAATATATTAACTAAAAATATATTTGAAAATTGAAATTGCTAAACTAGAAGCACACATACAAATTTTAATTGTTAACTGCTTGCAAACATAAATTCCCGTGGAATATACCGCCATATTTTCAGCATTTCATTTTTCTAATTAATTTTATATCTAAAATTCATACTTCATAATTATTTTAACTACAACTCACAAATATTCTACTGAATGGAAGTCTCGTAATTGGAGAGATGTCTTTAACAACTTTGACACATTACAGGAGGGAGATTTGACGGGTGTAACCTTTCAACGACATACTTATTTTAGGGTTATTATTACATATTATTTCGTACGAGTATGGACCGGACACGAGAGGCCCATGAATCGCCCACGGGCGTACTATTGAAAATTTCTATTTTGAAAGAGTTTTTAATTTTATTTATATAATTGGAAAACAAGCGGGTGGTGATCTATAAAATACGAAATACATTTTTATTTGTTCATTTTGTAGTTCAAGTTGAGTAAAGGAGTATCAATATTAACTAGCAATACTTTCTCAAGGTTCTCTTCTGTAAAATTTGTTCTCTTTGAATAAATACATCTTTGTAGATAAAAAAGTCCTTTCCATATCGCAACTGGTTATAGTTGCATATTGGAAATATTATTTTATTTTAGTCTATTTAGCAGTTAGATTTTGAGGCATTATCCGCAATGTTATTAAATCTGGATTTCTATTAAAATCTGCGTCAAACTTTTGCCGAAGGCCACATTCGAAGTCACTTGGAATATTTTCCAAATTATTAATAACCACATCTGATGTGGTTAATCCATCATTTAATTTTAGATTTTGATTTTCAAAATAAGTGATTAGTTTTGGCAAATTTCCAAAGTGTTTCTGAAGAAAATACAACTGATTTTTTAAATTTGGAATTTGTATTAATTCCTTGCACTTAGAAATACTTCGAGCATCGTCATTTAAACATGTAACATGTAAATTTTTTAAAATATCGGAATTCTCTGCATAAAAATTAGTTGCTTCCAACCATGTTCCCCATCTAGTTATTACTGGAGAGGGAGGCAGTGACAAATATAGAAGTTTTTCCCTGTAAAAAGCTACTCTCAACAGTGCTTTTCTAAAACCTTTTTTAAAAGTGGGTACAAGTCTATCAACTTCCGGAAAGGTGTCTCTGATATATTCACAGATTCTGTGGAGAGCATGTGTTACACAAGTAATATGCAGCATATTAGGATATGTTTCCTTTAATAGCAGTACTGTCACTGACAAATAAAAGTATTTTTTCTTTGTACCTGTAGTCCGAATGAAGCATTTGGTGCATATTCCCGTAAATGGTTTTAGGTACTGTTTCCGCATCAACTGTATTTATAACTTTTATTGCTATTACATATGCGTTATATGGAATAGTTGAATCTACAACATTTACCACACAGCGTCCTAATACATAGACAGTTTCATCGGCACTTATCCATAGGTACTGATTTGAAATATGGCTTCTAATGCGTTCTATTGCTTTCGTGTAGCACTTGCGTAAGATGGATTCATCAGGAACATTTCGACCAGTATAGTTTTGAAGAAATGTTTTGAAGGTGGGGTTGTTAAGTTTATTTAATGGAATATTTGCCGCCATTAAAGTTTCACAGAGTTCTTCACTAAAATGGTCAGATTCCAACAAGTCTAATTTCTGTGAATGTGTTTTCGATGCTAAGTGACGTTGTACGTGCGATTTCTTGGAATTGTTTAACGATATTTTACAGACTTTGCAATAAATTTCGGGATCACTGGCAATCACTGGACATACAATCAGTATGACCCTTAATCCAACTCGCTATTGTTTCACAACGCCATTCTCGACGTTGTTCCATATCATATCTGAAAAAGTAATTTAAACAATGTTTTAGATTACGTCAACATAATTGGGAGAAGTTGATTCGATGAAACGACATTAAACAGGATCTATTATAAAAATTACGTAGTATGGTAGTTAACTGTTAAAACAAAGAAAAAAAAACTAACCGGACTTTATTTATCTTAGGAAATATAATAAATTAGAACACCTCCGCTTCTATCTACGCCCATGAAGAAAGGAATTTCACTATAATATTGATGTAATTGCGTCGCAATTCAACGACAAAAACTAGATGTGCTGTTAACCGAATGAATAGTGAATAGTATTGTACTTAGCGATATCATTGGTCCATCGTAATTTCGGCCTAATGCGTCCGGTCTCTACGTATAAGAAGCAAATTGGAAATTCAGGTAGCAATTTAGATATTAGTGTATAAATCACCTTTTATACAAAAAAAGGGCCATAACACTAATTTATACACTAACATCAAAATTCTTCAACCAGTCCAGAGCTGCAGGAGAGGCCTTGCTCAGCTCGAGGATGCCACCAGGGAAACTTCTTCTGGGGCAGCTATTTACTATGTGGGCCATAGTGTGTTCAACATTTCCGCAGTCACAAAGGCTAGTATCTGCCAATTTACATTTACACAGCATTAAGTTGCACTTTCTGTGGCCTGTGCGGAACTTATTTGAGTCAAATGCCTACGTGAGAGGGTTAGGACCGGCAGAGGTTCTGAAGGATAAGAGATTAAATCTCTATTCCTCAACTCAGGGTGCTGTTCGAGAAGAGCTCTCCAGCAATCGTTCACATTGAAAGGAAGCTGAACTACCGTATCCAGCCAAATAGGTATCCTAGATTTCGGTCGGGACCTGGGGACGCTCTCCAAATCAGCATGTATGGGAAAACCATTGATGTTGAAAATCTTAGTCCATTCATTGTGCTGCGGCGAGACGTCTGATATCCGGCGGGACAATATTAGAAAGAATCGGTATCCAGAGACTAGGAGTGGATCTAACAATCCCGTTAACGATTCTCATTGTCTCGTTAAGTTCAATAATTTGAGGGTAAAAAATATATTTTTAGTTTGAACATAATTCCCATTCAATTCTATACACTTTGCCCAGTGACTTTTGAATTTTTTCAAGCCATCTAGAAACTAATCTTTCGGAACTCATTAGAATAGGCATTCGTTACAGCTACAAATGGGGAGGTACCTCATTTGTCCCGAATCTCTTTCCACTAAGCTATTTTTTCAGGTTTTAGAACAACAAAAAATCACTTCGAGCCAAATCTCTTTTTCTAAATAAATGGGGTTGTTTCTTCTTCAGCTCAGCATCGAAACGAATCAGTACATCACCATAATATTGGCTGCACAATAATCAATAAAAAGCACACCTGTGGAATCCAAAAAAAAATCGAGGTCATGATCTGATTGGAAGAAAAAACTGTTTTTGCGCCTTCCTTGGAACACGTTCATCAGAAGGAATCCATTGTTTGATTAATGCTTTTGTCTAAAGTATAGTGGCGTATCCAGGTTTCATCTACGGTGACATATCAATGAAAAGTTTCTCATAGATTTCGTTTGAACTAAGCCATACAGTTATTCAAAATTGTAACGCGAATTCACATTTGCCCAACAACATCTTGCGGCTAGCTGTTTTATACATATTTAAATTCGACATATTGCGTACCTGTTCAGTTGATATGTTTATGGCATTAACTATCTTACACTTTTATTCAGCAGTCACTCTTTACAATGGGATTGACTTTATTAATAACGCTGGTCAACACAGTTTGGTTTTCTTATACACCAATACGTGTAGTTTATGTCTCTTGTCATGCTGATTCTGAATCTGATTTCAAAATTACTCCATCCCGTCAAGATGTTGATATATTTTCTTAAATAGTATTGTAATGACTCATCCGATGACGCGTAGAGCGTCATCCCTCTAGACGTTTTCTCGACGCATTTGGAGCAATCGAGATAAAACGTTCCCATTCATATATAAGCCGTCGAAGAAGGGATGGGACATTGAATCCTAGAGCCTCGCGCAGTAAACATAAATATAGAGACATAAATATAAATACATAAATGTGCTTATTGTTAATAGTTAGTTTTATATTGTTATACGTTTTATTATTAATATAGTGTGTGTGTAAAGTTATTGTTAGTTTTATTTAAGAACCCGAAAAGACAAATTTTACAGTATTTTCAAAAAACATTAAATTTTACTTATTTTTATATAAGAAAGATACTACTAAAAATTTCTGTCAAAGATTGAGTGGACATGTCTGAACATGTCCACTCAATCATGTCCTACGTCAGAGCCCTTCAATTATGCCCATTTTTGCTCTGAAACCAATCGAATTAAGAATTGGTAGATGTATGGCTATGTGTGTATATAAAGAGCTGCGCATGGCTCTCTCGAGCAGTGTTGACACTTTGTTACAATTGTAACAAATGAGTTACTTTTTAATATCCGAGTTACGTAGTTACATTTGATACTCTTTTGTTAATATTTTGAGTTGTCCCTTCAACTTTTTAGAAGCCATTAACAACTATTAATAGCTCACTAAGTATCGTGAGAGTAGCATTTCCGTAAAACAATAACGAATGGAAATGAAGAAAAGATGCTATCGTACATGCTATCACCGTATGCTGTGGACTGTGATTACTTCACTTCAACTTTTGTGCGTTATTTCTTTGCCCGTCACAGGCCACAGTACCCTAGGCTGTTGGTTCACCTGATCACTTGTGTCTCCGTCTTTCTCATTTTTTCCGTCTTGACATTTTGACGTACTTGTTTGCACACGGGCAGGTGATCGTAATAGTTTATTGTTTATGGTGTTAAAGATAGGAGGTAGATAATGGATAAGTAAAGGAACATATCATTATGGTAATTACCTAACATAAGATTGATTCTAGATTTATTAGTACATATTAGTGTTTCTAATAAAGACAGCAGTGAAAAATCTGTAAAACAAGATGATACACTACACCGATGTAATATGATCAAGGAGCAAATTTCTTGAGTAATTTGAATACTGGTACTGAGGAACTTCTTCTTCTTCAGGTGCCATCTCCTCTCAGAAGGTTGGCTATCATCACGGCTATTCTCATTTTTGATGCTGCTGCTCTGAATAGTTCAATGGAGCTGCATTTATACCACTGTCTCAAATTATTTAACCAGGAAATACGTCTTCTTCCTATATTTCTTCTTCCCTGTATCTTACCCTGAATAATTATCTGTAGCAGAGCATATCTTTCCCCTCTTAACACGTGGCCCAGATATTGTAGTTTTCTTATCTTTATTGTGTTCAATATTTCCTTCTTTCCCAATTCTTTTAAGTACTTCACTATTCGAAACCCTATCTATCCATCTTATCTTCAGGATCCTCCTATATGCCCGCATTTCAAATGCCTCTAGACGCTTGTTAGTGTCTTCCTTTAGCGTCCAGGCTTCCATCCCGTACAGCAGCACCGGGAACACGTAACATTTCAATACCCTGATCTTGAGACGCAGACTAAGGTCATTGCCACACAATACTTTCCTCATCTTGTTGAATATATTCCTGGCTTGGCCGATTCTCGTTCGAATTTCTTCTGTATATTCATTTGTGTCGGTAACAGTTGTTACCAAATATTTGTATTTCTTTACTCTCTCTCTATTGGCTGTTCTCCAATCCATAAGCCTTCTTGATGTCGGTTAGACTTTGTAATAATCATGAATTTAGTTTTTCTAACATTTAGTGTGAGGCCACTTTCTTCGCCATTTATTACAACCTGGTCCATTAATCTTTGTAAGTCTTCCAGTGATTCTGCGATAATAATGGTGTCATCCGCATATCTAATGTTATTAATAATTCTTCCGTTAACTTTTATTCCTATTGTTGTTTCTGCTAACGCTTTCTGAATGATGTTCTCAGAGTATAAATTGAACAACAACGGGGACAACACACATCCTTGTCTCACACCGCGCTTTATCCTTATATCTTCCGATACCTCTTCACCCAGCCTGACATTCGCTGTCTGGTTATAATACAAATAAGCTATTATCCGAATATCCTTGTTGTCTATGTCTTTAGCTTTGAGAAGCCGAATCAAGTCGTCATGGCGCACCCTGTCAAATGCCTTGTTGTAGTCCAAAAAGCAGATGTACAAAGGTTGATTAACGTCCATGCATCTCTGAGCCAGCACGTTAAAGCCAAATAGTGCTTCTCTTGTTCCCAACCATTCCTGAATCCGAATTGAGAGTCACTAAGATCTTGTTCTAATTTTCTGAATATTCTCTGGTGTATGATCTTCAGGAATATCTTGAGGGTGTGGCTCATCAGGCTGATTGTCCGATGGTCATTGCATTCCTTTGCGTTAGGTGTTTTTGGCAGGGCAATAAATGTTGATCTCAACCATTCTGTGGGAATGATGCCTGTGTTATAGATTGTGTTGTATAGATACACCATTACTCCTATTCGCCCCTCTGCTATGAGTTTAATCAATTCTGTTGGTATTTCTGTTGGTTTCTGAGGAACTGTTACCTAGTAAATAGCAGAAAGTTGGTTATGGTAACCGTAAATTACAAAAAGATTGGATAACCAGGTTTAAATAGCTAGCTAAAAAGGGCAATTTAGAAAAATCATATTGCACGGTTTGTAATAAACTTATAACCCCTTACTACCCTCATTTGACGCCATGAAAAATCTCACATCCACAGTTCCAACTATAGCAAATCTGAAAATTCTCCATGAATAAAAACATATTTTAAAAATATATTTAAAAAATAACAATTTTGTAAAAGCAGAATTTGCAGAATTAAAGCTTGTAATGTTCTTACATGAACTTGCCATTCCTTGTAATGAATCATTTACCAGATTTGAGAATAAATCTGTATGCCCAGACTCGAAAGTAATACGAGAAATTAAATGTGCCCGGACAAAAGCTATTGTCTTAGCTAGAGAACTCTTGCGAAACATCAGTTAAGTGAAGTGGTTCAGAAGCATTAATAATATATCAGACAACTGACATTGGAACGGAAAAATCATTAGCCTTAGTAGCAAGATAGTTTGACTATGATGAATGGCAGGATCTTTTTTTTTTGGTTTAATAAGAATTAAATCTTGTTCAGCAGAAGAATTGATCAAAGTAATTTGTGAATATATTACTGAATTTCAGATACCGATAACAAATTTAATTGGCTTGGCTGCTGATAATGCAGCTATTATGCAGGGTATTATTAATGGTGTACGAGCAGGGTTTAAACAGATTTTGCCAAATATATTTATTCTTGGATGTGTTTGCCATTCTCTTCATTTATGTTCCTTTTCTGCAGCAAAAAAATTGCCCAGAAGTCTGGAAGATTTCATTAGAAGCATCTATAATTATCTTGCACTGAGGAGCAAAAGGTTCCGTAAGTTAATTGAATTTCAAACGTTTGTTCAGCTGAACCCGTACAAATTACTACACCCAAACCAAACACGGTGGCTTTCTCTTCAGGCAAATTTTCCATATACAATTTTTATTACTATCTTCCATGTATATTTTGTATTTTATAGGCTGTTGTTAAGCGGGTGATAGAAAACTGGGATGCTCTAACTCTATACTTCACAGATGATAATTTACATTCTACTGAAAAACTTCTGGAATCATTGAAAAATCCAATATTCAAAATTTATTTTTATTATTTGACTTACATATTACACACAGGCAACCAGTTAAAGGAGTTTCAATCTGAGAAACCCAAAATACATCTTTTACTAAACAGATTTCAAGATTTATATAGAAGCGTACTTAGAAACGATGTAAACAAGTCTTATTAAGACAGTACACCCATATAGAATGTAGATCCGTGCAACCCAAGAAACTTTGTAGAACTATATTGAATTTATTTTGGTACTAATGTTGAATTAGTATCAGAACAAAATATAAATCAAAATGATTTACATAATTTTAGGCTTAGGGCATTAGATTTTTATATTAAGCTATGTCAGCAAATTAAAGTTTAATTTTACAGATCCTGTGTTAAATTACTTAAAGAATTTTAATCCAAAAAGCGCGTGAAGTGGTGAAATTATCGGTATCGCTCCTATTAGTTTAAAATATTCTTCAACACTTGTAGATGATATAACATAAATAAATATAAAATTAAACAATGAATGGCGTTTAACAGCGAACTCGAGAAATTCGAAGATTATTTCGTTCAAGACTTTTATGCCGACCACATTCTTCTGCATGTGCGGAGAGGGCGTTTTCACAATTAAATTTATTAAAGACGAAAACAAGGAACAGGTTAAATATAACTACATGTGACAGTATATTACACTAGAGAAATACTATCATCAAGAAAGGAAAGTTGCTATTCTTAGAAGCCTAGTGCCTCTATATTAAAACAAAAACATTAAGATATAAAGTTGTGCTTGTTTTAGTTTTGTTATTATTACAAATGTATAAAATAACTAGAGAACGGATGCAATTTCCATAAAACGCAATCGGCAATTGGAATTGTGTATAACGTCGCTCAGTACATCCCGGCGTAATTCAATGAAGTATTTGTTTGACTTAATCGGACATCTGGTCTCGCCGCGATAACAATGGACAAGCCAGCTATTGTATTCGGAGAATATAGTGTTTTTTAAAGTGTTTTCATGAGCGTAGATAGAAGCGGGGTTTTCATAATGTATTTTATTTATTAGTTTATATTTCGTAAGATAAATAAAGTGCTGTGAGTAAGTTTCTTGTTTTCATAGTTTTAACTGTTAATTACATCGTAATTTTTGTGATAGATCCTGTTTAATATCGTTTGATTGAATCTATTTCTACCAATTATTTCGACGTAAGAGTGTGCATTGAATTTCGTTCAGTTTCAATAACTTACGCACACATTTTTAGTTTTCATTTATTTAGATCTAGAGCATTGTTTAAGTTACTTTTTCAGATATGATATGGAAGAATGTCGAGAACGGCATTGTAAAACAATGGCGAGTTGGATTGACGGTCATACTGTTTGTATGTCCATTGTCAGTGATTCCGAAATTTATTACAAAATCCGTAAAATATCGTCAAAAATTCGTCACTTAGGATCGCAAACACATCTGAACTCTGTAAAACTTTTATGGCGGCTAATATTCCATTAAATAAACTTAGCAATCCCACTTTAAAAATATTTCTTCAAAAATATACTGGTCGAAATGATCCTGATGAATCAACTTTACGCAAATATTATGTTTCTAGGTGCTATACGAGAACAGTAGAACGCATTAGAAGCCATCTTTTAAATCAATACATATGGATAAGCGCCGACGAAACGGTGGATATGTTAGGACGCTGTGTGGTAAATGTTGTAGCTGGTGTACTACATCCAACTATTCCCTATAACTCATATGTAATACCAACAAGTGTTATAAATACAGTTGATGCGGAAACAGTTGCTGAAACCATCAAGGAGAATATCCAAAAAATGCTTCATTCGGACGCCACGTACAAAGAAAAAATACTTTTATTTGTCAGTGATAGTGCTGCGTATATGTTAAAAACAGGCAGACTATTGAAGAAAACATATCCTAATATGCTGCATATTACTTGTGTAGCACATGCTCTCCACAGAATCTGTGAATATATCAGAGACACTTTTCCGGAAGTTGATAGACTTGTATCAGCTTTTAAAAAAGTTTTCAGAAAAGCTCCATTCAGAGTAGCTCTTTTCAGGGAAACATTTTCATCTCTGTCACTGCCTCCCACTCCAGTAATAACTAGATGGGGAACATGGCTGGAAGCTACTAGTTATTATGCTGAGAATTTCGATAGTCTAAAACATTTCGTAACACTGCTAAAGGAGGATGCTAGAAGTATTGGTGAGTGCAAGGAGCTCACACAAATCCCAAATTTAAAAAATCAGTTGTACTTTCTTCACGAACACTTTGGAAAATTGTCAAAACTAATCACTTATTTTAAAAATCGAAATCTCAAATTAAATGACGGATTAACCACATTAGATGTGGCTGTTAATAATTTGAAAAGTATTCCAAGTGACTTCGGATGTGGCCTTCGGAAAAAGTTTGAAGCAATTCTTAATAGAAATCCAGATTTAATTACATTGCAGCAATTAAGTATGGAGACAATTCCACAAAATCTAACGGCTAAATATGAAGAAATAAAAGAATATTTCCAGTATGCACCTATAACCAGTTGCGATGTAGAAAGGACGTTTTCTATTTATAAGGATGTACTTAATTCAAAGAGAACAAAATTGACAGAAGAAAACCTTGAGAAACTATTGCTAGTCAATATTAATACTCCTTTACTCAACTTGAACGACAAAATGAACAAATAAAAATGTTCCAATTATAGAAATAAAAACTTTAAAAATACAACTTTTCAACAAATACATATGTATTTCGTAATTTTATAGATCACCACCCGTTTGTTTTCCAATTATATAAATAAAATTAATTAATAAATATGTATTTCGTAATTTTAGATAGATAGATCACCACCCGTATGTTTTCCAATTATATAAATAAAATTAAAAACTTTATAAATACAACTTTTCAACAAATAAATATGTATTTCGTAATTTTATAGATCACCACCCGTTCGTTTTCCAATTATATAAATAAAATAAAATATTTTAGAAATACAGCCTTTCGCCAGTACTGCACTGGGCTTTGCGTCATGTGGTAAGCCTGTCCGTTCTCTAAGAATAACACTTGAAATAAATATTTTGTTTTTCCTAGTATCATCTTTTCCCAAATATTGTTTCTCAGTATGCATATTAGTAAACATTTTATTTGCTGATGGTCTTGTATATCGATATTAAATCAATTACTTAATAGTTGTATTGTATTTGCACATCTGTATTTCGTGTATTTCCAAGAATGAGAAAGATTGAAATTAGTGAAGAAAAAAGTGTTACATTTTAGTTTAAATTGTTACATTTTTAAAAAGTAGTGTTACAGAAAAAATAAATATTGTAGCAACACTGCTTTCGATTCAAATGTAAGTCGGTTTATGATACCTGAACGTCTTTTTATTTCACAATATCGGGTATATGTATATATAATCCAAACAGTTTCTGTATACCGTATGAACGCCGGGGAGTGATTGATCTACCACAATGTAGTAAGACGAAGACGAATAGCGAGTTTATGTGGTTAGGGTTGAGAGAGTATATTCAATCTGTTCTACTGTCTAACTGTACGGGCGTTCCATTTCTTTATCCAACACATTCTAAATACGATCTAAGTACGAATCAAATAATCTCTCTCTAACACATTGAATATTCCTATCAGTCGCTCATTATGTTCAAGCAAGGCGAATATACTTGCAGTTGGTCAGTCATTACTTATATATCCATCAATCGCACGACGTTGTGCACACGGTATAGTGGATAATGTACTACCCCCCAGCATAAGAGGAATATTAAACCTTTAATAGTAAAGTTATATTTTCCCTATTTTGGCTTATCCTTTGAACACCAAGACAAACCATAGACTAGACTCTCAGCATTTACTGCGCACGCTGTGTAGTTTCTCTGCGGGGCTGATCAAACGTTAAGAAAAGCGCTATGCCATTTGCAAGACCTGTGATTTCGCATAAACAAGCGGACCATTCGACTTTTGCTGCGCGAAAACTTTCGGGTTTTCCAACAAAAATAAGAAAAGGAAGTTTTTCCCCAAACCTGGATGAACACGGCGAAAAGTTTCAAGGCATTTATACTGTTATAAACAGTATAAAAGAAAAGTTAAAAGAAAAATATTTTAAACAGGACAATACTATACAGCTCCACATAATGTGCATACAGTACCTAATTAATATTATTTCATTTACTTTTTCAATATTTTTTTGCAAAGCCTGATGTGATTACAGTGATTACTAAAGACGGCAGACTATGTGCCCACACTGTCAAATTTAATAATAATATGTTTATATACTGAGAAGGATTGTTCGACGTTGAGAGATGTTATATTTGCATAGTTAAAGTGCTCTTTGTATCTGTACAATGGATCTTCAGTATTGGTAAAAAGTTGCCCTAATTTTGTAAAATCTACATTTTTATCTAATACACCTTATGTGTATTATTAAATTTAACAGTGTGGGGCACATAGTCTGCCGTCTTTAGTGATTACTATTGTTAGACCTATAAAAGAAACGAAAATTGTACATAGTTTCTAAAGAATCATAAAAAAATGAAAAAATGTGTTGATCAATGTAATTTCTATAGAAGTTATCATAAATGAAGATCCTGGAGGTTCAACATCTTCTATGCTCATATGATCACTTTTGAAAGTCGTCAACCACTTACAAATTAGTCCATAGGAAGGCGTCGATTCGTCATAATATTTATGTAACTTGTCTTCAGTTCCTTTAGTAGTTAAAGTAGTTAAAAATAATAAATGGCTATTGTCCAGATTCTGCGAAGTAAAAGTATTTGGAAAAACTTGAGGAACCATTAAAGGACCTCAAAAGGAACTTTGCATTATAAACTTATAGCGAGCACTGTACTCTTAAGCTACAAAAAAAAATTAAAATCATTGAACTAACCTTATGTTTTGTATATTTTCCACACAAGCAAAACACGCCAAATTTCAGATAATCGTGTTATTTATATGCGCTAATGTGTAACTTAAATATCACTTAATCAAAATGAAGATTGATAAAATAAAAATACGTGAATTTTTGTTATATCAATCTTCATTTTATTTAAATAATCTCGTAAAACGAAATATGTTTCCCGCTCTAAGTTTATGAGGCAAAGTTGTTCGTTTTGCGGTCCTTCAATTATTCCACAGGTTTTTTTCCCAATACTTTTACTTCGAAGGAACTGGGCAAACCTAATAGTTGTACAATTATAAAAGATTTTATCTATATGACAGATTTGGAAGAAATTTTAACAGTAGACTATTAAAAGATGGCTGAAGTCAGCAATATCCAATATCTTGGCGAAAATATTGCCAACTTTTAAAAAGTCACTCTTCCGTCAAATCACCCTGGTGTAACAAATACGAAGTGTATACATACTATTATGAAGGTTATTATGAAAGTTATATAATATGTATTTTACAAAAAAAATTTTAAACTAAATATCTTTATTTTCAGTAATATTTTTTTTTAATTACAATAAATGTTATAGCAAATGTATCTTCTTTCTTGAAAAGTGGATGGTGTTGAACTATCCCAAGTGTGTCTTGTATTTAGGCAGTACCTATCCTCTTTGATTATTACTTTCGTTTCTTGTGTATCACTTTTAATTCAACACTATTTTATCTGTTCGCCTATTTTTTTTTAGGTTCGAACCTAAATAATTTTGACAACACCAAGTACATGTTTACTGGTCAAGTGTAAAAAAAATGTATCGCCTAACTTTTTCGGCATCTGACTTTTATACCAATTTCAATATAAACAAAAGTGATGCGTTTTTCGAAATGCTTCTTCTTCTTAATTTTTAAATGCCTTTTTGGAATTTGATGAAATTAACATTGAAAATTAGCCCTATTTTTCTTATAACTGCCCAGATAATTAATTTAATTAATATTTCCATATTAAATATGTTAATTAATATATCAAATTTTTTAATATTTTTCCAAAATTTCATTTAATTGTTGAATTAATGTTGTTTTTGATGTTAAAATATCGTTATTTATGATTTATGATTATGCCCTTTCAGTAAATATAATTTAATTTATTTTTCGAATTTCAAAAATCTGTCATTTTTTCCAAAATTTCAAATAAATTATTATTATGATTAGTTATTCCTCTTGTTTTTTTTTTGTCAATTGAGCTCCTCTTGAGTAATTTAAGCTTATTGTTTTATTTTGTTTGTTTTTTAGGTGAAAATTTTCCTCCAGTTGGTGTGAAAAAATGATATGTATAAATTATGTTCCGAAGTTAATTTTGTTGGCTGGTTAGTGTGTATTTTGGTTCCGTCTATGATTTATAACTGTTTGTTCTTCTTTAGTGGTAGATATGAACATTATTTTGTTTATTGGAGTTGAGATTGTAACATTACGAGGCTTTTACAATAGAAAATGTATTTCACTTCTATGGTATATCTTTTTTTTTATTTTAATATTAAGCAAAGAGGATTTTGCTAATTAAAATCCTAAAATGTCTCATCTTAAGGCAACCCCTGTCCAATTTATGACTTTGCAATTTTGTCTGGGTTTAAAATTTTTAATAATATGTTTATAGACCATCCATAACATGTCAATACGTATGCCTCAGGTCATTATTCAACAGAAAAGTTTAAACTAAAAGCATGCGAACTATTGTAGTATTTTTTTTAGAATTTTTTTTCATAATATCTTACCAATTTCTTTAAATACACTTACGTCAATTACTAAAAATTTGCTGAAAATGCATTACATAGTTTTTCTTTATCTAGTAATAATAGATTATTGCCCAACAGATAAACCTTTTACAAGACAAAAATAATATTTGTTTGCGAAAATACACAGTATATCATAATAAGATCTAGCTACAAAACGAAGAAATGAAAAATTACCTATTCTACTAAAGAAATGAGAAATTATACTAATTTAAAACGTGTCAAAAATATGTCCTCATAATATATGTTGGCAAGCCTACACATATATAATGGCGCTTGTCGAAGATTTGTTCTTGAGTACAAGAGTAAACGTCGAAGAGTAACACGACGTTGGTCGGGTACATGAAACTTAAACCTGCTCTGGCAGCCAGAAAAATCTATTACACCATGTATCAACGTCCACATAAATTGCGAACAATAACTATCCCTAAGCTTTGTGAGTGATTTGATATTATGCCGTTCAAAGAGTTGGTTGTAATCAAGAGCTCAAGAGGCGGGTATTGTCCATCCAATTGAAATAATTGATGTTTAAAAACGTTTTCTCATGAAAATGCAGCAAAATTCACTAATTTCTTAGTTTATTCCAGGAAGAGGTTGCCACTAGAAGTAGATGGCCACTACTGTTTTATATAGTAGTAATTGTTTTCCTTCGTATGCAATGCGATACAAGTTATTTATAAAATTCACATTTATTATTATTGATAATTAGTATTAATTTACCTTTGAAACGCTTAAATGAGGGGTTTAGTTAGAAACTCAGATATATAATACGAGTCGAACCTGTGTATCGATTTTAATATTTCCTATTCTACTTTCTTTAAGTTACAATGCACTTTGTCTTTTCTTGACTAATAATTGGGTTTTTCTAGTACTATAAAACCCCCTTGCTTGGAGGGAATCTTTATAAATATAAATATATAAATATATAAATATATAAATATATAAATATATATATATATATATATATATATATATATATATATATATATATATATATATATATATATACTAGCAGGCATACTACTCTGACAATATACATAATCACTCCAATTCACTTCTTACCCAATTTTCTCCATTATCCTTTACGAAATTCTCTCTGCGAAGTACTGGTGTATATATTTTAGTGTTTCTCTTGATCATAATTATTTTATTTTGTCCTGCCCAACCAATATAATAATATTATTTATTAATGGAACTGCTCCCATCAACCAAGTTCCAAGCTTGCCAATTGTTGTCGCTTACAAACAATACATGTCGCTTACAAACAATTCATTATCATATAAATAAATTAAATAAATATACTTTACTGCCAAGCAGGTAATTCCTAATAATAGGACAAACTAAAAAGTATATAGTAAATTAAATTCGTATGGATATTATATACCTCAAGGTCATAAATTTAAGAACAATTATATAAAAAAATACAATATATTTATTCAAATCTAATTCTGTATGCTCAAGCTCCCATTGAAAGCGGTAGTACATATCACAATCTTTATTCGTACATATGTCATAATGGTGCCTGCACTAAAGCATGAGTTCTTGATATAACTATAGCAAATATCGCAGTGTCTGGACAATCGTGGCATATAATTTATTTTTGAAAACAAAAAAGTAAATTACTTTAAGAGATAATTTTGTATACAAATTTAGAACTGAAAATGTTTCTCCTCCTACGTAATGAAACCGTTCTATGTCAATATAAAAGTTATTCGTGAGGGTACTCTCCAATATTTTTGAAGGAAATAAACCAAAAAATCGATATTGAATAAGCTTGAATCGAAACTTATACCTTAAATACAAAAGATACTGCTCACAACAAAAGCGTAGTATAAGTGCTTCAATACAGATATGCTATGAAAATATGTCGACGTGCTGGTTTCAATACCCTGGAAACCTGATTACAAATTGATTCAATATGACAGTTAGATGACCAATTGGTACCTAAAATAATACTAAAGTCTTCGACCGTGGCAGCTAAATCAAGAACATGATCTTCCACTAACTAAAGATAAATTAACGGGATGATTTTTCGATAATAACTAACAACGAAGCGCAAAATTGAAATGTAGTTTATTGAGACTTGACTAGTAAACTATAAAATTAGAGCTACTGTAATTTAACATAATCTGTAGAATTGGGTACAAGGGCGAATAGTTTAATATCATTGACATAAGCAAGAGAAAAACAAGGTAAGGAATCCATTAATAAATAAAGTAAAAAATAATGGTCCTCGGTTTGAGCGTTGTGGCACACCGGAAACTTAACAGAAATTGAAGGATCTATATCTACCATTATAAAAACATAGCTACTTCGATTTCTCAATTATGACGATATCAATTTAACTAGAGAAAGAGCAAGTCCATAAAACTCTAACTTTTTCAATAAAATTCGGTGATCTATAGAATGGAAGGCTTTGGAAAAGTCAGTGTATATGACATCAGCGTGACGTCGATCGTCACCTTCACTAACAAATTGTAAAAAGTGGCAAGATTAGTAATAATGGAAAGGACATAGGAAAAAACATGCTGTTGAGGTGAGATACAAGATTTAATATTACAAAATATTAGCATTTGCAAAATCTGCTCAAAAACCTTGGACAATTTAGATAATATCGTTATAGGTCTGTAGTTCACAAACTAAAACGAATCACCTGTTTTAAAAATAGCAATAATCCTCGCTATCTTCAAGCTTTGGGAACAAATGGAAATAGAATTGAGAATAATCTTCAAGTGCTGTGAAACAACGAACTCAACTAGTGTCTTTAATAAGAAAACTGGGAACCAAACCATCTCCAGCAGCTAATGAGGACCTTATTTTTTCAATCAAAGTCATATATCAGAATTGAACCTGGGAAACTCTGAGAGAGAAGTTTTTGGAGTCGTTAAATTCCCTTAAAACAAGAAACATATTCATTGAATAAAAATTAATTGTACTAGTCAATTCAATTTTATTCGTCTTGTTAGTTTTTCATGTGTTTAAATCTCTCCAACGTAACACATTACTGTTGCTTGAAAAGGTCATACACGTAATTAAAATCAAATTAGAACTAAAAACTAATCATTTTAAACACTTATATAATAATATGGTTCCGTGTCCCTAATTTTAAATATAATGATCAAATGTGTATGTATTTAAACAAAATATGAGTTCACAATTGTTTATTATGATGTAAAAAGGAGCTTACAAAATGCTACCAATTAAACCATAAAAAGACACTAAAAAAATAAAAACTGATGTTTCAATATTTAGGTCTAAATTAATCAGTCAATTATTTACCTTACTGCAGTAATTTTAAACTAAATCATTTTATGATTCGTATTATGAAAATCTAACATGTAATTAATTGTATAGGCGACAATTTGTTGTTCACTTTAATTTGTACCGCATTATATCTATACTAAACAAGACTGTATTATTACTGGTACTACAAGAATAACAGGCAGCTAATCAGTCGAATTTTTCAAGCTTTCATTTTTATTGTTCGTTTTCTGATTTTATAAATAGGTTTTCAAAACTAAATTTCTATTACTTACAGATTATTTAAATATTTAATGATAGGAGATATCTTCAATTATACATCTTACACGTTGTAAGAAGAAAACAATACAGTTTTAAGGATATCATAAACCCTTTACCGCTAGAAAAATACAATAAAATTATTTTAGGATAATTTACATTTAATATTGTGCAACTAAAAAAAAATAATGCTACGAATACACCTAAAATGTTACAAAATCCTTTTGCTCTAATCAAAAACTAAGTGTTCATTTAACACAAATTATGCCAGATCGAGAGTTTCTTGAAGGTGGAACACACAATGAAAGGTTAATATCGGCTGTTAGCCAGGGCAGGTTAAAACGCACCTTGCAAATAATAAAAAAATATTGCTTTCCTAGAAGCAAAAATTTTTATTACATCGGCATAAGATTTTTAAGCGGTGCAGATTTTAATACAATAAGACGTTGGAATGTGAAAAACGTCTTTAAAAAGTTGCCAAAAGCAAAGGTAACCATTTTTAATACTTTTTGATTAACTTCTACTTTTAAGTAATTCTTTCGATGGAACTGTAACTTAGCGACAGATATTTTTAACATATATTCAAGTATTTTTAGTAACACAACAGTTAGCAAGTTTATGTGCCATCTCTTATAGAACTAGAATTCCTATTTATTTTTCAGTTTCTTTCACATTGTGAAGTAACTCTACAATAGTGCCATTCCTAGAAAAAAAAAAAGGAAAACTTTGTCGCAGAATCATAAAGAATGAATTGAATTTGGATAACCAAACATAACATTGGAGAGGCGGAAGATATGTAATTTTTTCGGGCGAAAAACGTTTCATGATGGATAGATCCTACGAAAATTCATTCTTCCACGATTTACAAAAAGCAAAAACTTCCACGTTGCTACTACAGACCCGAAAGACAAATCAATCAATAATTTATCTACAAAAAGCAGACATCTAATAGTTTATAGCTGTGCTCAAAAGTGGTAAATTAGACATAACAATAAAGATGAAAGGTAATAGGTAAAAAATGAATTTTTGAACATTGCCATACAACAATCTGTAGAGGAATTGATTAATGAAGCTGTTTCGAGAAAGAAGAAAAGAGTTTAACATTAGTAATTGTCTTATCTCCAGATATGAATATTATAGAAAATGTTTGGTGATGGCTCAAGAGAACTTAAACCTCCAGAAAGTAACCGAAATAAACTATAAACAAATTAAAAGCATACAAACACGTATATATTTTTCTGATAACTTTAAAAAATTTGTATAAATAAAGTTTTTAAGCTATAAACGGAAATCACAATACTAATTATTAAAGAAATTAATCAAACATGCTGTGATTACATAAATTAATTACATTAATTCTTTTTACCTCTTTCATTTATTTCCCAATGTCTGTGAAATTTCCACATAAGAAAATTGTTTTATACATCACACATCAAAGGCATTGAAACGTCACGAAATAATAATTAGGAATTCTAATTTGCAAATTTTATGACAAATTTTGTTAAAAATGTCTACATAGTTACTGAAGAAAATACAACAAACAGATATCGCGGAATGTACATAGAAGAAAGAAATTCTTGGTTCCAGCAAACTACCAACTTACATTTTGAATAAATTAATGCAACTGAACATTAATAAGCATAATAGCATACAAAAATACACGAAGAAAATTATAATGAAGACGTTAATAACAGAAAATACCTTTTTATTGAAAATCATTTCTTGATTTTGAATAAAACGAAATAATTTTTGAATTAAACTAGGGTAAATACAACTACATTAGATTGACCCCATTATTTAGCCGAGTCAGCAGTCTTGTAAAAGACCTAACATATATCCTTCCACTAATTGGTTATAACAATAAGAAAAATGAGAAAATGACTGTTTAAGAAAAGATGGGTGTGTTCCTTTCTCAATTTTAAAGTTCTTTTCTCCAATTAATTCTGATAGTGAAAGAGAAATATCTGTAAGAAATAGATATCTAATAATGTGAGATAATTTGTTAAACTAAATTTTGATAAGAATTCCAAAACGAAAGGAGAAAATTTTGTATACAATCGATTAAATAAAATAAATCTAACTAAATAGCATATACGTCATATCCTTTTTTTTTGTATTCAATCAGATACGATGTGTAAATATAATAAATAAATTAAGCAATGACATATGCATACGTAGAACGTTTACATATAAAAGTTACATGATTCTGTTAATGGTGGCGTCAATCTTACACCCTCTGTACCTTTTTCTAAATGTTAAAAGCTATAGCTCTCTACATACTCTATAACACTTCTAAAATACCAATGACGTAACTCGTATTCTTCTAGGTTATATTATAAAATAACGGAGAAATTTAATTTTTGCATTTAAAATAAATGCAAAAAAAATGTCATTAAATACTCTTAGCATCCATAAAACGAAGAATATTATTAAATAGGAATTAGGTACACTAATTTACCAAAATACGTTAATAAGAATAAAATTATTTTCCATCCTATATTTATTGAAAATTAGCTAAAATAAAAAGGAACCCGAATTACACAACATATTTATTTATAATTGCAAACATGTTTGAAATTAACGAGTTATCCAAATAACGTCAATTAATTATAGCTGTGATTTGCAATATTTATAAGTATTGACATCTATTTATAAGAACACTTTCAATGTCAAAATATACAATAAAATTAAATAAATAAAACATACTTAATTTCAATAATTTAAAAGCTTGTAATGTACCTTCTAATTCTGCGTAGTATAAAAATAATTGTTTTTACAAAAATTAAGGCTCTAGGTCAATAAAGTACTATAAACTAACTACATTTAATTTAGATTATTCTGCACAGTTTACAGTTCAAAGCTTGTTTTGCCGACCATTAATTGGTTCAAAATGAAATTTCCAACAACACAAATTATACCAAAGGAGACAAACCCACATGAATAAAGCACCTCAAGAACCGAAATGCGTCCGCAAGGAAACAGGAGTTTCCCGTATTGACGAGAAAAGGTAAGACGGCTGGTACGTATGTCCGTACTCGAAGCAAATCCCAGCTAGAAAACCCACCCAATGGTCATTGATCTCTGTTTTGTGTTTTATTTAGGTTAGTTTAGGGTATAGTGGGTGTTTTTAAAGTGAATTAGAGACAGTAGTACTTACATTCATTGTGTGTACGTCGCTTATAATCCAAATTAAAACACAAAAACCCCGTTCATAAAAAGAAAAACAGACAAAACTAGACACTAAAGACGGAATGCGCGTCTGCCATGCGAAATAGGCAGAGTTCGACTAAGTTCCGAATGCCGAAGCCGGCATTCGATCTTGAACGAAGGAGTTTCCGAACAAAATACACAATACTAATTACTTTTTTCTAATAATTTCAATTAACGATGACGGTAATGCCTTATGCTTATTCTTATCTATTTCAACATCTTATGTTTGTTAACTTTATAATATTTAAACGTATTAATTTAACAATATGAAACAAACATGTAAATAATTTACATATCTGTAAGTATGCACATGGACAATACAATACAATTAATTTAAACTTATATGATTTTTTTCGATTGATTATACAAAGAAATGTAGGTATTGATCATATAGTACAAGTAATGTTTAATAATAGTAATATTTATTATTTGCCAATGATATAAATGTCATATTAAAATTAAGTAATAAAAGAAAGCCATATTTAGCTGTTTAAACGAATAAGGAGCAGTTGAAATAAAGTATTCTTTAATAGTTCGTTTAAACACAATAATATTATGTTTTCATTATCACTTTAGCAAAGGCCCAAATAGAAAATGTCGGTAATGTTCACGTAATTAATCCTCTTCCTTCAGTGAAGAAGCAAGATCATTGACATATTACATTACTAATAACATCTAGGACAGATCCTTGCAGATTGTTAGATAAACAGCGAAAGAAATTAAATCTGAGAAGAGCAATAAGGCGGTTGTGGAATGACCTCCTAACCGAGCTCTTGAATAGCCACTTCTGTAATATTAACAGTACCAAGGCAAGCTTTATCGTGCTACAAAATGACTTCATGTCTTTTTTCCTGAACCGGTCTTTTCCGGAACCGCGGCCTGAAGCCAACGAAGTTGTTGACAGTAAATATTAGTCGTAATGGATATATTCCTCGGAAGTAATTCATAGTAGATGACGCCTTCTTTGTCCCATTAGATCCACAACATCAGCTTACGCTGATGAGTATCAGCTCTTGCTCGGAGAATTCGGACAAGCTATAGTAATAATGTGGAACAAAAACGGTCGATGTTGTTGATGAGCTAATAAAAAGGCACAAATGTTTGATACGCTGATTCTTGTTGTTTTCGCTCTAAATATGCGGTAACCAAACACCTATTTAGAACTTTGCCCACGGATGCAAATTTCGTGTTATGGTCAATTGGTTACAATCCATTATAATGAATTGATCAATTCCCGAGTTGATTGGCGTGGATCATCACGAATTAAAGCATTTAGACCATCTTCATCAAAGCCCGATGTTCTTCCTGAACATTGTGAATCATTTATGTCAAAATATCTCTTTTTTAAATGGAGACAACCATTTCCATGATGTATACTCCCAAGCAACTTACGTTTAACTCGTACAAAGGATATGTCAGAAATACTCGCTTTATTCTACTTGACGTTTAATATTCTTTTGGAAATAATTAATACAACCTTTGCACAAATTTCACTATAAAAGACTATTCAATTAAATAATAATACGACATTAAAATGACTTCTACATTTTTTTCTCAGGGTACTATCATTCTAGAAACCAAAACTGCTAAATATGATTACCTAAAAACATTAACAATAGCCTTAAGAGCCTTAGTGGATCCTTGTGGAATGACAAGAATAAATTCCTGTCATGCCACACATGCATATACGAGGGCGGTTTAACGGAAGAGTGACTTTTAAAAGGTTGGCAACACGTTCGCTACGATGGTTATGTTGCTGACCTCCGCCATGTTTCTGGTATCTATTGTCAAAATTTCAAATAAATTTGACAGATAGGTTGTGTTTTATACTAATTTAAAGAAATCTGTTTTTGTTGTTGTGTAAATATGGAGGAAAAAATACTTCCGAGTGGTAATTAAACAGTATCTTTAACGTGGAAAAACAATTATAGAAACCGAGGAAAAGTTACATAGGTATTATCATGAGATTCATGAGTATGCTCCGTCCAATGGAATGATTTGTAAGTAGTTTTCTGCTTTTAAAAGTGGGAATGATACAGAGCGTCCCGCGCTGTTATTTCCTGTAACTACTCCAGAAATGCTAATGAAATAAGCATTTCAACCGAACGGGTATGCAATATTTTACATAAACATTTAAATATGAAAAAGCTATCCGGGAGATGGATACCACGTTTGCTTAATGTTGATCAAATGCGCACTCGCATCCAAGTTGATATGTCAGAATAGATGAAACTTGGATACATCATTATACTTCAGAAACAAAAATACAGTCGAAACAATGGATTTCTCTCGAAGAAAGCAGAAACCATTTTCTCAGGCGATAAGGTCATGCCAGTTTTTTGGGATTCCAACGGTGTTACCTTTACTGCTTATTTAAAGAATGGGAAAAACGATGACTGGCCAATATTATGCTGATTTTCTGGCACGTTTTGATGCAGAACTGAAGAAACAACGACTGCATTTGTAGAAGAAAAAAGTATTGTCCATCACGGTAATGCGTCTTCCCATTCGTCCGCTGTTGCTACATCAGCTACAACAACGAATTGCTTTACGAATTGCTGCCTCAGTGATTTATTTTTATTTCAAAATTTAAAAAAATGGGTCGGTGAAAAGAGATTTCGGACAAATGAAGAGGTGGTATCCGAGACAAATGCATATTTTGCAGAGTTGACGGAAGATTACTTTTTGGATGGTTTGAAAAAACTGAAAACTCGCTGGGTTAAATGTGTCGACTTACAAGGGGATTATGTCGAAAAATAATAGTGTTTTATTTATCAAGAATGAAAAGTGACACAAAAGGACGAGAAAGATGTTTACTTGCGAGGCCCTTTAAAAACACTTTTGGTTCGTGGCGAATACAACGATTTATTTCATACTGCAAATTTAATGAATTTTGAATAAAAAAAAATTAATTTATTTCATACCGATGACAAAAATGGCATTTATATCTCGCCGAAATTATTCGTAAAAATTAAGTAAGCAGTAACTAATATTTCCATAGCGATGGAAGTTTGTTAAAAATAAAAATAAAAAAGCTGCGTCAATTTTCTGTGCTTTATTCGGTTTTTCGTTTTATAATTGACTAGCTAATCCCGACCACGCTTCGCTGTGACTCAATCTGAAATGAAATGAATGAGAAAAGAGATAAATGTATTATAGTAAATATAAATTCACTTGGAAAACAAATCATCCAATTGCGTTGCTATGGCTATGTGAAGTTAAAGGAAAAATAATGTTTTTGACAAAAAAATTATTTTTTTAATTGTAAAGCTGATGAATTGATTACATTTTTTGTTTAGTCCATTTATAGTCTATTTTTAAACTAAGAGGAGCGTTTTAAATTAATCGCGCCAAAATTACTATGCGTGATTGGTTGCTTCAGAGGTAGGATTACGTTATGCAATAATTGCGTGTTGACCTATCGATGTCAAACGCTTGTCAAATTTCGTTTTCTGTTGTGTTCCCGTTGTTCTATTCAGTTGTATTGTTGTATTAACGTAAATAAATCCGTTCTTTTTAGAATTTGCGAAACCTTTAAGATACCCTTCTGTAGTTATCGATAATTATTCAATATTCATATAAATATGGATACTGTTGCAACAAGTTCAGCATCATTTTCACCTCCGAAAAAACACAAACGTTTAGATATAGGGCATTTATCTGTTGCTGAAAAGCAATGTGTTTTAAATATGTATAAACAGCTGCGAACTGATGAACCGAATCTTAAAAAAACACTATGGAGGACGACCTGGTAATGTTGCTGCATACGATGAAGTAGTTAAACAGTCGGTGCGGCAAATAGTGCATGCTTTCTTTTATAAAAACGAATTACCTACGTTGGACAAAATTTTGATGGAAATAAAGAAACGTCCAGATTTACCACAAATGTCCCGTTCGGCATTGTACAAATTTATGAAGCAAATTAACTTCAAGTACATGAAAAGAAACCGTAAAAGTATTCTTATCGAACGGGATGATATCATTACATGGAGAAGAAAATACTTACTTAAAATGAAGGAATTTAGGAGAGAAGGTAGACCAATTTATTATTTAGATGAGACGTGGGTTACTGAAGGTCATACAAAAGAAAAAGTATGGATAGATAACAGTATAAGAGATCGGCGTCAAACATTCATCGAAGGGCTATCTACAGGACTAAAAAACCCGTCAGGAAAAGGGAGGAGGCTTATTGTGTTACATATTGAATCCGAACATGGCTTTGTTGATGGAGGGTTATTGCTTTTCGACATGGTTTAATAATGTGTTATCAAAATTACCTGACACCGCTGTTATCGTCATGGACAACGCGTCTTACCACAGCCGTAGAATGGAGAAAATTCCTACAGCAGGATCAAAGAAAAAAGATATGCAAGAGTGGTTGCGAAATAAGCAGATTGAATTCAGAGAAGAGATGGTACGAGCTGAACTTCTGAATTTAATCAAAATAAATAAAGAACAATATAATTTGTATGTGATTGATGAAATGGCAAAACGTAATAATAAAGTTCTATTAAGGTTGCCACCGTACCATTGTGAACTCAATCCAATAGAGTTGATATGGGCAAAAATAAAGAATGAAGTAGCATCGAAGAACATCACATTTAAATTGACAGAAGTGAGGGGGCTGTTATTGCAAGCTATCGAAAATGTTCAAAATGTTAATTGGAAAAGTTGTGTTGAGCATATAATTAAGGAAGAAATAAAAATGGCCACACTAGATGGCATCGTATAGATGATCTAATCGAACCGTTTATTATTTCTATTGGTGCTGATAGTGACAGTGATACTTTCTCAGACAGTTCAGATTTAGAATAGATTATTTTGTTTAATTTTTGCAAGTAACAAGTAGTTAACGGAGCCTTTGATTTCTTTAAATCCTTTATTTATGTTATTTTTGTGTTTAATGTAAATAATTTTTAATAAATGTTTAATTACGTTGTGACTTTATTGATCTAGAGTTTATATTCAAAATTAAGCGGGAAATAACGCTAAATTAAATGTTGCCTTTGAGCTCAATGAATAAAGAAAAACTAATAAAATACGAAAATTTAAAAAAACATTCAGAATGTCATTGATTTGGTAACTTTTACAGTGTAAATGTGGCTTTTCCATTTACTCCTCTCAGTTTAAAAATAGACTATAGTTATTTAACATAACTTATAAACAATGTAACCCGCTATTTTAATAATGTTCCTGTCACTTGGCTTTTGACACATTGTTGATATTACTTCAAAAACGTCACCTTTCAAATATCTCAGTGTTATTTAAATTCTTTTAATAAAATTTGTATCGTATATGTTCTCTTTTCTTCGATCCTACCTTGAATAAATACAATAGTGAGTGTATTCTCTTAAATATTTAATCTTCCTTTCTTGTGATCCTTAATTTTTGGATTTTATATCACTTTATGTTTAACTTCTTTCTATAACAGCTTCTCTGTGCCTGTTTCCTATTACTTTTCATTCTCATTGAAATTGTTATTAAATTCCTTCTGCCAATACTATTCTTATTCCAGTTATAATTTTTCGCTTGTCAATTTATTACAAACAAAATGAATATGGCCATCGCTGTACTACTACATTATATTATAACATTCTTTTCTTTAGATTGGCATTTTTAAATTCGTTATATCTTTTGAATGGAATGTCCGATTTTAATAATTTAAAAAGTATTTTACTGGTATTGAAATGGTTTTAATAAAATATCATTTAATACGATAAGGAATAATACAGAGGTATGGATAATATGGTTTGATTATTGTCGGCACTTTTATTAACTTTTAAAATGTAAAAAAGTAGTTATAGTGGCATAACTACAGTAGTTGGACATATGGTTTCGCGGAGTTTTTTGTAGATATTAATACGTTCTATAATACTGTAGAAAATTTTTTTGTTCTATCAACAATAGTTTCCGCAGCGTACGCGATGACAGATTTTTTGTGACTAATTTTTTCACACCTTGGGTTACATTAATGCATTTTTATTGGGGATCCCTTTTTTTAATGTAATATAGCCTATGTCACTCAGTGAAAATGCAGCTTTCTAATGGTGAAAGAATTTTTGAAATCGGTCCAGTAGTTTTTGTGTGAAAACATTACAAACATACATACAAAAACACAAATGTTTCCTCTTTATAATATTAGTTTAGATATAAATGAGTATGGCAATGTATTAGCAAGTAGTTAATGAAGTAATGTTATTATTGTTAAAATTAAACCATTTCTTTAAATTTGAATAAATTTGAATTATTCCTGTCAACAACTGACGTATAATTTTGAAATACTTGAACATTGATATTTTACTTTAAATTACTAAGACTTTAATGTTCCATTTTTTGTACCATAAATAATCTGAAAAATATCATTTTTGACATCAATATGAAATAAAATATATTTTTTCTATTTTGCGTTCGAAATGAACTCATTATGAAACCCAAAACAGTATCGAAATGAGCTTCATTTCGATACGCTTTTTTTCATTTTTCAATGTTGGCGTTGTTCGAATACAGAAATAAATATCATTGCTGTCATTTGATTTTAAGAATTTATGTACATTTGACAGATATGATATATGTCCGTATTTTACACAAACAACGTATGTTGTATACAATTGTCAACAACATATATATGTTTCTATGTCACTCATGTTTATATTTTTAAATGAAGTATCAAGTAATGTTAACGAAAATTAGTAAATAATATGTAATATAATATACTTCGCGGATAGCAAGATTTAAATTTGAAAATGTCAAGTATCAATGTGACCAACTGCATGCTTTATATAAAAATTAAACTCTGAACTTTCAAATTAAATAATTCCAATCTAAGCAATTTATTATTGTAAAAAATGCAAAATAGAAAAAATAGTATAAAAAACTCGTTTCATAAGGCTATTTGTGTTATTATTTGTTGACGATGGAAGTAGCCCCAATAATATCTCAAATCAATATAGTATCAAACATTTTCGAATGGTAATGGTAATGAAATTTGTCGTTGCAGCTTATTTTCTTTAATTAAAAGTAGTTTCTACTAGCAATTCGTAAAATCAAATTTTTAAATTCCGAAATACTAATTCTTCGGGAATTCTAATAGGAATGTTCGATGTGTTTATCTTCTCTTCTGTTTTAGAAGTTACTGAAATTCAATGGTTCTCGACTACCCTGAAGTATGCGAATCATATATATTACCAGTGTTTTGGGATTATTCACGTCTAAGTTCCTGAAAATTCGTATCTTATACAACCATTATTTGTACTAATTCCCATATTTGAATTAAATTTTACAGGTTTTCTAGACCTTTTGCTGTTTTACATTTATCTTTATTTGATGTCTTCTTCTTTCACTCTCCAAAACTTTTCGCCAACCCCTCTTACCTTGCTACATAAATTATTTCTCCCTTGCTGTGTAATTTTTTAAAAATACATTAAATTATTACATACATGTATAAAACCTACATATTGTAAAATACTTGTCTTTCGGGTTTGTTTAAATAAAACTAACGGTAATTTAAAACACACTATATTAATAATAGAACACTAAATAAAATTTAATAACTAAAAATAACAGTATTTATTTCACATTTATATAACAATATCAACACTACGATGATCGCTCGTTGAATTAAATTGTCTACCTTCATTTCGAGTTCTTATATTGGTCTATACACAATCCAGAATTATCCGGAGCTTGTAAACATTTCCGGGCTACAGCTGGTATGTTCAGCGCATGATGCCTTCGCCAGACCATCGCCTGACGTATTGCGGATAACTCGCATCACAAATCACAATATATATCACATCTTTCTATTCTGCCTTTTGTTTCTCTTGCTTTCTTTCACTAAATTTGTGTCTCAAGCTCTGGATTTACGTAAGCAAGTCGATGTATTATAGACTTATCAAAGATATTTGATCGCCTTGATCACTTTCTCATTTCGTTTAAATTAAATTTATTTGGATTCGGCTCGTCTGTTATTTCCTTTTGTGTAACCATTCTATTAAACTTACCCCATTATGTGTACCAATTGTGTACCAAAATGTATACCAATGTGTACGCTAGAGTTGTACAATGGGTACACTTCTGATGAATACTTCGTCTGCTCCTGTTTCTAATATTGACGCGCTATTATTTATTATGTTTTTTAACAGCATTACGGATTTTATTACCTCTAGTCCTTACTCCTTTTTAATTTAAATAATAATAATTTAAAATTAAAAGGTTTTAACTTACTTCAAAACGATTTGAAAGGTATTTTTCGATGGTGTAAACTGAACAACCTGCCACTTAATGTTAAGAAATGCAAATCTATAACTTTTATTCGTAGATCAACTCCTATATTTTTTTTTATTACAGCCCTACTCAAAAGAAGCTTAGAATATATTGATGTACTTAAAGATTTAGGTATTTTGTATTTGCTAAGCTTACCTTTTCACAGCACATCGACAAAATAGTTATTTTAGTTAGCGAATAGCGCTCCAATCAGTTATTAATCTGGTATCAAATATACTGTTTAAATATTGTCCTGTTGAAATCAAAGATCATCTATGGAAATATCTGGTCTACTTTGCACACTCGCTACCACTCTACTCTGCAAAAGAAGTAAATATTCTAATGAGTTTAAATATCCTTCAATGACAAAAGGGCTAATAATATGATCTCCTAAGATTCCTGTCCACGTTCGTGCATCATCAATCATACGTTTATTTTCTTAGACCAATGCCACACAATAGCAGAATTACGATGACCATGTAGAGGGAAACTGAATTCGTCAGTAAATGATGTTTCAATGTTCTATAAGTGCATCCCAAAACTCAACTTTCGTATTTGTCGTTTGACAATATTTCATTTGAATTTCTTAAGAGTATTTTTTTGAACGTAGTGTCTAAGACGATAAGCTGCTCTGAAATATTTACCATCTATACTTCTTCATCTATCCATCTTCTAACACATGCAGGGCCTGAGTTCCACATATTAAATGAAATTCATGTTCCTGTGTATTTAGAAATTGATTTAACCGCAGGAAAGTGTCAAAGCTTTGTCAATATCGCTATTTATATGTTTATATATATATATATATATATATATATATATATATATATATATATATATATATATATATCGAGCGATCATGATAATTTGTAATCGAGTCAACCCTGAATCCGAAATCGTATGTATTTACTTGAACTGCACTTACATTACAAACGTCATGTAAAATGTCAGTTGACAGCTAAAATAACAACAGTTAATGTAAACTATGCAACTGAGGACGAATGTATTTACGACATACAATTTCGGTTTCAAGGTTGACTCGATTACAAATTATCTTGATCGCTCGATATATATATATATAACGCTCACTCGTTAATTAATTTTTACTTATATATATATATATATATATATATATATATACAGGGTGTCCCAACTGACGCGGTTTCTTTGATAATTTGTTTATTTTACAGTGTAGAGAAAAAAGTTTCAAATAAAAGTTGTCCCTATTTAAACGACGCATTGCTAGAAAATATTTTCAAATATACAGGGTGTCCCAGTTATAGAAAAAGCGTATGTAACTTTATTATTTTAAATGGATCACCCTATATATTATATTTTTTTAAGATTCTACATGATATTTTAAGTAACTTTTATTAAGACCTACCTATACCTGTGTGCTTTTGTTTTCGAGAAAATAAATATTTTATCAAAAATTTTGCAATTGCAGCGCTCTCGTTAATGAGCTGTAGGATCAAAACTAAAAAAGGTAGAAAATTTTGGTTTGCGCAAATTGATACGTCTTGAATTGCTTTACTATTTCCAATATTAACATGTACGGATCCTTTTGTTGACATACAGTTACTGGCGCCTACATTTGGAAACATTTAAATGCCAGTAACTCTGTTTTTTTAAATAGGACACCCTATATCTGTTTACAGGGTTGGATGTAAAATTAAATTCTCTTTCTTTTGATATAAGAATGTACCCATTTATCTTCAACCGTTTTAGAGAAAAATGTATATTTCTCCAGCTACTGTCGAAACAGACCACTTCAATTTGCACGAAGTAGGCTACGTAACAATAATATTATGGCAGATATTATATTTAATAACCATTTGAACCATTTATAATTATACACAAGTAATAAGCTTAATTAAAATTTGTATAATAAACAATTTTAACAAAACAGGACTTCTCAACAAATAAAAACATAACATAAACATAAAACGCAACAAAAACAGTTTTAAAAAGACATAAGGAAATGCGTGAAATAAGAAACGCACATTACAAATGTAGTGTTTATTAATTTATTTTTCGAAATGTCTTCCGTTTTGGTCGAAACAATTACGAACACGTTTTTTAAACGATTGTTCAACATTTCTCAACATGATTGGGCTGATTTCTTGAAATGCCAGGGTAATCCACTGACCCATATCTGCCGGTGTAGTCGGTGGCGGAACATAGACTTTGTCTTTAATGAAACCCCATAAAAAGAAATCACAACTTGTCAAGTCTGGTGATCTCGCGGGCCGGCTTACTGGACCTCCACGTCCAATCCATCTATTTGGGAACGTTTCGGTCAAGAACCGGCGCACTTCTACGGCATTACGTGGAGGTGCTCCATCCTGCTGCATCCACATCCTACGTAGAACTGCTAGAGGAACGTCTTCTAATAAATTATCCAACTCATTTTGTAAAAAGATCAAATATATGGCTCCAGTCAGATGTTGGTTAAAAAAATATGGTCCAATTATACGAGTACCTAATATACCTGCCCACACATTTAGGGACCATCTTTGTTGGCTACCAGTTGTCTGGAATTGATGGGGATTGACGGTGTCATAATAATGATAATTGTGACGATTAACAAAACCGTTTTTGTGAAAAGTTGCTTCATCCGAAAACATAACAAAACTAAAAAAATGTTCATCGTTGTCAATTTTGTCAATGGTCCATTGGCAGAAGTTCTGTCGACGTTTCCAAAATCAGTTGGAAGTAATTCTTGATGAAGTTGAATGTGGTAGGGATGAAATTTATACTTTTTTATTATTCTATGCACAGAAGTTTTACTAATTTCTGTGGTTCTGCTTACTAGTCGCACACTGGTATGAGGATTTTCTTGAATGCAGCCCAACACTAAGAATTCATTTTCTTCCGTAATCGCCATACTAATACGGATAGGTTTTTTATAATTAATACTGCCTGAATTTTCAAATCTTTCTCGCAACAACTCAAACGCTGTACTTCGCGGATGCCTGAGTTCCGGATATTGCTGGACATAACATCCCGACGCTAACAGGGGATTACGGTTCCATTCTCCCAAAACAAATATCATGTCAATCATTTCCTCTCGTGTCAATGACATTTTAAATTGGCGAAAACATTTAATTTTTAAAGAAAAATTGTTATTTCGTATCCCCTTCAGGAAAAATGTTCCAAAATTCAAAATGTCTGTTGGATTGTGGTACTCTTACTACTATATGTGTTTGACATTTGCAAACGTCATTTGTATGATTTTGTAACTTTTGTTTTTTTTGATAGTATTATGTCAGCCTACTCAGTTGTATTTTGTCACAAAATAGAAAGTAATTACATTTTTTATAAAAGGATTGTGAACAAATGTTATCCTTAGAAATTGCTTTATAATACAAATTTAAATTAAGCTTATTATTTGCGTATAATTATAAATGATTCAAATGGTTATTAAATATAATATCTGCCATAATATTATTATTACGTAGCCTACTTCGTGCAAATTGAAGTGGTCTGTTTCGACAGTAGCAGAAGAAATATACATTTTTCTCTAAAACGGTTGAAGATAAATGGGTACACTCTAATATCAAAAGAAAGAGAATTTAATTTTACATCCAACCCTGTAAACAGATATAGGGTGTCCTATTTAAAAAAACGGAGTTACTGGCATTTAAATGTTTCGAAATGTTGGCGCCAGTAACTGTATGTCAACAAAAGGATCCGTACATGTTAATATTGAAAATAGTAAAGCAATTCAAGACGTATCAATTTGCGCAAACCAAAACTTTCTACCTTTTTTAGTTTTGATCCTACAGCTCATTAACGAGAGCGCTGCAATTGCAAAATTTTTGATAAAATATTTATTTTCTCGAAAACAAAAGCACATAGATATAGGTAGGTCTTAATAAAAGTTACTTAAAATATCATGTAGAATCTAAAAAAAGTATAATATATAGGGTAATCCATTTAAAATAATAAAGTTACATACGCTTTTTCTATAACTGGGACATCCTGTATATTTGAAAATATTTTCTGGCAATGCGTCGTTTAAATAGGGACAACTTTTATTTGAAACTTTTTACTCTATACTGTAAAATAAACAAATTATCAAAGAAACCGCGTCAGCTGGGACACCTGTATATAAGTAAAAGTTTATTAACGAGTGAGCGGTCTGTCAAGGTCAAGGTATAGTGTCGTTGTGTGCTGAATTTTAACTCTCAATTGTAAGTATTTTGTTATTGTCATATTGTTTAATATATTGTGGTTTTATTAAACATGTAGACACTCCTGATGAAGTAACAAATCCGTTACGAAATATAGAGTGAAATAAAGGAGTTTTTTTTTACTTGACAGACCGCTCACCCGTTAATTAATTTTTACTTATACAGTACGGTCGATAATACTTATAGTCTACTTATACTTAATAGTCTATATTATATATATATATATATATATGAATATATATATATATATATATATATATATATATATATATATATATACCGTACGAACGCCGGGGAGTGATTGATCTACCACAATGTAGTAAGACGAAGACGAATAGCGAGTTTATGTGGTTAGGGTTGAGAGAGTATATTCAATCGGGTTCTACTGTCTAACTGTACGGGCGTTCCCATTCTTTATCCAACATATTCTACATACGATCTAAGTACGAATCAAATAATCTCTCTCTAACACATTGAATATTCCTATCAGTCGGTCATTGTGTTCAAGCAAGGCCAATATACTTGCAGTTGGCCAGTCATTACTTATATATCCATCGATCGCACGACGTTGGGCACACGGTATATATATATATATATATATATATATATATATATATATGTAACAGTGGTATTATGTCATTTACCATACCACCACCAGATGCATGGCTTTCTCGAAAAGAAGAAATAGAGGCTGGTGAAAGCACTGGCAGTTGCAATACTTCAAATTCAGAGTGTGTATCTCGTATTTTCATAACGGAAATACACATTTCATACGTTTTCAAATTAAAAATGCCACTTACTACTGCTATGATGTAAATGATATACTTGAAAAACTGACAAAGAAGCAATGCATTCTAGTGGCAGCTTTTTATTAATTGGTCCAAAAGAAGTTTGAAAATAGTTCATTTACATGTCGGAAACAGAAAATCATCAATTCCAATAGCTCAATCTGAGCAGTTAAAAGAAACATATGATAATATTCGCATACTTTTGGAAGTTAGTTAAAGAGAATATGAATTGAACATATGCGGTGATTTAAATATATATATATATATATATATATATATATATATATATATAATAACTTCGTGACCTTGGTATGATATGGTAAACCTAATCCTTTAATCGCCTACTGATTAGGTTTACTATATATATATATATATATATATATATATATATATATATATATATATATATATTATATATTCGAGTATTGCTGCGTTCTTTGTCTACGAGACAGCCCTGCTACTTCTAATCATGACGTCAAATAAAGGGGAGAACAATAGATAATATACGACCGGGTGAAAATAATATTCAAGCAGTTTCATTAGGTGACTTAAACAAAATATTTCTTCCGCTAAAATAAGTACGGAAAAATTAAAAGAGGAAATCCTTGTTGGGCATCATATAAGAGAAATCTTACAAGATGACAATTTCAGAAAATGCTTAACTAACTTTAAGTTGCAAGCATCGTAGGCTTGTAAGTGGTTATGTCACAACTTATTTGTAAGAAAAGATCCCTACTTCATCAATATTGTGCAGAAAACTTGTTGAGTGCATATCACTTACATTCATATATAAGTTTTTTATCTTCAAAATCTTAAAGCAGACATCTTAAAGTTCAATATTATATTATGCCGAGTCTAAAGCGGCCCCTCGGCGATCAATATTCACGTCAATGTATTGCACAACATATTGCATAATAATATTGTTGGGCCAACCTACACGAGGCAATATTTTTGCTCAATAAATTAGTTCACGACTGACACTTCTTCAGTCAACAGGTAAAATAATAAGAAAACAAGAAGTTGTGTAATTGTAATGGAAACTTGCGCAGCTATAATACAGTGCCAGAAGGATTACATACAGGTAAGTAAAATACAGGGTGGGGCATAGGAATCAAGTGTTTTTGAAATGATAATAAAATTATTAGTTTTTACTCTAAAAAAAAATTATTGGTAGTACAACATAGCTAATAATAAAGCATTTTGAAATATTCAAGTACGGAAAATTACATCTGGCATATGATGTCCGTTTTCATTGATACACTGTTGCAGCCGTTGACGAAAATTGGCCTCCACTCTTTCCAGCATGTCTCTGTCGATTAGGGAGATTTCATAACGAATCTATTCCTTTAATGCGTCTAACGTACGGGGTTTGGCCTCGTAAACACGTGACTTGAGGTACCCCCATAGATAAAAATCACAAATCGATAAGTCGGGAGACCGAGGAGGCCACAAAACGTCACCAAATCTCGAAATTAGACGATTTGGAAACAGGTGGCGAAGAACAGCCATAGATGCTCTGGCGGTGTGTGCCGTGGCCTCATCTTGCTGTAACCACAAATCTTGAATATCCACACCTCTTCTTAACAATTCAGGTATGAAAAAGTTATTCACCATATGAATGTAACGCGCAGATGTTACTGTAGCGGTTACCCCATTTTCTTCAAAAAAATATGGGCCAATGATGCCATATTTTCCCACCGCACACCAAACTGTTACCTTAGGACTATGCAATGGCATCTCATATAACTGTCGTGGATTCTCGTCAGCCCAGCACCGGCAATTTTGTTTATTGACGGCCCCCGTAAGATGGAAATGAGCTTCATCACTCATGAGTAACAACATGTTTTCATTCTCCTGAACAAGTTCAAGCATTTGTTGTGCGAAACTCAAGCGTTGGGCGTAATCTCTTACATTTAATTGTTGGGCAACCAGTATTTTGTATGGGTAAAAATGTAAGTCACCATGCAAAATCCGCCGTACAGTGCGATTGCTGATTTGAAGTGCAGCTGAATGTCGACGTGCAGAGCGGCCTGGACTTCGCAGTAATGCTTGTCTCGCCCTTTCAATATTCTCAGGAGTACGCACAGTACGTTGACGACCGGGCGGCTTTCTTTTCATTATTGAACCTACTGTTCGAAGGTTATTGACCCAGCGTAAGATGGTGTCTCGGGCAGGAACAGAGTCATTACGATGGATATTAAATCTTCTGCGAAATTCACGCTGTACTGCAGTCACCGACTCGTCACTTCGAACAAAACAATCATACGCGAACACGCGTTGCTCTAGCGTCCATGATGGCAAGTGGCAACTGAGAAAGTGAAATGCTTTGAGTCGAGGAATGGATTGTAATAAACCGCGCGCCCCTCCCTTTTCTAATGGCCGAGTACTACCCAAACCAAAAACACTTGGTTCCTATGCCCCACCCTACAATTATTTCAAAAATTTTTGAAATTTGAAATTTTGTCTCCATGTTGTTGTTCCTTATGTCTAGTTAATATAGATTGGGTATGTAGGCTATCATAAGAGATGGGGCTTGGTTGCATAATGTTATATAGGGTAGATCTGCGACTTAAATTAATTCGTAAAGAATCCCTGTGCAGAGTGCCCATTTGGCCTTTAAACAAAATATCATTTATGGCCCTTTTGCAAACAATTGTTATTGCGGCTTCATTTTCTGAAGTTCTGCTGCCCGGGTTAAACCAATTTTTTCATATTCATTTTGAGGTTGCTCCTGGTGTTGGCATGCTAGCGATATTAATTCTTCGGACTCATTACGCCTCCTCGACTTCTTTTTTGGAAGATCAGTCTTGCGCTGTAAATAAATACATATTTAAATAAACCCCTCATTACCTTTCTATGAGTAATAATTTCATTTGTAATTGCAGTTGCCAGAAACAGAAGCTGAATGGAAAGCCATTACGAATGAATTTAATCATCAATGGAATTTTCCGGATTGTCTGGTGACAGTAAAAGGAAAACACGTATCATTAAAAAAAACTACCATATACAGGCTCTTATTACTACAATTATAAAAAGTTTTTTAGTATTGTAATGCTTGTAGTGTAAATTATAAATACGAATTTATAATGGTAGGTGCTGGTAGAAATGGACGAATATCAGATGGATGTGTTTTGGGTTATACCTTATTTGGAAAAGCATTAGCAGATAAATCACTTCAAATCCCAGAACCTGCTCTATTACCAAATAGTGAGAAAAATCTACCTTTTGTCATTGTTGGGGATGACACTTTTGCACTGACAAAAAATTTCAGGAAACCCTATAATCAAACAGAATTAACCATGTAAAAAAGAATTTTCAATTATCGACTAAGTTGTGCGCGTCTCATTGTAGAAAATGCGTTTGGGATTTTAGTTTCTAGGTTCGATGTATATCAACGACCTATTGCGGTATTTGCTGAGAAATCTCAAATAATTGTCTTAGCATATTGCTATTTACACAATTATTTAAGAAGAAACAGGTCACAGACATACATGCGTAGCAACTCTGTAGATGTAGAAGATTCAGAGTCAGAAAATATCGTCGAAGGAAGTTGGAGAACAATTGGAGAATCAACATCACTTCGTACAACTCATGCAAGATATTCACCTGCAATTGCGAAAGCTGTCAGCTGTCAGAGATAATTATTGCGATTTCTTTAATAATGACTGGCAACATCAATTTGTATAAAATATAGATATGAATAAATAAACTATAGTTACTTACACTGATTGTAGAAGTATTCATTGTTTCACTATTGTCCACATCGCCGGGATCATCCTCAGCTTCTTCATTGTCGTCATCCTCTATCTGAATTGTATTTTGTGACGCAGTTGGTTCTTCCTGGCCCACAAGAAACTTCATTTCCTCAAAATACCAAAATACCCACGGAATTGAAAATAGGTGGTTAAACAAGTTTTCACAATATCTCGCTGGTTATCAGAGGATAACATTTCTCTGATTATTCACATAGCGTCAAGTATGGTGACTTTAATGAACAGGGAATCGACATTAAACTAAAACTCCTGAGGATTTACCGCAAGTTCCTCCAGCCTTCATACATAGAGTTTTGAATTTTAGATGCAGGATTCACTGTAGAAAGTGAGGAAATTAGCAAAGTATTTGGATAGTTTGTACGTGGAACTATTTAATGTGTTGACAATAGCACGAAAAAAAAAGCTAGGTTTGTGGATTTTTGACAGACCGTACAGTTTAAAGGCATTAAAATCACTGTGAAGTAGAGATGTTTGAGAATCGATGGAGATCGAAGAGGTTTTTATAGAGGAAATAGTTAAGCATTCGACGCCTGTAGTGAACTTTCGCCTCTGAATTCTATAAGAACCGGAAAGAGGAAAGATTCTTGTGTTCGTACTCATCACTGTCAAGGATTACGGTGGCGTTAACCTTGTCATCTTTGTGTACAAAAATTTTAGCATGAGAGAAAGCTTTCCGGCTTCGAAATAGATAAGGCCGGCGACGTAGCTTTCTAAAAGATTCCAATCAAAAGAAAGTAAGCTAATGAAGAAATAAAAAAATTGTATTAGAAATTTTGGATGTTTTTGCTACTCCTGGAGACATTAAAAAACGTTGATCGTGTCAAATTTAGTACTGTTATACATCGAAAAAGAATTACTTACTGGCAAAAAAGGAGATTTGAAATTAGCATAAGAAGTAACTTTAAAAAAGTATATTGTATTCCTAATGATTAAAAACGATTAAAATGTTTAGATCAATGTATTGAGAGTGTTAAATCAAAACATCTATTACAAAACAAAAACTCCTTTAAATCTTATATTTAATCTTCGCCATTTAATTTATCACTTAATTCAAAAGCAGTTGATAATTTAGCAGAAAATTGCTACGTAGGGTTTTAAAACGAACAATCAAGTCACTTCGTTGTTTTCGTTCCCCACTAATGGTTAATTCGGACTCCCTAAAATAATCTCCATAATAGTAGGATTTACCCCTACTATTAGAAGATGAGTGGTAGTTCTTGAATATAAATTTATTTGAACACTCGTTATGAATTTAGCTCCAAATTTACATCTTTACCGGACGAAAACTTTTTCTTCACAAGGAATTTTCTAAACGTGTAAAACAAGTTGAAGCTGAACTAATCCAGCCTGCCGAGTAAGGTGAGTGTAGTAATGAACCAAAATTTATTTCAGTAAATTACTTTTTGCATGGTTAATTCAGACCTTTTACTTCAAATACTTTGATGTAACTCTTTTAGTAGGTATTATTGTCAGGGAACAGACATATATGCTCAGTGAGGTTTCTAGAGTTCAACATAATTTCGTAATTCCGCTAGAATTAGTTTTTTACGTTAAAAATTGTAATTATTTAAGATTTAAGAATTACACTTATCCACACGGTAAAACAACAGTAAAATTTTCTTATGAATAAATATGTAAGTAACCAAAACATAACAATAATATTAATAATAATATAAAACTTAGCAAAAGTATTACCTATTCTTGTAAAAAGGAGACGCTAACCACTATGACAATATTAAAAAAAAGAATGATCTCGGAAAATGCTATTTTATTGTCTAGCGATTTGTAAAATGGAGTTTTATTCAACAAAACACTTCTGCATTCAAAAATTTGTTCGATTAAATTCAGTTATTCATGTTTGAAATGTTTACCAGTGTGGTCAGTCTAAGACTATGTCTTGGGTTCTTAAATAAAGAATTTAAAACAAAAAGTCGAGCGCCAGACTGGAATAAACTTATCAATTTATTGCAGCAAATTCTATCCATACGAAAGAGGATTTAATTCAAAAGTTTAGTACTAAAGAGAAGCTAAAAAAATTAATTTGGTTTCTAATTCACAAATCTTTATACTTTTAAAGAACGTTAAAGAACCGTAAATCTAGTGTTTCTAGTATCTAATACATAAAGAATGTAAATTTGTTTGACATTCAAAGTATAGAGAGAGAACAATAGCGTGCTCGTAATTGATTTACAAATATTATTTTCGCCCATACACATTTTAGACTCCCTTTCGTACTTTGAGAATATATAAAATGATAATATCCCAATATTTCTTGTTTGCAGTACTTTGCATACAACAACTACGCTTTAACAACAAATAATTTAAAAAACTTTATTGTACTGCAGACATGTAGATATAAAATTAAAATTGCTATTCTATTTCTGATACATGTATTTTTTACTGAACATAGTAAAAAATATAGCATTATATATTTTACTTTCTTGTGTGCAGCAATACTGATTATGAAATATAACGAAACTATTTTTGTTTATTGTCCTGAAGATTTTAAAATACAACCCTTTCATTTCAAAACCCTAACCAGAAAACTTGTTGTCTAAAGAGAGAAGACAGAAAGAAGCCATGAATTATATAAAGAACAACGAACAAAAGTCAAATGGTGAAGATTATTCCATTCGTATGAAAATGACATCTAGTAGGTGAAAACCGTCCCCAAAGTTATGGTAATTTTTCAAATTTTACCATTTTCTATTGTCACTGTAAATAAAATAATCTATATATAGTAAATGGAACACACACAGGGAAAACAGTGGGAGGCAATGTACACAGGAGAGCCTCTATTAATAATCATCAAAGATATGATACAAATCACCAGTCCATTCTTTTAGAAAATCCGATTCAAATGTCAATGTTTGTGCGAAAACGACGTAAAAAAATAGCTATACTTCACATCATTTTACGAGATTATTTAAACAAAATACGTGAAAGTGATATTTAAACTACACATTAGTACATATAAATAACGTGATTTTCCGAAATTTGGCGCGTTATGCTTGTGTTGAAAGTATATTTATTTTTTGTAGCTTAATAGTACGTTTCCCACTATAAGTTTATAAGGCAAAATCGTTACATTCGAGGTCCTCCGAGGTTTCAAAAATTTTTTGTGCATGTGTTCTTACCAATAAGTCATTTATTCTTCTGTCAATTAAATACTACAATTTAATATCCGACGTTAATCCTTTATTGATTCAAAGTAGCTTCTTACTATTTGCTATATTTATTTAAGATCATTAATAATCCTTTACAATTCCGCAAATAAAATTCTGGCAAATCTATTTTGTATCATGTCGTTTAATTTTCCGTCAAATACTATTTTTTCTTATATTATTATTATATTTACATAACTTTAACATTCAATCTTTGTTTAAAAAGAAATATCTGGCACTATTTCTCAAACATTATTTAACCCGATTATCTTTTTAAAGATTTGTGTTATTTTATTTATAACTTATATAAAATATAAATGCATTTATATTTTATATCCTTGATAAAGGCATCATTGCCGAAACATGTAGGGTATATACTTTAAAGTAAAGCCAGACCTTAAATCGCCAACTGATTGAATTTACCATATCATACCAAGGTCACGAAATAATTATATATTATATTATATTATATATTATATATATATAATATTATAATGGTTTTTAATTGGTTACATTGAGTTATAATTAGAGCTGGGGATGTTTGCGGTGTGCCAGGATAGTATTCAGTTAAACGCACGAATATAATGACCTTGTTTCGATCGGTGATGCATGCGTGATTTTATTGCTTTACATGCATTCGCTATTTATATCACTTAGGTATGTCAGTTATGTGTACTGTATATAAATAACACACTTACCTTATTTACGATTATTATAGCATAGCGCCAAGTGGATAAGACTTGCAGTAAGTTTGTAGCATTAGATACGTTTCCATATTTGTAGCGGTGAGCGATGTACGCCGTGATGAATAATTTTTTTTATATTTTGAGAAAGACCGCTCGACATCTACGGATGTAACACACGCACAATTAAAATAATCTTTATAGATAGAAACCGAATCTACACTTGCACCATTACTAATTTGTTTTAATCTGGTAAAATCAAAATCATTGTTTATCACACTCTCGAACTTTTCTATTACATTAACATTTTTGTTGTCATTTACTGCGCATAGCTGGGCGTGTACATCGTCCAGTATTTGCAGTGACTCCGCTAGCGATAATGCAGTATTTTGAAATTTCTCGATTGCGTTAAACAATCCTATATGATTGTTATAAATAGTTTGTAAATCTGCATCAAGGGAAGGGTTTTGAAAGAGTCTCTGGCTTTCCTTAATGGCTACAGCTTCGGCAGGATTGAATTGTAGAACCACAGATTTTATTTGTTGGAAATACTTGGCATAATAAAATGCCGCCTTTAACCAACTTCCCCAACGTGTAAGGATTGGCTCTGGTGGTTCGGGAATACCAGGGCACCGACTGTGAAACTCTCGAATTCGTTTGGGAGATTTTAGAAACACTTTTTTTGTGGTTGCTATTAATGCATCCACCTCTGGATAACATTGCCGAATAGTTTGTGCCACAAGGTGTAAAGCATGAACTTTACATGTCACATGCAAAAGTCTCTCACAATCTGCTTTAAGAGAACGGCCTACAGAACGCATTGTCGCAGCACCATCGCTCATAAACATCAGGAGTTGATTAGTTGAAACTTGAAATTTTTGTAGCGTATCGAGCACTACCTTCGTAATTACTTCGCTAGTGCACTTTTCCAATCTTTTGCTGGCTAATAAAATGGTAAATGTTGATTTGACAGGATCTAGTACACGCACTATAATATTCACAATAGAATGTTTTTTTCGATCTGTCGTTTCGTCGACACATACCCATAACTGTTTATCATTTACTACTGCTTTTATTCTGTTTTCAATGTCCTCACGCACAATTGGTAAATAGGTGAGTAACGTTCTCCGTGCCGGTAGCTTTATGTTGGAATTGTATTTATTCCAAAAGTCGTGAAAGGCTTTTTTATCTAGCAGGTGAACTGGCACATCGCAGACGAGTAGCATTGTCAATAAATCGAAAATGAATTGCGTTTTAGACAGCACATTATTTTTTTTGTCTTTGTGGTGTACACTTTCAACATGTCTTTTACAGTCGTATTTGTCCCAGCAAAATAACTGTTTATCGCATAATTTACAAACCACTTTTGCTCCATTATAATACAAATCGGGAAAGTCTCGGATAAATTTCTTCACGTCGTTATACAATGGGCGCTTTCTTGGCTTGGGCACGTCCGTCATACTTATTAAATAGAGCTCAAGACAACACACGATCACGTTGCCAGTTCACGACTAACTAACGACTAACTAAGTGTTTCGCTGCATCGTGTTTATACGCTGGTGGGGATGCACTACATACGGTCCTGCCGTACCGCAAACTTCCTCAGCTCTAGTTATAATGAAGTATTCACATAGTAATTCATTGGAATTAAATATATATGACTTTCTTGTAAAAAACTTATTTTCTTTAAAATGTTATAAAAAACTTGGAGTATTTGAATGTTTCTAAAGAAAAATCAATTCATATCCTTATGAACACTATGTATTTTTAGAATGTCAAAATGTAATACTTGAAATGTAATTTATTTGTAAGAGGAATCATACAGATCCAAATCAAAACCGTTTGAAAAGAATTAGAAATAAAATGTCAAAAAGTTAAATTTAAATTATGGTAAATAATTTTGAATGTTATATGAATTTTAAAAAAATAACAGAAATGGCAATTTATATTAGAAATTGATGAAATTGAAAAAAATTGATACACATCACGTTACACAATCGCAGAATTTGTCTGTCAATGTTTAAAATTTAAAATATTGAGAAAAAAAGTGTTTAAATAATATAAAAAGTACTTACATGAATAAATAAAATACCTTTAAATATCTCACTGGTGATAAAAAAACATAAATATTTCTGGTTTGCAAGGAAAATATTTCTTCATAACGAAGATTCTGAGAAGAAAACAGACATCAAGATCGTAATTATACTTTCTGCTAAATAATATTACGATGCAAAATTTAAAATTTAAAATTTTTTTTTTGGTGTAAATATCCATAGTCTCCACACAAATATTGGTTTTGGGAATACATTTGCTGTTATATTAACCACCAAGCTGTATCCATTAACCAGGAAATAATTTGACATAAGAAAAGCACCCGAGGAACAGATATCTACCTTCGGAAAGATCCATCGGAAACATTCAGTCAACTTCCAGAGACATTTTGTAAGAATTATTTAAAAGTACATCCAACCAATGGACAAGGCCTAACCAAGTTTAAGAAAAGATATTAAATAAAAATAATTATCACCAAAATCGAGGTTATTAATTAATTTTACCATTTAATTCACATATTGTAATGTAATTGTCTTTTCGGGTTCTTAAATAAAACTATCGAACTTTAGACACACACTATATTAATAATAAAACGAATAATAATATAAAAACTAATTACTAACAATAAGCACATTTATATATTTATATTTATGTAAGTTTAATCCGCGATGATTCGGTATGGAATATCTCAATCCCTTCCTCGACGGCTTATATATGAATGTGAAATTTCTTCTCGAGCGTTCTACATGCATCGAGAAAGCGCCAAAGGTATGACGCGCGTCGCATCGTTGGATGAGTCATCACAAATATTTAAAAGATTCAAAAACAAGCAAAGGCATATCACCAAATATAATAGGAAGATCCAAATACTTATGAAGTTAAGATTCCAAAATTAATATCATTTGAGTACTTTTCAATTTATTTCTTGTTTATTATTATCATTTAAATAAGTGCATTTCTTTTTAGTCATCACAATAATTAGTATTAAATAATTATTTGCATTCATTCTTCACTTGTTATCAATTATTACTATAAACCCCTATTACATTTTTAGCAATATCCAACGTGTCTCGAATATTATTCTCTATACCCCCTGTTACAATTTTTTGCACTATACAACATATAGGGCGATATTTATTACAATATATATATATTAATTGATAAATCTTGAAATTTTCGGCTTTTATATTAAATATTTTAAATATTTTCAAATTAATATGTTTCAAATTGACATCTGAATATTAACATCGGTGCTTTATAAGGCGTTTCCAATAGACTTGAAACCAAGGTCTTCGTGGCTTAGTTGGTTAAAGCGACGGTCCGGCAAACCGTAGACTTGGGTTCAAGTCCCAACAGAATATAAATGTCCTTTTTTTTTCTTAATGTATTCTTTGAGGACTTTCTGGTTTTCTTCGTTTACATAATTGTATATTTCATGATGTAATTGACATTTATATTCTGTCATTTGTATTTTATATCCTTGATAAAGGCATCATTGCCGAAACATGTAGGGTTTTTTAAATATATATACTTTGAAGTAAAACAGACCTTTAATCGCCAACTGATTGGATTTACCATATAATTATATATATATATATATATATATATATATATATATATATGAAAAATTTTTGTGAAAAACTTATCTGCGCGGAATGTGCATATATCGATATTTCACTGTTTTTTACAGATCATCAGTGCACCTTACCGAAGACAGACATGTTATTCACTTCTATACTACGTGTATATATACGAACTGTAATGAACTTCATGTGTATGAGAATTAATAATTATTAAATCTCATTTTACATGCGATTGTCGCTATAATCGCATGTAAAATGAGATTTAATAATTATTAATTCTCATACACATGAAGTTCATATATATATATATATATATATATATATATATATATATATATATATAATCTCAAAGACCATGCAGTGGAACCCCGCTCGCCCTATCCATTACCTAAGAAATATATTATCCTAACAACAAGCGTAAAATGCGGTGGCGTTCCCTCTCGCATAAATGATAGTTTGCGTCTCTGATTTAAGGCAAACCTTTCAAAAGTTTTGAATAAGTATTGTCTCAGAAATTGATGTTTATTGCTCTTAATAAGCATTATGGTAAAACCACCATTCCTAACAACTAGTCCTCTATCATGTCTAACCAGATGTTTAAACTGAAACTCTGCTGATCTGTGGACTTAACTATAGCTTGAGAATTCTTGTCAGACAAAACATGATTATTATGGAAATTCAATATTCCATTTTTGATAAAATCGGATTGATCTATAAAAAGGATGCTTGCAACGAAATCTAGCTATTCAGCAGCTTCACCTTAAAACCGCTCACAAAATATTCTTCTCGTTTGATAATTCTGAGCAGTAAGGGCTTGTACTAGTTTTGAATGTGGTAGGGGTAAACAGTTTATTTGTGGACCAACGTGCATTAAGACGTTTAGCCTAATTTTCGAGGGTACTATATGCCCTTAGGGTTTATTTTATAACACCTTGCATATAAATAATGTTAAGTTTTCTTATTTACGATGTAAATCTCTGAAAATTATTAGAAAAATTTCGAATTTAGATATTATCGACCATACGAATGGAAAGCAACATTTTATAACGAAAATAGCTTTCCAAATGTATCAAATTTGATGAGTAACACTTCTCGTTACATTTGTAAAGCATCCACTATATTAATTTAACTCATATTATATGAAATATATGATAGGTACATTATAAAAGGAGGATATTTCCATGTGTTAATTAATACTAAGCATACTATTAAACTAAACACCTACATGATGTAGGCAAGCGAAGTTTTAATTGAAATATGTTAAAGTCATACTGTTTAATATGTATGTATGTATGTATATATGGATCGAGAGTCTTCTATAAATTAGAAACAGCATTCCAGTAACTATTTATAACATCTGATTATTTTATATTGAATGCGAAAACGAAGATTTCCGTAATTAAAATTGAGTTGAATGTTTAAATTAAACGATACAGATGTTTATACAAAATACATAAATTAGAAATCTTAAAAATGAAAAAATTCATATTAGTGAAATATTTTACTCAATAATTAGTTTATGTACTATTCATGTTGAAGCAGTAGTTTGAAAGGATAATAGAAGAAATGAGACGATGTAGCTTTATATTATAATATGCCAAAATCATTTGGCTTAGTGATATATGGAAGACACTAAACAAATACAATATAAATAAGAAAACAATAATATAAGATATTTGCATGTAGAGACTGCGAATTATGTACCGAATATTGGAAACGATTTGCAATATAGTTTGTGTGAAACAAGGAGAAACGTTGAAACCTTACATTAGAAATGTTTACAACATAGTCTGGGACGTAGAAGGGACGTTGAATCCTTACCTGTTCGCTATTATAATGGATGAAATAATTAAAAATGCAACATTAAAATGACAAATATAACTTGCTGATATTTTAACCTACTCAATCTCTTAGATTCTGATGGTGATCGAATATTAATTACTCAAAAGACAGAAGATCTAGAGTATAACTTAAAAGTCTGATAAGAAGAACTGAGAAAACGAACACTGAAAATAAGAGTCGAAGTAAAACAAAATGATAATTTCAAGAAAATCTTAGAAAGTAAATACTAGAATTAAAAACGAACTTGAGCAAGTTACATAATTTAGAAATTTTGAAAGGACGGTAGTTGAAACAGTAGAAATAAAACAAGATTAAAGAATAAAAGCTAATCTAAGACTTAATTGTTTACGTTTAAGTCAGTATTGAATAAAAAAGAAGTAACAAATATGACAAAATTGAGAGTGTTTAATTCTTTGTGTATTCCAATATTAACGTTTGAGTCTGAACTTTGGACGTTGAACAAGTACTAAAGAAAAAACCGCAGCAAGCGAGATGAAAACACTAAGGAGAATCGCTGACGTTAGTCTTTTCGATAAGGTACCAAATACTAAATTAATAAAAAGATTAGACATGAAGCCTGTAGTATAGTATAGAGAAACATGGTTCTGATCACGATACGAGAAACTAAGATAGAACATAAAAAAGAAACCAAAAGTGAAGCGAAAAAATATTAAATGGAAAACGGACTGTATTAAAGAAAAATTTTCTTTTTATTTCTAAAAGGTTTTCCATTAAGGATGCTCCAACTTTAAATTTAAATAAAACAAGTTGCGTATGTGATATTATTTATTTATTTTTTTTATTTGAAAGGGGGAATATAATATCGTTCAAATGGCCGCCTGACTTCGCTCGACGGCGCGTATCCGGGAGGTCTAATCTTCGATGGCTCGATTGCATAAATCTGGCTCGATATTATTGACGCCGTTGGTTATAGAGATTTGGCGTGATTTCACTGTCGGTGATTTTGTCACCACTCCGCAGCCGAAACTGGAGCGGTGATTTTGCAGAACTGTCTAGTGTATAGATAGTATGTATTTGGTCGGAGCTGGAGTGATTAAGTTTTTGTAGTTGGTTGGAGTTAAAAATAAATATTTATGACACCATATGATAAAATTTGAGGAAATGTTTTTGTTATAAAATAAACTTTAAATTAACAATTGAACATATAATTTTTTATTTACTCTGTAGTAAAACAAAAGACAATTTGCAAATAAAATGAACCAAAAATGTATAATACCAATAATACGAAAGAGTTTATGAACTAATAAAACGAAACAAAACAACGTTCTAATAATAAATAGGTAACAAAAATATTTCTAAAAGGAACAAAAAAGCAGTCGACTCGATCAGGTGTTTTCAGAACTTATGAACTAATATAGAGAAAAATTAATTAAAAGGGCAACAAAAACATAAAAATGATATAAAAAGGTTTAGGACTTAAAACCTAAAAAATAAAACAAATAAAAAGTTACTGTTAAAAAAAAACTAATTGAAACATCAGTCTGTGTTGTTTATCAGAATAAACATGATTTTTTGTACTTTATTTGACCTTAATCTTGATCTGCGCGCACTTATCAACTGGGCTGTTTTAGAAAAAATCCTCTTACATGGCACTGACGTTACAAATATGGGTAATTATATTTACGTTCACGCTACCAAATAAGTGGATATTCATTTCTAGGCAATAGGTCATCGTCCTCCATATACCTTTGGACTTCAACTCGACAATTCATTTTTAGTTTTTTTTTTTTTTGGTAGGGATGCCATATCTGCTACATCTTATGTATTTATTTTGCGTTTTACATCGCTAGTTTGAGTTTGTTGTTGAGAGGACATTAAATCAGAAATTAATTTGGTTATCAACTTCTTCGCATGATTCGCAGTGCTTTGATATGAAAAACCTATGTGTTTAAACTGAGGATCCAAGAATATTGAAACGATTAATGTGTTTATAATTCAGGATATAATTTTCTCAACTATTGCCTGAGACAGCGCAAACTTTAATTTTTCTTCAGGTTGACAATCCGGAGAAATCAGTTTCTTATAAGTTTCTTCTAATCCTTTTGTAAGAACTGTGATTGAAGACGAATTAGATATTGTTGCCAACTGATGATTTTTGTTAATTTTGCCATAGGTTCCAATAATCTTTCTACCACATTAAATGACGAATTCCATCGCGTTGGCACATCTCGTAATAATTTTTTGGTGTATCTTTACCCTGCTGCCATTAAATTTCAAAAAATGAAGAAAGCAACAAGTTTTCTTATTTTTTTCAGCAAATCATCGACTACAACCAAATAATCTTCTACTATTAAATTTAAGGTGTGTACGAAGCAACCAAAAAATCTCCACTTTAAAATATCTTTTATACTTTTTTTAATATTGGCAGCATTGTCTGAAATCGACAAAAAAAATTATTTGTAAATCGTTACTGGTGTGTGATTGGGGAAAACAAACACATTCTAATAAAATTTACTTCATATAAGTTTTCGTCCATATATGAATTGTAACTGCCATGCAATTATCCGTACTGACGTCCAGCAATATGTTGTCAGGGTAACAGATTTAATTGTCTTCACTTTTTGTTATACGTTCGTAAACGTTTTTTCATATAAAGCTGGCAATAATGTATGGGTAATAGTTTTTTATTCGGAAGTTCGTAAGCTGGATTTAAACACTTGATAAAACTCCGAAATCCTTCATCTTCTACCAAACTAAAGGGTTAATAATCTTTAATAAATAAACCCATTAAATAATCATGAAGTCTTGTTTTTCTCGTAACGACATTCTTTTCTTCATACACGTTAGCGTTGTTTGCTTTATTTGTTTTTGAGGTTCAGTTCCATGCGCTAATTGTTCTGTGGAAGGCAGTGAAGAAATTCTACTAGCGGATGGTTCTTATTCAATATTCAGTGCAGTTTGTACTTCATCAGTATTTTTACTCATTTCTCTAATTTTACAAGTCGCCAAATCGCGTAATTTGGAGCTAACTTCCTTATGGAGTTTCAAATTACTAATAGAAGTTTTGTAGCTGACGACATGTGCTCTCTGATCTGTTGTTTGTTCAAAAAAGTTACACAAATATGATTTTTTATTTCTTGTGGCCATGGTTATTAGGTTCATGCTAACGATATGGAGAACGGCAACGAAGAACGTGGCTCTGATTGAGTAGTATATATATATATATATATATGAAAAATTTTGTGAAAAACTTATCTGCGCGGAATGTGCATATATCGATAATTCACTGTTTTTTACAGATCATCAGTGCACCTTACCGAAGACAGACATGTTATTCACTTCTATACTACGTGTATATATACGAACTGTAATGAACTTCATGTGTATGAGAATTAATAATTATTAAATCTCATTTTACATGCGATTGTCGCTATCATTCTCGGGGCCGTTCACGGCTCCTTATTCGGAACTGTCACGGTTTCCCGTAGCTCCATTAAAATCACCGGAACTACAAACTTCTAATTGGTTATATTGCCTTTTAAGGCAATAGTCGTCTGCGACTTATTCGCATAGATAGTCGAATTTGTAGTGCAGAAAATTCATTGTTGCATGGGCTATGTGACAAGTAGCACCGTATTGTCGTTGAACCACATGTCGTTGAAATCCATATCTTCCAATTTAGGCCACAAAAAATTGGATATTATCGACTTATACATCTCGCCGTTTCTGACTGCACCGATTTTATTTTAGAAGAAGTACGGGCCAATGACGCCGCCGTGCCAAAATCCACACCAAACAGTGACTTTTTCTGGATGCATTTGCAACTGATGAGTCTCATGTGGATGGTTATATCTACGATGCGACAATTTTGTTCATTGACATAGCCATTCATCCAAAAGATGGGTACTATCGCTGAATATTATTTTCCGTCCGAAATCGGGGTCCACTTCCAACTGCTCTAGAATCCAGTCAGCAAATGCTCGACGCTGCCTATGGTCGTTTACCTTCAGCTCCTGGGTTAATTGAATTTTGGACAGGTGCAGGCCTAAGTCTCGACGCAAAATTTGCCAAGTTAAGGTCTGCGAAAGGCTAAGTTCTTGAGAGTGACAAAGAATGACAGCCTCTGGTTATTCTGCAGATTCTCATTCACTGCAGCAATATTTTCTTCAGAACTCACGTTTCGATGACGTAAGGATGTTGTAGTCGACTCAACAGGACTATTTTGTGCTCCGTAAAAATCACATAGTGCACGGAACATAGCTCGAACTGATAATTCATTTTTATTGTAAAGTTTAATGATTTTCAGGCGCTGCTCAACACTATATCTTTCCATGGTGATTTTCTCAACATTAATTACTATAACCTCCAAATTTTACAGCTGTATTTTCATCAACATGGCCGCTATAACTGTCAAAGTTCGAGAGCCCCTATTGGATAACCCGGTAATTGAGCATAAATTATAAATTTATGAATGAATAAGCTGTCAATAATAGTATATTGTGTAATGAGGCGAAGCCGAGTTTGGTAATGTTCGCGAGCTTAAAAAAATGATTTCGACGAACACTATACTTTTTCTACGACCTTGCCTATGGCATTATAACAAACTTAAAAAATATGCAAACGAATACTTTATTTTCAATTAAAAATTACAAAACTATAGATCATATTTAAATTAGTTATGATTTAAACACTGATACCTAGAATATGTAGACCATAAGGTAAGGCTTCAATTTTTCCCACAATTTTGCAAAATATGCAAGCACCACAATTTCCGAATATGAATTTACGCTATTATCAATGAATCAATCAGTGTATCAATGAATTTTGTATAGACTTCTTCATACCTCTTTCTCGATTTTTCTCGTAATAAGCCCGCATAGGATTTCTCAGCTTGATTTACTATTTCTGGTGGTGTATTGGGAAAATGTGAATCACTTTCTGAATCAGAAATTATGATAAAAATATAAACAGCATAAACTGTCGTGATTTAAAAATTACGCGATATAGCAACAGCAGGCAACTATACGCAAGTGAAAACTAGTAGCACTAGAGACGAAAGTTAATGTTATGGGATTTTTCTCTCACTAGTGACGAAAATCAAATTTTCGCTGCAGTGTTCGGTGACGAAAAATCTTTTTATAAAGGGTCTTAGAAAAAATATATTATTGTCATATTTGAGAGTAACGTTTACTAAAATCACTCTCAAAATAAGTCGTTTTTAACATTGTTAATTGGATAATTTGGAATTTTGCATAAGTTGTTATTCCGGCTTGATGTTATTCATCATGCGACGGCCAGAGGTGCATCTGCTCAAACCTTTCCTTAATCTATATTTTGATTAAAACCTATTATTACAAAACGAGCACAATAACACTTTAACCAGTCATTCGAAGGTGATAATATTAAAAAAGAATAAATTGAAAACTTTTATTCCATTGAATTTTGAAAAATATAATGGAAGATATTGAAGAATAGAAGTGGTAACTTGAATAACTTATATTAAAACGAATAAGTATTTATAAATAACTTATTCCAATGATTTCCTGTGAAACTGACCCAAAACGCATTTTCCTGACATTACTTATAATCTAATTGAAATTAACTTTAAAATTTTGAAATAAAAACTGTTGCAATATGGGAATGTCTGTCGAGAAATCAAAACTTCTCGTTTTCCTTTTTGTTGATGGCCAGGTAAACATAAAAATGAATTGCAATCAACGCATTGAAAAAGTAGTATATTATTGCAGATAGCGAGTAGACTATAAATCAAATAAGAATATAAGATAATAAAAGATGCTTTACATGAGATGTAAATAAGAAGCTGCATTGAATAAGAAGAATTACATTTCTATGGAATAGGTATAGAATATATAAATCTAGGGCGGATAGTATTACAACAGACGAAACAGAAACCTGGACAATATAATAACAAAATGTGTGAAACTGTACAAATGGAGTTTTGAAAATAGTTTAATAGATTAATATCTGTACAGATATTAATCTACCGATAATGCTGTAAAAAACAGTTATTCAAAAAGTTTCAAACGCTGTGGGTATGTAAACCTATTAAAATGTACAAAAAAAGGTAAGACGAGATCAATATAAAGAAAAAAAGAAGACAAAAAGAAGAACCTGATATAATAGCAATAACAAAATATTGCACCAATTCTCATTTTTTATTTTGAGCCTCACGTATTATTTCGCAATAAAGTAAAGCAAACTTACATTTATGTTCGAAATAACAAAAGAAAGAACCATTTCAGACCATTAAAAATAAACAAACAAATTTAAAATATTATAAATAAAGAGTGATCATTAAAATTCTCACCCGTAGCATGTTACTTCCTCATATCTTTTATAAAAATTATAAATATATTTAATATAAAATCCAATATGTATTTTCATTTATTTTATAACGTTTGAAAACATATTGACTGATCTTTAGTAACAAGTTGCAACATGCTTTTTGTACACATGGATTACTTGAGTGAATTTTAATGATCACTCGTTACAATATTTAAAAATAATAAAAACATAGTTTTATTATTTAATAAATCATGCATAATATAATCAATAAATTACTAGAATTTCATTTTAATTTGAATGAAAATATCCGAGATACTCATTGACCAATGTGTTCCCTGCGAGCAAATACCAGAGACATAATTACGTATCATTGATTAGATCAACTTGTCTACAGGAATATCAATATAGCTTCTATTTATTTCCAGAAATTATCTCCAGTCGTCAATCAAAGTAATAAATTTGATGAACTGACTCGACAGGGCAGTATACATCTGCCGTGTATGACAAGACAATTGATTAAATTTATCCTGTTGAAATATTGCTTCTGAGAACAATATTATTTTACATCCGCAGTCTTCACCATGCAGCGCTATAATAATACTCCATATAGTTAAGTGATTGTATGATGGGAAATAATATGTATATGGTTGTTGGTTCTGTTCACGGAGTTCGAACTGAATGAATAAATGTTCATTCTTGGTCAGAGTAAACGAAAACTCATTTTACCTACAATTCGATTGTTTATCACAGCTGGTTCTAGTCAATATTACGCTTGAGTTATAACAACCACTACAAAAAGCATCATGTCCTAAAATATTGCTGCGGTAGACGGTATTAGGTATTAGCAATCGGTTGTTCCATGCATTTCTATCAAACACTAGAGGAAAGCTTTTGTCATATTTCGTCTTTCCACTGACACCATTCATATTCATAGTACGATAATTTTACAAGCCGTACTCGTTATTTTCAACGTAGTTTCTTTTAGTAATGATCAATATAGCCTTTATCACTCATACAATGCAGTTCACCTCGGTAAAAGATTAATAATCGTCTTATTATTTCAATCTACCATTCAGATCTTTTTCCTATCCAGTTTCTTAGTATTCCAGTTCCCATCTATTTACTATTAATATAAAAATCAATTGTAGTTTAGTTTATTTCGTAATTATAACTACTTATAACTTATAACTTATAACAACTAAATTATCATATGGTTGAACATAGGTTAGTTATTAGACCAGACCAGAGACGAAAGGCCGAAATTACGATGGACCATATAAATAGTCTACTTAGCGATGTTAGCTACAAGTAAGTAACGTGTGTTCATTTGAAAAGTCAATCTAGGTTACTTTGAAATTTTGATAGAATAAGACGCATACGAGTATATATTAGTATGTGTTTGTTGTTCCGTAAACGTAAATCCAAATGACATTTGATAATGTCAATCACATTTGTTATTTATTTGTATGTATGAAACTGTCAAAATATACGACTTCTTAGGTTAAGTAGTAAATTTTAATTTACGACATATGTACTTCAAAATGTTCTCAGTAAATCACATGCTACTAGATTGACTTTTCAAATGAACACCCGTTATAACACGCAGTTTTTGAATAGCACTATTTATTCGGCTAACCGCACACTTGTTTTTTTCGTTGAATTATGACGTAATTACTTCAATTTTTCAGTTAAATTTCTTTCTTCATGGGCGTAGATAGAAGCGGGAAGAGCTTTTATAATTTGTTTTATTTATTAGTTTATATGTCGTAAAATAAATCAAGTAGAGTGAGTTAGTTTCTTTTTTTCATTGTTTTAACTGCTAATTACATATATACGTAAGTATCCCGTGAATTTAGTTGAGTTTCAATAACTTTCGCATACATTTTTAATTTTCATTTATTTAGATCTATAACATTGTTTAAGTTACTTTTTCAGATATGATATGGAACAACGTCGAGAATGGCATTGTGAAACAATGGCGAGTTGGATTAAAGGTCAACCTGATTGTATGTCCATTGCCAGTGATTCTGAAATTTATTGTAAAGTCTGTAAAATATCGTTAAAAAATTCCAAGAAATCATACGTAACTCTGTAAAAATTTAATGGCGGCAAATATTCCATTAAATAAACTTAGCAATCCTACCTTAGAAACATTTCTCGAAAAATATACTGGTCGAAATGGTCCTGATGAATCCATCTTTCGCAAATATTATGTTTCTAAGTGCTACACGAAAGCAATAGAACGCATTAGAAGCCATCTTTCAGATCAGTACCTATGGATAAGTGCCGACGAAACTGTCGATATATTAGCTGTGCTATATATATATGTACTATATCCACTATATAACGCATATGTAATAGGAACAAAAGTTATAAATACAGTTGATGCGGAAACAGTAGCTAAAACCATTTACGAGAATATGCACCAAATGCTTCATTCGGACGACAGGTATAAAGAAAAAAATACTTTTATCTGTCAGTGACAGTGCTGCATATATGTTAAAACCAGGCAGACTATTAAAGGAACCATATCCTAATATACTTCATATTACTTGTGTACCACATGCTCTCCACAGAATCTGTGAATATATCAGAGACGCCTTTCCGGAAGTTGATAGACTTGTATATTGTATCCGCTTTTGAAAGAGTTTTCAGAAAAGCACCATTAAGAGTAGCTCTTTACAGGGAAAAACTGCTATCTTTGTGACTGCCTCCCTCCCCAGTAATAACTAGATGAGGAACATGATTGGAAGCTATTTTATCCAGAGAATTTCAATAGTTTACAAAATTTCGTTACATGTTTAAATGACGATGCTCGAAGTATTTCTGAGTGCAAGGAACTAGTACAAATTCCAAATTTAAAAAATCAGTTGTACTTTCTTCAGGAACACTTTGGAAATTTGCAAATTTTACGGAAGAGAACCTTGAGAAAGTATTGCTAGTTAATATTAATACTGTTTTATTCAACTTGAACTATAAAATGAACAAATAAAAATGTATTTCGTATTTTATAGATCACCACTCGTTTGTTTTCCAATTAACAGTTAAAACAATGAAAAAAGAAACTAACTCACCATACTTTATCTTACGAAATATAAACTAATAAATAAAATAAATTATTAAAACTACTCCCCCTTCTACGCCCTTAAAGAAAAGAATTTTACTGTAAAATGAAGTTATTGCGTCGCAATTCAACGACAAAAATAGATGTGTAGTTAACCGAATGAATAGTGCTATTCAATAACTGCGTGTTATATTTAGCGATGTTGTAGACTATTTATATAGTTCATCGTAATTTCGGCCGATGCGTCGGGTCTCGAGTAATTAGTAGCCGTATTTCGAAATCGCGCAAAACCCTTCCTTTTTTTTAGATGAAATAATTTTATTCATCAAAATAAATATTCATATTCATTTCCAATTGCTGTTTAGCAAGTTCAAGGGTAATTAAAAACTGGAAATAATTTTTATATTCGTATCGTTTATTATTTGCTTTCTCAAGATAAAAAATAGGTAGTACCCTAGTCCGGGGCGAATAAATAGAGGTAATAGGGAAGGTGTGTTTTTATCCCATTAACGTTATTTTTTCAGGCACTGGTTACAACTTATGAGCGCACAAGCAAAGCTCTTCACACATACATCATTTACCGTATGATCGAAATCTTTTATACTCTAGATAGCAGTGAAATATTTCTTGAAACACATTATACCTATTGGGAATGACAAAATACTTTTTGTAGTCATATATTGAAAAAATTTTGAGCAGAATGACTAAACTTTACAGTAACATATGTCAGTTTGAGATAAATGATTCAAACATTTGTTAAGAAATTCTGTGATACAGCCGTATGTTAAAAAAGCATAACATCATCTGTCACCGACATCACTTAGCTTATTTATCCTGCAAACTTATGTTTAAAGAAAAAAACTTTCATGGCTTTCTAGAATACATAAGATTTCTATCATAGGATATTTTTTACTCAAGTTTGTCATATTTACTGACTGTACAGGTTAGTTCTTTAGTCATCAGTCATTGTTTCTGTCATTGTCATTAGCCTCTGAAATGAGTAATGTCTCTCGCCTCGAAAAAAATAGCAATTTTGTTATTTAAGTAGATGTTTATAAATGGCGACAGATATACAATCTGTTTCAAAAAGAACTTCATCTCAGTAGGCCCTGAGTAACTAGTACTTGCAAATTATTATAAGCCAATTGCCTTTTTACAGTAAATAATAAAAATAAATTAAAACACTTGGCTTGTTTCACTATGAGATTTATTTAAATACTCTAACAATTGTTTCGGCTGTTATGCCATTCTCAAAGAGATCTATAAATCTAACTTAAAGACTATCGCACTTGTTCTTATATGTTGTCTGTTCTTGTGTGTAGTGGGGGTGGTATTATATTGTGTATTACGGTGTCTATAAAGGGTGTATTGGCATATTCTATCTGTGTGTTGGTGATTAATAGATTTTGTTTTTTCGCTATTTTTATTTCTAATATTTCTAGGAGGTCCAATCTCTTGCTTTTTGTGATATTGTGTATTAATTCGCAGTTATCTATATCGGGGAAGTGGTTGAGTTCTATACAGTGTTCGGCAAAGCCTGTGTTTTTCTCACTATATAAAATTGACTTTTTGTGTTCTTTAACTCTGTTTTTAATGGCTCGTCCACTTTGGCCGATATAGATAGCTTCACAGTCTTTACATTTTAATTTATAAACACCTGATTGGTCCATTTTATCTCTTTTATCTTTGTTGTTGCTAATCATTGTTCCTAAATTTGTTTTATTTACCCAGCTTATTTTGATATCTAATCCTTTTACTATTCTGTTTATTTTATTAGTGAGTTGTGGTATGTATGTAATTTTGTGCCATCTTTGTATATTTTCTGTTATTTTCGGGTATAGGTATTTGTTCTTATTATTTTGTATTTCTTTACGTTTTAACAGTTTATCTACGATTTTAGGGTCATATCCATTATTTCTTGCGATTAATTTAATTGTGTTTATTTCTGTATTAAAATCTGTCTTGCTTAATGGTGTGTTTGTGGCTCTATGTATATAACTATTGAATGTTGACATTTTTATTTTCATCGATTGTTTCGCGTTTGCATTTAATATGTTGTCTGTAAAAGTGGGTTTTCTGTAGATTTCGAATGTAAGCTTATTATTATGTCTGTTTATTGTAATGTCTAGAAAGTTTATTTTCTTGTCTTTTTCTGTTTCTTTTGTAAATTGTATCTTGTGGTTTATAGAATTTATTACTTTTAGGAACTCCGTTAATTGCCTATCTGTACCCTTCCATATGCAAATTACGTCGTCTACATATCTGGCCCAGAAATGGACTTGTTGAATTAATACCGTGTTTTTCTTGAATAGTTCTTCTTCGAATTTATTCATGTATATTTCTGCTAATAGCGGGCTTAACGGATTTCCCATCGGTAATCCTTCTATTTGTGTGTATGTTTCATTGTTGAATTTGAAGTAATTCTGATTTAGACATAAATTTAAAGTTTCTTTAATTTCTCGTTTATCTGTGTATTCCTAAAAGTAATAAATTCTATAAACCACAAGATACAATTTACAAAAGAAACAGAAAAAGACAAGAAAATAAACTTTCTAGACATTACAATAAACAGACATAATAATAAGCTTACATTCGAAATCTACAGAAAACCCACTTTTACAGACAACATATTAAATGCAAACGCGAAACAATCGATGAAAATAAAAATGTCAACATTCAATAGTTATATACATAGAGCCACAAACACACCATTAAGCAAGACAGATTTTAATACAGAAATAAACACAATTAAATTAATCGCAAGAAATAATGGATATGACCCTAAAATCGTAGATAAACTGTTAAAACGTAAAGAAATACAAAATAATAAGAACAAATACCTATACCCGAAAATAACAGAAAATATACAAAGATGGCACAAAATTACATACATACCACAACTCACTAATAAAATAAACAGAATAGTAAAAGGATTAGATATCAAAATAAGCTGGGTAAATAAAACAAATTTAGGAACAATGATTAGCAACAACAAAGATAAAAGAGATAAAATGGACCAATCAGGTGTTTATAAATTAAAATGTAAAGACTGTGAAGCTATCTATATCGGCCAAAGTGGACGAGCCATTAAAAACAGAGTTAAAGAACACAAAAAGTCAATTTTATATAGTGAGAAAAACACAGGCTTTGCCGAACACTGTATAGAACTCAACCACTTCCCCGATATAGATAACTGCGAATTAATACACAATATCACAAAAAGCAAGAGATTGGACCTCCTAGAAATATTAGAAATAAAAATAGCGAAAAAACAAAATCTATTAATCACCAACACACAGATAGAATATGCCAATACACCCTTTATAGACACCGTAATACACAATATAATACCACCCCCACTACACACAAGAACAGACAACATATAAGAACAAGTGCGATAGTCTTTAAGTTAGATTTATAGATCTCTTTGAGAATGGCATAACAGCCGAAACAATTGTTAGAGTATTTAAATAAATCTCATAGTGAAACAAGCCAAGTGTTTTAATTTATTTTTATTATTTACTGTATGAAGTTAAAATGTTTCACCAAGAAGTATCTGCAACAACAGCCGAGAAAATTGCCTTTTATTTATAACTATTTATCAAATGTCATTTTGACATTTGTCATTTTGTGACTAGCAATATATTTTTTTTAACTTAATAAAAAATACGATTAAATAATGTACACATTGCAAAAAAAAAATATTTTTATTGTTGAAGCGTATTCCAAAGTGCACAATTTCTTAAAGGAGAATGGCAATATTCCTATGCGGAATGTAAGCGACAGTTTCACTTGCAGTTTCCTAATAGAATTGTGGATAATACCTTTACATCATATTTGTCTAGTCGTAGAGAAGTATCGGGCTACAGATTCTGTGTTAAAAGGTGAAAGTTCTGGTAGACCACGTACATAGCAAAATATTGTTGAACACGTAGAAAACCTTGTTGCAGAAAACCCACATACATCAGTTCGTCGTTTATCACTGATAACAAGATACGTTCGTTTGAACTGATAAATTATCAGTTCAAACGAACGTATCTTCTAGTACCGTTCATAGAATTTTTAAGCGTCATTTGCATATGTATGCATACAAAGCATCGGTTGTTCAACAGATAGTACCTAGAAATCACGCTAGTAGGCATAATTGATCTAAGTTTTTTTTTACTGATGAAGCATGGTTTCATTTAAGTGAGTTTGTAAATAAACAAAATTACAGAACATGGTCTATAAACAATCCAAACAATCACATCAAAGTTTCTTTACCTCCTGTTAAAGTTGGAGTATGGTTAGTTGTATCTGGTCGTAGAAAAATAGGACCAATATTTTTTCACAATAACATACAATAGCCAACGATACCGAGAACAGTTATTAACACCATTTTTAACTCAAGTGCAACGAGACGAATTCAGTGGGAGTTACTTCAAACAAGATGGGGCTACTGCACATACAATTCGTGAAAATTTAGCGCTTTTAGAAGTTTACTTCCCACGTCGAGTTATAAGCAAAGGTGCTTAGCCAGCAAGGTCATCAGATGTTACTCCGTTAGATTTTTCTATTTTCGGTTTACTAAAAAATGAAGTACCTATATAAAACAAGAATGAATAACTTAAATGACTTGATGAATACAATTACAATTAAATGTAATAAAATAACACCAAATGTATTGCAGAATATTTTTAACAACATGAAACGCATAAATGCATTCAACATAATGGTGACCATTTTGAACACTTGTTATAAATTATAATAATTAAAATTTCTACAAATTAGTTATTTACATTGGTTGTTTGATTAATATCCCTTCTTTAAAGTTTCCTTATTAAATAAATTAATAATCTAATTGTACTTGTTATTAATTTCATCATCATATCTCTCGATGATACATTTTGACAGTGACAGACCATTTAATCTAACGGGTGTTCAGAAACATTCGAAGTCAAAGTAGTCCTTGAAAATATGAAGTCAAGTCTGAGATAGATTGATTTTTGATAGACAACAGTTGACATTTAATAATTATTACAAATCAGATATAGCAAGCGCCAACTAAGTTGGCGCGAGGAGGGGGTGCGCAGAAGCCGTTCTTAAAAACGTCCACCCCCCACTACTCAAGTAATTGTCAGAATACATTTGTCATTGACGTTTGACGGAACATAATGTCTTTGCTAGGTGATCATAAAGTGATACACGCTTAGAGGTTAGAATTATCTGGCATTTGATGTAAAACCAGATACAAATCTCCCCACTACTTCTAATCCTGCGCTAACTTACCCCTCCTCGCGCCAACTTAATTGGCGTTTGCTATACTTAAGTAAAGATATACCATTTTTTGTTCAGAGCCCACTTGACTTCGAATGTTTCTGAACATCCATTATATCCGCATATCAAGAATGCAGAACATCATAATTTATAGGAGAAATTCATGGACAACTAGATGAAATTCTTTTGAAACACGTTGTATTTTTAAAATTTGACATACACAGATAATTTCTAATAAAATTATAGGATATTTAATTTTTTTCACAAAGCAAGGTGTGACAACATTTGTTTATTCATATTCAGCACAGATCAAGTTTTGGATTAAGAAATTAAGCGACTTTAATTAAAAAAAATATATATACACGTTTGGCCCGTTTTTACCTTAAATGCGAACTACAAGTCCATGTATATAAACGAACGTAGTTGCCAAGTTAAATACACAAGTGCGCAAGTACTGTTCGAGAAAAGTAGTGGGAAAGACAGGTCGATACGATCATTTCGATCATAAGAGACCAATATTGTGCATGTTGGTGGTTGTTTTCTTCATTTTTATATTATTATTCACGTTCGTGATATTCTTAATAAGTATCTGAAGTTAATATTATAAGAATTACCTACTTCACATTTATTAATTTTATTGTTGAATTTAATTTGTTTCTAATTGGCAGTTATATTTTGTATTATTTGATTTTGGCCTGTTTTTATAGTTTTTATTCAATATGTTGGTTTATACAAACGAGGAAAGGATACAAATTATTAAGTGGTGCTACTCTGGTAGTACTGCTATATTTATTGAATTTTTTCATTTTGTTTTCCAAGAATTTTCTTTATTTTTTTTATCTATTTTATTTTAAAATTTATTGCCTTTAGAAGAGCATTTTCTTTTCTCTTACTTCAATACGTCTACTTTGGTAGTGTTATACATTTACTATTTTTTACAGCTTGTATTTAATGACCATTTACCTAAAAGATTCTCAAATTATGTTTTTTGCGCTCGTTGTTAACAATATTGTACATGTGCATAGCTGTATAGTATATCACTATTACGGAATACATTCATATTCATTTGTCAATTTTCCAACAAAAGTACTGGTAAAATTAAAGTACGTTGTCTATCACATCTGCTTCGGCAAACCACTAATCTAGAAGAACATTTTTATTTCTCTAAAGGTCTACTTGCCGGCTCTCGTATGTATATTTGTTAGATAGGTACGGTTTGGCAACTTCTCACGCCTTATGTATGGGAAGCCGCATGCAAGATGATTGTAGACCGAACCTGTATATATAAATGTTAAAATGCTTTATCTAACGAATATGTGTAGCATTCATTATCAACTTCCATTTCTTTCCTATGTTACGTAAAGATAAAGTGTTACATTATTTATTTAACCCTTAACCACCGTAGCGGCGTCTCTGAGACGCATCAGGTTCTTCATTGGTTAATAACTTACCCCCTCTTTGACTAACTATACTTAGCGTCTATGTACCTTCTTCTACAACAACAGTTCGCTATGGCTAATCCTTACTTTGAAAATGTGATTCTACAGTGGATTGATGAAATTGATGGCGGTGAAAGTGACAATGATGATGTTTCTGTAGATCACCACGAAGTAAGTGATCATGATTCCGATTCGGAACTTGAAGCAGTGAGTGAAGAAGAGGCTGTAATAAACGATAACGATGAAAGTCTAAGTAGTGATGGTGAAGATAATAATAACATTACAAAAAAAGGTGTATTATGGAAAAAATCGCTTCAAGTGGGTGTCAACAAACTTTGTCAAGCGCAGTAGAACACAAAACCACAATATAATTGTTCAATTACCGGGCCTGCGTCCTTCTGCTAAATTGGGTGCTAGAGCAGAAGTTGCTGCGGTATGGAGTTTACTGTTTTCGGAAGAAATGCTGCGTGTGGTTTTGAACTGGACTAATGTCAAAATACAAAAAGAAAAGCTCAAGTACAAAAATCCGAAGAGATCAGAGCTGGGGGATTTGGATATGGAGGAATTAAGAGCTTTCATAGGATTGTTATATTATTCAGCAGTTTTTAATTCTAACCATGAGAAGATTGAACGTATTTTTACTATTGATGGTACGGGACGTGAAATCTTTCGTTGTGTTCTAAGTAAAAACAGATTCGCATTTTTACTTAGCTGTTTACGATTTGACAATCCTGATGACAGAAATCTCAGACGAGAGGAAGACCCAATGGCTCCCACTTCCGAACTTTTCAATGCGTTAATTGCTAATTCCCAGGCTATGTATTCCCCAGGTGCAAATATGACCGTGGATGAAATGCTAGTTGCCTTCCGAGGACGATGTAAATATAAAATGTACATGCCAAACAAGCCATGTAAGTACGGGCTAAAGATAATGTGTATGACAGATGCTAGAAATCATTATTTGTATAATGCGTACGTGTACAGTGGAAAAAATTCCGATGGTATTGGTTTAAATGAAGACGAAAAAAAGTTCAGTAAACCCACTCAAGCTGTTGTGAGACTAACTAAGCCTATTGTTAATTCTAATAGAAACGTGACAGCGGATAATTGGTTCACGTCGATAGAATTGGTGGAAGTACTCAAGAAAGCAGGGCTAACGTATGTAGGTACCATGAAAGTTAGAAAGTTAGAAAATGTGAAACTTCTTTATTTGGTTTTACTCAAAATATGACTCTCGTATCCTACGTGCCAAAGAAGTACAAGGCAGTTGTTTTAGTGTCATCGATGCACCACACCGAAACATACGATCCTGAAACTAAAAAGCCGGAAATTATTTCCTTTTATAATTTCACTAAATCGGGGGTCGATGCATTAGATGAAAAGTGTGCTAAACACACTACTAGTCGCCGTACTCAACGTTGGCCCATGGCAATATTTTTCAGACTGTTAGATATAAGTGGTGTTAATGCTCATGTGCTTCATCAAGCATACAAAGATAATGAAAAACTTGAAAAAGCAGACTTTATAAAGGTACTTTCCGACCAGTTGGTCCAACCACAGTTAGCTAGAAGGGCTCAAAACTTACAACTAAATCGAGATTTACGATTAACAATAAATCGAATTCTGGGAATCCCCGGTAAACCACTTGTTTCAAACAATGTCGAAAAATTAGAAAAACGTAAAAATTGCCTCACCTGTCCCTCTAAACTGAGAAGACGGACAAGCTATGTGTTTTGCTTGTTGTAAACCAATATGTTTAGAATGTTCATCTAAAATGTGTATAGACTGTAAGAAAAATTTCCAATAAATCAGGCCTTGTAATTTTTATCATATTTTCATTTTTCTTTAAATTTTGTTTTTTTATTATAAAGAGGTATTCTTTTAGTTTCCAAACACCGGTATTATTTTATATTATAGTGTTGTTTAAATCCTGTAAAATTATTAAGTTAAAGCGTATGTAAAAAATGTTCAAAATTACACTTCTGCAAAGAAAATACAACTTTTGTTAAATAAATTTCTTTAAATTTATTATCTGTTGACTTGTTTAATATTATATACCTTCAAGTAACATTTCTAAGAGATATAACGAGAAAATTATTATGACATTTTATTAATAAAAACCAAAAACCAGCGACATCTGTGTGACGCCGCTACGGTGACAACTGACAACACAATGCGACAACAATTGGACTACGGTGGTTAAGGGTTAAGGCTGTTCAGAAAATATCTGATACTTAAAATTCAATTTTATGCAAATATTTTCTCTTTTCTCATTTTCTTTTCTATTACTGTAATGCTAATATCACTTGCCATTATTTTATATTTATATTTATTCAGCATTTATTGCAAATAAATAAATAATCAATATATAAAACCTTAAATAAAACCCTTTATAAATAACTCATTTAATCTGAATGATCTTTTTAATAATATTTCAATTTTTGCCAACAGATGACGGCATAAATCCGGTTATATCTATAAGAAATAATTTCTTAACATAACCTCGATTTATTTTTAGAATAGGAATACGTATGTACAAAAACAAATTGATTTTATGTATAAAATTTAACTATTTATTTCAGAAAATGCAACATTTTCTCAAACAAAATGGAAAACGGCATCTGCTTAATCATATGTATTGGAATTCCTGGAGCTGGAAAAACCACATTTTGTTTAAAAATACAAGAAGAATTGCAGGAAATCTACAATTTCTTCTATTTCAGTTACGATGAACTCAGTGATGGCGACTTTTCAGGACTTGGTAGAAAACGTATCTTTGAAATTGTGGAAAATAAATTGGACAGTATAGATATACATCATAAACCAGTTTTGATTCTTATTGATGACAACATGTATTATAAGAGTATGCGAGCTGAATATTTTAAATTAGCTAAAAAGTATAATACATCTTTCCTCCAATTATATTTTGATGTTAAATTAGAAGTAGCAATTGCCCGAAATAAATGTAGAGCTTTAAGTATAATTCCTGATAGAATTATATTTGAGATGGCTTTAAAAATTGAAAAACCACAAAAGTTTACATTCATTGTTAATTCAAATGTAAACTGCACAGATTGCATGTTACATAATTTCAGAGACTGTGTTAATGAAGCTCTGCAAAAGCCACTTAAAAATATTGATATTGTTCCAGAAATTATACCAATGGAAAGTAAAATACATAAAATTGATATAGTATTAAGGAAACTCGTTGGTGATAAAATAAAAAAAGATAAAAATCAAGTTTTAGTCTATATAAATAAAAGAAGAAATATTTTGGAAAAAATAAAACAAAACATGATTTTGATACCAGAAACTGACAAAGACTGTGATTTGTATGAATATTTCAATAGATATTTTTGAAGCTTATGGTATCCTTATCAAGGCCAAATAAATTTCATATTTATTTTTGTATTACGTATTTCTCTTTCTATACATGAAAGAAGTAAAGACATATTTCTTTGATTGTATGCAAATTTATAATAAAATTTGCTTAAATGAAATACAAATTCAAGTGATTTCAATGAAAAAAAAATGTTTTACAGAATGCAGAATAATGCATTTATATTGCTTAATTGTGTGTTTTTAAAGCCATGCCAATATCTTTATATTAAATGTTTTAATTTATAAACTGATTACCATGTGTTTATTGAAGATTTATATTTATATAATATACCTTACATATGTTTGCTAAAACGAAATGTGTTGAAATATTTGGGTAGAATGTACCTACAGCTTTCAACGTTTAAAGCTTAATTTATATTTGCACACTTGTTAGCTTCCAATACTTTATAAAATAAATTATTATAGTAATATTATCTTTAAATTAAAATAAATCTCTGATATATATATATATATATATATATATATATATATATATATATATATATATATATGTATATAATTACAGTAATTATATAAACACAATATTTCCTTATTATCATTTTACGTTTTATTATGCATTGACGATAAAAAAATTGAGGTCACCTTAAAATTGTGATATATTTTTAGTTAAACACATTTGTAAAATGTAAATCATTGTACTGTATTTCGAAGGCTAAATTAAATGTTTAATATTGTATCAGAAAACATATTTGTTGGTTTTTACAGCTTATTAAAAAAAAAATAACATTTTAAACAAAGCTAGACTTTGTTATTAGGACCAATATATAAGTAAAAAAATGAAAAACATCACTATTAACGTATATTCCTTCTTGCGTTAATGATGGTTTGAAGTCTACAAAGCGTACTTTCAATTAAATTGAGGGTCATATTCTGGTCCCTGTTATTCAACTCCTGCAATAGGAAGCCTACCAGCTCTTAGCAAATTCTTGGAACGACTCCAGATATGTCGTTCCAACTCATGCCAGACATGTTCATTGAGATTTATCTCTGGTCTAAGGGCTGGCCACTTTAGCCATCTAATTCTCACAACATCAAGACATAATTTGGCTACATGAGGTCTAGCATCTTGCATGAAAATGCCATACTCGGCAATGGTGATTATGCGATTTAGTAGAATCTCCGTAATTTGAGCTGTCAAGAAACCATTTTATATGATGACCAACTCTGTGTGTGCTTGTGAAGAGATTCCCGCTCAAAACCATAGTAAACCCACCGCCAAATGGAAATAGCTCATTAGTACAAGCTAGCGTATCTTTCTCCAGAGGCAAAAACGCGGACAAAAGCCAATTTTACAATTCGATGCTGGTGTTGCAATGGTAGACCATCAACCATATTTCTATAAGGCAATCTCGCAGCACGAAGTCTTCTAACGGTTCATTTATTAACGTTAACATGTCTAACTTCTTGGAGTTGATGTTGCGATTAAACCGCAGAAGCTGTGCTACTTCACAAACTTACGGGCACCAAAAAACGGTCTCGGTAGATGGTGACTTTTTCGACCTGGTCTTCTGGTTATTGGGCCAATTTCCTCATACCCAGCGCTGCTAGTTGTAAAAATGAATAAGCGGTAGAGAGGCGATACAAAAAGCGGTAGATTTGGATATAAAACGGTAGATTTATTTTAAATCTTTCTTAGATATAAAACAGGCTATATGATCTTTATAAGAGTTTTGTACAAAAGAGAAAACATAAAAAATAGTTATTTAAGAAGAGTTTTTCACAGAAGATGAAAAATACATTTTACATAAAGAATTAACAATATTTATTATATAAGAGTATTATACAAGATCTAAGATATATAATTAACATCATATAATAGATATTTACATGGTTCCATGTATTTGTCCATCACTCTATAGGGTAACCACCTACACTTTTTAAGGTATCGCTAAAATCTGAAACTCAATTAGATAAAATTATTTCTATTAATTTATTGATTTTGTAGTTGGTGTTTATATTATCCCTAAGAATTATTGCGGTCGTAAACATCGGCATCTAATATGCATACAAATCAACTTTAAAAAATTCTGCTGTTTCCTTACAAACATTAATATATACAATAATATACCTATGAAGTATAAATTTAATTTAATTAAGTTAATAGCAAATGTTTCCATTTGGGAAATTTGAATCAATGCAATTTTGCGGTGGATTTTAAGGGAAAACGGTAGAACGGTAGAAATGTGACTAAAATGGTAGTGGTAAATGGTAAAACGGTAGATCTGGCAACACTGCAGTCACACCAACAATTTGTACAGTTTTGCATTGACCTCGACTATCTTGTAATATCGCTAAAGTATTGTAATAACGTGATCTAAAGGCAATATAACATGTTAAATAAACCCAAAAAATACATATTAAAAGGTTTTACACAAAGAAATCAACATTAAACAGCCCCCCAGACACACACGATACATGACAGTTAACAATATGACAGATAAAATTATTCGGAATTTATCTATTTAATCATCTATTTAAATATAGAGGGCTCCTCCAAATAATTAAAAAAGTCAAAATCAAAATTTTTAGTAAATAAAAAAATAAACTTAATTTAAAGTGAAAATATAATGTCAGATACTGTACAAAGTTTTGGTTGCCCTTGTGGTGATGAATCAACCAATTTAAGCATGTGTTATGTTGAAGTATCAACGAGTGATCGACAAACCCTTAGCAGTGACCAAGAACGAAATTCTTCAGTATGGACACAATTAGCACCTCCAACGAAGTATCAGTCACTTCATACACCTGCAGTAAGTGCCAGAAAAGTGGACATAATGCGAGCTTTATTATCAGGGAAGGTAAAGCCACCTACACCACAAGTGTTTCAAACAAAAACTTATTGTGATGCAGCAAGTGTTTCAAGAGCAAATACTCGAATATAAAGAATTTTAAATAAATAATATTATATACTCTTGCTGTAGGCTAGAAATCTTACCTTTTTGCCTATTAGATTGTGCCTATTAGATTTGTGTTTTGATTATATAATATTTTGCTAAATCAAGGTTGGTATAATAATTATCTGTTATTATCAATCGTCCTTCATTTAACAAGTTTTTGGTAACATTAATAACTGTTGAACCTGTTAGATTTACTTCTGACAGTTTTTCATTAAATCCGCAGTACCTATACAGATACATTCGATGTAGTACGTCCAGGTGTACTATCGAATGCAAAAAAAAGTGGTACAGTAGTGAAGTTATACGTAATAGTATATTAAAAAACAAGTTTCATTCATAAGGCACCATTTTGCCGCACGAGATCAGTTTAGAAAACGAGTTTTCTAAAGAGCGAGTGTGGCAAAAGGCCTTATGAAACGAGTTTTTTATACTATTTTTTCTATTTTGCATTTTTTACATTAATAAATTGGAAATATTTAATTTGGAAGTTCAGAGTTTAATTTTTATATAAAGCATGCAGTTGGTCACATTGATACTTGACATTGTCAAATTTAAATCTTGCTATCCGCGAAGTATATTATATTACATATTATTTATTAATTTTCGTTAACATTACTTGACATTTTATTTAAAAATATAAACATGAGTGACTTAGAAACTAATATATCTTGGTATCAATTGTATACAATATACGTTGTTTGTGTAGAGTACGAACATATATCATATCTGTCAAATGTACTTAAATTCTTAAAGTCAAATGACAGCAATGATATTTATTTCTGTGTTCGAACAACGCCAACATTGAAAAATGAAAAAAAGCGTATCGAAATGAAGCTCATTTCGATATTGTTTTGGGTTTCATAATGAGTTGATTTCGAACGCAAAATAGAAAAAATAAATTTTTAAACATTTTAGTATATTGTGAATTGTGAAGTTACTAACGTATAGCAAGCGCCAATTAAGTTGGCGCGAGGAGGGGGTGCGCAGAAGCCGTTTTTGAAAACGTCCACCCCCTCTACTCAAGTAATTGTCAGATTACATTTGTCATTGACGTTTGACCGAACATAATGGCTTTGCTAGGGGATCATAAAGTGATACACGCTCAGAGGTTAGAATTATCTGACATTTGATGTAAAACTAAATACAAATCTCCCCACTACTTTTAATCCTGCGCGAACTTACCCCTCCTCACGCCAACTTAATTGGCGTTTGCAATACTTAAGATCGTTGTAACGGGCAAAAGAAATTATGTTATTTGAATATTTAAATTTGACGCCTTCATTTAATATATACCTACATTCACGAAGCCTAATTTAAACCGATTGAAATATGACTGTACCACTTTTTTTGAATTCGATAGTATTATAGTACATACCTTAAATAATTTAATACCATATTTACTGGCTTTCGATGGATTATACTGTCTAAAAGTTAGCTTCCCACGAAAAGGAATCATAGTCTCGTCAACTACAACAGTATCTCCAGGTTGAGTTGATTTTATAATTGCGTCTAGCAGGGGCTCTATTTTGTAGAGCCTACCTTGGTTTTGTTCGTTATCAACAAAATGCCAACATTTTAGCAACAACACAAATCTGTTGTAACTAATCGAGACACGGTGGAACAGGGTATGATAATATATTCCGTTTTCCAGTAGCTTTCTATCGAAGGAAATTGCAATAAGTTCATCAGTAGAAGTAAGCCTAAGATAGTGTATTTAGACCCAGTTGTCTTTAAGTAGCGAAAAAGTACAGTTACCAATAAATTGTTCCATTTCTTCCCTATCTGTATCTTTCCAGCGGGACAGACGACTGGGCCGAGATAATCTTTTCGGCTGCAACAGTTGTGACGCGTATCTATTTGTTTCCAAAACCATTAGATTGAAAATTTCGTCATTAATTATTGTTTTAAAAACATCGATTGGTCGAATCGCCTGACCATCGATTTGGATGGGCTGCTGCACGCCTGACGGAGTGAAGCGTTAAAGAGTAACCGTGCAATATTCATAACTTCAGTAAACCAAATCAAATCAATGTTATCATTCTCAACGTTTTTCTCAGTGACTTCAAAGTTTTCACTATTATCACTTTCCTGATCAGAATGTGCATTACTTTCATTACTTGAAGATATATTTACGGAAGAATAATTCGGGTCTTCTATATCGTCGTCAAATTAATCATTAATATCATACAAGTTGTCAATTTCATCTTGTAGTTCCGCTGTGGTTAGAGGTCTATTATTAGTAGAGACCGTACGCATCAGGCCGAAATTACGATGGACCATATAGATAGTCTATAACATCGCTAAGTATAACACGCAGTTATTGAATGGCACTATTCATTCTGTTAACCGCACATCTCGTTTTTGTCGTTGAATTGCGACGCAATTACTTCAATATTATAGTGAAATCCCTTTCTTCATTGGTGTACATAAAAGCGGGGTTTTTATAATAATTTTATTTATTAGTTTATATTTCGAAAGCTAAATAAAGTACGGTGAGTTAGCTTCTTTTATTCATTGTTTTAACTTTAAGTGTCCAGTGAATTTTGTTAAGTTTCAATAACTTGCGCATACATTTTTAATTTTCATTTATTTAGATCTAGAACATTGTTTAAGTTACATTTTCCGATATGATATGGAAAAACGTCGAGAATGGCATCGCGATTGGATTAAGGTCATACCGATTGTATGTCCATTGCCAGTAATTCCGAAATTTATTGCGAAGTCTGTAAAATATTATTAAACATTCTAAGAAATCACACGCAAAACGTCACTTAGCATCGCAAACACATACACGGAAATTAGACCCGTTGGAATCTGACAATTTTAACGAAGAACTCTGTGTAACTTTAATGGCGTCAAATATTCCATTAAATAAACTTAACAATCTCACCTTCAAAACATTTCTCGAAAAATATACTGGTCGAAATGCTCCTGATGAATCCACCTTGCGCAAATATTATGTTTCTAAGTGCTACACGAAGGCAGCAAATCAGTACCTATGGATAAGTGCCGACGAAACTGTCGATATATTAGGACGCTGTGTGTAAATGTTGGAGCTGATGTACTACAACCAACTATTCCATATAACGCATATGTAATTGCAACCACAGTTATAAATGCAGTTGATGCATTGATGCGGAAACAGTAGCTAAAACCATTTACGAGAATATGCATCAAAGGCTTCATTCGGACGACAGGTTAAAAACAGGCAGACTATTAAAGGCAACATATCCTAATATGATAGACTTGTATTTGCTTTTAAAACAGTTTTCTAAAAAAGCACAACTGAGAGGGGCTTTTTACCGAGAAAAACTTTAATCTTTGTCACTGCCTCTCTCTCCAGTAATAAATAGATGGGGACCTTGGTTGGAAGCTTCTAATTTTTATGCAGAGAATTTCGATAGTTTACAAAATTTCGTTACATGTTTAAATAATGATGCTGGAAGTAGTGCAAGGAACTAATACAAATTACAAATTTAAAAAATCAGTTGTACTCTCTCCAGGAATACGTTGGAAATTTGCCAAAACTAATCACTTATTTTGAAAATCAAAATCTCAAATTAAATGATGGATTAACCACATTAGATGTGGCTATTAGTAATTTGAAAAATATTCCAAGTGACTTCGGATGTGGCCTACGGCAAAAGTTTGATGCAGTTTTTAATAGAAATCCAGATTTGATAACATTGCGACAATTGTGTATGGTGACAATGCTTTAAAATCTAACTGCTAAATACGGTGAAATAAAAGAATATTTCCAGTATGCACCTATAACCAGTTAGGATGTAGAAAGGATGTTTTCTATATACAAAGATGTATTTCATTCAAAGAAGAAATTTTACAGAAGCGAACGTTGAGAAAGTATTGATAGTTAATATTTAATACTCCTTTACTCAACTTGAACTACAAAATGAACAAATAAAGATGTATTTCGCATTTTATAGATCACCACCCGTTTGTTTTCCAATTATATAAGAAAAATTAAAAACTCTTTAAAAATACAAATTTTCAATAGTACGCTCGTGGGCGATGAGTCATGGGCTTCTCGTGTTCGGTTCTTAAGTATAAGCGCACATTTTATTGATTTTTTAATCATAAAATATATTTGAAATAGTAGAAATCTATAATAATGTTTGACCTGATGTTGCTGCATTCAAGTAAGGGCTAATACTGCATGCGAAATCAAGATTGAGAAAAATCCTAACTTATGTGAAACATAGGACGTTGTGCTTAACAATTTTCACCACAGAGTCCAATGTGCCATATATGGTACATGGGGTATTCTTATGCAGGACATATGTGGATGTATAGTAGACAATGAACGTGCTAAACTTTATTAGATTTCTCTAGCAATATTATTTTGGTATAATTATAATATACCATTTTCGAAGAGTTTACTGACCTAGATGTAAAGGAGTAACTTCTACCTATATTTATGTGTTTATGTCTCACACTTTCCAAGTGTAAATGATTCGGAAATTTAAAACTGTCCTAGAAGTTATTCACGAATGTGATTTTTCTGAAGGTTCTGGAGCTATATCAGTGTTTCAATTATTTATTAATAACAAACTCAATGAAACTTTTTGAAGACCTTAAAATTTATTCACATTGCCGATGACAAATATAAAGAATGCACCTTTTTTCAACATAAAAAAATAATAAACTTTTTACGAAATATTATAGGTCAAGAAAGACTGTTTGTATTGATGATGTTAAATATGAAAAAGTCGTATATAAATAAAATATTCAATTTTAATAAACACGTGATAAATCATTTTGTAGATGGTGAACAGTCTCAAGTTTACATCTGCTTAAAATAATTTAATCAGTAATTATAAAATATTAATTAAAATACTCCCAAGTTTTTTATACCTTTTACTTTAAATTCCATGACCTTTCTGTAAATTTGACCAAGAACCGATACTGCTAATATTCCATTGAATTTCTTTTTCTAGTCTTTAGAAGCAATAGCGTATTAAGTAGGTATATTTTGTATGTTTTCGTATATGTATATTGAAACATTAAACAAATAATACACCGAAATGAACAAAAATACAGCAGTATAGCCGAGGTTGTCAACGGCATTGGCCGAAGTCTCCTGCAAACTCGTATTCCTAATGCGAAGCAAGTCGTGCATGTCAGATAGGATAACGAAATCGCTACGGGTATAACCCACCAACCAAAATATCGTAACAGAATACTAAATGATAAAAATTTGTACCTTTTAAATGACTTTAAAGGAATATTAAACGAATACTACTTTCTACCCCAAACTATAAATCATCTAATAAGTAGTCTTTTATTTTACAGAAAAATTAAAAAACTGCATTTCTCCTGTTCAATCTCAGATTGGTCTACGACCATCGTGGGTAATAAACAAAAACGACAAACATCTGAGAAAACGATATTATTCACTTTTCATCCTAATCTGCCCGTACATTGCACTATTTAAATTTAAGGACATGATATCGATTAGTGAGAGGCAGTATTAGTCTTAGACGATAAGATATCAACCCATGGCGATATATGGAACGCATTCGTATTCAATGACACATCTCTGCAAAAAAAACATGCCCCATAGATCCTGAGGTACTATACCGATCCCTAAAGGCAAGTAAGCTTCGGCTCTTATCTTCCCGTTCGGTGGGTCTCCTAGGTCGTTCAGAGCCTCTTCTACAATATTGCCTATTTCTTAAAACCAATCTCATCAATAATGAATAACTGCAGTAATATTTCATTAGAAACGGTAAAAATTCTCTCAGAATGGGTTTTTGAACATATGATACCATTATTTTGAATCATTCATCTCACCTAAGAGAACCAGTGATCCCAAAAATCAATACCGTCTGCAAAAAAGACAAATAGTAGCCCAAGTTATAAGTAAAAAGGTACTAACTATACCTTCATTAGTAAATAGATCATCTGCGTCATCTGCCTCTTTCAAAAATTTGTTAATAACGAGCGATCATTAAAATTTTCACTCGTAGCTGGCCGTGTATATAAAAATTATGTCGTAGCTTTAGTCATTGTCATTATTCATTAAGATGTTATTTCAAACATCTGTCAGTGTCAAATATATATTTTAAAGTTTCATCAAACGAAAAAGTAATGATATGCATTTAATGATATGCATAAAGCGTTTATGGTAGAATGTTACTTCCTGAGATCTCAAAAAAATGATGGTATTTGGCAGCATTCAATAGAAAATTGCCTTGCGGAGTTTGAAGAAAGATATCCAAATACTGTTCCTAGCTATAAAACTTTCCGTGAACTTCCGGTTAACCACAAATTCGTTTTTTGTGCTTGAATTGCGACGCAATTACAGATATTATTACAGATAAATTCCTTTCTTCATGGGTGTGTATAGAAGCGTGAGAAGTTTTTATCATTTATTTTATATAATAGTTTATATTTCGTAAGATAAATAAATTACGGTGAGTTAGTTTCCTTTTTTCATTGTTTTAACTGTTAATTACATTAATACTGGTAGCCGTAACTTTGTGGTAATTCATTTTGAAAATAATAAAATAAAATAAAACAATAACTTTGTTTTACCACTTTATTCACATATAATCGTGACCGCGGTTTCGACATACAATGTCATTATCAAACTGCAAAAGTTACAGGCCTACATAGAACTTATAAATGACACAAAAAAATATATGAGGGGGTGGTTTATGATGTTATTTAAAATTACTACTATATACTTAACTATTATATACAACATTGGAAAAGAGGTGTATATATAAGATCCAACTGGTGGTTTATGATGTTATTTAAAATTACTACTATATACTTAACTATTATATACAACATTGGAAAAGAGGTGTATATATAAGATCCAACTGTTCATTTAAAACGATATCTATGGTATTGTTCCGGCTTTTAAAAATCTCTAGGGCCTCTAAAATATTTAATTTACGACCTTTCTCGGCCAAATGCAATATTTTACGGTGACCAAATGTATGTCTTTCTGTAATAAGATGGTTTGCGAATGTTGAATCTGTTTTCATTAGTTTATATGTTAATTACATACATCGTAATTTTTGTAATAGATCCTGTTTAATATCGTTTCATCGAATCTACTTCTCCCAGTTATTTTGACGTAAGTGCCCGGTGAATTTCGTTAAGTTTCAATAACGTACGCATACATTTTTAATTTTAATTTATGTATTAAAGTTTCATCAAAAGAAAAAGTAATGGCCTTTAATGATATGCATAAAGCGTTTATGGTAGAATGTTACTTCCTGACATCTCAAAAAATTGATGGTATTTGGCAGCATTCAATAGAAAATTGCCTTGCGGAGTTTGAAGAGAGATATCCAAATACTGTTCCTAGCTATAAAACTTTCCGTGATACGCTAATGCATTGTGTAAATCTTTTTCGTCAAACAGGCAGTATTTTAAGGAACAAAGGAAGCGGTCCTCCTCTCAAGAGAAGTCGCGGCGTAATTGAAAATGTCAGACAAATTATTAACGAATCTCCTCAAACATCTATTCGCAGAGTTTCGCAACAAGTAGGGCTTTCGTATGGAACATGTCAAAAAATTTTAAAAAAGGACTTGCACATGTATCCATATAAATTAACTTCTGTACAAAATCTATTACCTACGGATTATGAAAAAAGAACACAATTTTGCCAATGGTTTATTCAAACAATGACAGACAATATTTTAAATCATACTTTTTTCACCGATGAAGCTTGGTTTTATTTGAAAGGTTATGTTAATTCGCAAAATATGGGTATGTGGTCCAGTGAAAATCCTCATTTCTACAGAGAAGTTCCTCTACATCCAGAAAAAATAGGCGTATGGGTAGGTATGAGTCGTCACCGATTAATAGGACCAATATTCTTTGAGGGCACGATAACATCGGAGAAATATCGTAACGAAATTCTCAGTGTTTTTACTAATCAATTGACTAATGATGAACTCCAGGTCGGATATTTTCAACAGGATGGGGCTACATCTCACGTTACACTTGAAAATATTCAGTTTTTGCAACAATTTTATGGCGATAGGATAATAAGTAGAAATACAGCGATTCCATATCCACCACGTTCGTGTGATTTAACAGTCATGAATTTTTTGGTGTGGCCATATATAAAAAATATTATTTATGAAACACCAATTAATAATCTACAAGAGTTAAGACATAAAATCATTGAAAAATGTGAACACATCAATAACTCACCGCAAATACTGATCAATGTTTTCAATGCTCTACGAAATAGAGTGCGATTATGCTTGGTGGAGAATGGCCATCATTTTACACATTTTTTATAATATTCAATTACTTTGTATAAAAATTATAAATATATTTAATATAAAAGTCAGCATTTCAAATTATTTTTTAACAATCATGACGTTTGAAATTATAATGACAGATCTCCTCTAATAACTTAAGTTAGGACATACTTTTTGTGTACATGGCTTACTTGAGCGAAAATTTTAATGATCACTCGTTATCTTTATCGGTCAAAACCTTCGACTTTTTTCTCTATCCGACGCTCTTGTTTTTCAAATAAAACACTATTCTGGGAAACTTTCTATCATCAATATTTTCTATTATGTTTAGAGTTGCATTTAACATCTAAGAAAGGGACCACAATGTTGATGGCTTCAATATCTTCGACTTTTCCTCTAAATATGCTAATAGAACGTTTTCTGTTGTGTTAGTCATTTTTTTAGAGTCACACCAATGCCGGAAATCGGTGTAAGCTATTTCATACTCCGGTCTTGACTTCTTCGGTAAAATACTCGCAATCGCTTCATTAGCTACTGCTTCTCCCTCATATTCAGAATCACCGGAGTCTTCCATGAGTCTACCGGCATCCATTATCAGAGAATTTATTGAAAACACTCGGAAAGCGACACTTATTCAGACCACAGAATTGTATTTCAATTTTTATTTACATTAGTAACTACGGAAAAAAATAATGTTATTTTTTTTAAGAATTTAATATTTTTTAATAATAAACTGTTTAAAGCTGTGCAATTGTAGAAAAAAAGTTGTTTATATTCCGTACGCAAAGCCAATATTTTGAGCTTTCGAATGTATTTTTTGCCTCGACCTAACGGTCTCAACAAAAAATCTAACATTCTCAGCCTCAAAAAATCTTTGCTTTACGCATTTAATATAAAAATAATTGTTTATTGAATCATAAGTTTTTTTTATCACATACGAGGGCGGTCCCAGAATTATCTGGCCTGACATAGTTGTACAAGAAGGATGACAACACGACACGTATCACCCTACTGTCCCACTCCTTGTATACCCCACCAGCAAGTTACATAAAACTGCAACCTATAGTGTGTGAATGACAGTTGCTTAAATAAGAAGTGCCACACCTTTTAGAACAATGTCAAAGGTCGAATACAGAAGTGTGATTAAATTTCTGTTCCAAGAAGGTCAGAAATTAAAAGGCATTTAGATGGTGTATACGGTGATGCTTCCCCTTCTTAGTAAAGAACTGGATGAAAGAGTTTCGTTTTGGACGAGAAACCGTGGAAGATGTTGGACATGAAGATCGACCGATTAAAACGCTCACAACGGAAACATTCAGCCTTACTGAGAAGGAAATGTTGAGTAACCATCGGTTAGAAGTGAGGGAAATTGCCGCAAGATTGGGGCTTTCGAAAAGTAGTGTGCACCGTGCTTTGCAAGATCATCTGCATATGAGTGAAGTGAGAGCCAGGTGGGTGCCTAAACTGTTGCGGAATGCTGTGGAACAATTAATAAAGTAAACTATTAACACTGTGCTATTAAATATGGTCTTTATTACGTTAAGAACAAAATACTAAAAGGAGCTGACACACACGTTCTTAAACCAACTTCTCTTACTTACTACTTACATTATTATTCTTGTTGTACAGATGGCAGCACATGTTGTGATTTAAATAATTTTCTTTTATCTCATTTCCAACATAAACTTTTGTCGGCAGTTCAAAAACAGGCACGAATTCAATGTGCGGCTGCCTTTTTAGACCTATGTCAGGACAATCCTACACCAACTATTGATCGTATAGTAACTGGGGATGAAACCATGGTGCTCTATTATGATCCTGAGAGGAAACACAAATAAATGGAGTGTCGATTCGTGGGGGAGGCACCCCCATGAAAAGCAATAGCGCACAATTTTTTGGGATTCACAAGGAATCTTGTTGGTGGATTTTAAAGATCGTAACACTAATGTAAACTGGGCTTATTATGCATCACCTCTGCACAAATTGAGAGACTGCATTAAAGAAAAACGCCGAGAAAAATTACGGTGAGGAGTTTTGCTATTGCACGACAATGCTCCTGTCCACACGGCATGTGTAGCTAAGGGTGCTATTGCTAAATGTGGCTTTGCTGAGCTCGAACATCCACCATATAGTCCCGATATGGTCCCAAGCGACTATTATTTGTTTCCGAATCTAAAAAAAAATATTCTAGAGATAATAAGCTGCCAGCCGCTGTATTCGGTCATTTTGAAGAGAAAGAAAAAGATTATTTTTATAAAGGTAAGTATTGAACTGTTGATTCATAGACGTAACAAGTGTGTTGTGATAAGGGATGATCATATAGAAAAGTAATACCTGTTTCATTTAAATTTTCCTTCTCGAACTCGGTAAGGCCAGATCATTCTGGGACTGCCCTCGTAGTAGGTATAGTATAATTCATCATACAGTACTTGATTAACATTTTTTCATTTTATGTTCTACAAATTAATCGTTTCAATTTTAAAGAGACCTCAAATACTTTAACATATTCTTGAAATGATGATTTATATTGTAATAGCTTCAAGGTCATCCAAAAAGAACACTAAAACATAAAAAGTATAACGCTTTTGTCACTTCTGGTATTACACCGATAGTTCCCTCCATGTTCACTCTCAGCATAAGATAATGTAACGAATCGAGTATATCATATTATATAATACACTCGATTCCACTTTAATTACAGAATTAGATGATTCATATAATTCTGTAATTAAAGTAGAAACAATCGTTATTTGAAAAATAACATATGCATTTAACTCTTTTTTTATTATTGCAAAAAATTAAACATAAGAAACTACTTAAAATAAATCGGTACTCGATGGCAAATATTTTATGTATCGTGTTGCAAAATAGCTTTGTTCAATAGATATATGCAAACACGACATTTGATCTTTCTTATCACCTATTAAATATTCCCAAAACAGATAAGTTCACATAATATACAAAAGAAATTAGTATTGCATTTCCCCTCTAATAGTATCCGCGCATATAAATATATTTTAGAAACAAGATGACTGAATTAGTTTGTGTCAAAGATTTTGAAAAATACGCTTGCAATGTTCTACCAAAAAATGCTTTGGATTATTATAGAAGCGGAGCGGGTCAAGAATTAACATTAAAAAATAATAGAAACGCATTTTCTAAGTAATTTGAAATATCTTCATTATTCATATATTCAAAAATTTTCTGTTGCAGATTAAGAATTAAGCCACGGTTCCTGACTAATGTTTCTAACAGAGATTTGTCAACCGTAATTTTGGGCAATAAAGTATCGATGCCCATAGGTATTTCGCCTACCGCTATGCAGAGGATGGCACATCCAGAAGGTGAATGTGCTAACGCAAAAGGTTAGGTAGAACCACTTTTTAATATTATTTGAACAAAAAATTACCTTTTTGCAGCTGCTCAAGCGAGAGGTACGATATTTATTTTAAGTACAATAGCTACCAGTAGTATAGAAGAAATAGCAGAAGCTGCGCCATATGGTCTGAAATGGTTTCAATTATATATTTATGTTGATAGGTAACTTGTATAATACTTATCTAATAAGCGGCATATATTCATGGTCTAACTACTATCGTTTTTCATTTTCATTTATGTGTAGTTCTAAAAGACCTTGAAGTCTTAAAAAAAATGTTTCATCAGAGCATTTTTTATATTATTGAATAAAAAGTACATTATCACAGGTTGTTAAATTGAGGTGTAAGGAAGATGATCTAATAGTTGAAACGAACAGTTGAGAATTGCGTCTTGAATAGACCTAATCACGGTATTATACTGTCTCTTAGATGTTTACGACATCCACTGTGATTATTATTTGAGTGTTATGCATATAAAAATAATGCAACCAGACTGAAATTTTTATCCGATTCTAGTAACATATTGCCCAACGTGTTACAATGATATAAATATGTTCAAACATGAAGAAATTAAAAATGTATAGTAGGGAGATTACGCTTTAAGATCCTGAGTAAATAGAAATCTGGTTAAATTATTTTTAAAGTTTTTTTCGGTGCCAAATTCCAATAAATAAGTAATAATTAAAAGATACTATTTATATTCTAGAAAGTAACGAGCCATCGAAAAAATTCAGAATTGGAGTAGACTGTGAAATTGGGTTGGTACTTTAGCCACTTCCACATAATGACACATTAAATAGTTAATTGACGAAGGAGATACTTGTTGAAACTTCATTATAACGCTAACAAATAAGTAATTAAACTTCTAGTTTCAAAAATTCTTTTATTGTAAATACCACTACAATATTGTTTCGCCATACAATGGCTTCATCAGGTGGATGAAATACAGTATTTCATCCACCTGATGAAGCCATTGTATGGTGAAACAACATTGTAGTGGTATTTACAATAAAAGAATTTTTGAAACTAGAAGTTTAATTACTTATTTCTTAGCGTTATAATGACACATTACTTGATGCTTGACAGTTTCATTTGGTTTCATTGTAAAAAAAGGTTATGGCATTGAAATGACACTACAACAAATAATAAAACAAATAATTTATTTAATATCGAAATCATAATAAAAATTTACATATAGCTACGAAGTTGTTGAAAATGTTGTCCATTTACATCTAAACAAATTTAATTTTCTTAATAAGAGTTTTGAAAAATTTGACAGAAACTTATAGTTTCAATGTCAAATAATAAATGTCATTATGTGGAAGTGGCTAAAGTACCAACTCAATATCACAGTCTACTCCAATTATGAATTTTTTCGATGGCTCGTTATAATAAAACATAATTTTAATGAAATACAACTACACTACTCAAAAAATAAAAAGCGGTCACTTCTTTGAATTTCGATATTTTTTAAAATATTTTAAGAGATTTGGATGAAACGTGAAATGTGTAATGATCTATTATTTATTGAATCAATTTTAACAAATTAAAAAAAGAAAAACACTGTAACAATCTACTACTAACTTTTATGTGCAAAAAAAAGTGGTTGAAATCAAATTAAAAAAAGTCTGACAAGTTGGTTAATTTGTACAAATTGCGAAGTTAATATCTAGTGTAGCTCCTCTTGCCTGCACAAGTGCTGCGCAGCGTCGTGGCATGCTACAAATAATCCTACGCAAAGCGTCTTGGGAAAAATTGTCCCTTTCTTCAATTAAGGCCTGTGCCAATTGTGTGGGAGGATTTTGACGTCGTCGAATACGTTTCCTTAATTGATCCCAAACATGTTCGATTGGATTCATGTCTGCCCTGCACGCAGGCCAATCCATTTTACGGATATTGTGATCATCAAGATAATCAGTGACGATTTGAGCATCGTGGGGTCTGGCATTATCTTGCATAAAAATAAAATTTTGACCAACAACATTTGCTCCAGGAATCACTTGAGGTTCTACAATCTCGTCAATGTATCTTCGAGCTGTTAGTCCACCATTACTAATAACAACTAGGTCCGCGCGAGTGTTTATTATTATTCCACCACACACCATTATGGATCCACTACCAAAATGGACGGTTTCATGCACTGTATTTGATATGCTGTTCTCCAGGCCTCCTCCAGACTCTTATACGTCCATAATTAGCTGATAGAAGAAACTTGGACTCATCGCTAAACATAACAGGAGTCCAAGGACGAAGTTGCCAGTTTAAGTGTTCTCTTCCAAATTTAAATCTTCTTCGGCGATGTTCTCTGGTCAGTTTAGGCACTTTTGCAGGACGTCTTGCTCTCAAATTTGTCTCTCTTAGCCATTGCGGAGGGCTTGGTCGCTAATTATTGTTCCTCTTGCCCTCATTAGATCCTCTTGCAGGTCACGCGCAGTTTGTGATTTCGACGGGCTTGGAATCGCAGAAAACAGTCATCACCTGCCGTAGTTTCCCTCTGCCGACCTGTACCTGTTCGCCTTGTTACGATATGTGTTTCTCGATATCGCTTCCAAGGCTTCCATACAGTTCCCTGCACAACCCCAAGCTGTTGGGTAACATAACGTTGTGAATATCCTTCTTCAAGTAAATTTACAGCTCTACTAACTTCTATCGACGTTAATTGCTGAGGCATTGCTTCGTTTAAATGTTAGAGAACTGTTAAACTAGTCTAATATTGTTTAATACTAAAGTGGCCCAAAGTCTGCTTAAACATTTATTCTTAAGTTATTTTTTTCATTTAGGTTTTTGTATTGTTCGAACATTTGATGTTATAAGTTTACTATGACATGAAATATTCGAGTATAATTTCGTAATTATGTGAATAAATAATGGTTCAATGTATATTTCATCTTTGATCCAAACCTCTTAAAATATAAAAAAAAATATCGAAGTTCAAAAAAGTGACTACTTTTATTTTTTGAGTAGTGTATATTTTTAATTTATTTAAGTTTGTTCAATGATATTAATTAACTAAAGAAGATTTTCTTAAAGTTTTTTCATTTTTTTATGTTCACATGCAAAAATCACTAAAACCGTAATATAGGCCCATTTATTTTGAATGCGCATGGACCAAAGACAATCTTCCGACTCCATCTCTGGAAGAAATATATTAGGCAAATTTGCAGTATTTGAGATATACCAATACGGATTGATATATAGCGCCTCCGATTCTAGAAAATAAGAATAAGAAAAGAAAAAATAACGAAACCAGTCTCAAAATGAAGTAAATTTATTGTACTGCCACTGAACATAATTGTTTTTCCACATAATCACTATTTAGTGCAACACATTTCTCCGAACGCTGAATCCGTTTCTTCATTCCTTCCATGAACAAACTTTCTTGTTTACTGTTGATTCAATTGCGAACAGCAGCCCGAACTTCAGTGTCTGATAAAAATTGTTGACCTTCCAATATCTTCTTCAACTTTGAGAACAACCAGAAATCTGAAAGTGCCAAATGAGGCCTGTTCGGAATGTGTGAAACAATCGCGAATTTCAACCTTGTCTCTGTCTTCATCGTTTCGTTCTTGCAATGCAGTCTGGCGGTGTCGTCGTGCAAGAAAAAATTCGTTCTTTCCTCCGTACTATATGGATACGATTCTTTAGTGATCATAAAGTTTTGCAATATCTTATTGAATTAGTCATTGATCCCTTCGGCAGATATTTGGCATGAATGACTCCCTTTGCATCCCAGAAAATAGTGAGCATGACAAATTGAATTGTCGTACACGTGGAGAATTAGGACAAAGGTATTTCATTAACTGCCGCTTGTGAGATTCGTCCCCGGTGGTGATGTTCATGAGAAAATCATCCCCTTCACGTTGATACTGGTAAAGAAGTTCTTGACAAATGTTTTTCTTTGTATGACTGTATGACATTGTCGCGGGACCCACTTGGCGTAGTAAATTGTTCTGTAATTCGACGTCTGAATAATGTACTGGACTCCCTTGACTAATACCTATTTGCCGAGCAATTCGTTTTTTTTTCCAAGGATTTCCTTGAATCAGTGCATTCACTCGTTTTTTATTCTTCCCGATCGCTTCGTTTCACCTTTCGCCTCCGTGACAGAGTTTGTCTCGTCGAACCCATTGACCAACATTCTTCACATCCATACAATTGTTGTCATAAACAGCTTAAAAGTCTGTAAATTTCAATGGGCGCACAAACCTTCCAGCGTTAAAAATTTTATCACGGATTGCATTTCAGAAATCTAAGTCATGACAAATGACATTGTTACTCAACGAGGTGCACAGGAAAATGAAGCCCGCTAAATATAGATACTCGAAATTGCCGTTTGTAAGTTCGAACTATCCTCGCTCCTCACACAATGACGTGGTTGGAGACCTTACACATCAAGCTACCCTCGTACATATATCTTAAATTGTATATTTTTAGGTTTAACTGCGACTAGCTTAAAATTTGGAATCTTTAATCTAATGCGTATATTTCTTCATTGTTATCGGAATTAAAAATTTTTGTTATTAAACATACTATGTCGAGATTACATTAATGATATTCTATAAAGAAAATTAGATAGCATTCCAAAAATAAAAATACCCTGTTCTTTAATTAACCTTTAAATGATGAACGATTACGGAGAAACATCACACGATGCTAAGAAAAGGTTATCTAATTATAGAACTCACTATATAATTTTATTAATTACATTTTGTCTAAGCTGGTTTTTCTAACTTTACGTTTTATTCATTTCTCTATCAGTTTTTTATATTCTTTTTTGACTGATCTTCATAAGCATTTTGAATTTTGGTTTTTTTGGAGACTATTCTCCAACTTTCTTCTATTATTCATTATTTGGTTTGTGTTTTGTATTTAGTTTTGTTTCTCTCTGAAAGTGTTGTTTGTAATCTTTCCAAATTTTTTCGGTACCTAGGCACTTTACTTTAGAAATTCTGTTTCCCATTGTTCATGAATTCAAAGTTTATGTTTTTAGAGGTTTCTTTGAATATTGTCTTCTTTATTTTCAAGTATTTTCTTATTCTAGAAAAAAATTCTTACACCTGAAAAGCTATGCTGCTGTCCTTTTTTGCGATATTTTTTATAATAGTTCATTAACTTAAGAAGTCAAATAGACATGTGTTATTTTTATTGTTGGAAGTAAAAGCAGAAGTAGAAATATTTTGTCTATTTCTTTCAAATAAATGTATTTTTCATTAGGTCTCTAATACAGAATATTATTCGCAAAGATTTTACTAATATCAGTATGTTGTATTTTTCGTTTATTGAATTAGATAGATATGGTTTCTTTTTTTGCTACCTGTTATCGATTGAGTTTTATTTCGAAGTCTTGAAATTGTTGCTTATTAGTAAAATAACACACTTTGTCCCGAATGCTGGGATATACTGCAGGAACAGCCTCCCGTTAAAATCTAAATTGAATGCACAAGCAAACATGTGCGGATTATTGTTTGTAAACACAAATCGCTACTAGAGTTTTATACATAGGTATAAGAACAATATCCAGTGCATATTACAATAGCATTTTATTAATTCGAATCCGGCAAATCATTTCAGAGATTATTTCAACTGATCTAACATTACATCATTCGATGTGGAACTATCGTTTTCTGCATACGTATAAGAATTTTTTTTTCAAGCGTATAATAATTTTGATATTATATTATATTGAAAGAGTTCATTTTTATCCGGTGGCAGTCTTGTCGTTATTATTGTACGGCGAAGCTTTTCATGAGTCGTTGAATTTTGTTTCGTGGTCGAAGTTGCCTCCATTTCCACTCCATTGTTTCGTATCTCCCAGGGTTGCGACGTGTTTGAGTCTGATTAATAATTAATCGTGTGTTGTTGTGTTTTTTTTTTTTTCTGTGCGGTCCTGTGTTGTGTGTGTGTAGTCTGTGTGTTAGTCGCTTTTTTGCGTTTTACTCATATGTGTTCGTTTACTGGTCATCATCGCATTTTTTTTTTGCGTTTCAGTTATGTGTGTATTTAATGTTTATTGTTGTAAAGTGTTATTATTGTCTGTGTCTGCGTTACGAAGTATTGTATCTGTTCTTTTGTTGCGTTTGTCGAGTGTAATGTTATTAGCATATTGCCTAAGGCAAGTGCTAATTCGTCAACTGTGTTAAGTGTTGTTTTTTTGGTTTTTGTGTCCAGGGATTAGTTGTTGGGGGTGGTGCTGGTATGTATTTAGGTTTGGGGTGTGGTTTTGTTTGTAGGGTTGTTTGGGTTGTTAGGACAGTTTATGAATGTGGATAGGTGAGGACCACCGCAGTTTGCACACTTTGGTGGCGTTGTTTTCGTCTTTGTACATAGGTGTGTCGAGTGTTTGTCCCCGCATTTCATGCATTTGTAGTTTACATTACAGTTTTTTTGGTGGTGTCCGAAAGTCTGGCATTTGTGACATTGTATTATGTCTGTCCGTTTGTTTAAAGGTTCTATTTTAATTGCGAGTCCGCAGCAGTCGTGTATGTTGTAAATTGATTTGTACTGTCTCGTTAGTTCGATTAGCACAAGTGGTGCCGGTATGCCGTGCTTACCGTTCATTCTTTTGATTTTTAATGTCGGGTAGCCTTTGTCAGTCAAGTCGTCTGTAATGTCAGTGTCGGTGATAAAGGTAGGAATGCCTCGCATAACTACCTTTAGTGTCTTTTCGCTTCTTAATTGAAATGTATAATATTGAATGTGTTCTTTGTCGAGTATTTGTTTAAGTGTACGGTAGTCTTCGTCAGTTTTCGGTTCAATGTGTATGCCTGGTTTCACTAGTTTGTTTTGTACGGTGTTAATATTGTGTATTTTGAGTATTAGTCGTATATGTACCCATTTGTCTTTTTCTGTTATTATTAAAGGTGCGATTTTGTGTTGTGTATTGCGTGTTTCGGTGTTTGTGTTTTGAGTTGTGTTTGTTTTGTCACTTACCCTGGGAGTGCTGTTGTTTGAAGTTGACGGTTGTGGAGTGAGTTCGTTTATGTCTTGTTCCATCTTTTCCTCGGCGTTAGTTTTTTCGAGGACACTGTAGGAGTTTTTTGTTTCTTATGGTGTGCTTGCGTGTTCTGTTTTCTGTTTTTTCGCTGCTTTTTTCGGGTTTGTGAATGCGTCGGTGATTACGTTTTCATTTTCCTGTTCCGGTTGGCTTTTTGTCGGTTTTATTGGGCTTGTTTCTTCTGTGTGATGTATGGTAATTTCCAGTTTTGCCGTCGGATTGTCGCGATCTACCATGAATATTTGTGATTGATTGCGCAAAAGAATTTGGATGTTTTCTTCCTCAGTGGTTTCTTGAATTATGGTTTCAGCGTCTCCTAGTTGCTGATTGGTACATCTTCTTCTGAAGTTGGGTCTCAGCGCCAGATTAGTAATGTAAACCGTATTATAATTTACTCCTCCTCCGGCCATTTCTTCCGGGTTCGTTTAACGAATGTCGTCGTAGGTTCTCTCAAATACGATACTGCTAGTTCAGATATCGCAGTGAGAATGGTGGCGAAGCTGAAAAATAGTTATTTAAGTAATAAGGGAGGTAAGTAAGATTTACCAGTCGAGTCCGAGCGTTTGCAATAGAGTTCGAGACTGGTAAATGTTACCTCCCGTATTGCTTATATATATCCACTCACCAGACAAAAATTCCCCAAAAATTAAATGTAATTATGATAAACCGTAACGGCGAACAAACTTTGAATTTAGTATTAGATACCTACAACTGAAACGTAACTATGGTGATAATAACATTGACTTATCAAGAAATGTAAATAAACGTCCAAATTTTGTTAATAATGTTACAAATTGTACAAGCTGTAATATTACCATAAATATAAATTAATAGACTACGTGTTCTGATGCACTTTTCTTCTCTAGAGAACGTAGGTAAATCACTTATGCCCCTGTTGTCATTAACAACCGCAGTCATTTCGGTAAAACCAACTTACGTCCATAGAAGCAACGTACGAATATTAATGGTATGCTTACTATAAGCGGACTGGGAAAAATAAAGAGTGAGCCATAAAAAAAGTTTTCAGAGTATGCCATGGATTAAATCAGTTATGTCTTAGATTGATTAAGTGGTCTAACCTACATTTCGTACTATTAGTAATAGCTTAAATCGTAACTTGTCAATTTGACTTAAGCAGGCTTTACACTTACGAGTAATTCGTATACGAACATCAAAAATCGTAAATGTAAACGTGAAATCGTAACTCGTATACGGTTGTCAAATTGAATAGAGCGTAATCCGATTAGCCGTAGGTACGAATTTAGTACATTAAAAATGGCGGAAAGTGAATTTTCGGCAACAGAACGGAGGAATTTATTAACTTTTATGAATCTTTGGAGTGTTTATGGAATGTAAAAATCAAGAAGTACCGTGACATTAATGTCCCCAATAAGGCGTACCAATTAATTGCCGATATAATAAATATTTCAGTGGATACGGTAAAGAATAAGATTAATAATTTATGATCTACGTATAGGTATCAGGAGAAAAAAAGAATAACTACGTCAAAATTATTTTATTTTTTATTTTATAGCCCAATAAACTTTTTTGTGTTTATCATATCATGCAATGTACAAAATGTATTATTATTCACTCTCGTAAAATTTTTGTATCCACCTCTATTTTCAAACAAAATAAGTCTTTCAGCAAACTTTCATAGTTAAACTCGCACTTTTTCTTACTTGGAGCCATTTTTAAAAATACAATATCGTATACGACTCTGTTACAAATGTAAATGTCAGGTATCTCGTAAATGTAAAGCCTGCTTTATGATTATTTACAAATGACACTTCGTCAATTCTCTAAGCTCATATGTGACTTATAACGGGTGTTCATTTGAAAAGTCAATCTAGTAGCATGTGATTTACTGAGAACATTTTGAAGTAAGTAAAATTTACTACTCAACCTACGAAGTCGTATATTTTGACAGTTTCATACATACAAATAGATAACAAATGTGATTGACATTATCAAATGTCATTTGGATTTACGTTTACGGAACAACAAACACATACTAATATATATGCGTCTTATTCTATCAAAATTTCAAAGTAACCTAGATTGACTTTTCAAATGAACACACGTTATGTCTATCTCAATCGGCCTACCTAGGAAACAAATTTTGTGGCTCGCTATGTGACTACGTTTCAATAACATGGGAAGAGTGTCTCCCTCTATGTTTCTTACTGGTATGTTTCGTAAATTTATTTTGACAGATGTTTGTGCAATTAACCTAAAACGTCAAACGCTAACATTATCATTGATACTACGATGTGAACCAAAAAGACTGAAATAGTTGGCACCATTTATTTTAGTGTTAAAGTTGGCGGTGATCTGAAAACTACTTCACTGTGACATTCCTGACATTTGTAAACAATGCGCATTGGCGTTCACATTAAATACAATGTTTCAAACGTCAAATTAACGTCAAGTCAATGTTAGGTGCTTGTCATTCTAACCTCAATTAAATCTTAAAATGAAAAACATACTAGCAAAGTGATTCCAACTATTTTAGTCTCACATAGTAGTATATTATAGACCAGGCAGAGAAAGTTCTTTATACAGTTCCCTGCCGAGAGAGTAGAATGTGTGCGAATGCTTTGGCTACCGTGTATTATATACTATTTCTTTTAAGCGTTTAATTAGAATATTTCTTCGAGATTTTGTAAATCATTTTTAGGTAAGGCTCAAATTACAGATTACACATTTCATTCCCTTTATTAATGATAATGTTGGCGTTTGACGTTATAGGTTAGTTGCGCAAATATCTGTCAGAATGAATATTGCCATGTTATTTAATAGTTATTTAAGTAATAAGGGAGGTAAGTAACATTTACTAGTCGAGGACTAGTTTGCGTCCGAGGGCTTGCCCGAGGACTTGCATTAGAGTTCGAGACTGGTAAATGTTACCTCCCGAATTGCTTATAACATTTTTCCCACTCCCCAGACAATAAAATCCTCAAAAATTAAATGTAATCATGATAAACAGTAACGGTGAACAACCTCGGAATTTAATAAATTAGACACATCTGAAACGTTACTAGGAAGTTCCTACATACAATTGTTTATAAACACAAATAAAACGAAATTTGACAATTCAGTTGTGTTAATTGTGGTTTAAAAATGAGTGTTCCCAATGTAGAAGACGAAGCGAAAGAGGCTTGTTTGGATTTGCTTCCGGAGAAGTCGATGAAACGCTACGAGTTAACATACAAATTGTTGAAGAAATGGTGTCAAGTTAAGGATACCACCATCGTTTCGGAATTAAGTGTTGCGGATAAAGTAGGTGATAATAACATTGAATTATCAAGAAATATAAATAAATATTCCAATTTTGTTAATAATGTTACTAATTGTACAAACTGTAATATTACCATAAATATAAATTAATAGAACACGTGTTTTGATGCACTTTTTTTCCCTAAAGGACGTAAGTAAATTACTTACGCCCCGTTGTCATAACAATCACAGTCATTTCAGTAAAACCAACTTACGTCTATAGAAACAATGTATTCATGGTATGCTAAGCATACCAGTAAGCATACTATGCTTACTATAAGGGGAGTGGGAAATAGTTATTTAAGTAATAAGGGAGGTAAGTAAGATTTACCAGTCGAGGACGAGTTTGCGTCCGAGGGCTTGCCCGAGGACTTGCAATAGAGTTCGAGACTGGTAAATGTTACCTCCCGAATTACTTATAACATTTTTCCCACTCCCCAGACAATAAAATCCTCAAAAATTAAATGTAATCGTGATAAACAGTAACGGTGAACAACCTCGGAATTTAATAAATTAGACACATCTGAAACGTTACTAGGCAGTTCCTACATACAATTGATTATAAACACAAATAAAACGAAATTTGACAATTCAATAGTGTCAAATGAAACCACGGAATTAAGTGTTGCTGATAAAGTAGGTGATAATAACATTGAATTATCAAGAAATATAAATAAATATCCCAATTTTGTTAATAATGTTACTAATTGTACAAACTGTAATATTACCATAAATATAAATTAATAGAACACGTGTTTTGATGCACTTTTTTTCGCTAGAGGACGTAAGTAAATTACTTACGCCCCGTTGTCATAACAATCACAGTCATTTCAGTAAAACCAACTTACGTCCATAGAAACAATGTATTAATGGTATGCTTACTACAAGGGGAGTGGGAAAATGTATTTTTTTCAGCTCCGCCATACAATAATAATGACAAAATAATAGAGAATACATAGAGGGAGACACTCTTCCCATATTATTTAAATATATTTTTTCAGCTTCGCCGTACAATAATAACGACAAAACTGCCGCCAGACAAAAATTAACTCTTTCAATGTAAGGTTGTGAATAGTATAATATTAAAATTATTATAACCTTGAAAAAAAAAGATAATTAAACGTGTAATCTGTTATTTGAGCCTAACCTAAAAATGATTTCCAAAATCTCAAAGAAATATTTTAATTAAACGCTTGAAAAAAATTGTATATAATACACGGCAGCGAAAGCACATACACATTCTACTGCCTTCGCTGTACACTGTATGCTCGGCTATAACACAAGCTTTCTTTGCCTGGTCTATAATATAATATTCATCGTGGAGAAAACGCCTTGCTGAAACAAATATCGAAACATATTTGAGTCTCTGATCTCGTTCAATATGGGATAACGAATCTTAAGCGGGTAAGTGTCTAGTACTTAATTTACTACAGTACGTGGACTTCATAATGTACCTTTAATAATTATTATATTTAACGCGTAACAGTTACCTATCGATCTGTGAAATGTACGTCCTCATAGTACTATAGATCGGCCCTAACTACTCTCACTGGTGCAATTCGCATGGGGCAGCTGCCTCTACAATACATCCCAGCATTTGGGACCAATTGCGCAATTCTACTTGTTAGTACTTGCTACATTCCTTAATTATTGTAAATGTAATCATCTTTCTATTTTATGCGTCTTCCAATTTCCCATATTAAGTCGAATATTTGTTTCTCTTTATCAAATAGAAAAATGACTTTTCCTATAGTTTAAATAAATCTTTAAGCACTAACAATATTGATGATCTTGGTATCTTTTAAGTGTTATAAATTTAATATTTTTGTAGAGACGTTACTAAAAATTTGGTACGAAGAGCTGAAAAAGCTGGCTTCAGTGCGCTCGTTCTAACGATCGATACTCCATTTTTTGGTATACGACTAGCGGATGTTCGAAATAAGTTCTCATTGCCACCTCATCTAAGGTAATCAACAGAACATACATAGATATAGCAAACGCCAATTAAGTTGGCGCGAGGAGGCGCAAGTTGGCGCAGGATTAAAAGTAGTGGGGAGATTTGTACTTGGTTTTACATCAAATGTAAGATAATTCTAACCTCTGAGCGTGTGTCACTTTATGATCCCCTAGCAAAGATATTATGTTCCGTCAAACATCAATGACAAATGTATTCTGATAATTACTTGAGTAGTGGGGGTGGACGTTTTTAAAAACGACTTCTGCGCACCCCCTCCTCGCGCCAACTTAATTGGCGCTTGCTATACATAGATGTACATATTTATATAAGAACGGAAACATTAAATATTTCTTTATTGATAGATTTTCAAATTTTGACGGGGAAAAGGCCACGAAAATTAATACAACGGTTAAAGGATCAAGCTTAAATAGTTATGTCGAAAAATTATTTGATGCCTCTTTAACTTGGGATGATGTTAAGTGGTTGCAAAATATTACCAATTTGCCGATTATTTTAAAAGGAATTCTAACTAAGGAAGATGCAGAAATTGCAGCTGATTTAGGAATACAAGGTATAGTGGTATCTAACCATGGAGCAAGGCAAATTGATGGCGTACCTGCTTCTGTAAGTTATAAAGTTATTACTAGTTTGTTTTACGATAATTATAGACAACATTGTTACTATTAATAGTCTATCCATATACAAAAAGGTTTTGTTTAAGTATGACAATACGTTAAGCACGTATAAAGCGTTTGTACAATATGAAACAAACATGTAAATAATTTACATATCTGTAACTATGCACATGGACAATACACCTCGTATTTTCAGCATTTACTTCTGCTTAATACATATGTTTCTGCCATCTAGGCGTCCTCAGTTAAGCTAGTAAAGCAATGTATACAAATTAATACAAACCTGTTATAAACAACTGGTTTGTATCTGTATTTAAATTTACTGAAATAGCCCGCATAGATCAAGCAAGTTCCGTCCTATAAGAAGACAACTATTTAATAATTGACATCTTACGGGCGAAAGAGACTTTGTCTGGAGGGCTACCTATCGTTCGAACAGCTAAGCTGCTACGGGAAACGATAAAATACGTATGTAGATGTAGTCCATTAGCAACCAGCCAGATGGCGGTAAATATACAAAAAGGTTTTGTTTAAGTATGACAATACGTTAAGCACGTATAAAGCGTTTGTACAATATGAAACAAACATTTAAATAATTTACATATCTGTAACTATGCACATGCACTATACAAAACCTTTTTAAAGTTTTCTATTAATATGGCATATATTCATGTGCATACTCAAAATTTTGTTTATATAAGTTTTTTTTTTGTTATAATACTGTCGTGAGCAAAAAAAACGGGACATAGTTTCTGCGTGGGTTTAAATTGTGACTACTTAAGTGGCTATCTTTACTCATAATAGTAAGTCAGGAATTGTCAAAAATTTGTGTCTTATTGACATTTATTAAACATTTTTAAAATAAATGTATATAAAAATTACTAAAAACGATAGAGAAAGATTATTTATTAAATTAAAATAATTATTACATTAAAATAATTACAATTTCGTCATTCCACCGTTATTATTAACTGCATCTAATCTTGTAGACATTGAAGCGACAATATTTTGTACAAAATTTGTAGAAATTTGATGCCAAGCATTATGAACAATCTCCCAAAATTCTTCCTGGGTAGAAGCTCTATCTCATTAATCTTAAAAATTGAAAATGTATGGTTTCAATGGGATATAGATAAGGACTGTAGGGCGGGATATCTCAAGTTTAAATTTCATTCTCTTGTAACCATTGTGTTACAAGATGAGACAGGAAATTCTGTTGTTCCTATAGCTTCCTTTAATGTTTTGAAAGGGTTGTGCCTAATCTCAGTAACTAATGTTTCGTCTTCCTGCGTATTCGAAATTTTGTTACGTGCGGAAATCATTTTCCGATTTAAATTATCCTCTTCCCTCCATTTTTTTTATATATACTTGCGGCTGAACTTTTAGCTATATTAAATTGAACCGATACACTTCTTAATGATTTCTCATTTTTCAAACTAGTAACAAGTCTAGCTTTATCAGTTTTCGAAAGATGCGGCATTTTCAATTTTGAATTATCAACTATGATATATAATTTGACGTAGAGTTTGAAAGTTAATCAAATGTTAAAATTACAACGCTAAAAAATAAAGGAAATTGACATAACGATTTTGACACTGTCCCGTTTTTTTTGCTCACGACAGTAATTTTAATTTGCTTTTTTTTTAATACTGCTAATTTAATTTGCTTTTTTTTAATACTGCTACTTTAATTTTGCTGCAGATCGAAGCCTTACCGGAAATATCAGCTGCTGTTGGACATAAAGTTGAAATTTATTTAGATGGAGGAATTACGGATGGTACCGATGTTTTAAAAGCATTAGCTTTAGGCGCTAAAATGGTAGTTTTATGAGTTGCATTTGGTTTATAGTTATATATTTACTTTTATTTAGGTGTTTGTTGGAAGACCAGCTTTGTGGGGATTGGCTTATGGTGGTGAAAGTGGTGTAAAACAAGTTTTGGATATTTTAAGAAAAGAATTCGATTTTGCATTAGCCTTAACAGGTGGCAATTATTGGATTGATATATTTATTATTTTTATTATATTACTCATATTGTAGGTTGTTCGACACCTAAAGATATAACAAGGACCATGGTAGTTCACGAAAATTATTATTCGAAAATATGAACTTTTAATTCACAAATATTATTTTATTTTGTTATTTATAATTTATAATGCAAATAAATTTTGAGATAGAAAGTAGTTTTATTTGATGTATTTTGAATATTAAAGATATGGCATTGAATCGTGAATATAATAACGTGTCAATGACTTACAAATAAACATCAAAATCCGATTTTGCTATTTTTCCCTCAAGTTATTGTCAAAATTGTTTGAAATTGTTGCCAACTATAATCTAGTAACATTTCTTATAAGGTTGTCATAAGCGGTTGAAAAATTTAAAAGAGGAAGAAGAAGCGAAAATGTGTTGCTAATTTCATGTCGATGAACTCAAACACTAACATGGCGAAGTGGAAGTGTTTTACAAGATGCATGTAAAATACATTTTAATTCTAAAAACTCAAGCAATTGTTTAGTTTTTTAGTTGTGAAAAGTGTGTAAAGAAGATATGTCATCTATACAATTTGTTGTTCACCCTTTGCCGGGCTCAGAAGATCAATTTAACGATAGGTAGTACTTAAAACACTGCATGCCAATCATTCTTTGCTCTTCCTCCATTTTCCACTATACGAACTCTCGCATTACTTAAAAATGGAGAATGAATTTGATTACTTGTCACCGCACCCATTTACCTATTTTATTGCTTTTTTGCCACATCTTATTTATTTTTTTTTACGCTATTCATAGTTCAGATGCTAATGCAATGTTCTGGAAATTTTGATTAAAGAATTTTACGCATTATTTTACTAGATGAATTTGCAATTGACAATCTGTCATGCTTTGAAAAATGTCAGTTTTATTTTACAGAAACATACATGATCTAATTATTACATTTGTAATATATCCATTTTTACCTAATCATAAATTACAGAACTAATTTCTTTGTGCATGTATCTTCAATTATCTTGATTTTTTAATTTTCAGATTGAAAGAAGTTGCAGATCGAATAAACAGATTAGGGCAAAATTCTCATCCAGTATGGTCCAATATTCGTGGAGGTGTAAAGAAAATTGTTCTGGGTCCAGCACATATAGCAATGCTTTTAGAAGATGGCCGTGTTTGTAGAGTATCATTTAGTGTAATATCTGATAGATTAGATCTTACAAAAGCAGACCCCAATAAAAAGTAAGTGATTATTAATAATAATGTATTCATGTTTTAAAACTGATGTTATAGTAGTAACAGTGGAGGAACAGGAGGTTCAGGCAATGGAAGCGGAAGTGGATCTGGCGGCTCGGGTGGTAATAAGCCAACAGGCAGTGGTAGACAAATTCGAACTAGAGCTAGGATAATGCGTTCAAATACGGCTATCAGAGGAGGTAACAATAGTGGTTAGTAGTGTGAATGAAATAAGGTTAGATATGCTTGTATGTACAAATATTCCAAAATATTTTGTAGTATAGGTGGATTATCAATTTATATTGCATATTTGGGTAAATATTGATACGTTACATTAAAATTTACGTTGGGATAATTTTTTGCAATATTATAAAATATGCAAAAAATTGAAGTTTTAGTGTAACAAATTTTTAAAAATAACAGTAAGATACTTATGTAGAATTTATAAGTAAAATAAATATTTGGATCGTGAAGTCTACAAAAACAATAACAACATTTTTTTATAAGTATGAATTATTTTGTCAATATATATTCTTTTTTCTCGAAAATATATCTCTTGAATGCCAATTACTTTCATAAGCCCTGTGCTTTTTTCCTAGTTTTTACGTCTTCTGGTCCTATTACATTATCAATTTTGATATATTTTACTTCTATGGTCTTAATAGCGATTCTAAATTTCTTAATAGAAACTAGTGTATTTCATTATACTTCTGAATTTAGTTTTTAGTGTTAATGACAGAAACTAGCCAAATCATGGTTTTGTGAATTTTCCACTTCGTGTTTAAAATACTTTCGTTTATTTTATTAAATTGAAATTAATATGCCATAACATTATATACCAGGTTCTTTTTTTATCATTACACATACATTCCTGTGTGTAATGATAAAAAAAGGTGGCATATTAGGCAACTGGTTATATACCAGTGAAGAATTTTTCTAAATGTCAAATATTTCTGGATTTTTTATTCATACATTAATCTTAAATATGTTTTATTGAAAAATAGACAATTTATTTAAAACAGTTAATTATCCTAACAGGCGTATACCTTGTGCGAAGGCAATTTTAAATATTTTTAACAAATTCAAAGAAGATGGTTGTTTTCTATATTCCCAGAAAAAAAGAAAATAAAACCAATCACGCGCTAAGAGAATACATGAAGCTAAATATCCTGTGTTATGTAGGATCACTTTTAGATGTAGCCAGGCATTTTTTTAGTATTGTACAGTTTGGTGTTCAAAATCCTGAAAGAACTCATATAAGCCATACAAGATATCAAACCATCAAGAGCTTTTCGAGGAAGCAAACAGTTTCGTAATAGATTTAAAGAGTTTCACGTACATTCTGTATGGCAATCTAAATAATTTCCCTTAGAGTGCTTAAACATTCATATCTTTAATGGTTAGAAAGCATAGTAAGATGAAATCCATTGAGTTATTTCTTTAGCTAATAGAAAAAGGTTGGGTGTAATTTTAATAAAATAAATACATACTTAGATTACTTATTAATATTTTTAAAATTTTTATTTAGAAACAATATCCTATTAATATTTTTCGGTTTTAGTCTTGCACGCCTTTGTTTTATTATTAAACGAGGTGTACTAAACATTCATTCACTTTCTGCTGAACTCACTGGAATACAGAAGTATTTCCTAGAACATTGTTCTAAAGGTTCCAGCTCCATTCCTGTTACCTAAAAGAAAATCCAAATAAAAAATGCATTTACCCTTTTTTTAAGCTTACTTTCCAAAATAAGAGAGGATCTACGTCCCGATTTTAATTTGACCTTTTGAGGTATTGCCTTTTAGTTATTATTACATCGGCTGTAATTGATTTTACTCTCTTTTATTCTTTCTTGCAAAAATTCAAATAATGAAAGTGACTTTTGATGTGGACCAATGTCTGTTCCGACACAGAATAACCAGAATGGACAACAGCTGATTTTTCTATTGTTATCGATGTAGCGTCATTTGGGGACCTTGATTCCATTGTATTCGTATCGCCATGTTGAAAACAACGTTTGTTTATGTTTTGAAATTTGACGTTTAACGTAATACAACTGATAGGTTAGGCAAATACAAGAAACTAGTTTTTTAAATTTCCAAATGCCCAAGAGGATTATATCTTACCACTTTTAATGTGAAAATTAAGAAGAAATGAAAGAAATATTTAAAAAAATACAAATTACTAAATTGTAAAATTTAGATTACAACTTGTATTTGTCTTCAATATTCAAAAGTATCATTTATCTGACGATAACTTTTACCTTGTTCAAAATTAGTTTCTTGGTTATCAGAAGATGATAAAGCAAAACACAAGCATACACCATTACGAGTCACATGAATGTCTGTTAAACCTCTTCTATTTGATGTTGATACGATTGATATTGTCTCAGCATATTTAATAATCCTCGCATAGCCACAATAATCAATATATATGTTTATGGAGCCAGTTTGATAGTCAGAAAATCATGGTCCGATCAAATGTAATATGTACTATATATGGACAATTTTTTTTGGTATTTGGTTTTGACCTTTAGAAACATCTGGGTCCATGAACAACCCTAATGTCATGTTTTTGTTAATTTAGATACACTTTGAAAATAATGCATACTTGGAAATACTTAATTTGTTATACAATTACGTATGCTACAATTTATTAAAATTTTTATGCAAACACAATTGACATGATTCTATTGATGTTGAACGTATCTTCATCTCCTCCATTATTTCCTTAGGTATATCTTCTGCATCTACTTCTGATGGCACTTCATCTACTGCAATCTTTTAGAATGAATGATGTTAATTACATCATTTTCTTAGAAAAAAAATCTTCGTGATTTTCATTAATAGTTAATAGTTTTATATTAATATTAAGGCCAATTCCCACTTGTGCATTTTGATGCTGCATTTTTTGATGCATGAAAAGTATGCATTTTTTAATGCATGACTTCCTATGCATCAAAAATTGCAAGGATATTCACATCTATGCAATTCCATGTGCAGTAAAATAAAACCGAAAAAAATACCTAGGGATTTAATTTTTAGGCAATCACAAAATTACTTGACAGATAGTAACGATTTGTAATATTACGAAAATGAACCTGTAAAAGTTATAAAATTGAAAAATTAAAAATATTTGTCTATTACTATCACATGTTATCACTTACCATTCAACAACAAAAGTGAAGTGATAAATTTTCGATATTAAAAATGAAATTGTCCAAACACATGATACCAATGTAAAATTATATATTGGTAACGCAGTATTCCCTAGCTTTCACTAGAATTGCATGCAACTTATTGCACGAATTTAGAACATGTTCTAAAGCCGTGCAGTAAAAAATGTTGCATGCAATTGGTGGAAATGCATAGTGTGAACGCAAAAATGCAGCATTTTGATGCTGCATCAAAAAATGCAGCATCAAAATGCACAAGTGGGAACTGGCCTTTACTCAAATCTGTAACTAGTTATACAACTAAATGCTGTAGTATATTAAAGATTTAATGGAAAGACTTGCAATGGACATTCAATTCTGTTGATGTTTGAGGAACCTCGATTGCTTGCTTCATTTCCTTGGGTATATCCTCTATAATATATAATTCTGTAGATGGTGAATCTAGTGCAATATTCTAAAATAAATTTAGTCAATTTCATCATCAGTATTATTCAAATGCATAACTTGCTTAAGTTTTTGTATAAATATTTATAATTCATACCTAATTTTGTGGATGTTGATGGTTTTGCTGAATCACAAATGTATAATGTTGGTCTAGCATGTAGTTTCAAACGACTCTTCATAAAATTTACAAACATTTTATCTTTAAAATGTTTACCACATACATACATACCTACAATTCCTCCAATTGTCACCTTCGAACAAATCTTCATGCTTACATGACTTAATTCATTCTAAAGCACAGCAAAAGAAGATCAACAATTGAAGTAGTTGTGTTATAAAAAATACCCAAAATTCTTCATTTTTCGGGTACCGAAAGAAGCATCTTTCTTTGTATTATTCTTATACAAAGAAAAATGCAAAATTACAAGTGATTCTGAACTAAAACTATATAAAGTATATTATACAAATAAAAACGATGATTCTAAAAAAATAAGTAAAATTTTCAAAATCAGTATAACCTATAACACAATACTAATAACAACAGAAACGTAAACATAAACAACCGCTATTTACAACATGGCGATATTTGATTCTGTGCATAAATTCCATGATCCGCTCTTGTCCATTCTGGTTATTCTGTGGTTTCGATGACAGGCATTTGTTCTTTATTTTCAGGATCTATTTTCTTCATAATATTAAACATTTCTTGTTCTAGAAAAGAAGTAGCATTTTCAGTACTATGAATACCTTCTCTTTTAAATCAAGGGTCTAAAACAGTTGCTACTCTAGTAACTGATCGCCCTTCATATGAAAATGGTCTTGCTCTAACAGATTCCAAAAGTTTGTTGTATACTGTCTTCCCTTTTTCAATCTTTAATACCAGTGGTGATGCTGTCAGATAATTTTACAGTCCAAAAGTTGTTGTGATTATTAAAGAAATAATAACATATTTATTACCTACAAGAATTTCCCACAAATGCTTTTTAAGATAAATTTCTCCATTTTATAAAACCACTTATTCGTAAGATACCACGAGGTGCTATTTGTGTTTATCGTGTTACTGAAATGCCCCCAATACGTGGGTTACGTTCGGTAATTCGCTAGAAGTATGATGTACCCAATGTGAGAACGTTCTACAATCTCATATAATGGTAATATCTATTTGTACTTGTTTGTTATCAACGTTTTCATATTTTCTACTTTTTTTTGATAGACTAATTTTACTATCTTACATATATTTCATTCTTAAAGAAATACTATCTTCTTTGAATTTGTTAAAAATATTTAAAATTGTCTTCGCACAAGGTATACGCTTGTTAGGATAATTAAGTGCTTTAAATAAATTATCTATTTTCAATAAAACATATTTAATTTAAGATTTATGTATGAATAAGAAATCCAGAAATATTTGACATTTAGAAAAATCTTTCACTTTCACTGGTTGCCTACTATGCCACCTGTGTATTGACTTTTCTTTTTTTATCATTACGCAAAGGGCTGTATGTGTAATGATAAAAAAAAGAACCCAGTATATATTTTTTCCTATTATTAGCCATATAAAAAATCACTAACAAGAAAGGAATTTCTATTAAAACAGTTTATATACATCAGTAAGACTGTAATGTCAATCTATATTAGTAAATTATCTATAGGTTTTTAATAATTTATATTTTGTTTCTATAAATATCAGTTTTTTTGTTGTTGTTTCTACATGTCCGGATTTTTTTTATTGTTTCAGTGTTGTAATTTTTATTCTGATGTTTCTGTACACGCGAACCTCAACTTGCGAACATAATACGTTCTATAAAAATTGTTCGTAAGGTGATGAGGTATGAGCGTTCGTAGAAATAGTAAAAAGCAAATTATATATGTACATACAAAGAATTTATTTCATAGTATAGCAAACGCCAATTAAGTTGGCGCGAGGAGGGGGTGCGCAGAAAACGTTTTGAAAAACGTCTACCCCCACTACTCAAGTAATTGTCAGAATACATTTGTCATTGACGTTTGACGGAACATAATGTATTTGCTAGGGGATCATAAAGTGATATACGCTCAGAGGTTAGAATTATCTGACATTTGATGTAAAACCAAATACAAATCTCCCCACTACTTCTAATCCTGCGCGAACTTACCCCTCCTCGCGCCAACTTAATTGGCGTTTGCTATACATACATACATAAAAGTAGAATTTTAAATGAATTCTCTGTACATTTCTTACTATAGCAAACGCCAATTAAGTTGGCAATTGGCGCGAGAAGGGATAAGTCCGCGCAGGATTAGAAGTAGTGGGGAGATTTGTATTTGGTTTTACATCAAATGTCAGATAATTCTAACCTCTGAGCGTGTATCACTTTATGATCCCCTAGCAAAGACATTATGTTCCGTCAAACGTCAATGACAAATGTATTCTGACAATTACTTGAGTAGTTGGGGTGGACGTTTTTAAAAACGGCTTCTGCGCACCCCCTCCCCGCGACAACTTAATTGGCGCTTGCTATACAAGAATATAAAGCTGGATTTATAAACTTGCCGTTGGCGTACCGCACCGTAGCGTTGCAGTTCGCAGCAGTTCGCTCAAGTTAAAAAGCGTTGAAGTAAACGTGTATAATTATAAAGAACGTTCGTTGGAGTAGTGACGCCCACATTCCGTTCGCTGCCGTTGGCCACCGTTCAGACTTGACCAACTTTTATCTTTTTCCGTTGCAGTCCGCAGCAGTTCGTTAACGTTAACGACAAATTTAGTGAACATTTTTTGTCAGTGATTTAGTTGGAAATTTGTTTGTTGACTCTGTGGTGGTGCCATCTACACCTATAATATCATAACTTATCTTGAGTAGGGCCATAATTGCATGACTTTGTCAGGTTGATATTAAGTCGTATATATCGCATATATCATATTTTGTATTAGCTATGCTAAGCCTGCCTTTTTCAAATGCAGACGTAGAAAGAGCGTTTTCTGTAGTAAGTATTGTCAAAGACAAATTAAGAAATAAGTTAGCAATAAAGATGGCTGATTCGATTTTAAGATTGACATACCATATGAATAACGGTTGTCAAAATTTTAATCCCACACCAAGCATGTATGATTTAATTGATATAAAAGCAATATGAAATATTTAATTCTGAAAACATGTACGGTGGTGAAGCAGTGCATTGTGAGAATTCTGTATTAGATACATTTGCAAATTTACCTATAACTCCTCTGAAATCCATTTTCCACGATTTAATTCGATCGTCGATTACCTATATGCAGAAATTGTTTATAGATTATGTATGTTTCTTAATTATGTGTAATATTTATTAATAATTATGTTAAAAAATATCTTATTTTAGTAAAATAAAATATTCTCCTTCTCCTTGCATCAACAATATTTGCTGCTGCACACAAACACAGCAAAATTGCTGCACCTCCGGCCAAATATTTATTTTTGTCCATTTTAAATAATATCACGGCTACACAAATGACATCAACAATTCCTTTTTGTATGTGAGATGTGAACAGATGTGAATGCGTTCCTACGAAGAATGATCTGCGCGTGCGCGGCGGCTTGCAACGTCCAGGAACAGCATGTTTATAATTCAACCTAACCAGGACGAACTGCAACGCTACGGTGCGGTACGCCAACGGCAAGTTTATAAATCCAGCTTAACACGCATGGGAAACAACAAAAAATATGTATCACTTTTATTTTGCAAAACTTGCCCTGGGTTTATCCAGATTTTGATCTACTTTATTAAAAAATAATTCAAGCGTAGGTTGGGTGAATATTTTCTTTTTTCTTCATATTTTCTTCTGCATATAACGCTAATTGTTTCTTGACACATTGTAACACTTCTTTCTTCATTAGGATCGCTTTCCTCCAGTGCTTTTAATGCATTTTCAATTTGGTTTAAGCAGCTACCAATCATTTGGACTGTTAAAACCTTTGTTGGGGCATTGGTTTCATTTTCATTCTTCTTAATTTCATCTGCTTCTTTACCAACTTCATCATGAATTTGTAGTAATTTGTGATTAGATAATTCGCTATCATGGGACTCTATTAACTCTTCAATCTCTGCAGCTTCCATTTCTAAATTTATTTGATGTGCCATTTCTATTATTTCCTGATTGAAATCCTCATCGTTGATTGCACTTGCTTCGATGTCTGTAAAAAACTGTGGGCACAATTTCTTCCAACAACGATGCAATGTTGTATCCTTTATTTCGTCCCAGCAGAATCCAATATTTTGGACAGTATTTAAAATAGTAAAAGTCTTCTAATATTCTTTTAGAATGAGCATTTCATTCGCATTAATTCCATTTTGTTCATTGATAAAAGGCGTTCGTTACCGTTTGTCGGACATAGAGACACTGACATCTAATATGTACATCGACTATATGCGCACAGACGCTGACGTAAGTACGTGCACGTTTCAGTTAAAACGGGGAATTACCAAACATGTGTTCGCAAGAGCAAGAGGATATGTTCGTCAGTTAAATAAGTGGTATTAATTTTGGCTGTTTGTTAGTTACGATTTTCGCAAGTTGAGGTTTACCTGTATAATTAATTCTAGATGTGAAATATTCAAATTTTTATTACTGCCTGGTTGATAATTACTTCATTTTCGTCAAGTAATTGTCAAATATTTTACGTATTCAACTTCTTAAAAGTTACATTTACCTGTCTCTTTGAGATTCATTCGATTTTTCACTACTAGCTCTATAAAATATAACATTGAACATGATTCAATCATATCATATTGACAAAGAACGATTCTTCATTTTACTCTTATTGAAAATCTATGTATTTTGCAATATTTTTGTTTCTTACGATTCTTGCTTTAGAAACCTATATGACTATTGTCAGTTTTGGCAGTCTTTTCTTTACCATTTTCTCTTGTGTTTCATTGTGTATTGCCAAAGACTTCAAGATTTGTAAACATAAAAATTTGTAAAATGTATATTTAAAAAGAATGTTATAATGTATCAACATTTTTTCGAAAATTTTTACTGCTATTTAAATGAATTAATTTGAACCTTTTATTAAATAATTTGTTCATTTTTGTACAGCAAACAATTACTTAATTAATTATTAAAATTTGAATCATGTTCCATTTTTTAAATTAATATAATTTTGATCTGATGAAATTATGCATAAAACTTGATTACATGTGAGAGTTTTTGATTAGTCTTTCTGATTTTTCATTAATTTTATTATTATTAAATATATAGATATTCTTAACAACTTCCTATCGGATTATAAGTGTACTTTATTCTTATATATAGGCAGCCGTGGTGGACCCGTTATTATCGGAACGGGTGGTTCAAGTAGCGGCAGGCCTATGGTAACAGTTCCAGCACCGTATGTGCCAGAAGAGTTAGTTTCGCAAGCACAAGTCGTTCTACAAGGAAAAAGCAGAAATTTGATAATTAGAGAATTACAAGTAAGTAATTTGATTTTCTTAACTCAAAACAATAATTTGATTTATACCATCTTGTATATACAAAATATACTAAATTTTCGTCTCCAAAAAGTTCCTTAGTGAATAACTTCTAATACTTAATCAGTTCAGAAAATATGAATATATTTGTTTATTTAAGAAACAAAAGGAAAAAGCTTTTTTTTCTGTAGTAGCTAAAAGTAAAGGTAAAAATACACTTCTTGAAAATGATTTGAGTAAGGTATAAAATATTTTGTTCAAAATTGCAAGTAAAACCGTTTAAGATTGACTGGTCAAGCAGCACTGTTGTTTTGAATGATACAAACCGAGTAAAAAATTCAAGGTGTCAAATTCACGTGCATGAAAATGATGACATTACGTTAATATTTATATTTTAAAAGAATTATGTTTATTAGTTTTGACGTAACTTGTGAATAAATAGTATCTAAACTAATATTATAAAGAGGACACATTTGTGTTTTTGTATTTATGTTTGTAATGTTTTCACACAAAAACTACTGGACCGATTTCAAAAATTCTTTCACCATTAGAAAGCTGCATTTTCACTGAGTTACATAGGCTATATTACATTTTCAAAAAAAAGGGATCCCTAATAAAAATGCATTAATGTAACCCAAGGTGTGAAAAAATTAGTCACAAAAAATCTGCCATCGCGTACGCTGCGGAAACTATTGTTGATAGAACAAAAAATGTTCTACAGTATTATAGAACGTATTAATATCTACAAAAAAGTCCGCGAAACCATATGTCCAACTACTGTAGTTGTGCCACTATAACTACTTTTTTACATTTTAAAAGTTAAAAAAGTGCCGACAATAATCAAACCATATTATCCATACCTCTGTATTATTCCTTATCCTATTAAATGATATTTTATTAAAGACCATTTCAATACCAGTAAAATACTTTTTAAATTATTAAAATCGGACATTCCATTCAAAAGATATAACGAATTTAAAAATGTCAATCTAAAGAAAATAATGTTATAATATAATGTAGTAGTATAGCGATGGCCATATTCATTTTGTTTGTAATAAATTGACAATCGAAAAATTATAATTGGAATAAGAATAGTATTGGCAGAAGGAATTTAATAGCAAGTTCAATGAGAATGAAAAGTAATAGGAAACAGGCACAGAGAAGCTGTTATAGAAAGAAGTTAAACATAAAGTGATATAAAATCCAAAAATTAAGGATCACAAGAAAGGAAGATTAAATATTTAGGAGAATACACTCACTATTGTATTTATTCAAGGTAGGATCGAAGAAAAGAGAACATATACGATACAAATTTTATTAAAAGAATTTAAATAACACAGAGATATTTGAAAGGTGACGTTTTTGAAGTAATTTCGACAATGTGTCAAAAGCCAAGTGACAGGAACATTATTAAAATAGCGGGTTACATTGTTTATAAGTTATGTTAAATAACTAAATGGACTAAACAAAAAATGTAATCAATTCATCAGCTTTACAATTAAAAAAATAATTTTTTTGTCAAAAACATTTTTTTTCCTTTAACTTCACATAGCTACAGCAACGCAATTGGATGATTTGTTTTCCCAGTGAATTTATATTTACTATAAAACATTTATCTCTTTTCTCATTCATTTCATTTCAGATTGAGTCACAGCGAAGCGTGGTTGGGATTAGCTAGTGTTTTATATTTACAAAAGAACATTTACTAAACTTTGTTTTTAATAATGCAAAGAAAATCATCTTGAATGCCCTATATTTGTACTCAACCATAATTTTTTTAATTTGTAGGTTTTAGTCTATATTTTTGTTTATGTGGTTTAGATATTACTACATTCAACATGATTGCATTATAATCGAGATTTTATTATTTATGATAAATATTTTCTTTATCTTTTAGACATCATTTTCAGTGTGCGTGCGTTTCAATATATTCATGTAAGAAATAACGAAAAGAATGTAATAAAGTTTATTTAAAGCATACAGAATTTGGAAAGGTTTTTCTTAAAATTACATTTCAGGTTAATGTTTGCCAAAGAAAGTTTAAACCAATAAAAAAAAAGCACTCGCGTAAACTCATCATCGCTCTCTGAATCATCCATCCGTCCGCCTTATTATAGTTTCTAGATCATTGTCGAGGAGCTGATCTTTTCTTATGTATATTTCTTCAATATTTTTAATATGAACACATTCTGCATTCCATAACTCTGGTGTTGTTTCATTTACTGCTTCCCTAATCAAATTTTCCATATTAACCTGCCCTAAATTATGCGAAGCAATTTTTCTCTTCACCATGCTCCATACAATCTCAATGGGATTTAAATCACAATGATATGGTCGAAGTCTTAACACTGTATGGCCTTTGGATTTTGCATATTCGTCAATGGCATATTGTCGCAGAGGCATGTGTTTTTACTATTTGTAGTAATTCGCACTTTAACATCACGATCGATTTGATTTCGAAGTACATATCTAATAAAAGTTAGAAATTTTAGACAATTATTACACAAAAAATTTTGAAACTTATCATCTACAATAATATGAGAACGTTTTTGAGGTGGACAAACGTTTGTCGAACATTGAGGTTCAAGCTATTGCAATTGTTGTGATTCATCAAACTCTGGGTATCTTTAGTTTAATTCGTTGAATTGTTTTCCCAAATTTTCCAGGCATAACTGCTACACGATTTATAACCTAATCAACAGTAAATATGCGTTTGCGGGTTTTTCCTCCCCGCAGAATTTAATAATATTATGTAATAAAGTGAGGACTTCACTTTTCTCTGATTTCCTTTTAGCGATATTAACTGTAATATATTAAAACAATATTATTTATTTATTAATGTTGTGAATGTTAAAAGTATATTATATTACTCATCTAAAAGAAAGACATGATATAGCTCATATAATAACTGTTGTTAATGGGTGTAGTATTAAATAAACTTATAACATAAAACAATAAACGAAAAGTAATAAGAATATTAACCTCAACCAACGATAATACGAAACGATAACTATTGGCATATAGAAATTGTTGACAAGAGTGTACATTAGGGCCACGGAGGCGGGGTGTTTGGTGATGTAGTTCGCATATTTTCCGGTGGTCAATCGTAATTGGTTTTACTATACATACTTGGCACATATTTTATACATCTACTATATAATAGTGAAATACCCATATTATAACTACAGTCGGTTCACGTTCACATGCATTACATGTCTTGTGGAGATACCTTACATAGATGCCAAGTCGCGAAAGTAGTGAGAAGTATATTTTCCAACATACAAAATAATATCTAAATATGACTTACCATTAAATGTGATATTATTACCAGTTAAAATACGTAACCTTAATGGATTGAACATGTATTTATTTGAAATATACAAAATGATTCCAAATCTTTGTTCTTAATTTTAAAGAACTAATAAAGTATTTGTTGCCCAATACTGAATCTACTTTACATTGTATGTATATAAAAATAAATCTACGTTAATCAACTTCAAAATGAGTGTTAACATTACAATTTAGTTCTTGCAATGATTTATTTTCCCTATATATAATTTATGACTGGTTTGTTTACTTTTAATTCTTTATTGTTGAATATAGATTTCTATTTATCGTAAGAATAATTTATGTATTATAATATGAAAATGATAATTAACAAATCAGAATTTTTTGTATAGAGAATGAAGGTCAAGGAAAAAAATAATATATGTAATTTTATTGTTTATCTCTCATTGTGATTTTGTATTGTTTTATTACAAAATAATTTAGTACAAACTTGACTGCTGTTACAATATATCATCCCGCTCCATAAGAATGCTTTTACATTTTACTGTGTGAAATTCAAAACCAATGTCTTTTAAAATTCTATTCAATGTTGCTGACCGGTGCTTAATTTCGAAAACAACTATGCACTTTTTGTTGTGCAATTGTTTGAACATTTTCCTCATAAGTATGTAAACGAGCGTTTACTTGTACACCTTTTCTCTCCTGCTTGGTTTTCTTCGGGCTCAATAATGCGCCATGTTATAGTTCCTTCCTTTTGTTGTATATGCATGTATTGAACAATTTAATGTTGCACTTGCTTCGCTAGCAGCAACGGTAATAGTCATAAGTTTTTTGAGAAAATAACAAAAAACATTAACAATCATTTACTTTTTTTCGACTGAAAAATTTACGCTTTCGTAATTTTTTCTCTGCATGGTTCATTGTTGGGCTTAAAATAGCAATGTTATTTACAAGTATCATTTCCACGTTGTTACAAATACTTTCGGTAAACAATAGATAGCATTCTGAAAATAACTATTTATAAAATAACTGCAGAAAACTTCGATAGAACTTAAAACAGCAATAAAATAACCGATAAAATAAAGGCACAATTCGGCCTATAACAAGATTACAAAAATTAAACTGTAGCAGTAGAGTTACTTGTTAGCAATTAAAAATTACCAATAAAAATTAATGTAGATATTGCAACATATCGCGAGGTAAAAGAAGAATTCCCTAATTAGGATAAGAAATAGAAAAGCTCTATAAGATTCTCTAGTGCACCATGAACGTGAGACGTGCTGTAATACAATTATTTATATGCAATTATTTTGGTAACTATGAGCTATAAACTTCTTTATTCATCTATTTCATATTGTAGGTCTATCGCAATATCACACCTCTTTTGAAATTTGGATCAAAATTTGATATATCTTCTGCTGGATGTGAAGGATCGTTATCTATTAAAAGAAGCGCTTTTTGAGGCAAATTTTTCTTGTTCAAACATTTTTTTACATCTTTAATAAAACAGTTTTTGAACCTGTTCATGAATATTGCTTGGGTTATCCACCCTTTCTTACTGGCTCTATACTCAACGGGAAGATTAACGTTTTTAAAGCATCTGGGGTGCAGGAATTTGCCAACAAGTAGTAGTAACATGTGGGTGCCTGCCGCAATTGAACAAGGCATGAATGTGATTCTATCCTTAGAAATTTTCCTACCTGGAGCCGACATTTCCTTTTCATGAACCCAAAAAGTTTTCCAAGATGCAGCACTTTCGTCAGGGTTATACACCTGGCTTTCCGATATATCCATTTTGTTAACCAACTGTAGGAATTTTTCTCGGAATGGTGCCACCGCACATGTGTCACTAGATACTTTTTCCCAACAAATTTTTAAAATTCGGGTTCCATGTCTTTAAATTTGTCCAACAAACCGGAGCTTGCTAAAAAGTCATCTTTCCCATTCAAATTTATAAGTCATAAAACTGTACGTATATGGTCCTTGAAATGTAGTTGAAACAAACTGTCTAATTTTCTTTTTCTTTTGTTTAATGCCATATATTGTTGATTTCGGCCCTTTAAATCTTTCGGCCACAAGCGAATACTTTTCCCACTCTCAAGAACATTTATAAAAATCTCTTAAATTGAATTTTAAATAAAATACAAATTTTAAAAAATAGTTTCCTTTTCAATTTTTGTAATATTATAACAGGTGATTTTCTTCACATTAACAGTATTTACCTATGCGTATGGTGAGATTGATATTTAGTTGTGACTAGGCGATTCATTTCTCAGTAGACTGTGCGTAAATTTCTCCTATATTATTTTCTGCTAGAGTTGCCCTTAGGCTTAAAGCTAAATGCATAATCTATAAATTAGATTATTTAAAATTTTTGCTTAATTGTATGTAACTATCAATAATTTAATTATTTTTATCTATGTTGTATTATTAATAGCAAAAGTAAAAAATAATTAAGTAATAAGTTAAATGATTTAATGATAAATTAATCGAAATCTCGTTTTTTTTTTTAGCGCACCAATCTTGATGTTAATTTAGCTGTTAACAATCTTCTATCGCGAGATGATGAGGAGGGCGAAGAAGGTGATGACGCTGCGGATTCGTATGTACCGGAAGATTTAATATCACTTTTGGACGGAGGCTTCCACACTGACCATTCTGTTATAATAGACGCGGATGCCATGTTTTCAGAGGATATGTTTGGATACACAGGAATTCGAAAGTAAATCGATTTTTTAAATATTTTAACTCAAAGTTGATAACATAGATCTATTATATTCTCTAATCTTTTCTTTAACATCTGAAACTGGACGTTCCTTTGACAATTCTAATTGCAAGAATGTCTAATACCTATATTTTTCTTTAATCTGGTTTTCTTTTACGAGTCATTAGCAGATTTTTATATTTACTATTAATATATATTTTTCGAAAACGAATATTTAATAAAATGTTCAGTCTGCGATATCTAGCTACTCCAATTTAAATATAATCAAGTTATAGTTGAGAATAAACATGTAGATATATCGAATGTCATATTTGCAAAAGAAACTCAATTTAAAAACTGGATTTCCATTTTAATTAAACAAAATTAAAAATACGTTTTGTTAGTCTTTGTATTTTTTTACAAATCACTTTAACCAAGCGGTACTTACTTCTGCATATATGAATGTTGGCTATTATAATTATAATACTTATATAAAACTTATGATTTTATGTCTTTCTAAATAATATAATTTGAAGCTAAATGGTCTTAACTGTGTGTGTGTTGCTACGATAATTATTAAGATGTGAAAAGAAAAAAAGGTCATTTACGACATCAAGTTATTAAAGCTATGATTTAAGTATTCCTGTACGAAGCCAAGATGAATCAATAATAGCAGAACTGTGATAGTATTTATGCTTTTTGGTATGGTCTTACTTAATTGATCTTCAAGTTTGTTGTTTATGGTTGAAACCAGTAACAAATAGAAATGATAAAATGCACGTTTGCGGGACATGACGAAATAACAGCGCCTTTTTAAAATCTCATCAAATATTATTTTCAAGTCTTTTAACGCAGTCCAGGCATTTTTGGAAAGATTTCTCGGAGAATGCAAGTACAACTTTATGATAATTGTTTCTTTGTAGATATTACTCTACGATGAGGAGTATCATCATGCATGATCATAAGTAGGACACTCTTTTCATTAAATACACTAATGTTACGGTAATAGAAGGTCGCCAATCACGTGTTTATATTGTTATTGCTCCATTAAATACTTGATGAAATCCAATACTCATAAAATCCTTCGCACATATTAAAACCAAATTATTACATGTTTTTGAGTGTTCAAAAGTGCATTCTTTTTTACAGTCTGTTCTTTGACAAATTAAAAACATTTTGTCATTGATTCATCACGAATATAATCTATAAGATACCAAATGTCAACTAAGTAATAATTTTTGCATTTAATTAATTTAAGTTTTATGTCAGGGTGCCTTAATTAAACTAATCTTCCGAAGTCTTTGGTGTATGAATTGTGTTTAACTTTGCTTCAAAATTTATAGTTCTTTATTATTATTTTTTAATTCGAAGATTATTATCTGCGATATTTTTTTTGGTTTTAGTAGTGTTGTCATGCAATATTGGCATTGGAAATATTTACTTTTATTTTCTTCATGTAAAAATAGAATATAAAAAAATTTCAGAATAAGACCAAATTATCAGAATAAACTGTCGACGTTCTATATTCTATTCCAAATAAGAATGGACCAGATGGCGCTGCATTCTGAGTGTAGTTTACACAAGTTAGATTTTGTAAATCAAACAAGTAAACGATTTGCTGTCATATCTTGAGGTTATATACATATCTATATGTTTATTAAGATATTTGTTATTAAAGAAGCTCAGACACTCACTATTTTATTCAAACAAAAAGCAGCAAATATATCAGGTGTCCTTGAAATAAAATGACAACGTATGAAAGATGTAGTTATATAAAATATAAATTCAAAGACACTTTATGACTACATATACAGTAAAGTCACTAGATAAATAAAGTACCGCAAACCTCCGCCATTTTTGGGCAAAAATTTGGCGTCAAAATTGAATTGCTGTGTTAAATAAAAAATCAATTTAGTACTGTATTCTTAAAAGAACGCAACTGTATGAATATGCGTTAATAATTAAACCGCAGATAGTAAGGCAATTAATTAAAACAAGCAAGCACTGTTTTCATTATTTATTATTGTTGGTTTACTAAAGCACGCATTTTCGCCTTTTGTGGTTGACAACCAGATCAGGGTGTGCATTTGGAGTTAGTTTTTTCATGTCATCTGCTCTTGATTGTTCAAATTGGGAATCAGAAAAATGCACCTTACATAAGTAACTAAGTGTTATAACAAGTGATCTGCTTTTACATATGTACTCACCTCACAAATCTTCGCATTTACCGGCACATTGTCTTGATTAATGTCACATAACCACACTTTTCTTCTGTCTGCATTCCTTTCACCACTGGGAAATGCAAATAAACGGAAACCTTTGGCGACACTGTTTTTGCAATTGATAATACAACAACCAGGCATAATTACACTTTATGTTGCCAACGGTGGGTTTAGATGCAACGACAAGTGATTTGACGTTTGGCGGCCATGTTTGGGCAAAAGTAGCGCTTTCTCTCTCGCACTCTTTGGCCTTATGGATTGCGGTACTTTATATGTATCTAGTGACTTTAATATACAGATTACATTTGCGCCCTCTATTAGTGTGTGAACCAAGTTAATTGTCAAACCACCCTCGTAATTGCATCTTTCCATTTATCATATGTTGTCTCTATTTCAAGGACATATGTACACCAATGCAAGGCATTGGACAGGTATAAAATACTTCAATTAATATCTTATAACTTGTTATTTATTGTTTGAAGGTGAAATTTATGCCTAAATACAATGGCAATGTGTTAGAATACCGCAAAGGAAATATCTACCTTACTTTAATTTTACCAGTTATTTGATAAATTGGCATTGAGGATAACCTCTATTTTTTGTGATAAAACCATCTTAATAATTTTTTTTATGTGATAGAGTAATTGTGGGTTGTTCTTAACAATAACTATAGCAAATATGTTGGTATTGGTGATAATTGTGCACACAGATATTGAACTAATAAATTTAAAGAATTAATAGAGACAGCGATATGTATTATAATTACAATATTTATGATTAGTGCTTGCTTAACAAATATAGCATTTTACAAAACACAAGTTAAATTTCGAGAGCGTTGAAATTTAACAAAAAAATTTATTTGTTTTACGGATTTGACAATACGTTACAATATAGACTTAAACTAGATTACACTGAGGTTACTAGCGATCTGTGTCGCGTACAGTTACACTAATAACTCTGTCAACTAATGCTTTGCCCATCTTTATATATTAAATATTATCTTATCTTACTCCACGTGTATCCGGCTAAAATGAATGAAATTGCTGAGTGTACGTCTGGTAATTAATAAATGCTTGTATTATATGTGGACACGTAACTCCTTCCGCCTTACATGCGAGATTATCCTTAAAAAGGCAAATCTTGCATTCTTTTCTTATCGGCATCTGTTTGTTTTTTAACCTTTTGTTTAGTCCTTATCTTTTTATATAATTTAAACAAAAGAATTGCAAGTATTAATAGTATTAATATGAATGTAATTATATAAACTAAAGAATTACTTGTTTTATCTGAGATAGTAATTTTGCTTAACATTTCTTTTGCGTTATTTAAATTTCGGAAATATCTTTTTGATTATTAATTCTATCTGAAAGTTTTTAAAATACTTCAGTTAAATTTATTGTTTTTTTTATGCCAACGTATTTATTTTTAGGAGTAATTTGTTTAAAAGTATTATTTCATCGTAAATAGGCAGAGCATTTTACATAAAATATTGAAATGCTTCATTACTTACAATAAGTATTAACAATATAAATGCAAAATAAGTATTAGTTTGATATACTCTAAATTTGAATTAAACTTTCTATTTGGTACAGGTTATTTATTAGTAGCTCAAACGAAAATTTCTTATTTACATCTAAATGGATATTCTTAATACTACTGTTAATCCTCTTCCGATAAGGATTCTGGAACATTGGCTAGTTTTAGTGAATTTATATGATAACGTAAAATTTTATTCTTTTTTGTTTTAACTTCAACTGTTCCATTTTCATTGATTTTCGTAATTGTGTATGGCCCTTGATATCTTTCTTTCGTTTTCTGTGAATAGTATTTATGGGGTTTTACATATACTGCCTGACCTATTTTTATCTCTTCATTTTCTCTATTTTTATTTATTTTAATGATTTTCTTTTCTTTATCTTCTTGCATTTTATTTGCAATTTTATTATAGAGATATTTCGTGCGTTCTTTATGTTTTTGAATATAATCTTGATAATACGTTTCATCGTAATATAGGTCCATTGGTTCTTTTGTATTAGTGTGTCCATACAAGAGTTCAAAAGGTGAGGTTCCTGTTGCTGAATGATTAGTCGAGTTATATGCTAACAGTGATAATTTCATTATCTGTTTTATATCTTGAGTTAGTTTTTGATTTTTTATTAATCTAACATGTTCTAAAAGTGTTGAATGTAATCGTTCAATTGGTGCATTCGAATTTGGATTTAAAGGCGTTGTATAGTGAACATTGATTCTATATAATTTTAATAATTCTTTTAATGTTGCATTATTAAATTCTAAACCGTTATCCATTACAATTTCTTTTGGTGAACCGTGTATACTAAAACTTTCTATTAATTTATCAACTACTTCGACTGCTGTCTTTCCTTGAATTGGATATGCTTGTGCATATTTTGTGAATGTATCTATTATAGTTAGAAAATTTTGTGAATTTATTGATATCGTATCAACGTGAATTTTATCAAATGGTTTCTCTATTAATTTCGTTAATTGAAAAGGTAATTTTGGTGGTGCTCTATCGTATTTGTTTCTTTGACATATTTCGCATCTCTTAATATAATTTGTTATATCATCCTTCATTTGACTCCAGTAATAATTCTTCTTTATCTGTTTTAAAGTTTCATTGATTCATCTGTGATTAGTTTTTCCTTCATGGTTTTGCATTATGATTTCAATCTTTTCCTCTGGTGTTTCGATTATTCTTACCCTTCGAAGACATCTATAAATTTTTGGTCCGTTGTTATTGAAGTGTTCGATATAAACTTGACACATTTCTTTATAAATTTCATCTGTTGTGTATATGTAATAATTTCCTTGAGGCATTATATCCTTTATTAAATCTATCAATTCTTGTTTCAGATTTTTCTTCTCCAATTTTGCGTGGTATATTACTTTAGCATTTTTCGTATCAAATGTTACTGTTGTCGGAAATATATGTGTTTCTATGAATACTTGTATCTTCTGTATATCTATTGCCATATCGGTTATTGGTATTGATGTTTCTGGTTCTACATTTACATTGCTATGCAGTGAGTCATCGTCTTCTTGTTGTTTATTAGGATTATGTTCTATTCTTCCTAGTTCTTGTAGAATGTTATCTATTTCTTCCTGATTTCTTGATTTTTGTATTATTTCTTCCATTGTTAATTCTCGTGGTTCTAGATTTCGTAGTAAGTCATCTAGTTCTTCATTATCGACTTGTGGTATTATAGATGATGTATCTTCTTGTAATAATTCATCTATATTATCTTCTTGGTTATGTAATTCGATTCTCGATAATGCATCCGCATTTTTATTAATTTTTCCCTTTTTATATATAATTTCATAATCGTACTCACTTAATTTTATCTTCCATCGTTGTAATTTCGAGTTTGGTTCTTTCAAATTATGTAACCACACTAATGGTCTATGATCTGTGATTATCGTAAATTTTCTTCCAAATATATAAGGTCGAAATTGTTTGCATGCCCAAATAATTGCTAACAGTTCTTTTTCTACTGTTGAATATTTTTGTTCTGTTTCCGATAATGTTCTTGATGCATAAAATATTGGTCTGTCTTGTCCTATCGTTCCTTGTGATAATACTGCTCCTATTGCTACATTGCTTGCATCCGTTGTTACTAAAAATTGTTTATTAAAATCTGGATATTGTAATACTGGTTCATTACAAAGTATCTTTTTACAAAGTTCAAATGTTGTATATTCTTCTGTGAATTCAATTTTACTTCCCTTTTTTAAATATTTGGTTAATGGTTTTGTAATTTTAGCAAAGTCTTTTATAAATTTTCTGTAATATCCTAATAATCCTAGAAATGCTTTGATTTCTTTTTGTGTTTTTGGTATTGGATACCCCTTTATTGCTTCAATCTTATCTGGATTTGGTTTTACTCCATCTTTTGTTATTATATGTCCTAAATAAGCAATTTCTTTTCTTAAAAATTCACATTTGTCCATTGATAATTTTAAATTAGCTTCTCTTAAGCGTTTAAATACTTTCTTTAATTTTTGTTGATGTTCTTCTAGTGATGCTGCATATATTATTATATCATCTAGGTATACGTGACATGTGTCTACTGTTAGACCTCTTAAAATATGATTCATTACTCTTTGAAATGTTGCTGGGCTGTTTTTAAGACCAAATGGCATTCTTAAAAATTCATAGTGGTTATCTTCTGTGCTAAATGCTGTTTTCTCTCTATCTTTTTCTTCCATCTCGACTTGATGATAGCCAGACGCTAAATCTAATGTCGTGAAATATTTAGCTCTTCCTAATTTATCTAATATATCGTGTATATTAGGAATTGGGAATTTATCGTCGATGGTTTTCTCATTTAATTTTCTATAATCTATTACCATTCTATATTTCTTGATTCCTGATGCATCCATTTTTTTTGGTACTATCGCTACTGGTGCTGACCATGGGCTTATACTGGGTTGTATAATGTTTTGTTCTAACATGCTCTTTATTTGTTTATTTATTTCTTCTCTTTGTATTGGTGATTTCCTATAAGGCTTTTGATATATCGGAGTTTCATCTTTTAATCGTATCTGATGTTTAATTTCTGATGTGAATGTTAAAGGTAATTCTTCACTGTGACATAAATCTTGATATTCTATACATAATTTTCTTATCATTTCTTTTTCTTCTTTATTCAGATGATCTAATCGTAGCTTTGCCTCTAATGTTCTTCTTTGAATTTCTTTAATCCTTTTCATTGATAATTTTCCTTTTATTCTGTTTTCTTCAACATAATTGTATTCTTCAGTTAAAATTGGTTTTTCGAAGTTTATTTCCACTGGGTAGTTATTGAAGTTTACGATTTCAGTAATTGCGTAGTAATCTTCTGTGGTCGTGATGTTTTCAGGTATTTCTACTCCTGGTGCTATTCTTTGATGATTTATATGTACTTCTTTTAGATTTCGATCTACAGGTATTTTAATTATTTTTCTTTCTCTTGGTCCTATTTTAATTTTTGGGTTGTCAAAGTATAATTGTATTTCCGCGAAACTTGTGCGAAGTTTTTTAGTTTTAAAATCTATTATGGAATTCATTTTTTCTAATAATCTTAAACCTATTATTCCATCATATTTTTTAGAAAAATCTACTATATTAAATTCGTGTATTTGTCCGTACGCGTTAAATGTGTGTAAAGAAGGTATTCTAAGAACGTAATTATGATATGTGGTACCGTGCATTGTTGTTACTGAAAATGGTGAATATTTAATATAATTTGGAAAATGATTTTGAGCTATTTCAGTTGAAATTGAGGATGCTGATGCACCTGTATCAATTAGAAATTTTGCATTAATTTCTGGTACATAAATATAAGGTAATCGTACACAATGTTGTTGATTAAATTCTAAATGATTTCTTAACTTTATACCGGTTGTTGGACATTCGGTGGTGTCTCGTTCGCTGAGGCTCCAGTTGGAAAATTTGGCTGCTCCTCTGGTTCGAATGGAAATGGTTCTGTATCTTCATCCCAAATTGGTTGATATTCATAGTCTTCTGATTCTCCATACTCTTCATATTCTGGATTTTCTTCTTCTTCTTGGCCTTGATTGTTCATTTCTTCAAGTTTCCATTTTTGCTGTGATGTTGATGGTCCATATGATGTTTGTCTCATTCGGCTCATGCTTGGGTCAATTTCCATTGGTTGTTGTCTAGGTTTTCTTCTTTCCATTAATTGTGCAGGAGATTTTGCAAATTTAAAGGAATTTTGCTTAATATGGGAATTTTGTTTACTTTGGTTTTGGAAATTTGGTTTAATAGGAAATCGATTTTGATAATTTGTTTTTGGCTGGTATTGGAATTGTTTTACTTGTGGTTGGTGTTGAAATTGTTGTGTTCGTGGCACTTGTTGTATTCGTGGAAGTTGTTCTTGTTGGGCTGGTGTTTTCATGTGTCCTGGTGTTATCTGATGTATTATTTTGTAGTTATTTTGCGGCATTGTTGATTTTCCGCATCTGTACTGCCAATTTTGGTATTCTAGTACTTCAGCTAGAGCATTTTCTAATGTCTCTGGATTTTTTAAATACATTATTTCGCCAATTCTACCGTAATTCATTAATCCTCTTTTAAATGTTTGTAATGCAGTTTTCCTATACATGTTTGTTTTTAACGGTATTAATTCTTCTTCAGTATCTAGTTGCATTTTAGTTAATAGTAAATTTAACATGTCCCTAATCCTTTGTCCGAATATGTAAGGATTTTCATTTTTCCTAGGCTGTTCCATTGTTACATCATTTAAAAGACAATCTTCTGATCTCTGGTCTAAGAATGTTAATTCTAGTAATGCTTTAATATCATGCCAAGTTTTTAATTTTCTTGCCCCTATTATCGATTGCGGTTCTCCACTCAATCTTGATTTTATTATTCTTATTAAATATGGGTTTAAAGGGTTATCTCTATTATTTTTATCAAAATAAGTTTTTATCAAATCTTCACAAGCATCAATAAATAATGGTAATGTATTTGGATCACCATTGTATATTGGTATCGTGCAGATTTCTGCTTGGCTTATAGAACTTCTCGTATAAGTTTGATTAGGCATTTCGTTTAAATTTAATGTATTAATTGAATTTACTAGGTCTTCTAAAATATTTTCTATTGACATATAAAGTTTTGCTTACCAACTTATATTTCTGTTATAATCTGTTTGCTTTTCGTCGTGTATTTCAATACTTTTTTTTTTCAAAAGCAAAAATTCGTGTTGCAATCACTACATAAAATTGTAGATATGTAAAAAATTTAAAAATCTACTTACAGAATTGTTAGTAAGATCTTCATTCGATTTTGGTTGGCTTGTTCTTTGTGTTATTCTCTTTATTATTCTTCTTGTTATTCTTCTTGTTAAGTATTGTTGTTTTCTTGTGTTACTTATTTTATTAGTTGCTGTATTGGTTTCGTTTCTTTGTTGGCTTGTTATTCTTCTTGTTAAGTATTGTTGTTTTCTTGTGTTACTTCTTTTGTTTGCTTGTTGCTTGTTGCTTCTCCTTAATTATAATATTGATTGGCACTTCGACGAGATTTTGATCGTTTCCGTGTTTTTTCCAATTCAATATCGCACCTTTGGAAATTTTGATCCTCTAGTCGTGTTTCTTAATTTTTATAACGTTGATGGGTACTTCGACGAGATTTTGATCGTTTCGGTGTTCGTCCCAGTTCAAACGTTGCACCTTTTGGAAATTTTGATCCTCCAGGCCTTGTGTAACCGTCGTTGAATCTAATTGCACGTACTGTCGCTTTTTGTTCTTTCTCTGGGCCAAAGAATTGAAATTCACACTCACTATTTTCGACGTTTGTAATTCTCCAACAGTGATTGCCAAGATCCGTCCTGACTGCGCCAGTTAAATTTCGAGAGCGTTGAAATTTAACAAAAAAATTTATTTGTTTTACGGATTTGACAATACGTTACAATATAGACTTAAACTAGATTACACTGAGGTTACTAGCGATCTGTGTCGCGTACAGTTACACTAATAACTCTGTCAACTAATGCTTTGCCCATCTTTATATATTAAATATTATCTTATCTTACTCCACGTGTATCCGGCTAAAATGAATGAAATTGCTGAGTGTACGTCTGGTAATTAATAAATGCTTGTATTATATGTGGACACGTAACTCACAGATATTTTAAGAATACCTATAATGGGAGCGATAAGGAAATTCATTTAACTGCACATCTCACATTTTTTTGGATAAAAAGTTTTCTAAACCTATAAAATATATTTATTTTACAAAAAATACAGTAAGTATATATTAAAAAGTATCAACATAATTTAAACTGAATTTAGAATTATTATTATAGTAATATGTCGTATATATTAAAAATTACGCATTTTCAAGATCAGAACTTGAGCCTGATGAAAATTCTAAGAAATATCCAATATTTACAATAAAAGTCAAATTTTCCAGCATATCGTCAACAATATTATCTAAATCATACATTTTGTTTTTTTTTGTGATATTATTTTTCCATGCATCAGAATTAACCATATCTAATCCTAACAATATTTTGTTTACTTCGTCCAATTTAAATGATTTATTATTGGCCGCAACGTGATGCTTAACTTGGGTCTATACAAGCTTGATGGGGTTCAGATTACAGTGAGCACAGGTAAACCTAAAATCGTACGACCACTTTCTCTAGCTATTTCATCAACCACCTACGGAACAGAATGACAGGACGCGTAGTTTTTACAAGCTCAAGCAATTTAACTTTAGCATAGTGTTATCAGTTAAAATTCCTTTTGTTAAAACTATTCAATAAGTGACTCCTTTTTCCAGATGATGTAGGTGACTTTTCTCTCTTAGTAGAATAAGGCGCACTATCCATTACTATAACGCACAAAAACAGTTTCGCTGCCAATGTGAAACACAAATAGTCGCTTTCCTTTGCCGTGTAGGTCTTTTAAACCAATAGAAAGACCTTCAACAAATGGTTGCCTAGGATTAAGTACCGTTGTCTCTATATTTTTGCTTTTGTGTAAACTGCATTCATCCATGTTTTATCTAAATAATACGTTTTGCTCCATTCTGCATATATTTGTCAAATATTTCATATTGTTTTCTGTCATTTAAATTTGTTAACCATAACCTAAAAAGTATTGAATAAAAACATATAAACAAAACTTAGCAACGCTGTATCACGCGAAATTTGTGTTTGTGTGTTATCGTAAATAAGCTATAAGATAATTTGTTGGTGAGTGAATTAATATACTTGTCTAACGTAGTTTGTAGAATTTCAAATCATTTTGGAGTAGATAAATATCATAGATTCTATGTATCTATTTAAAAAAATGGGAAAAATTTTGTAATTTACTATATTCGTTCAAAAGCAAATAATTCAATTTGTAAAAATTGTACTTATTTTTATTTTAAATTCGAATTTTTAACACCCGCGACAGTTTTCGTTAGTTGTCTGCTTTTTTTTTTTACTATTTTTGTTAATTAACTGGTTTGGCTGTTTGACTTTGCTCAAACTAGCTTCTTAAACAGTCGAGGTAGCAGCAGTCGAAGTCGATTAACTGACCGGGATGCCCCACCCTGCAACAATTCCAGCATGGACAGGGATCGTGATCGAGACAGTTTCTCTAGATGGCGAGACCGACAATATTTCGGCCCCAGACGGTGGTTGGAGACAGCGTTAAGAGATAGTGCATTCGATAAAGATTCTGGTATGTTTTATGAAATATGTGTACTATCGAGTACATTTTAATTAATATGTTACAGTGTACTTTTTTTGTAATTTTATTGTATAAAAAATAGTTGATATTCAAAAAGTATCGCAAATGAACATCACTAGGTGCGACCTTTAGTATTTTTTATGAACTACTACTACAAATTGACACATTTTTAACAGTATTTTTTTTTCCATAAATTTAGCAATGCGTATGTGGTTTTAAAAAAGACAGAAGAATTAATATATACCTGTTCATTCAATATGTCATTATGTTCAATAGAACAAATTCATATTTCATTTTTAGTTTACTGTAATACGTACTTTGATTGTCAATTTGACAATATGTCACTTTAGTTAATTAAAATACTTAACATTTATACAACTTGATACATTAAGAATTATAACAAAAATGGAAAATGGTTATATTATCTCGCCTAAGTAATGCCCACAAATAAATCTACCATATTAAGTGTGAAGAGAAAGTAGCAAAATGAAGAAAATTGTAACCGCAAGCAAGGAACCAATTTTAAAAGGATTTCCAACCAAGAGCAAGTTCACACTTTAGTACAATATTTTAGAGACCATCCCTTTGAAAGTGGAAGAAACGTTCGTCCTGGTTCTCGTCAAACGGCAAATCGACGAATAAATAGTCACTATAGATACCATAGGCTTGTTCCAACGCTAGAAAAACCGTACAGTGACGGTACCGGATACGCGCACTGCAGAAAATGCGTTCCAACTTCATTTTGGCCGTACATAGAACATACCAAAAGTGTTTCAACTAAATTTTGATCTACACAAACCAGCCACTGGATGATCAAAATAGATCATAGACTGAAGCAGATACCGTTTGTACTGGCATCAGTTAATGATGCAAATGGCGTCCCAATAAAATATTAACTTCTTTTCGTAAATTTGAATTCAAAATGCATTCTTTTTCAATACAAATAATTATACTAAATTATGCATTAAGATACAATATTTGAGTTTTTTCTTAGACCACGTTGTGCTTGAAAAACATAATTTTTATATTATTAAAAATATTTTTGTTTTTCTACAAAATATGGCGAGTTTTATCTACTCAAGCATGTTTCAAATTATTTTGATATATAATCACTTGAAACAATATATGATAGTTTTACATTTTTTGATTGTATTAGATTTTTGCGAATATATTATTGTACATCGTAGTCTATAATGATTTAAAAATACAGTTCGAAAATTATTTTATTCCTTTAAATCTTTGTATGCTACACCTGTATTAGCCGAAAAACTTCGAAGCACTTGTTAAAATATAGTTTAGGTAATGTATGACACATAATAAGTAATATAAACTTTTTATATATTGTCAGATATAATGACTTTTATGTAATATTAATTTCAGACAATAAGAAAAAAGATGGAGCTAGTCCTCTGTGGATTTCAGATGAATTAGAATACTGGCCAGATTCAGTGGGTCGATTTACTCAAATTGCTTCGCTATACACAGAGTTAGTAGCTTTATCTTCTAATGGACATCTCTATCAATGGCGTTGGAACGATCCCGAACCTTACAAGCATACAGACGTGCGTATTCCCCTTATTGATATTTATGTATATTTTTTATATAAATGATGAAAAATGCTAACCCTTGATATTCAATGATAATTTTGATTAGTCTTTCTGATTTACTTTACGTTCGAATAATTTAGGTATTTAATTTTCTCTTAAATTAATAAAATCCCCTTAATCTATTACAGAATCCAAATATTCATCATCCAAAAACAATCTCGCTAAGTTTGTCCGGAGAGAAAATACTGCATTTATCAGCCTGCTCCACCCGATGCTCTGTAGCCACAGAAAGCGGAAAAGTTGCAACTTTTGTTGACGATATGCTAATAGCAGCCTCCTCGAAGTTGGAAAATGCCGCACAAGCCTATACGGAATTCCAAACGGACAAAATTACTGCCTTATATACATGCCCTCTTTATACTGTGGCTAGATTGGAAAGTGGAGCTTTGTATTGGTGGTAGGTAGAATAGTTTATAATCTTTTTTTTAAGATGCAGTAGTGTTGCTTGTTTGTTGGTTTATTAAAAGGTGTATGGGTATAATATCGCTTGTTACGTTTGGTTAATATTTACCAATTTGAAATAACTTTTCAAATATATCCTTTTTTACATTAAAATAATTTCTAGATATGCTTGTTTAATTTTTAGTAAAGTTACTTTCTACGTTTTTAAGGAACAAATTTGTACTTCTACATAAAAAAAGAGACTATTAATGCTTTTCAGTTCTTTAGCATAAATACGAGTGATGTCTTTTTAGTATTGCATATAGCCATAAAATTAAACTGTGGATCGACTCAAAGTGAGATTGCTTTTCAAAATATTTCCCACAAAAATTGATTCACTTCTGCATTCGTTCAAACCATTTGTTAAAACAGTTATTCCAGTCTTCAATTGTGGCAGTCAAAATTGCGTTCTTGATTTTTGGGAATGTTAAAAAATTGTTAGCACTTAGGTCGGGACTATAAGAGGATGATCTAATAATTTGATATTTTGCTGCTCCAAAAACTCAATTGTCTTTCGAACTGTGTGCGAACTCGCATTGTCATGATGCAGGATGATTCGCCGTTGTGCGTTGGTTTCTTTTGGCGCGGCAATTATTTCTGGCAAACAGACAACTTCACCTTGAAACACCCAAACAGCGGACCGACGGTTATTTTCGGTTTTATAGGAGCAAATTCATGATTCACTGCCATTCACGATGCTGTAGACGTTTTTTTGAGTTTCTGATATTGAACTGGCTCAAAGATTTTCTGTACCAATTAATGTGAACCGACTTTTGCCCTTTGGTTAAAAGATGCGGAATCCAACGGGAATCTAACTTTGTCATACCCAGTTCGTCGTGTAGGAGTGTTTGAATTGAGGTCTTTGAAATGCACAGCATCGATGTTTTTTGCGTGGTTACTGTTCTTGGCGGACCTGTCCTGGGATCGTCTCTGACACTGGTGTGTCCACATTGGAATTCACAGTACCAACGTGAAATTGTCGGTTGGTGTGATGCTTCATCTTCAAAAACAAACCAACTCAGCAAGACGTTGTTGTTGAGTTAATCCTCTCCGAAAGTTGTAAAAATTATTGCGCGAAAATTTTCTCGATTCAATTCAATTTTTCGGCCAACTTACAAACTTTAAAAATTCACTATGACTAAATCAGTTGCTGTATTTTGCTGAAACATTAGATGAGATTAGTTTTGACACCTGATGTTTTACTACCGGCGTCCTCTGTGGAGTTATGCAAAACTAAAAAGACATCCTCGTATTTGAAAAAACCATAAAAAATCCGTTATTTTGTTCATTTCCTTTCATTTAGAGTGTTTAATTACCAATTTTCACCAACAATTGCCGAGAGTCCGTTTAATACTAATGAAATACTTCTGTACAATTAAATTATTCAAATTTTTGCGACATTATGTTATGCAAAATGTGTTTTATGTGCTTTATAATATAGATTTTTTATTTTGACTTTCATTTATTGATTGATGTCAGTTGTACAATTCGTGTCTGGGATTTCTTTATCCAAATTATAAAGTCAAATTCTAGACATATTATTTTCATAAATGAAAAGAAATGTTATATATGAATGTAATAATCATACATTTTTACTTAAAAAATATGCGAGACTTATTAACAAATATCTTTACAAATAATTCTGTTTTTCATAAAAAATTTGCACAGACTAGAAACTTTAGAGATCTTTAATTACTAAACTAAGTATAGCAAGCGCCAGATTAGTTGGCGAGCAGAGGGGTAAGTTCGCGCAGGATTAGAAGTATTGGGGAGATTTGTATTTAGTTTTACATGAATTTGAATGATACCATAGGTGGCGTAAACTACACATCTATCACTTAATAAATTAATAATTTACTAGAGTAAAATATGTAACGTAGACGTTTATAAAATCGGCTTCTGCGCACCCCCCCCTCCTCTCGCCATCTTATTTGGTGCTTGCTATACTAAGCTATTATAAACTTACTGTTTTTATTTATGTCATATACTGTATTTATAATTGCATATCGATTAAAGTGATCATCTACAACAGGCTTATTTCTAGTCCTTTTTCGCTTTGGATTAGATAGTTTTGACGCAGATGATATTTTATTTACTGTTGCAATTTGAATATTTAAAGCACTTTTGATACTTTCTGTAATAAAAAAAATATGTTAATGTTAAATGTTTATAATATAAATAATAGAAAATATTACCTGTCGAACAGTAGAAAACGGTAGTAATGGTCCATTATTATCGCGTTCTTTTTTGAAATACCCGATCAATTTTAGAATGATTTCTTTCGCTTGTTTATCTAACGGTTTAGGCATGATTTAGTGGTGAAAACAACTGATCGTATATATAATATCGATGTATCAATACAACTAAATCGGACCTTATGAATATGAACTCGTTGCAAACAACTAATTCAAATGACATTTGACAGAATCCAAGCTGGAAACCATGCCCAGTTCTGGTAACATAATATATTCACAGAATTGAGAGAATTACTAGGATTATTAGGTATTATTGTAATTTTTGTTTATTACGTGACTCGCCTGTTGACGTGAAAGACCTATATTTAATATTAGCGTGTCGCCACTAAAATTTTCCAATTTGACCGGGTCTATTTCCAATTTAACCGGGTCTACTATGTATTGACATTTAAAAAAAACCCGGAAAAAAATCATATATTTTCGAAATTATACCTTTACTATCATGTACTTATTTTATTAAAAAAAAAGTAGTAATTAAAATATTATCAATTACTACGTATTTTTTAACGAAAATTGTTGGAATTTGTGTTCTTATTTAATCTTAGAAATTCGGTCTTTATTAATTAATATTTCTTTTTTAGGGGTGTTTTGCCATTTCCGCAACGTAAACGGCTTTGGGAGAAATATAGGGCGAAATTTAGAAAACAACGTGGCAATCAATCGGATTTAGTTAGTGGTGCTCAGGTGTGCATGAAAAGCAGTCCCATGTATCAACCAGGCGCGTTGGGCTTTACAGTTGTTGCAGGTGTTCCAAAAGTTGGGCAATTACAAAATGCGGCTTGGTCATTAAGTGATACGTGTAACTTTAAAATAGTGACAACGCAATCGACGAATTCCGATAGGACGAGAGACTCTGTTGGACCAGGTACAAGCGGGCTAAGTAAGTTACATGTTTACTATTATTAAGCAAAGGCACATTTTAGTGTCTTCAATTAGAACCAAATACATCAGTATTTTTGTAAAAATGTCTTGCTTTTAATAATTTCTATAAAAGACAAGTTTCAAGTATTTTTCTGTTATTAATTTATTTTGTGTGTTTTGGTAGTACCTAATCTCTTTTGGTGATTGCAAAAAATAGACACTTGGAATTCTGAAAATAAAATCTTATTCATTTATTGAAATTTTGTAGTACTAAATATAGTATATTTTTTAAATTAAAATAATCAAATAAATTTTTTTGTAAATTTCAATTCACCAATGTTTACCGTAGCGTCACTATAATCTTGAGAAATGAATCAAATCGGTACTTCAAAATTAAAATCTGTTATTCTTATTATTCTTAAATAACGAACTGATAATTCTCAGAATTGATGTTTAGACTCAATATAATTTATAATTTCGAAGCTGTAAAATTTATAAAATTTCATTATGAAAATATTAAATACAAATATTTATGAGATTAGATTGAATTTGAAATTTATTTATTTAAAATAAAACTGGAATTGTCCAGTTTTGTGTAAAGGATAAATATTAAATTTTGATCGAAAATAGAAAACAGTATAGCGCTTATGGGAATACCGTGCCTCTTATCGTCAAAGATATTTGAATAAAATATTAACGCAATATAATAAGCTTGCGAAACTTGAATTAACTTCAAAACGTTCGAAAACTCAATTTAATTATATTAAAATAGAAATTCTAATATAATAACTTGTTAAACAAAAGCATCATAACTTTAATGGTTATGGTTGGCATTAGACTGGCATATTTATACGGTATTGGCAGGCGGTATTTGTTATTGTTTGTAAAACAGACAGTGACATATAACCAAAAACTAAGTAGGTAACAAAATTGTCAATATGTACTATCGCGGCCGTTAAATTTGGCACGGTTCACTTTTCCTGTATTGATATGATTTTATCCAGTGGCTACTCAATGTTTATAATTTGTCATTACTGTCAGTGCAATATCTGTCACCGTATAGACTCCGTAATATTTGGATTTCAACTGGATAATGCCAAACCAGTAATCACTTCTACGCCCAGAAGATCACGAAATGTTTTAAATAACCATGAGGGCTCCACAAAGTATTAAAAACAGTGACTTTTCTAATTGTTTTTCCATTTATAATAAAGCAATTTTTTCAAGTTTATATTGAGTTTTTTTACTTCAGTGATACGCCAAAGATATTCTGTCAGAATATTATGAATGTCAAGATTGACACAAAAAGTCAGATTTGCAGTAGGTAAATATTCAAAAAGCAAAGTAACTTGATAACAAATCGTGCGAAATTTAACGGCCGCGATAGTACCTTTAAGTTATAATACAAGTATAAATAAAGATTAAAAAATAATCGATTATACCGAAGTCTCCGGGTATGAAGGATCTTTCTTAAAGAGCTAACTTGTTATCAAATTTTGAAATACCCATGCTTTATCTAGTGAGTGTACAGAAGTTAACCACACAGAGTTTTATTTAATACTTAAATGAGTTTCAGATTCATTCGTAATAAAGTAAAGAAAGCAGTTATGTATACAAAATTTATTTAATTTTGTTGTTTGCAGATGAGAAATATATATTCAATAAGAACATATGAAATATTAATGTTACTTTATAATTAATTTTAATAAATATGCCGGGTGTATTTTTAACTTGAAACTTTCTTCACGTTCACGAAGAAATGTCCAGATTTGAAATTTATTAATTCAATCGAGGAAATATATTAGTGCTAGAATTAGTCCCTCTCTTTAGCTCCATGTAGGTGGGGCGTGGGTAACTTTGAAATCTTAAATAGGAACCCGTATATTACAGTTTCGAATTCTACTGGAAAAAGTACGTAGTATTTGTCTGAAACATTTTTTTCAATGCATGATAGATAGCGCTGTAATCAATGAAATTATTTATTTTTCAATTTATCACACTGAGAACATATGCATATGATTCTACAATACGTGTCCAATAAAAAATACGTTTTCTTTGTAAATAATCAAAATTAGTCTTAGAAAAACTTATTCATTTTACAAATTTCGAATAAATGGGAAAATGTCACCGGTAGAAATGTAAATTGCAGATGAATAAATTACTTTTAGCGTAACCGAATAACAACGATGTGTATGTAGTAGCACCATGGGGTGGTTGATTAACTTAAGACTCCTCGCCTCTTATGTATCAAGGTACTTCATTTATGTAAGTCCCTTCACCTCTTACTTATTAAAGTCCTAATTCCCCTCACCCCCATCATCTTTCAATTATAAATAATTGCTCAAAATGATCGCCTTTTAACTTCAATGCACTTATTGATCCGCATTTAAAATGAGTGTAGACAACTGAGAAGTTTATCTTCTTGAATTTCGGCACAAGCATTTCTGATTCGCTCAATCATATTTTCACGTGTCGTTGTTACTTGATTGTATACTTTGCATTTGAGATAACCCCATAAAGAGAAATCTGGCTAAGTAAGATCTGGTGATCTAGCAGGTCAATTTACTGAACCAGGTCTACCGATTCAGCGATCATTAAAATTACGATCAAGTACTTCACGTGCTACCACCGAATAGTGTGCTGGACAACCATCCTGTTGAAACTACATGTTCTGTCGTACTTCTAAGCTGACTCATCAAGTAGTAGTTTTCCAAATTATCGGTACATTTAACCATTCAAATGGCCTTCAATAATGTGGGATCCGATGACATTGTTCCCAATTATTCCACACCACACGTTGACAGTCCACGGGCGCTGGTGTTCAACTTGGCTAAGCCAGTACGGATTTTCAACCCTCCAGTCATGTGTATTGCGTCGATTAACCGTTCCGTGGTTTGTGAAAGACGCCTCGTCGGAGAACAACACGTAACGAAAAAAATTGGGATTTGTTGTAACTGTTCACATGACCACAGACAAAAGGTTATCCGATTTTGGAAATAACGGCATAAAGATCTTGATGTGAAGACATATGATATGTATGATATTTATGTGGTTTTAAAATTTTCCAAGCACTGGTGTTGAACAATCCGGAATCGCGAGCTATTTCTCTTGTGCTAACATGAGGATTAATACCCAGTGCAACTAATAGAGCGAGTTCATTATTTTCTCCGGTGACTGTTGCTCGACAAGTCCTTTTTTCGGTTGAATACTTCCATCAGTAGTGAATTGTTTGATAGCATGGTAAAATGAAGCAGGTGACCGTATCCTATCCGGAAAACGCTAAGCTTAGAAATTTACAGCATTATCAAGACTTCTGCCAGCTTCTCCATACACCAGAACCATTTCAATTTTCAGTCAAATATTCCAGTCTGTGGTAAGTACTATTAATAGCGTAACAGAAACAGGTCTTTTACTTTTAAAAATATTTTTCGAACTGAGCAGAAACATTATTTTCCAAATAAGAAACGGTATTAAAAGAAAATTACATATTTTTTTATTTAAAAGCATTCTGATAAGGCATGAGCGAAAGAAATCGCGTTGGCCAAGTATGTGAAAAAAAAGGACGCCTGTTCCTGGGTTATATATATAGTGCTTTCTTGATAAGTCATTTTTCATGGTATTCTTTTTATTGAAAATGAATTGCAGAATCGTATGCATAGGTTCTCAGAGTGAGAAATTGAAAAAAAAAATCAATTTCATCGATTACAGCGCCATTTGTCATAAAAAATGTTTCAGACAAGTCCTACATATTTTTTTTCCAGCAGAATATGAATCTATAATAAAATGTAACGGGTTCCTATTTAAGCTTTCAAAGTTACCCCCGCCCAACCTACACGAAGGGCGAGGGAGGGACTGATTCTAGCACTAATGTATTTCCTCCATTAAATTTTAAATCTGGACGTTTTTTCGTGAACTGCTTATTTTTCGAGATATTTGGAAATTTCAAGTTAAAAATACACCCAATATATCGTTACGGGTGTTCATTTGAAAAGTCAATCTAGTAGCATGTGATTTACTGAGAACATTTTGAAGTATGTCGTAAATTAAAATTTACTACTTAACCTACGAAGTCGTATATTTTGACAGTTTCATACATACAAATAACAAACAAATGTGATTGACATTATCAAATGTCGTTTGGATTTACGTTTACGGAACAACAAACACATACTAATATATATGCGTCTTATTCTATCAAAATTTCAAAGTAGATTGACTTTTCAAATGAACACGTTATGTACCGCCTCATTCTGAGCAAACGCAACGATCCGAATGTATGAATATTTCTCCCGCTCCAAATACAAATCCCCTGAACGCGTTTAGCCAATCACAACACAGTCTGTCTCATTCCGAGCAAACGCAACGATCCGAATGTGCAATTATTTTTCTGGCTCTTAATACAATTCCCCTGAATGCTGTAGGCGCGTTAACATCGATGTCATATGTCATAGATACTTACATATTATGGAGCCGCGTAAGAAAAATTATCTGATTAGCAAATTACTATTAAAGGACTATAAATTGTTTAGTCCGGTGTTATGGTAATGAGTAAATTGCAATACGTTATACTGACGATGGTTACACAAAGCGTAATGATATTATTAATAAGCGATCAAGAAAATTGCAAATAAGGCATCAATAGATTTAATAAATTAAATTTTAATAATAAAGGTCACAAAAACTATTCATAGTATACTAAATAAATTTCAGAACTAATAAAAACTAAATTAAATTCTAGTAATGTAAAAAAAAATTTACTCTTACAAATAATAAAATAAATTGTTCATAATGAGAAATTAATTATATAATAACGGAAATTCATCCGTTTAAACTCATCGCCGTAAAATAATTGATGATGTTTGGAATATTTATAATTACGAAAACCATTTAATTTTAGTATTCGGTTAACGGAAGAGCAGCATATGCCTAAATCATTGGAAATATCGCTAAGTGTCAAATTTCAATTTAGTTCTATTGCAGCGCATACTAAAATGGACGTATCATTAGGAACTCTGCGATTTGGGAATAATGGTTTTAAATTTTGTACAAAACAAGTAATGTCTATTTTCTTTTTAAGTCTACAAATTGTAACTTTGTTTGGGATGGGCCTGTCGACATACCTTCCGGCAAATAAGTCACATACTCTTTGATAAGAATTATCAGCGTGATACCATTTCATCATTTCGGCTTTCTCTTCTAGTGTATAACGCGGCATGATCACTATTCAAACGCTTAAGAGACTCCGTATAGAGTGACAGTGGTGACACTAATTTGTGACATTAATTGTCAAATGGTTGCGCGACAGACTGTTTTGTGATTGGCTAAAAGCGTTCAGGGGATTTTTATTCGGGGCGGGAGAAATATTCATACATTCGGATCGTTGCGTTTGCTCAGAATGAGGCGGTATACAGTAGGCGTTCGATAATCTGAACTAATAAAAGCCAGGGATGTTCACACTACTGGATTGTTCAAAGAATTGAATAGATAATTTTTTCTTTTGTTCTACCATTTTTGTTACTAATTTTTCTCTACATTGTCTCTCAGTCTAGCACGTCCTCCATAAAAAATATGGAATCATTTTCAGCGTATTTGATTACTTTTTCTATAGCTTCCAGAGCCTCCTTTATGTTAAGACTTTGAGTTTCGGAAATTTCGTCTTCATATTCACCATCCGTTTTACCTTCATCGTCACTCTCAATGTCTACTTGGTCCAGGTGATCTTCGTTCCACTGTTCACATCTTCTCGCCAAGTACTTTCCTGGAAAATTCATTGAAATTGAATAATTTAAATGAATATTTAGCAAAGGCAGCTACATACTTTATTTCCAATTAAGTTTAGAAGACCCAATACTTCCTCTAGTGTTTCTTCTACAATCACTCTAGGTTTTGAATGTTTTCGCTACAAAATACTCAATGGTCGTCTTCATTCGCTGATATCTCTTCTGTAAAATTTAAAATTTGTTTCCAGTTAAAGCCTTTGATACTGTGGTTGCAGGTTGTTAGAGTATGCATAATCAAACGGCGAGGGTTTTTGGCTCCTCCGATGATAAGTAGTCTAATTTTGTGCGTACTTGTTGTATTTTTTGCAGATGTGAACAACGTTCTGTTTGGCAGCATTTTCCAGAAAAGCCCTGTTTCGTCCGCATTATACATCTGATCTTCTGAAACACCTATATTTATATAATCATTTGTGACAGTTTCTGCTTGAATGGATCTATGTCATAATTAGATGAAGTTTTCCCCCAATATTTTAAGAAACCTTATTCCAAACCTCTATTCGAAGACTGCTTCATGAAATTTAAAATGCAAATTTATAGCTTTAGCTTTCAGCATTGCATTAAAAAATGCTAGATGTTTCTCTTTGCTTACAAAACCACGTGTTAGAAGTATTTTTCCATTCGTGGCATTTTAGAGAACTTTTTTGATTAGTTTTGAATCACGTCTTCCAGTAACTTTAAGATTTGAAATTTTTTATTTCTAATGGCCCACACAGTTGATTTAGCGATATAATATTTTTCGCTCACACTCCTTTCTCCAAAAATCTCAGTTTTCTCACTCCAAGTTAAAGTTTTTCTATTCATTTTACGTAACTCAAAACAACACTATGCGCAGACGGTCAGCAAGCAACTGAAATTAAATTTTGAACTGTTAACATGCAGGTATCAACTTGAACGCGATATATGTACGCATATATCGCGTTCAAGTTGATACCTGCGTGTTAACAGTGAAGAGATCGATGAAGTTCACACTATGGAACCTGCAATTTATTTTTGTACATATTTGTTTATGTTCACATTACTGAATAGTTCATATTACTGCATGTTCACATTAGTGAGCGCCTACGGTATATAAAAAAATACTTTTGCAAGTATCACTGCTATTGTAGGAATTAGAATCCAAAGTATTGGAATGATGAATCTTAAATTTTTTTTAATTATCGCTTAGTTTGGTATGGCACGTCAGCTAAATCGGAATCACTGTACTGTTTGGTACTTGTATACTAATTTCATCTATCTGCCACATTTCAATAAAATAAAAAATACGCATGTTAAACAGCAGAAACAATAAAAGATAACAATGGTAAGCACAATGGCGACTAATATCAACTATAAAAAAACCTTTAATATGTTTTCAGGAAACAGTTTATATGTAATTTGATGCCAGTTATGGACTCGTGTGTACAATCATTTTTTAATTCGTCCATGTATGATATTTGGCGTAAATTGACAGTAAAAAGTGCGTTAGGCCTGCTGGAATTTCCTCTACAATCTCCCCTCACGGGTTGAGTCCTCTGTACATTGGCTTTGTTCGTGTTCTAGACTAAGAGTGGGGACTGTTAGCGAGAAGAGCGAGCGAGCGAGAAGCGTGAATAAATTCTTGTTGAATATTTTCATTTGTATTTTGAGCGTCAGTACATCAGATTGACGGCAAGGTTTTAGCTGTACTATTTGTTTAAGAATTTTTTTCCTGTTAAATTTTTACAGTGCAGTGGTTACATAATAGCTTGGCTCTTTCAAATATAAATTACAAATCAAGATGATTCTTTGCGTAACCTTGAACAAATATATTTTGTTTAATAAAAAAAATCTTTTTAAGAATAAATAAATATATAAATAAATAAGAATAATTTTTTTTGTTAATTATTTTTTGGATGCTGAATAACATTCTAAAAACTAAAGTATATGCAGCCAATAACATAATTTTTTAAAAAATTTAAAAAATTCGAGATTAATATTCAACATATTTCCTCTGAAATATTTCTATAAATCTAAAGAAGTTATATCAAAATTGGTATTGCTTATTACTTTTTGTAAATTAATTTTTTAGCCATTTTTGTTTACTGTATACTTTCGAATACCAAATAACTAAGGTTTACTCCAATATTACTTTCATCTAATCATATCACGTTAGCCCAATCTGATTTTGTCCATAATTGAAATTTTTTAGCTTATTTTAGTTTCATTTTCTGTGAGCCACTGATTATCATGTTTTTCCTGCTTTTCTTGCTGATAAACCAGCTTCCTTGAGCCATTTTCTCACTATCTTAGGTGAAACTGCAAAACTGATATTTGCAATTAAGCGACAAATCTCTTGCTGTATGACGTCGATTATTAATGATTGCGGCTGTAACCAACGATCTTCTCTAATATAATTAGTCTATAGGAAAACGCACGAAGCAATCCACTTTCGTCATCAACCAAAAACTGACGTCTATATTGCCAGTCTCATAACCAGGGACCGGACACGAGAGGCCCATGACTCATCGCCCACGGGTGTACTATTGAAAATTTGTATTTTTAAATAGTTTTTAATTTTTATTTATTAAATTGGAACACAAACGGGTGGTGATCTGTAAAATACGAAATACATTTTTATTTGTTCATTTTGTAGTTCAAGTTGAGTAAAGGAGTATTAATATTAACTAGCAATACTTTTTCAAGGGTCTCTTCTTTAAAATTTCTTCTCTTTGAATGAAATACATCCTTGTAGATAGAAAACGTCCGTTCTACATAGCAACTGGTTATAGGTGTATACTGGAAATATTCTTTTATTTCAGCATATTTAGTAATTAGATTTTGAGGTATTGTCCGTCCTCATACACAATTGCCGCAATGTTATTAAATCTGAATTTCTGTTAAACACTGCGTCTAACTCTTGCCAAAGGCCACATCCGAAGTCACTTGGAATATTTTTCAAATTATTAATAGCTGCATCTAATGTGGTTAATCCCTCATTTAATTTGAGATTTTGATTGTTAAAATAAGTGATTAGTTTTGGCAAATTTCCGGTGTTCCTGAAGAAAAAGCAACTGATTTTTTAAATTTGGAATTTGTATTATTTCCTTGCATTCAGAAATACTTGTAACGAAATTATGTAAACTATCGATATTCTCTGCATGAAAACTATAGTCTATGTCACCCAAACTTCGAAGTATTGCTCTTATGGAGATTGCATTTATTGTTGCCTAATTTCTAACAATAGGGTTATTTCATGTATAGATTGGCTATACGTAAGATATTGATTTATCGATTTGACATTCAAAATGCATGTTGTTTACCTTTTAGGTTAGAAAACTCTCGTCTTAAATCTGTATTTACAAGACGTTCAATTTAGTTAAAATCATTAATGCAAAAATTATTAATTATTGAATTTGCAGTAGTTTAAAAAAAAAAAGAAGAATTAATACAAATAAAAGGAAAAAATCAAAGAAAATCAAACAAAACGAAATATACACAAAAGATGACAGATCGAAAATTTCAAGTGACGGAGTATATAACAAACACAAAATAAAAATTTTCGCCTAGAGACAAAGTGCGCCAAAATAAATGCAACGTGGTACTGTTAAAAAAAGATAGTTATATGAACATCGCTATAAGTTAATAAGAGAGGCTATTCTCCATAAGACCCAATACTTCGAAGTTTGGGTGAAACAGACTTTAGTACCTTCCAAGCATGTTCCCCATCTAGTTATTACTGGAGAGGGAGGCAATGACAAAGTTGTAGAAGCTTTTCCTTGTAAAGAGCTACTCTCAATGGTGCTTTTCTGAAAACTTTTAAAAGCGGATACAAGTCTATCAACTTCCGGAAAGGTGTCTCTGAGAAAACAGCCCTAATAAACTGCATATTACTTGTGTAGCACAGGCTCTCCACAGAATCTAAATATATCAGAGACACCTTTGTGTTTAAATGACCATGCTCGAAGTATTTCTGAGTGTTATTAGTTGTACTTTCTTCAGGAACACTTTGGAAATTTGCCTGAACTAATCACTTATTTTGAAAATCAAAATCTCCAATTAAATGATGGATTAACCACGTTAGTGTGGCGATTAATAATTTGAAAAATATTCCAAGTGACTTCGGATGTGACCTTCGGCAAGGGTTTGACGCAGTTTTTAATAAAAATCCAGATTTAATAATATTGCGGCAATTGTGTATGGGGATAATGCCTTAAAATCTAACTGCTAAATACGCTGAAATAAAAGAATATTTCCAGTATGCACCTACGAGTGTGACCAGTTGCGATGTAGAAAGGACGTTTTCTAGCTACTATGTATTTCATTCAGAGAGAACAAATTTTACAGAAGAGAACCTTGAAAAGGTATTGCTAATTAATATTAATACTCCTTTACTCAATTTGAACTACAAAATGAACAAATAAATATGTATTTCGTATTTTATAGATCACCACCCGTTTGTTTGCCAATTAACAGTTAAAACAATGAAGAAAAGAAACACTAACTAACCGTACTTTATTTATCTGACTAAACTAATAAATAAAATAAATTGTTAAAACTACTCACCCTTCTATCTACGCCCTTGAAGAAAATAATTTTACTGTAATATTGAAGTAATTTTGTCATAATTCAACGACAAGAAACAGATGTGCGATTAACTGAATGAATAGTGCTATTCAATAACTGCGTGTTGCACTTAGCGATGTTATAGACTATTTATATGGTCCATCGTAATTTCGGCCTGATGCGTCCGGTCTATAGTCATAAGCATACGTCATAGTCGCGTCACACAGCGTTGCTTAACTTTGTTTATATTTTTCCATTGAACGCTTTTTAGGTTATGGTTGAAAAATTTAAACATGAAAAAAGCAGCATGAAGAATGTCAGTTATAATGGGTGATTCATTTGGAGGTACTTTTTTAGGTGGGGATTTAATGGCTGAGCGCGCATGCGACGCGTCAGCGGACTGCGCATTCTGGTTCAGTACTATTTGACATTACGTAATGGAAAGACTTAGCCCGGCACAGCGTCTACAAATAGTACAGCTTTATTACGAAAATGGGCGTTCTGCAAGGAATGTGTATCGTGCGCTTAGAGCAACATATGGGCCACATAATCGGCCTACCGAACGCAAAATTCGCTATACCATCAATAAGTTTGAAACTCAATTTACAATAATGGATAATACGCGACCACATAGACCTCATCCAGCACGTAGTGAAGGAAATATAGCGGCGGTAGCAGCGAGTGTACGCGAAGACCGGGAAGAATCAATTCGTCGCCGTTCTCAACAGCTTGGTTTGTCGTATGCAACAACTTGGCGTATTTTACGAAAGGATCTTGGTTTAAAAGCATAAAAAATTCAACTAGTGCAAGAACTAAAGGCGACCGACCTTCCCAATCGTTTCCGTTTCAGCCGTTGGAGCCGTTGGAAAATTTTGTTCTTCGATGAGGCCCATTTCTGGTTTAATGGGTACGTGAATAAGCAAAATGCCCGTATTTGGGGTGATGAGCAACCTGAAGAGATTGAAGTGCTACCATTACATCCAGACAAAACAACTGTTTGGTGCGGATTATGGGCCGGTGGAATAATTGGTCCATATTTCTTCAAAACAGAAGCCGGCCGGAATGTGACTGTGAATGGCGACCGTTATCGCGCCTTGATAAGGGACTATTTGCTGCCTGAACTTGACACCCGTGGTCTACAAGACATTTACTTCCAACAAGATGGCGCCACTAGCCATATAGCTCGTGAAACTATGGCTTTACTGTGAGAACGATTCGGTGAACATTTAATTTCGCGCTTCGGACCAGTAAATTGGCCGCCTAGATCTTGTGACATCACACCATTAGACTTTTTTCTGTGGGGCTACGTGAAGTCTAAAGTCTACATGGATAAACCGGCTACAATTGAGGCATTGGAGGCCAATATTACTCGGGTCATTGGACAAATACCACTCGAAATGCTAGAACGCGTCATTGAAAATTGGAACAGCAGAATAGACTACGTTAACCGCAGTCGCGGCCTACATTTGAGAGAAATAATCTTTAAAAAATAATTGTAAAGAATGGTTCTTTTGTATGATAATCAAGTTCTTTAAATAAATTGGCCCTTTTCATTTGTTCTTTGCTTTTGGAAAAAGTATCTCTAAATGAATCACCCATTAGCATATAACATTCTAACAACGTCGAGAAGGGTAGGTTACATAATATATCCTAAATGCAGGGCTCTTATGTTAGAAATTTGTGATCTTATTAAGTTTTTGCGTCTGATATTACTGACTGACGGAATCGTAAATAGACCTTTCAAACCTTGTTTCAATGTAATGTTTTATTGTTTGTAACTGCACAGACATTAATTTTTTTACTGCTTACCACTTACAGAAATCCTTCTTAACAGAGCATAATAATTTTTGACCATAGGTTAAAACAAACACTTCTAAATACCCAATAAGCACATGTTGCTCTACCCGTAGTACTAAATGTATGTAAAATAAGAATATTTTAAGATATTACCCACAAGTTGTTTATTTGTGAATTTTCTCCGATCACCATTCAATCCCTTTTGTTCTTCTAGAAACTACCAGATAGAGAAATCGAATAAATGTGTAACCGGCTGTATGTTTGAGCTCCCTCTGGGTTTCTTAGATGGAAGAGTTGTTGCTATATTCGCGAAAACACGGAAAATTAAAAAAGTATACCTTCATAACGTTAAAATTTGACAGATAGTTAATTAATTGTTGTTCAGCCTGGATAGACAAATATCTTTATACATCTTAAGTCAGTCACAAATACAAACGCAAATCTTAGTTTTGTGTATTATTTGCCAATTTAGTCTAATACCTATGACCTATCAGTAGACATTGGTGATTGTACTTATAAACATTTTTCAACAACGACTGAAAATTAGTTCGTGGGAATAGTATCTAAACTAGTGGATTTGTAATAATTTTCAGTTATAATTATAGAAATTAATTATTTAAATTAAATATTAATTATGTAAGTTTTGTATATAGTTTTTCTAAATATAGAATGAATGAGTGAACTTTCTGCTTATAATTACATTACCGCGCCATTTTCACATCCATTCCGTAATATGTGCTTATCACATTGACTTTCGTGTATAAAAATTAGTTCAACAAATTATTTTGAAAGATTAGTGACAGACATATTTTAAATGTCATTATTATAGTTCATATTAACTAAATAAATATTTTTATTTAGTATAAAGTATACGAAAACAAACAAAAAATACATCCAATAAATTGAAATGCATGTAATGGTAGAATTTGATTATTCATATATATTACGGCGTTCTAAGAGGTAGTAAAATAAGCATTTACACTATATTATTGTTGTTGTTTATATAGTTTTTCAATGTCTGCATACATTGTTCCAGATGTTTTTTCTTTAGTATTACTTAGCGAATGCATAATAGTATTATTAAAGGTCTGCCTATTTTATATAAATTACATTTATGAGAAAGGTGTGAAAATGCATATATAGATCAAAATATATTGTATTGAAGACCCGAATGAAGTGATAACCGGATTCTGTACAAGTTAAACTGACAAAAAGTATTTCGAATAGTCAATGATCTATAATCTTGCAGAAGGAAAAGACAATTCCAACATTTGGATTTTTCGCCAAGATTTAAGGATTATATATTTGGTAGATGAATCAAGTTTTCCTACCTTTTTGTTTGTGGAAATGTGAAAGATAATTGCATCAGTGTTGAATGAGTAAGTCTAAAACAAAAGAAAAATGAGAGAATGTAAAAGCACTATAAGAACGAGAGCACTATAAGAACGAGATAAAATGTGCTTTTATTTAAAATTTTTAATAAAAAAATACATTTTTCATTTCTTATCGGAAACATATGACAAGTATTTGGTATTCACTGTGAGTCTACACTTAAAAGTGCATATTTAATTGTACCTAGAAGTTTCATCTGCAAACGCTTTTTGTTTACATTTGAATTTGTATTACATTTTGTTTTTAATATATTAGGATATTTCAACTATTTATATATATTACTATATTATTGGCAACGATACATTTCTATGCGAATTTCATAAGTTCGCGGGTTTACTTCCAACGACTACCGATTTGATTCAGACTATGTACTTCGGAGCCTTTAGTGAAACCCTAGAAGAGTAATTTCAAATGTATATACATTTGTTGAAGACAAGTATTAGAAATAATTCTAAGAATTACATATCAGTTTTTTTTTTTTACTTTAGCAGGACAGTCGTGACACATCAGTAAACATTTCTAATTTGCATTGTACATTTTCATTTTCTAACAATATCAATCAGTAAGCTCCTCTGAATTGAAATTTTCTAAAAGAAAATAAATATTCTTGATATTTAATTTTTATTTTATATTAAGTATATTTCATATTTTTGCTAGGTTCTTCGTCAAATAAAAATACAAATAAGGAGACTGCAGATAGATTAGATATGCCTCCACCACCTTCGCCAGCGTCTAGTACTTGCAGTGATACCGGAAGTATTACGAATAGTCATAGTAAGTCCTTAAAATATTAATGAATATTTTGCAATAATAAATGTTAATATCCCTTCATATTTGTTGTATACTTAACGCTCTTTCATCCACCAGTTTTGAGATTATTCCTTAAAATTGGTCAGCAACTTGAGCTACAACATTATAATTACATTTTTGTTTTATTATGTTTATGTACATAATATAAAAATTAATTATAACATTTTAGTTTAAAATAAATTTTAGTGTATTTAATAAATATGAAGACTTACTGATAAATTGAACGCTGGATAATATATTTATAATGCAAAAGTACAAATTATTATAATTAGAAACGCTTTTGAGTTTTGTGGAAAAAAACTCATCATTTTTAGAAGTTAGTTCAAAATCACCCATAAAATATAGATCCATCATATACGTTTTCGTATTATTTTAAAACCTCTAAGAAAGTGGAAGATTATTGTATGAAATATAGACTGTTACAGCTTGAATATGAAAACATTAGTTTAAAGTAATCTAATATTAATAACTAACTAAATAATAGTGGAATTTTTTTTTCCTTTTGCTAGTTGTGTAATTCTCGCATTTAATTTTTTTGTACTATTTTGGAAACCTTACAGTGTCCTGTATTTTAAATCGATTTTATAAGATTGAATGTAATTTTGCTTAGGCCGCACAATGAAAAATATCTTAAATATTTTATTTAACAAAATAATTTAATTTATTAACGCGATTTTATTTAAAAAATCTCTTCTCAAAGAAGACTTGGTTTTTGGAAGATACAAAATTTGCAGAGGTGCAATCTGTTGATGAAATATTTCAGTTTGGTATCAATAAGACTTTAATTGTCTGGAAAATCTTAAAAACAAAAAAGTGAACGATGTTTTGTCGCTGACCTCATCACCGTAACGTTTTAACTATGCAATATTTCGGAATACTTTCACTGCCTTGATCGATTTATTTTGTACAAAATTTCATACAAATTCCAAGCTTTGTTATGTTGACTGACAATGTGTTAGAATGATATGTTGCCTTTGAACATTAATGGAAGAAGATACCTCTAATTATTTACAAGAATTGGTGGTTTGGTTGTGGATCGAAATTTTTTAAATCATCGTATTGTTCATGTGCTAGCCGTATCATCTCCAAAGATAGAGTTAATATTAGCGGTAACCGAGCTCAAACTTGTATAAGAAATCTGTAAATTGCTCGTTGGACATTGACGAAAATTTTCTGTACATATTTAGTAACTTGAAAGTTTAGAAAATAACAATGATTGATTACAATAAATAAAAATGTGGTTAGAATAGAGATTGCATAGCTATTTGACAGTTACTTTCCCGGGGTGACCAACTTGCGATAAAAAGTTTGGCATTTCATATTACACGACTTGATATCTTATAATTTTGCAATCATTACCGACTGTCGTGCAGTACTTATGTTGGATTATTGTCTATATTTTAACGATTCTCATTACGGTTTGGAGGGAAACATCTTTTCTTAGAATTATTTCACGTTGTAATGTACTTGCAGGGAACGAAAATTCTCTCCATGTTTCAATAAATAAAATCTACTATTAAAGTTAATTCAAGTGCATGCTAACGATTCGTATCATTACGTGCGTACTAAATACAAAAAATATTCATTTCTATGCATCTAACTTTCTGCCAATGAATGAAGATTTACCTAATTCGTTTTTGAATATTTTTATGATTATGCAATGTGAAATGCCTTATTAAACGTACATATTGTTTATTACAGAGCGTCAAAAACGTATGACAGTTTCTGGAAACGATCAGGGAATGGAACAAAGAAAAGACGAAGAAGCTTGGCAGCTTAGAGATGTTATCTTTCTTGAAGATACTCGAACAGTTCCAGTTGGTAGAGTATTAAAGGTAGATGGCGCTTATGCCGCCGTTAGATTTCCGTCTTCACATGCACGTGATAGAGACAATAAGGATGTAGATGATATTCTTCAAGATTGTCGATTAATGAAAAAAGACGATTTACAGGTCTGTTATTTGACATTTTTAATATGTCTCTTCTAAGAATAAACATTTATTGTTAAACATATTTATTAACTAAGGTATCTACTGTTTTGAATTTGTATTTTGATTATCAATAATTTATTTAAAATTATAAAAATTATCGTTTATTCGATTAAACTTAGTAATTTTGTGTTTATTTGTTATATATTCGTTTACAGGTTTTGAAATCGACGGCTACTTTCAGAGCGCCTGATTGTTTCCAGAAAACACCTAGAAAAATTCAAATATCAGAAACTGCTGGTCAAATTTTAACCATTGCAGTTGACGCGCAAGGAATTCACGCAATTGTAATGTCTGGTTCGAAATTAAGTTATGTTGTATATAATATTTGCAGTGGACGCGTAGAAGTAGATAATCCCTTTCCGAGTGAAGCATCTTTTATGGGTTTATATCCGAATTATATTAATTTAACTTGTGCTGCAGAGGTAAATATTATTGATTTATTCATTAAAGAGAAACATGATATTTGTCATTTTAGCCTTAATGACAGAATGACAGTTGTATATAACTATTAATAACGTGCTTTCAGAAACTTTCTTCTTTAGAGACGGCCATGCCCATTCAAAATTATACGTTTGTGACAGATGACGTGCACTTTCAACAATCATTATCAAAAAGCATGGCCGCCTCTAATGAGGAAAGTTTTTGAAGGCACATTATATCAACAATATTTTTAGTTTATTTTGATAATGTTTGAAAGTGCATTTTTGTGATTGTTTTATGTCTTAATCGTAAGTAATTAAAACTTTAATGCCAAACTATTTTCTTCATTACAAACATGTAATAGATATTGTTCTACATCTTTCTATTTCTGGATCGTTTATGGAATGCTTGTGGACCTTTTATATAAAACATACATCACAATATCTTCTACTGATGTATACTTACATCTAACATCGTTTTTATTACAGAGCAGTGAAACGATATTAATTCTACGAGATGGTAACAGCACAATATATCCACTTGCGAAAGATTGTGCGGATGCCATTCGAGACCCACAAACTTTAGATTTGCCACCAGTTCGTTCTGTGGGGGCAGGAACTTTAGTTTTATCAGGGACCGCCCCAAATTTAAAAAATCAGGTCGCAATAATCGTTTTTGCCTTAGAACAACAGCTACTAATGCCTAAAGTTTTGAGATGTGACGTAGAAGGCGCTCGTCAAGTTCTTGCACAATTAGAGGCAGACGCAAAAACAAATCCATCGGTGATATTGAATATTTTGGATGAGAGATGTGATGGTAATAGAAATATATTCCATGCTGTTGTTAACATGTGCACTCCTACATCAAATAAGGAGACAGAAGGGGAAACGACTGCAGTTCCTTCATCGAATTCTAATCCTGGTTTAGAATGCATTAATGTCATAACTAATGCTGTTGGACCGCGCTCAGTATCTTTAAGAGAAATGATGCGCAGAGCTGTACGTACCGATAGAGAAATGAACAATTCGAATAACGATCAACACTCGTTTGTCCAAGAAGAACCAATTCCGACGCATACTTGGCCTCCAGAATCTTTTGATGCTACTTCAGGCGATGAAGATAGTTTAATGGGTCTTGGAAGTAGTGCCGCCAATAAGGCCAATGCAAATAATATCTCGGCTGTGAATGGAAATCTTATAGTTGATCCCATCGAACGTAGAACTAATGCAATGCAAATTTTACATGCCTTACTTTACGAATCAACCGCACTAGCTCCATATTTAATAGAGATGTTACGCGCCAAAGACGCGCAGGGTCAGACGCCGTTTATGTTGGCAGTGTCCTCGAGATGTTATCCCGCCGCGCTGGAGTTATTTGAGAGAATAACGCAACTTAGTTCAACTGCGGAGCAGGAAGAAATGATTTTTCCAAAAGGCTCAAATCCAGATCATTCCCCTTTACATGTTTTGTGTTGCAATGATACCTGCAGTTTCACATGGACAGGTGCAGAACATATAAATCAGGTGTGTACTACATTAAATTTCCATTAAATTATAATCTGATCTGAGTTGAGTAAGTATTATCAATTGGGAGCTAGAAATGTGTACTAATTGCACAACTTTCTTTTGTTGTATTTGTTTTAAAATTAGTTTTCATTTGATTACTCAGAGTATACCCGGTAATGTAATGCTTCTAAAACGATTTTAAAATGGTCAGTTTATATTTTATTGACTATATTAACTAAAGGTATTTTTAATAATATAAAATATTACTAAAAATCTGGTGTGAAGAACACCTTTGTATTATACAAAACTGGTGGGGTTTACCTACTCATGTATGTTTCAATTATTCTGATACATTACACATGCGGTTAAGCCGTAGTATGAGTGAAGGCACAAACAAAATGCAGTTTTCTAGAGAGTTGGCTGTGCTAACCTTTGGAAGGGCGTCGTTACTTCACATTAATTATGTGGACGGTATGCAAGGTACTTCGGCTGTCTGACAACAGGTAGCGCCGAATTTACTTCTGCGCTCGGTCTGGATAATTACGGTGATAGGGCGAGGTGGTTCTTTTCTGTGAATGTGTCTGGAAATATCCTTTCTCCAGCAGGGGCGTACCGATGAGCTTGTAGAAAAGCGAAATACGTATCTACGTCTCTGGGGATAGGATATATTCGGACACGTTCACAGAAAATATTAATAGTGAACCTGCATTTGTGTTCTTCACACCAGATTTTTAGTAATATTTTATATTATTAAAAATACCTTTGTATTATACAAAACTGGTGGGGTTTACTTACTCATGTATGTTTCAATTATTCTGATATATTAACTAAATAAAATTTTGAATTGCGAAGTAGTAATAATTTATATAGTAATTTATTTTGTTTTAACTTATATATGTCGTAATTCCAGTAGTTAAACGTTCAATAGATAAAACGTTTTACAAAACCATTTTTAATAATATAAAATAATATTTTATTTTATTAAAAATACTTTTATATTATACAAAATTGGTGATGGTTTTGCCCACTCAAGTATTTTTCAAATTATTCTGATAAATGTTTAACTTTGTATAGGATTTTATTTTTTTTAATGGAGTTTATATAAATTGTATTATTCAAGGGGTTATTGATATATCCTTAGCCTACTATTGAAACAATTTAAAGTTGGGACTTAGAATGTTTTATTATTCAACATAGTCTCCTCTGGAATTAATACACTTAATACAGCTATCCTGCAACTCCAGCCCTCCATAGCTTCTATTATCTCTTCGTTGCACAAAAATTGACGTCCTTTTAAACTTTTTTCCAATCGAGGGGATCGATAATAGTATTTTATATCCCAAAGAAAAACTGAAGCAAGAACTTTTTCAGCGGATTTTTGAACTCGAAACTTCTTAGACCTTGGAAAACTATGCTTCCACTCCATCGATTGCTGTTTTGTTTCTGGGTCGTAAAAATGGACTCATGTTTCATCCATAGTCACAAGGCGATTCAAAAAATCTGGGTCTCTTTCGAAACGAGCACAGATTAACCGTGATGTTTTCATTCTTGCTCGTTTGTGTTCGGCGTTCAAGCATTTAGGAATCCATTTTGCAGAATTTTCATATCTAAATCGACGTGAACTATATGATGGACGCGTTCATATGAAATTTTTAGTTCCTTAGTTATATGTTTCAGCCCAATTCGACGGTCTGATAATATCATGTCACGAACTGCGAAACCGAGCTTCTCATCTTCAACGGAAAGTTTTTCACTCTTAAATGACGCAATTCTATTTTTGACGGTCGCATATGATGGGCATTGATCGCCTAGTGTATTAAGCATACCTTCGTAAATTTCCTTACCACATAACATCTCTTCAAGTATTTGATACCTTGATACTTCTTGACGTAAGATTTTACAGTAACACTTTTTATATGCCATTATTTCTTGCCATTATAACAAAATTTTGTTTTGTTCAAGGAAAATGGCCTAGGCTAACTAGATATCAATACCCCCTCATATAACCATAGTGCATTTAAATTTATTGTATATTTTTAGGATATATTTGAATGTCGAACATGTGGCCTAACAGGCTCGTTATGCTGTTGTACCGAATGTGCAAGAGTTTGTCATAAAGGTCACGATTGTAAACTTAAGCGAACATCCCCTACAGCATATTGTGATTGCTGGGAGAAATGTAAATGTAAAGCATTGGTTATGGGAAATCAATCAGTTCGATATGAGCTTTTAATTCGTCTAGTGCGAGATACTAACTTAGTGGTTCTTCCAAATGCAAGGTTGGTATATTTTAAGCAGAAATTTATAATAATTGTTTTTTATTTAAAAAATATTGCTCTCAAACCCTTCAGTTTAACTATAAATATGTTTAATTGACCTACGAAAGAGCTATATAAAAAATATCTGCATATGTTGTATGTATAGATTTAATATTTTATACATTTATTAAGATATTAACATTTGTTAAAGACTGTTGTCACTTTTAATAGAGCATTTTACATTTGATAATATAATGGAATGTTTATTTTTATAGGGGGGAAAATATCCTATTATTCTTAGCGCAAACGGTAGGGAGGCAAAATCAAGAACAACGTCAATATAGAGCCGCCAGGCCTAGAACAGCATCTGCAAATTCACGAAACAAAACACCGTCATCAGATGGTTAGTATAATGATTCAATAAAGACATTTTTGTTGATAATTATGTTTTAGTTGAGGTAGATGTACCAGAACACGATTTAGAACCTCCAAGGTTCAGCAGAAAAGCATTGGAACACCTTCTAACTGATTGGAGAGCTGTTCAAAGTATGATACTGACGGGCACCAAAGAACAAAGGGATCCTCAATTGAATGAACAGCCTTATATAGGCAATCAAACCGGAACAACGCTTTTAGATAAATTTACGCATAGTTTGATTGTTAAATGTTATGTTGAAGCTTTAGAAATATTAGTCGATACGTTAGTAAGAGAGATGAAGAAGAATGATCCAGAACATGTGAAGATGGCAACATTGGTCGCGAGAAGATTTGTTCGTTCAGTTGTTAGGATTTTCGTTATTTTTAATATTGAACTTGCGCCAATGTCAAAGAAAAGAACGTATGTATTGATTTTCCTTAAATAATGATAAATTAACATACAAAAACATTTTTAATAATATAAAAATATTGTTAAAAATCGGGTGTGGAGAGCACAATATAAGTTCACATTTGCATGAAAGTATCTTTCCAGACATGTATTTCATCTTACTACAGGATCATCAGTACATGCTGCTGGCGTGATACTTTCACCATAAATACGATCATTACCATATCACAAAACCACCTAGGCAAGGATGTTATTTATGGCGAGAGTATTTCTCCGGCAGCATGTACTGATGATTTTGTAGTAAGATGAAATATGTGTCTGCATGTCTGGAAAGATATTTTCAAACAAATATGACTTGTATTGTGTTCTGCACACCCGATTTTTAATAAATAAAATTTATATTAAAAATGTTTTTGTTTTATTGAAAGTCTGGTGCAGGTTTTACATACTTAAGTATGTTTCAAATTACTTTGTTAATTGAACATACACTTTTGTATTTACAGATTTAGTAGTCACAATCAGCCAATTAGTAAATGCAGAAAAGTTTTTCGTTCTTTGGTAACGCTTGCAATACAGGAATTATGTGAAACAGCTGATTCTCTAATAGCACCTGTTAGGCTAGGCGTTGCTAGACCGACAGCGCCGTTTTCTTTAGCAACTACTATTAATGAAATTATTTCTGTAAGTATATTAATAATTTCACATCATAACCATAATCGTTACTGTGTAATAAACTTCCTATAGTATATTATGTATTAAGTTTTATGGACGTAATTTTAGTCACTAGTTTTATTAATCACTAGCGAAACGTAGCGGAGCGAATGTTTAATAAAACGAGTTGCATACGACGACCGCAATATGTAAATAAAAAAATTGGAAATTAATTATTTATTATTTTTATTTATTTATTAATTATTTATTATCATATCAATAAACATGGAAACAGTACATTTTCAGTTAATGAATTTGTTTGGCTTTCTTGACGCCAATCTTAGAAAAATTTATATGCACTTTCGTACTGACTTTAATTTCTTCAGCAGCAAATTAGCAGTTGCCGAGACAGCTGCTTGAGTAATTTCGGGTGAAGTACCAATGTAAACATCTTGTTCACTTCCACTTTCCTTTAGGTTAATTTTTCACACAAAAAACAAAATTACTTGTCTCGTGTCACGCCGCGTCGTGTTATTTTGATAGATTATGACAATGGACACGGAAAACTAATTTGATATTTTGCAATTAGAAACTCAAAAACTAACTTTAGTGCTTAACTAAAGCGCCCGTTGCTAAGTTCACCCCGTGACTAAAACGCACGAAGCCACGGCTTGTTGCGGTGTATTTAAAAGATCACTTAGCGTCATTGGCATTTTAAAGATAAAAGTAGAAAAAATAAGTTTTAATCTTGTTTTTTTTTTATATTCCAACCTTTATTTAATTAATTTGAAACTAATTAATTTTTTTTTCACAAAATTAGAATACAGGTATAGGAAACGTAAATAAATATATAATCAAAATCTCTCACACACACACACACACATATATATATACTCTCGATTACTTTTTTAACGATTCTTTGATGCTAATTTGTCCGATCTATTACACATTCTAAAATCGCCAGTTATTACATAGGATCCATTCTTATATCATGTCATTTACACTTTATAGAAAATATATTTTACAATTATGATTCCATGATAATACAGCATACATAAAATTATTTTATAGTTTATGTTCTTCCATTTTTGTATAACTAGAACTAATTTCCAGGGTTCTGAGGAATTGTTTCTTGTCGATCCTTTAGCACCACCTGGTGCACGAAGCCCTACTACTAATTCAAATATATCCGTGGCTGAACCGTTACCGTTTTTAGCAGATGCAGTTAGACGAGCCGCTACGTCTTCCAGAGATCTTGATGATGCAAATGACGGCGAAAGTAAGTAAAGTGTTAAACGTTGAATTAAAGAAAAAAATATAGAATATTGAATTAAAGGTAGTGCACCTAAGGTTTTTTATTGGCATAAATGTAACGGGTGAAATCTTGTCTTCAATTCTGCAACTTTATGTTGACATCCTGATTTTTAAATTTAAATTTGTCAAAAATTTAACAAAGTAAAAGTCAAGCAAGCAAATACATAAAACAATTTGTTTTTACTTTCAAAATTGTTACAAATGAAACAGACATGCAATATACGCGTCTGTGACTGTACACATGGACATACACCTCGAATTTTCCAGCATTTACTTCTGCCTAAGACACGTGTTTCTGCTATTTACTATCTTATTCTTTACTACTGTCTTAGGCAGAAGTAAATGCTGGAAAATACGAGGTGTATGCCCATGTGTACAGTTACAGACATGTATATTGCATGTCTGTTTCAATTGTAACAAATGCGTAATACGTGCTTAACGTATTGATATACTTAAACTTTTTTTGTATATTTCAAAATTGTCTTTACTGTCGAGTTAAATATATTTATTGTGATAACCTATTTTGGAAGCAGGTTACAAAATGAAGATGGTAGAGTTCATTTGTTTTACTTAAGCGAATTCCGGCGCATGTTTCGGTCACGTTCGGGTTATACGAACGACAAACACAAAGTGAACAGGGAGTTATTAGTATCATGCAGTAAAAATAAATTCGAACACACTATAATCGGACTTCTAATAATTGCTATATTATCACATTCGATCACCTTTCAATTTTTGCGGAGTACGGGCACAGTGCAATTCATCCAACCCAGTTAATATGATCTATTGCACATTCATCCTTCTCGCGTACATAAAATGAACCGACTAATTAAATATATTCCAAGCAGTCAACTTATAATAAATTTATCAAAATGTATCAAGAAGAACAAATTGAATTGAATATCGTTACTTCTCACAAGTGTGTTAGAATAATCGAACGAAATTAAATACTGGTAATGGGGCTAAAAGTAAATATACTGGTCATCCCACTATTATTACACTCGATATTTTGGAAAATGTAAATCACATTGCTAAACAAAATAATTAGATTTCTGGTTGTTGTGTGTTCCAAGCATTGAACTATATACTACGTAACTGAGCCGTTCCAGTTACGTAGTGCTGTGCTCTTAAAAGTATATACATATTTGAGGCAGGCGCATAGAGTAAGATAGACCACACCAGACGTCTAACTATTTCTTTCTATTTGTCATTACCAAAACGTGTATATTGGTGTATGTTTTTAAATTAATATTATTTCATAATTTATGGGTTTTATAATTTTATTATAGATGGATAGTTTCATCAATAAACGTTAGTACTATAAACTATAAATTGGACTTTTCCTTTTATCGTTAAATAAGTAGCTTCGGGTATAAAATATTAAAATTTAAGAAATGAACCGTTCTACGGCACGCATATGTTTTTAATCTATTATTGTGTTGTAATTTACAACTATAATAATAATTAAATGCGCAAGATTCATAGTATCACACTGAGTAAGAGTGAGATAACAAGCCCTCGCAATTGCGGGTTGCATATATTTAGCATTTGCCTCACTACGCTTTCGAACCACGTCCCTTCCAGTTACGTATAGTATATAGTTCAATGGTTCCAAGTAATAGGTAGAGTAAAATTACTGTCGGATGAGACTGAAGATGCGCGAGCGATGACATTACAAAAATACTGACCAACTTAAAAACATTGAGCAGTCGGCAGCGGGAGCAATGTACGTACAAGACCACTACGAAACACACAGGTCAAATGCCTGGCCTCGACTGACAAATAATCGATAAACGTTTGTGGCTCGTATAGTACACGGATTTATACTACTAGCTGTTTCTCTCATTTATGAGGTGGCTCTCTTTCTAATTACTAAAATGTGTTTCTGCGCTAGTCTCATCCGAAAGTAATTTTACTCTAGCTCCACTTAACAATTAATCTGCTTTTTTTACAATGTATCCAGTTTTGTCAGTGACATAATGATTACCTGCATAATAACATTAACCAGAAAATATTACCTTGTATTCCAATGAAGCATGGTTTCGCCTGTCCTGTTATGTTAATTCATAGAATTATACAACTTGATCGCCAGATAATCCACACAATTTAATTGAAGTATCATTAAATCCAATTAAAATTGGTGTTTGGGTGGCAATGTCAAGACAACGAAAATTATTGTGCTAATATTCTTTCAAGAAACAACAATATTCTAACCCAAAAAGATAAAAATTTAAAAAAGGTATATAACCCCTTACCACAATTATTAGTCGTATCCTAAATACGTATTTCGACAACTAAGTTGTCATCATCAGTAGGTAAAAACTACTAATTAAAAGTCGCACATGGGGCACAGTAAAGTAAGAAAAACGCTTCCGCACAACTACTATACACTGCATCCCCGTAAAGACTCTTTACGGGGATGCAGTGTATAGTAGTTGTTCTTACTTTACTGTGCCCCATGTGCGACTTTTAATTAGACAACTTAGTTGTCGAAATACGTATTTAGGATACGACTAATAATTGTGGTAAGAGGTTTTATACCTTTTTTAAATTTTTATTTAACCACAGTCTCCATTGAAAGAATTTCCAAAAAGATAAATATAAAGCAAATGACCAGGCAAACCAATTTCTCAGGGTTGCCAAATTAAATATTTGCTTCAATCATTTATAGTCACTCCATAGTATTATATGATTAGAAAGTACAAAACTGTGACATATGATACCTTGATGTAAATATTGTAATTTTAGTTTCGTATTATGTAAAAAATATATTAAAGAAATAAGTTGCATAATTCTTTTTTAGTAAAATTGTGTAAAAAATAATGCAGGTATGGCAATAGACAATGATGACGATAATGCGTCTGAACATGCTGATGGACCAACATATCGTGAAATACCCATCGTGCGTTCCGTCTCGTTAAACGAAGGCGAAAATCAAGAAGCTCCATCAGAACAACAAGAAGTAAATGCTGGTCAGGGAGAAGATAGTGATCCCGAGCTTGATTTGTTGGCAGAAACGGAATCAGACAGTGACGACAACCATAGTAATCAAGACGCTGCTTCCGCGCAACGATCGGTACAAACTGGAGCTACTGCCGGTTCTGATACAGGTTGGCTATAACTAAAAATAATTGTCTGCAAGGGTAGAATGGGTGAAGTATGTGTGCGAATTAAAATTACGTAAGGTTCCATCTGCCTTAAATATTTTATTAGTTTCTGAATTTGAAAGCAGACATTTTTCGATACTTCCGTAAAGAACATACTCTTTAAATTTTTATAATGGTAAAAACGTTAGCGATAGCAGTCATATATATATACATATATATAACGTGTGTATAAATTGTCGCAAAAGCTACACGCAGCGACGTTCTTCGTTTGGTTCTGAATAAAAAATCTTAATGTTAAAATGTCGTATCATGCTTCGTTTGTTTTCACGGGGTTCTTGAAGTTCAGACTTTTAGAGCGTAACTAACCTTTGCTCTTCGATATCTGTTAATAGAGATAGATGCAATTTAGTTTAAAGAAAAAATTTTTACTAGAATTATTTCGTAAACGTTTTCTTTTTGATTTAAAAGCTTGTTTTAAACATTTATTCATTAACGTACTTCCACGAAAAACACATTTGGCAACGTTGTAGAACAATAAGTTTGTATTTCAAAGTGAGTTCAATCGAAATCATTACTGTCAAATTTTGACATTTATGAATTTACGAAGCATGATACGACATTTTAACATTAAGATTTTTTATTCAGAACCGAACGAAGAATGTCGCTACGTGTAGCTTTTGCGACAATTTATACACACCTTGTATAGTTGAAAGGAATTATATAAAAATAAAATTCCTTTTATGTTCTCTAAGCTTTCATGTTTAGTTCAATATATCTTCAAAAATAGAAAATTTCCATGGTTTAAGTTTTGAAATATGTAGATTGATATTATGTTTGATAAATCATACTTTCAATAACTAATTCTAACTGGTAACATAACACGTTCGTTGATTTTAGTCTGTAATCGTAAAACACGTGCAATGTATTTTAAAAATTCGATTATTGGCAATCAAAACATTCACATTTCTGAAGTAGTATAAAGTTTAATATAAAAGTCTAAAAAAACATTTTTTTTCCTTCCAATTAGTGTCAAAATTTTTATTTTCACAGCAATATCTACTTCACAATGAAATCGCTTTCATTTTGATGATTATGCAACGAATATTTAGAATATCTTTCATATTTTAAACGTTCCCATTATTCAAACTGACCATTAGTATGATAATGCACCTTCTATCAACAAGATAAAATATTTTTGGTGGATTATCATAAAATTTATTTTTTATTCATCGCTGTATTTTCTAGAAACGAGCCTTCATATATTTTTTTATAAATTTGAAAATTTAATTCTAAGAACTATAGTGAAGAAATGGAGAAGTCTATTACTGCTAAAGATAAGGCGATGGGTCTTACACATAGGCTAAATACTCATTTCAGATCTCTGAACACTTTTTCTCTTGGAGTGAGAATACAAGTGTAATAATAAGTGTTATTTATTTGAAACGATATATAGTGGTATTTTTGTAGACTAATAACATTTATGGTAAAAAATAAGGCTCTAATTCATTCCTCTTGAAATTCTTTATTCTGCAAATATGAATTTTGTGCAACTAATTTCGTATATCTATTTTTCATTTCTTGCCTAGCAAAATTCTTACAGATTTTATGTTACTAGTCATTTTGGAATAGGATTTATTTAATACTGTGGTTTCATATATCATACTTTTTAAGCATTAGTAGATAATCTCACTACTAATATGGTAAAGTCTGGTATTTGAAGCAAATAATGAAAATAAACATAGAAATTAATGCAACCCCTAACAATAGAAAGTGTAGAACTTATTTTTGTAGTCGTAAGTTAATAAAATAATAAAAATAATTCTTAACATGTTGAATATGGAAAGGTCGCAGTGCAAGAGGCTTTACGGCCACCTCAAGTAATCTATCTAACATGTTGAATTATTTTTAACTATAATAATACATTTATTGTGTAATGTAATAATCATATTTGCCCTAGTGTGATCGAAAGATTCGTATGCGTGAGAATGTGTTATGTGTGTTGTGTATTTTTAAAATAATGTATTAGGAATGCTGCTATTCCCGGAAGATGAAAGCGGCGAGTCAAGTCAGCAAGAGGAGGAGGAGAGTGAAGCTGGTGAAACAGATGAACAAGACACCGAAGATTATACATTAACTGACGAACAATTGGAAAGGCGGAGGTAACTAATTCATGCCAATATTTATACATATGCTTCTCCCTTTTTCTTTAGCGCTTCTTATAGTAATTATTTCGTTATACTAAAAATAATTTATCGATCAATTTAAAACTGTATTTTATATAAAGCATTTTCGCTGAAATAAGTTATTAAGGATTAAAACATTATTTTGAGGTCATGAGTTAAACTATAATCTGATCTAAAACTTTTTGAAGTAAATGTTTCACTGATCAACGTCTATATTGATTACTTGTAGTCATTTCATTAGTACTAATTTTATAAGTATGATGACTCTTCTCCAGGTCAACAACGTACTGCAAGGACGATCGTGTGTATATTATTATATCGGATGTATTAAATCGGTTCTTTTTGCCTATTTTATATAAAAAGTAATCTGCAAAATATAAGATTGACTATAATACGAGGGTGGTTCGATATAAAAGAAAACAACTTTCTGTCACTTCATTTTTTGCCATAATTGGTGCGTTTGTTTAGATTCCCGATTCTCTCAAAATAGTTCCTATTCGCGTAGATGGCTTCTCTATTAGACTTGAATTTTTGTCTTGCCAGGAAAGTTTTGAGTTTGCGGAACAGGTGGAGGTCTGAGGGAGCCAAAGCCTGGCTTGTGTTCAGGCAATTGTAAAAAAAATGGAGCGGTATAAGAATTACCTGTAACTTAGATATTTCATACATAAGAAGGACGCTTCCTATCTACACATACAGAAGTTGCTGTCATTCTTTCTTAGTATCCCAACCAAGTTTATTGTCAAACTACCCTCGTCTATTGTGTAATAAGCATTATTATAAATAATGGAGCAAGAAAGTAATAATTAGAAATTAACGAATTGATTATAATTATATATTTTTACAGCTGATAATACATTAAAGAAAACAAAAGGTTGTATTTATCTGTCGGAATATAATAAAATAGTGCATTATTTTCCATTAAATATTGAAGCTTAAGCAATATACAGTCTTGGTTAAATACAGGGTGTAAACGAAATAGCCTGGTATACTTTAATATGTAATAGCGCGTAATAATACTAAGAGCCGGGTCCATAATCTATTTTAATTGATCCATTAGGCTTAAAAGATCTATTATACTAATATCCGGTTCCATAATATTCTTTTTAGAGGTAATGGTCCATTAGCACTAATATACCAATATTCGCCAATTAAATCGTTAAAATATCAATTAACTCTGTGTTTAACAATTCAACACAACCTATATACCGACACCGATAAATCATAAATTATTTTACAAGGAATACGAATTATACGATGATAAAATTAAAAATTATTTTGAACTATTCGACGATCTAGAATTTGTTTGTTGTTTTGCATTCTATAAAATTTTTGTGTTTTTTTTCCTCCAGTAATGATAATTCCTCCTCCTTGGTAAAGTTTGTTAGACGCATTCTTTTTGTTGGTGTACACATTATTATGTTATATCAATTGTAATATTTAGAAATTATCATTACATTATTTTATAATTTTATCTTACCCTTTCTAAGAAGAAAATATTGGGCACAAGAAACTTAACAAAATATAAAATTTTACAATATAATTACAACAAAATTAAAAAAAAATAACATGGGCCCTTGTTTTACATGTACAAAAATAATGAAAAATATCGCGATATAACCTCTCAAACATTAAAAAATGCCGGATATTTCGCGCCAATTGTCAATTTGTATGAGTAAACATAGAAGGAACTATTTTTCAGGGCAGTCACCGTATAATAACTGTAACTTTAGCTAAAGAAGCCAGTATCATTGATTATGGAATGTCGGTACATTAAATGCATCCCTAATTGGTTCAATACGGTAATTGGTTCATTTCGTAAAAGTACTTTTAGGGTATGATTATGGAACCGGCTGTAAGCATAAAATGCTAATACATGAAAACTATCTTGAACGAGATCAAAGAAAAAAAAAATGTAATTAAAGCGCCTGGCTCGATCCGACTCTGGTAAATTTAGTATTCCTTTATAACTGCAGCACCAACTACCCCTACTGAAGTGTAATGGTGAGAGTTGTAGATGCGATGATATATACTGTAAATCAGAAGTCAGTCTGTTATCAAGTTCCGTGAAGTATGGCTTGTTCAAATCACGAATTAACAGATATCGTCTTACTATACAGTGAAACAGGTGGAAATGTTAGAGCTGTTAGACGTATTTATGAAGGGCGGTTTCCGAACCGAAGATATCCATCAAATAATTTAATTTTACAAACCGTGTACAGATCGATAGATCGCGGTACATTGCATTCAAGTTATGAAGTCCGTGGCCGTGAAAGACCACGTAGGTAGTAGATGCGGAGGAACAAGTTTTGGATACCTACTGTAACTAAAAATTCAAACATAAGTACCTGAGCGGCTGCGAGAAAGATAGGCGTTTCATACATAACAATCCGTAACAAATTTATATTAAGTATTTTTCGAGCTGCGGCCCATATCCATGCAGACCGAGCCGTCTTAAATCGTATATGTACTTCGAAAGTTTGCGGGTCGGTTTTTACGCAAATGGAGTCACATTCCACCTGTTTCACGCAAATCTGTCCTTTTCAGTACAAAGCAACTGCTATTAATAAAAGAGGCAAACATAACAAAAAGAAATATGAAAATTCAATTAAAAATTACAAATGTAATTTATTGTTTCTCGGCGTGAATTTAAAATTAAGACAACTAAATTACAAATTCCATATCACCACAAAACTGTTTTACTGTTTTTTTTTCGGGATTTTATAAAGGTTAGGTCATTAACCTACTTAGAAATAACAACAGAACACCTGTTGCAAAAGAAAATTTATATATAGAAAATGAATGAATAAATGTTTATAAAACTTTTCACTCAAAGACGCATTATATTTCTGAATTATGAACGGTTTTTTTTTTTTGTGACCTCGAACAAATAAATGCCTGTTTGCTTGTTCAATCGTCAACATATAAACATATAATTTCTGTTTATTTAGATTCAATCTGAATACAGGACCGTATTTAAAAAGTTTGTGCTCTTAAATTTCCGCAAAAATTAATGTTTCGATAGAATAAATTTTTATGTAGATTTAAATTGCTCTCTTACGTATGTATTATATATTAGTGAACGTCGGCGTATTTCATTTACACCATGTATATTAGGCACTTCTTTATTTCACCTAATTTTAATACAGCAATAAGAAAAAGAATAAGAATGTGTGTTATGTATATATGGAAATATGTTTAGTAATTATTTATTTACGTGTTTTACAAAACTATCAAAACTCTAATGATTTATCTGATACATGCCTACAAATTGTGTAGACCACCCAAATATTTTAACGCCTTTGCCACGTTCCGTTGTAGGGCGTGTATATGTAGTCGAAATTATATACTTTTCTAATCATCTTCAAACATATAGGATCTCAAAAATATAGCAATAAATTATATGTTATTATACTTAAATTAATCGTTTTTAATGTGTACAAATAATTTGTATTGCTATTATTGGTTCTTGCGTACAGCTCGACAAATTTATCTTGGCCGGTGAGTCTGGATTTGTAATTTTTAGCTACAGATACATTTTCATGATATTTTTATTAATTGGCATTTTTTAGTATGAAGTGACGCCACGATAAGTACAGGAAATAAATTTAGTACCATTTTCTATTAATTTTTTATTTTTGTTTCTGAAGTCTATAATATACTTGGTCAAAGCTGTATATTTAATTTTCAATATAAAAATCTAGATGTTGGGTTAATGAGAATGCATAATTGATTTCTTGCTTTAATCTCGATGTTTAAGTAACGCAAGAAAAATAGCGTAATTTTATTGTATTATGTCAACTGTACAATCATTTTGGTATCTTTTATATCAGCATTTTGCATTGAATGACTATTATCTTTTCTTTTATAAACTTTTCCATTGAAAAAACGCCAAATTCTCGATACTGCAATTAAACAAATAATATTGTTTTGTTTTGGCGCTATCTATTGTATCTTTAGTTGCATTTGTGTTCTGATTATTTTGATTGTGTCTATGAAAGAAGCCGTTACAGCAATGCGGCCGGACATGGTCCTCGGACAAACTTGGCTCCACAAAATATGCAATGGGCTATCAGGTCGAGGGAGGCGTCGCGATCTGCCGGCGTACGCATTGCTGGCGGTTCCAATTTGGTCTTCATCGATCCCAGTACTTTGAGAAGATCCACGACAGCCAATACTGCTGTGGCAGCGAGTTCCGAACCGGTCACCATGGCCACAACGGCTAGTTGTCTTTCTAGAGCTTTTGGTAAGTTTAATGCTTATTTGTTTTATTTCACGAGAGTTCAGTATATAGTATAGCATGTTTCTTTCTTTGCATTTTAATTTTTTTTTTGTTCGAAGATAATTTAAACTATTTTTTACAAATTCATTAATGGTCATAAGAAAAATTACTTTCGTCATAAGTGCATATTCTGCTAACAATGATCAAAAATATTTGTGATACTTCTTATATGTTTTTGTAACTTGATATTTACTCATTTTAATTTTGATTATTATAATTTTAATATTTTGAAAGTTTCAAATATCACTACAAAATATGAATAGTTATTTATATCACAAGAGATGTAAGTGCAGTTTTGGGGTCGAGCATATAAGTTTGTAGTTCGAGGCGCAAGCCGAGGCCTACAATACATACGAGACCGCAAAAGCACTTACATCCCGAGTTTCATATAATATTTTTCCTACTACGGGCTCAGAATGCTAGAAAATAAGTATAATCTGCAAAAATGTTTGACGTTTGATTTTGTACATCAATGCTTGTCAAATTAGTAGGTGCGCAATATACTATGTACTTATGTATAACCAGTGTCATATAACTATCACTATGGAAGCAAAGTGATATAAATAAATTCATAAACTAATCACATGTTAAATATTAAAATTCATGTTCATCAACGTCAACGGCCATAAACCATATGTGAATATGCAAGTAGTTGCGAAGCCAAAAAGGCTGTTGATATTGCTTGTAGGTCTTTGTTACCAGTTATATTGGAATTATCGCATTCAAGTTCGTATATATGTCACAAATTGATGTGAGTTGCCAGAACAATCTTGCTAAAAAGTAGTTTAGTCAACAGGTAGCAGTTGTACATATAGGCAGCTCCGTTCCAAATTAGTGACTGTGTTTAAGGACTGTACATTGAAAGAGCAGTGTTTTTTGTGCGCAAAACGTCTTTTTCTAAAACATATTTATATGGAAATATTTCCTCTTTACGACGACAAGTGCCTTTTTGCTAAAGCGATGTGCAATTGAAAGTTTTTTCAAACAAAGTCAAAACTTGTTAACGTTCGTCTTGGTCGTTGTGATATTGCGACAGGAACTAATAAAGTAGGTAAAGAGGATGATTTGACTTGATAACGAACGAAGATAGCGAGCATCTGTAATAGCGTACTGTAATGGTTTAACGTATAGAATAAGGTAATAAAGTGTGATTCAGTGTAATGGATACGTTATTCTTGATTTTTAACCAACAAATTCAAAGTTACGCTCTCAGTAGAAAAAGTTATGGTGAGTGTTCTGGAATTATCAGAGGCACGATGAGAATGTTAATAATGCTTTATACTGTGAAGTGCTATTACAGCTTCAGACTACAATTTAAAGAAAGTCCCCAAAAAATTATTATTCTATTATAAGAATCGAAAACTCGTATTAATACTGGAGGAAATTTATGAATTCAGATGGCAACATCTATGTTCGATTTACAGCTATGATTTAGAAATTTAAAATCTCGTCTTGGTAATTAATGTTTGCGGAGAGTTCTTAGAAATAACAGTTAGTATTACAATTTTGCAGCATACATGGATTAGGTTTATCTTCATGCGTGCAAGCCGTTTGAAACTTAAATCCGGTTGCAATATATAATAAAAACCTAAGTTTCTCGCCTTGGAAACCAGGATTGTCTGTCAAACCGCTTACAATTTGCGAGATAAATGGTTTGACCGAATAAATTGATGTTATTAGTGTTATTACTTCACTATGTAACATGAGAGCAAAATGAATTGAGGTAGTAGGAGGCTGCGGTTCGTAGATCGTATTTCGTGAATTGTATTCACAATATTTTTCTGTCAAACATTTAATGACAGACTGTCCGCGTGAATTATTAATTCTTTCAATACAATTTAAAAAAAAAAACACAGTATAATCACATTCAGAATGTTTACTCAAGAACAAATGGTGTTCATTTTAGAATGTTACTTTAGTAACGGTCGACGTTTGCCAAACGGCGAATGGTATTATTCAATAGAAATGTGCAAGGAAGAATTCCAACAACGTTTTCCTGAAGTTCTTTTAGTAAATAAGAACTTTTCTCGTGACCTATTGAGAATTATAAATAACTTTCGAACAACTGGGTCTGTAAAAAGACAATGGAAAGGGGGAGGATATTGTCGAGTTAGGACCCAAAATGTTGTTAATAATGCAAGAAACGAAATTAGAGAACAACCTACAACATCTGTCAGAAGACTGGCACAACAGTTGGATATAAGTTATGGAACCTGCCGCAGTATTCTTAAACGCGATATTGGTATGCATCCTTACAAGGTTCAATTGTATCAAGAACTATTGCCGCCAGATTACGTTCGAAGAGTTGTTTCTTTAAAGCAAATCTTAACGACGACGATGTTTTGGATAAAACGTTTTTCACCGACGAAGCGTGGTTTCACCTGAACGGCTACATAAACGCTCAGAATATACGTATGTGGGCAACAGACAATCCGCATTATTATAGGGAAACAACGTTGCATCCTGTAAAAATAGGGGTTTGGTGTGCCATGTCACGTAGAAGGCTTATTGGTCCGCTCTTTTTCGAAGGAACTATAAATGGTGAAAGATATCGCAATAATATACTGGAAACATTCATAAATCAACTGCATGATGACGAGTTACAGTTAGGTTTCTTTCAGCAAGATTCCGCACGACCACACACCGCCCGTGAAACAATAAATTATTTACGTGAATTTTTTGATGAAAGAATTATTAGTGTTGACCGTTTCCCGCCAAGATCGTGTGACTTAACTCCTCTGGATTACTTTTTATTTCCATACTTAAAAAACTCTATTTTTAAAAATCCAGTGCATACAATAGACGATTTACGGAACAATATCGTGCGACAGTGCGAGTTAGTAGACGGATTTATTTTACAAAAGGTTTTTGAAAACATGAAGCGGCGCGTAAATTTATGTTTGAATGCCGAGGGACAACAGTTTCAACAATTATTGTAAACTTTTCAATAAAATATAAAACATGACATTTGCATGACATTTTATAAATATTTTAAGTTGTAAATTAAATTTGTATCAAGGAGACATTTAAGTGCTGTCAGTACGATTTATTTACTTTATAAATATAATTCACGAAATACGATCAGCGAACCGCAGCCTCCTACTACCTCAATTCATTTTGCTCTCATGTTAGTATTAGCACCAGATTGTTTTATGAATAGCCACGCAATTAGACATAATCTCTAAATATATTATATGATTCAAAATTTTTTTATAAGTGGATATGTGGATTATATATATTTCAAAAATGTATGTCTTAACTTAATATCATTTACTTATTTGTCAACTGTGTGTCCACAGTCACCACTTATAAAAAAAAAATTGAATCATATAACGAGCGATCATTAAAATTTTCACTCGTAGCTGGCCGTGTATATAAAAATTATGTCGTAGCTTTAGTCATTAAGATGTTATTTCAAACATCTGTCAGTGTCAAATATATATTTTAAAGTTTCATCAAAAGAAAAAGTAATGGCTTTTAATGATATGCATAAAGCGTTTATGGTAGAATGTTACTTCCTGACATCTCAAAAAATTGATGGTATAAAACTTTCCGTGATACGCTAATGCATTGTGTAAATCTTTTTCGTCAAACAGGCAGTATTTTAAGGAAAAAAGGAAGCGGTCCTCCTGTCAAGAGAAGTCGCGGCGTAATTGAAAATGTCAGACAAATTATTAACGAATCTCCTCAAACATCTATTCGCAGAGTTTCGCAACAAGTAGGGCTTTCGTATGGAACATGTCAAAAAATTTTAAAAAAGGACTTGCACATGTATCCATATAAATTAACTTCTGTACAAAATCTATTACCTACGGATTATGAAAAAAGAACACAATTTTGCCAATGGTTTATTCAAACAATGACAGACAATATTTTAAATCATACTTTTTTCACCGATGAACCGATGAAGCTTGGTTTTATTTGAAAGGTTATGTTAATTCGCAAAATATGCGTATGTGGTCCAGTGAAAATCCTCATTTCTACAGAGATGTTCCTCTACATCCAGAAAAAATAGGCGTATGGGTAGGTATGAGTCGTCACCGATTAATAGGACCAATATTCTTTGAGGGCACGATAACATCGGAGAAATATCGTAACGAAATTCTCAGTGTTTTTACTAATCAATTGACTAATGATGAACTCCAGGTCGGATATCTTCAACAGGATGGGGCTACATCTCACGTTACACTTGAAAATATTCAGTTTTTGCAACAATTTTATGGCGATAGGATAATACGTAGAAATACAGCGATTCCATGTCCACCACGATCGTGTGATTTAACAGTCATGGATTTTCTTGTGTGGCCATATATAAAGATTATTATTTATGAAACGCCAATTAATAATCTACAAGAGTTAAGACATCAAATCATAGAAAAATGTGAACACATCAATAACTCACCGCAAATATTGATCAATGTTTTCAATGCTTTACGAAATAGAGTGCGATTATGCTTGGTTGAGAATGGTCAACATTTTACACATTTTTTATAATATTCTATTACATTGTATAAAAATTATAAATATATTTAATATAAAAGTCAGCATTTCAAATTATTTTTTAACAATCATGACATGACGTTTGAAATTATAATGACAGATGTCCTCTAATAACTTAAGTTAGGACATACTTTTTGTGTACATGGCTTACTTGAGCGAAAATTTTAATGATCACTCGTTAGTATAAAGGCAATAAAGCTGAAAATATAATATGGTAACAAGTCGATAATTTAATGAATTAGCGTCAAAGTGTAATGGTAAGTTTACCTCATTGCCAACGTGTAGCACATAAATAATATGAAGATAGTAACAAATGCTTTATTTTTCAGTCGGCTTGCAATCAATTTGAATTCACATTTTCACTCATGAGATAGATATTTGGCCTAATTTCAAGCGGTTTAAGTCAATGCTCTTCAAATTTGCGGTCATAGTCATTATAGATATAAGAAAATCTTCTGCGCTATATTGTTTATTAATTTATTAATAAATTAAAAAATGGCATAGTGATAATAGCGTTTTGATGTTGTTTCGTGTATCTTTTAATATTAATACAATTTAATATAGATACAATTCAATGCCACTAAATTTAGTATAGTAACATTTCATAACAATAAATGTAAATAACTTTTGAAAAACTTGATTTAAGATACATACAAAGTTTGTTAATCAATACACAACACAGTTTGTTATTTATTTTCGAAAAATATGTGATATATCCAATAAAATTAATTTTTCGCAATAATGAATACAGATGATAACGGATAGTATCGTGAGCCAGTAACAATACAAGTTTGATGATACTAGAAGCCATACTCGAGCATAAGCTTGACCTTATTAATATGTTTTCTTAAAAACTTAAAAAAGGTATATAACCCCTTACCACAATTATTAATCGTATCCTATAGGATATCCTGTAGGATACGATTAATAATTGTGGTAAGGGGTTATATAGCTTATTTAAGTTTTTACTTAACCACAGTCTCCAAAGAAAGATGTTTTCTTAAGTTCTATTTTTAAATACTCGACTGAGTTTAATTTCTCTATTTAACTAACATTTATTGTAGGAATCGTAATTCGCCAAATTTCGGATCTTTTATCGTTAATGCAAGATTTACACCAAATACCCCCGACTCCTTTTGCGCATCTGGACGTAACACAAGATGATATTTGTAATATTCAGGTAAACATGCAAATGATCTACTTTTTCTTTCTGGATACATTTCTTTTACATTTTTTTATTAGATTTATTTAGAATTTCGTTTGAAAGACACATGGGATTGGTTACTCACAGTTATGGATGCTACAGAAGCTCAACTACGATTTGGTGCTTCTCTAACTCATTCCTCCGATTTAACTCATCCTAACCCTTCAGTCAATAATAACAGTGGCTCATCAGGTATGACAGATTTTCAATTATGTATAACTAAATAGAGATTATTTAAAAGTCCTTTTAGGCACGGCCGTAAGGAACAACAGAACTTCGCAAGTTTCCGGTTCGACAAGTACAGGATCTACACGTATTGTTGGATTTACTGCGAACGTCGAGAACTCAAGATCTAGACCTGAACGAGACGGTACGACATATTTGTATATTACTTATTGCAACAGTAAATATGTTACTTGTACATAATACATGTATAGCAAACGTCAATTAAGTTGGCGCAAGGAGGGGGTGCGCAGAAGTCGTTTTTAAAAACGTCCTCCCCCACTACACAAGTAATTGTTAGAATACATTTGTCATTGACGTTTGACGGAACATAATATCTTTGCTAGGGGATCATAAAGTGATACACGCTGAGAGGTTAGAATTATCTGACATTTGATGTAAATCCAAATACAAATCTCCCCACTACTTCTAATCCTGCGCGAACTTACCCCTCCTCGCGCCAACTTAATTGGCGTTTGCTATACTTTACTTTAAATTCCTACGAATTTATTGATAATCTATTGTATCTATTGTTGAATATCAAACTCTTAAATTTTATAAACAAGTATTACAAGGTTAATTAAGAATTGCTGAAAAAAACAAGTCAATCAACGGGAAACGTACAGACGCGTTTCGTTCTAGTTGGAACTTTTCAATGCACGGCATTCCTCGAAGACGGACATTGCTTTTCATTTCTATACTTTCTGTATATATAGTTAACATTTGGAACTTACTGCAAGTGAGAATTAATGAATATTAAATCTCATTCTTACATGTAAATGTCTACTTATGTGATGCGTTCATAACTACAATCCGACAAACTAAGTTTGTACCAGTATGCAGAACACACCCTTTTGCGACAACGAACTTCCTGGTATTTAGGTTAATTAAGAATTGCTTTTTGACTTGTTTTTTTCAGCAATTCTTAATTAACCTAATTACCAGGAAGTTCGTTGTCGCGAAAGGGTGTGTTCTGCATACTGGTACAAACTTAGTTTGTCGGATTGTAGTTATGAACGCATCACATAAGTCGACATTTACATGTAAGAATGAGATTTAATATTCATTAATTCTCACTTGCAGTAAATTCCAAGTATTACAAGCGTTAGAAATGAAACACCTGAAAGTATGTATTATTTATCTAAAAAGTGGCACAAAATCAAATGCTACTAAAGATAAATTGTGGCGCATAAAAATTGAATTATAGCCCTTTAATTTTTTTTTTACGTATTCATATTAATGCAATTCTTCAATAGAGAGGTAAATGTGAGAACAAATTTAGTTTTAAAGTAAAATAATTCAACAGTTACTTATATTGATTGAGTTACTGAGTTCTTTTGAATATCGGGACTGCTTGACATGTTTGCCAATTATAACTCCTCTGTACCTCTGGAATAACAATATATTAATGTGAATGAATGATTAGAGAAAAGTGGAAAATTAAAATATTTCTCGATTATCTTTTAAATACCGACACTTCATCAGGTGTTGCGTAATTTTAGATTATAGTATTTTATTTCCCATCTATTTCTCTTTGCTACCAAGTCGATGTGTATGATTATTTAAACACCACTCAACCCATTTCATATAAATTTAGTCTTTGAAATAGACAAAAACATATCCAAATTAATTAAACTGTAGGTACGCCTAAATCACGACGTATAGTACTTTGTTAGTGGCATTACAAATTTTGCGAAGCGCTTTGAATTGGAATCATTTTATCTTAATTGTCTTTGAGTCACCGGCTGTACCACAAATTGAAATTCCATATCAACATTTATTTTTCATTGTGAGATGCGATTTATATTCATTAACAAGTACATTTTTCTGTATATCATACCCAATTGGAGCTTTTTTTCCATATGTTTGCTTCGGATGTCGGCCCAAGTGAATTCCTGTATCGGCTTTTCTAGCGATACAGATGTTGGTGGATATTGCAGGGACAATTTCTTTGATTCTCCATAGTTTACATCAGTTTTCAAAATTATTCAAACGGCGTTGTAGAAGTTGGGAGGCTCGGATTTGGTCGTGATGAGTGGGCATGAAAACATATTTTATCTTATTCTTATTCATTGGAATACCCACAGTTTATAATGGTACCGAGTTCCGGTACCCTGTGGTACCCCATAGACGATAGATTTAAGAGAGCTATAAGCATTGCAAGATTTTATTTAGAAGAATCACTTTGACAAACGTGATTGCAGAATATTAAACGTTGGATATGGAAGATTTTTCTTGATTTTTGATAATAAGCCTTTGTGCCATACCTTATGGAAGGCTTGTGATATATCAAGGAATACTGTAGTACAGTACTTTTTATTTTCCAGAGCACCTCTAGCGTTCTCAATTACTCTGTGGACTTGTTGAATAGTGCTGTGTTGATGCCTGAAACAAAATTGTATGTCTTGAATCAGATTGTTTTCAGTTATAAATCTTTCGTTCCTGTTTAGTAGTAGCCACTCGAATACTTTGGATATTATGACCAGTAAGCAGATAGGTCTGTACGAGGAAGTTTCATTATGATCTTTGTTGACTTAAGTATTAAAATTATATGAGCTATTTTCCATAATTTTACTTAAAACAAATATTTGGAATATTCAGCTTATACATTCAAGTATGTTGTAGAAAATGAAAACTTTTTTGCTCCTGGTATTGTGGTGCATCTAATTAAGAAAAATTGAACTATATATTTCTGTTAAAATTTGTGCTTCCGTTGAAATATATGGTATTTGTATATTCATTTTACTTCATCAAATTTGTACATTGTAGATTGCTTGAATTAGAATGTATCTTGACACATTAGAGCTTTATCTTGAACATTTTAAGCAAATGAAATATTGGTATATAGGAAAACATGCAGATTTCTATATATAGTAAGTAGCAAAAGGATTTGATAAAATCGTTAAAATTGAAATTGTTTTTATTTTTTTTAAATTTCGAGCAAATCGTGTTTATTTGGTAAAAAAAAAAATAGAATTTGCAATGCATTATATGCTTGTCAAAGGATTTAGTATAAAGTTAAGATCAAAATTAGGAAATGAATGTGTGATTTTCGAAATTGTTTTAAGAGGATAAGAATAATTTCGCTGTATTTCACTGATCGGTCTTGAAACTAAATTGCAAAGCAAGCAATTGCAACAGTTATTTGTCACCACCGCGGACGTTAAATTGAGTCAGTTTTTGGAGCGTTAGAGCAACCATTCTAACCAATTAGTACAACACCTATAGTATTTTGCGGCTTTTGTTATATTTGCGTGAAATAAAAATTTCAATAACAAAGAAGTTATGTCTGCAGCAAATGTTTGCAAAATATGAAGTTATTCAGAGTGGAACTGGAACATAGAAATCTATAAAAATAAATAAATTTCGGCTGATATTATTAGATAGTCATATCAAAATCCTGAATTTTTTCTATAAAGCTCATTTTACCACCAGCATGCGCCAGAATCAATCGATGGCCTTTTAAAATTATTTTTTCAACTTCGTTAGAGTTTCATCTGATCGTTCTTTTGTCTGCCTGTGGGAATGATGGATGTGTGATTCATCTGTATATATAATTGGTTGAAAGGTTCATTCGAGTAACATCGCATCGGCGGCTCGTTCTCGCGCGCATATATATTTTGTCAGTCGCCGCGCACTGAATGCTGTTCAGACGATGATTGACAATATTTATATACACGCAAGCACGAACCGTCGGTGCGATGTTACTCGAATGAACCTCTCTAATAATTGGCCTATTTTCGTGGACATAGCCCGGTAATTTTCGAAGATATGTGTCTAGTTTGAATATTGTAATTTTTCATTAATATTTTTCACTTGTCACCTTTTTTGCCATCTAAAAATAAATATACGCCTTTATTGTTTGCTAAGTTTTATATATTATATCAAAACAACATAATATATACTTAATTCCCATATTATTCGACATACATATTTGTAAGTGTAGTCAAGAAAATGGAAATAAACACTCCAAATAAAATAAACTCAGTTTACATCTCTAACAACTGGCACAGTATTACGTCCAAATGTTGCTGGGAATTTATCTATGTCTGCCACCTACAGCTGTAAACGGCAACCATTACATTCGCCCGACAAATATACACCAATAGGGCATATGATGTAATATATATTTCTTAAATTACTATTACTCTACCTGTTTTTACATGAGCTCATTTCTTTTTAAACGAAGTTTTTGCATTTCGTTAGGCTTGTGCAATATGATTGTTCTGAATACAAATCAACTATAATAAATAATTTTCTTATAAAATGATAGTAATAGGTAAATTTTGAAAAACAACACCAATATATTAGTGGCTCAGAAAGTCGTTTCACATAAAAATAGTACTCATTTACAGTTAATAATTTCTTGACTGAGAACATTACTTATAAGTATTCATGTAATTTCCGTTTTTAAAATTTTAGTATTTATAATTACCGAAGTATATAATAACACTAGTATACATTTTATTTCAATACATCCTTTTATCATATATTCTACAACTGATATCTTAGGTGTTGATGCAAATGCAGCTCGGAGGGAATTTTTGTCCTACTGCTTGTCTCTGATGAGGGCACATAATGGCGAACATCTCGATTCTCTACCCGTTCTCGATGTTTCTGCTTTGAAACATGTCGCGTACGTTTTTGACGCATTGATATATTACATGAGATCTGGCACAAATACAGATACGAACGAGAACGAGGTACTAAGAGAGGGGCTGCCATTGCCCTCATGGAACGATCAGGATGAGAATGAAAATGAGGAAGGAGAGGAAGAAATACCGGTTGCTATGGAAACGGAATCTTTAGATGATCAGGAGGTGTCTAACTTAGCCAGCATGTCAAACAGCACACATAATAGTACAATTAGCTCAACTGGTAAAGGCAGGAAACATCCTTTCTTCCAGGTAAGGTTTTTTAAAAATATTTAAATAGGGGATTTCCGCTTTTACGTTAAAAAGTAAAGATGCTTTTTGAATTGAACTGGAACTTTTGTTTTAAACTATTTCAATAAAGTTTCGAATTTATTTTAGTAAATACAATTATAATAGCTCTTTATAACTATTGAAATAACGTGTTTGTATACCCAAATTTCTTCACTGATAGTTGCTCCACGTCATCTGAAAAACTCAAATAGCAGTTTGATTTATTATTTCAGCTTTCGCACGCATTAAGTTTTAAAATAAGTATCGATTTTTCTAGAAACCACTTAGTTTTTGTTAATAAAATAAAATTACTACTTGTGTCATCTGCCATTCATGCGATAAAGGAGAGTTATGTGCTGCTAAATTTGAAGTTCACTGGATACAAGGCTCAAGAAATATGACGATTATATTTGAAATAATTTGTATATTAGTTTGACTTGATGGCTTCCGCGGTCGTTATCCATGAATGCTTCTGGTATTCCGGGCTGGAACCACGTCCTTGACGTTGCTTTCTTCTTGTCTGAGGTTTCGTTTACAAACGACATTTTCAAGGCTGCTACTACTGTTGGTGTAGTAACAGTCAAAGATGTACTTTACAATAGTAAATGAAACGTCAACCAAGGAGGAAGCTGTGCCAATGAGGCGGTACCAGTCCGAATCGCAGAAGCAATCAACTTGTATATTATATTTACCTTCTAAATGAATATGTGCTCTTAAATCCACCAAGTAGATATATTTTTGTCTAAATTGGTCGCTAAATAGAGCTATAATATGATTTAGCTTTAAAAATACATATATATCAATTTCGCATATTTTATTGTGTTTTGAAAACTTAAGGTTATACATGAATATGTTCAAATTACATTGTTTTTTCGTGCATTTGCTTAAGGTGTTTAAAAATTTGAAAAATACCGAGTATATTATATTTTTATCAGCTATGCCAAGAGCGTATGGTGTTGCTGCTTCTGCTTCATGGAATGCATCATCAGCTTGTTTTTGTGTTCTTGTGCAAGTTTCTTTTCTGTTGTTTTCTATATATTTTTTCCGATACGAATAAATGTTTCACGAATATTTCGTGAATTTTGTTTTATTAGATAGATAAGTATTCTACATCTATTACACTTAAATAATAAATAAATAATAAAAAAGATATGTACTGTCACAACTATATTATACGTGTTTGAATAACGTTTATATTTATAAGTGTAGGTCTAATGTGTTTAATACCCTTGGGAGTACCGAATTCTAACTTGCGCGAATAGCTCAGATTATTGAAATAATGCGAAAATAAAAATATCTTTCTTGTACAAAAAGAGGAAATCCCCACTTAATATGAATAAGTGAATATCAAAATCAAGTGGAATAAAATTATAATTTTAGTAGTTTAGTAGTTTTAGCTATCTTTCAACTACATTTTATTCATTTGTTAAAGTGTTTGTAAAAATGATATTCCAAATCATTTTGAGGCTTTTTCTTGTTTTTTTTTTTCATTTGACACATTTTATTTATATTTAAATATATATAAATAAATCTATATGTATTCATTCGATTTTCAGTTTTTAGAAACTGAACTTTGTAGCTTTATCGTGAATTGTTCTGAACTTTTCAAACTTTTTGTTAACGGTTTGTCGAAAGTGGCCCCTTTACATATGAGGTCGATCAAATATAAACCGGAATTCTTTTTTAAAACTTTATTGGGACATGATAAAAATACAAGGGCTTAAAATTATTTTTCTACGTAATTTCCTGATATCATGACACATTTTTCCCAACGCATGGGTAATTTTATTATCCCGTTTTCGTAAAACTAAGATGGTTGCGAGGTTTATGGCGCAACCATCTTAGTTAGTTAGTTAGTGCACGAAATCTTCAATTGCAACATCGTCATGAGAACGTTGTCCCTCAAGAGCTTCTTCTATCGGTCTAAACATGAGGTAGTCGCAGGGCGATAAGTCCGGACTGTAGCGGTTCAAATGCCGTTGGCACACTTCCATACGATTCCGTTTTTGATTTTCGATGAGAAGACGAGGTGCCCACTTTGCTGACACTTACAAAACCAAGGTCGTCAGTAATGATCGTCTGAGCACTGCCAAGGCTGCTTCCCACCTCAGAAACAATTTCAGCTACTGTTAATCATCGGTCGTCCTCTAGAAGTCGGCGAACAGTACGAATGTACTCTATCACGCTGGTTCTTGGTCGACGTTAGTGACCTTCATTTTCGACTGCTTCTTGCCCTTCTAAAAATTGTTTGGGCCATGAATACTCTTGTCTTTTTAAGTATTTATTACCAATATAGACGTATAGAGATATAAAGGAAGTTACCACTTTCTTTATATCTCTGCACCCACTTAGTTACATACTCCTTTGAAACTTTAATGTACTTTATCGACGTATTAAGCGACACTTTAGGCCCTTTGAATGTGGAACCAAAAACAGCTTCATGTCTTTTATTGTACACTGCACTCATTTCATTAATATATTATCACTCTCACAGATATTATGTTTTTTATTTTTTATTCTGGGAAAGAGAAAAAAGATGCAAGTAGACAGATAACCCCAAACCATACACAATAAGAACTATTAACTTTGAGGGTACACGCTCTTGTGGAAATGACTGTACATCAGCAGTTGTACCATATATCTCAAATTTAAAAAATATTTCGGATACGAAGATTTTTTTATTAATGGATTTATATATTGTGGATAACTCGATATATTGAACTTTTTAATGTTTTATTTATTTTCTGAATAGATGTAAATATCTATGTTATCTATGTGAAGGTAGTCAATAGAATTTTCGCCATTGTGGTAGATTAGGTTACTTGAGGTGGCCGTAAAGCCTCTTCCACTGCGACCTTTCCAGATTTATTGTGGTTCTCATGCCTCGTTAGAGTACTTCCTTTATTCCTGCCCTTTTAATTAAGCTTAGCAACCTCGAGAGTGTTTTTTTAACAATAGGATGCATATCTGGTACGATATCTACTTTTACCCAAACCGGGCATTATAAAATGTGATAACACAAATTTATTGAAATAAATCTACTACATTCAAGAGATCATTTCACAAAAAAAACAAATAGTTATTATATAAAACAATTGTTTATAGATTGGAATGACTAGTAGTTTATTACATACATACAGTATAGCTTCATTAACCCGGACACATATGGGATCAGACATCGTCCGATTTTAAGTGTTGTCAGGATTTTCGAATATACGTTTTATTATTAATAAAAATAAAGTTACAAAATACAGACAGAATTCAAAATTTATTTATTAAACTACGTACTAAAACACTCCTCTATAAATTGGTGTGTAATGTATACATACATATATACTACCTAATATTTATCAGACATGAAATTAGTAATAGTCGACTGTTGTAACTTATTTAAACGATTTTGCCTTGCTTTTTCCGCTAATCTTCTTAGTAGCAAGATATCTTGCATTACCATGTTGTTTTCTTCGGCCTACTGAATGCAAACCGAAAATAATTTTACTGCATCTGCGTTCTTAATTTTTTTGGAAAATTCCCTTCATTCTCTTGATTTTCTTCTTCCTCTTCAATGCATTCTATTCATCCTATTCATTTTTTTTACCGTTGCCCGCTCTCTTATTTCATTGTCGGTTAATTAACATACTTCTTCAACTCTCTGTAAATCTTCTTTAATTCTGATTAAATCATTTTTATTTGCACAACCTGTTTTTGCTAAAGTCGCAAGTGGAATTTCATCTTCTGGAGCCCATTCTTCTTCTAACGCAAATAATTGCGATCAACACTTTCTAATATTGGTGATACTTATATTTTACCATGCCTTATTTAAATTCATAACTGCTATAATCCTTCAAAATCTTCACAATGTCCTCATTTGCTTGAGTATGTACACATATAGTAGTAGAAGCTTTCTATACTTTACTTTAATGTTTTGCATGAGATTCTGATCCATCGGCTGAATCGAAGCCGCACAGTTCGGAGGAACAAATCACATGAAAATTGGGATCAGTATTTATCTCGTCTTCAGATGAATGCGACGGCGTATTATCAAGATATCATATTAATATTTCCTAAATTATTTAACAGATGGAATGAAGTAGGTTTTGAACCAGTCCTTAATCAAATTCCTTGTCATCCATCCTCTGGTGTTTGCTTTAGAAACAACAGGTAGATTGACGTTTTAAACGATCTTGGGATTAAGAACTTCTCAATTATCAACAGTGGCAGCTTATTAGATCCTGTCATATTGCAGCATGGCAGAAGTGTTGCTCGATCTGTAGAAATTTTTCTTCAGGGTGTTGATTTTTCATTGTTATGAGACCAAGTGTTTCCACGTAAAACCCTCAAAAAAATAGCAGTTTCGTGTCTGCATTATATATTTGGTCTTTGGACAGGCCCATTTCCATAATGACTTGCATAAACTTTTCTCGAAAAGGAGCTATAGCAGCCACATCACTTAAAACACGTTCGTCGCAAACTTGCAAATATCTTATGCCGTATCTGTGTTTAAATTTGCAAAGCCATCCATTACTTGCCATAAAATCATTTTTTTCGGTTAATTTTTCGTAGAAAAATTTTGTTTTTGCACTTAAAATTTCTGAGGTAATAGGGACGTTTTTCTCGATGTAGGAGAAACCAGTTATATAGCGCCATTTCTATTTCTGGATTTTCTGCTTTGCGTAATCTTTTCTTTTTATCTGAAATGTAAATGTTCTTAAATCGTATAAATAACATAACACTAACGCAAACTCACTTATATCTCCATACGATTTCGCTACATATTGTCGTATTTCATTCTTCTTTTGTTTAATATTAAAAACACTAGATTTTCCAACGTTAAATTGTTGGGACACATAATACTGTTTCTTTTGTCTAAGCTGTTTAGTATGGGACACTTTTCACAAAGACTTAAGGTTTTTTGTTTACGCTTTCCGCTCGTCAAAATGTAAATAAGACCACTGCAATGTTACGTTGTTACTGAACACGAACATGAAATAGCATGGCAACTGAACTGTGGTGTCCGAGTTTTAGAGTCAAGTGTTCGGCAGAATTTGCCGTTCGGATTTCTGGAGCGTCCGTGTTATCGTGTGTCCGTGTTAATGAAGCTGTACTGTATATTATTTTTGCAATTAGCACATACCATTTCTCTTTTGCGATCTATTTTGGGACTCACTGAGCAACTTTTTCTCTTGATAGACTCATTTGTTGGAGATGGATCAGAGATATCAATACTTTTTTCATTCATGCATTTGCCAATTGCAACAACGTTTCCTCGAGCTTCGGACCATCAAACTTTACACTTTGTACACACTTTTTTGATACCATTATTGCTTTTGTACTACAACTTCACTCAATGCAGCTTGTGATTCAACTCAATGACAAAGTATGCTGCACGACTATTATACATCTTGTAATAATACAGGTTCCAACTTGTACACACATGCAGACAAAAATACTTGTGCGCTTCGCAGGCCCAGTTTATGTAACTGCAAAATAGTGGACTAGGAATTATTTTCTAATTTAAAAAAAATAAAAATTATTTTACCTGAGAAATAGTTGAATGAATACCTGTTTAGACCATACCAGAACGCTGGATTAATTGAAGAATATTTAATACAAATTGTAAGTAATCAAATATTACCCCGGGCCTAATAGGCCCGGTTTATGCATCGTAGGGTTACATATAGTTCCGCTTTAGGATATTGATCTCCCATTTGTAGGAACCGCGTTCTAGTTAAACCTTCATTCACATTGGTATAGTACATAAATTGCGGGTTCCTCTTCCTCTTGGCAGAATCTATGCGTATACTGTTTTTTCTGTCAGGCCCATATTTATTCATATGTTGTTGAGGTTTCAATGCCCTGTTAATAGGCTTATCAACTGAACAGACTTTCAGTCTCTATTCAGTAGGTCCGTTGTAAACTTGGCAAATATTGTCTAAACAACTTAGATTTATTTTCAGCCCACTTTTTCATGGCTGTTTTAATAATGAAAGAAAGTCCAATGAAGGCTGTAGACGAGGCCTGTCTAACCAATTCGTCCGCCTTCTCAGTAGACCCGTAACTTTCGTGTCACCGGACCCAGGGTAATGTCACTTTCTTGTGATCACTGAGCTCGTTTAAGGCATACATACAATCCCATAAAAGTTTGGTCTTGTAACGAAGTAGACAAAATTTTAAAAATGCGCGATGGACGTTTATATTTTAATTTGTACTTGGACTACTAGAAGATATTTAGAACTTCTACTTTGCCCGTAATTATGCGAAAAGTAGTATATTTTTCAGCAGATCCAAGAAATTACTTAAATGCCATATAATTCTAGTTTATTTTGCTTCTTCTGTCCTGAGTATTGACGAATCACTTTAAATTGTTTAATAATTGTTAAGATATTCAACAAGAAAATTTTAGACAAGTTAGAAATGTATTCTTCAACAAAGACAGAATAAATATCTTGTTTTGTTCTCGTTGCACATTCTTTTCCTTTCTCATAAATAATCATGCATTTTAAAATATCGCAAATCTTGAAACTTGTCTGATATTATAGTAAATAAAAACTAATATAAATATGCATTTATAAACAAAAATTTGTATAAATACTTATCCTGACTTATTTTTAACCATTCATTTATCTGAAAAAGTGTCCATTTGTGTCTTTGTCCACTTGTACAGTTCTGTTCAAATAAATCTGGGACAACTTTTTTGGTGTGTTTTATTTGTGGCTTTCAACATGTTAGTTGTAACTAGATTTCATTAAAGTTTTTGGCGGTAGTTACCAAAAGGTCAAATTTATTATGATTTTACAGAATCATGATTTAACGAAATGATTGTTAAGTTTTCGTGGAATTTTTCAATCTAAACATGTCTTTGGAAAATGTAATTAGACTTTGGCACTTTGACAATTGTATTAAATAAACTCTATCATTTTTTGTGGTAGTATGAAAACCAAGGTAAATTGTTCAATTTATAAACCAAAATGACATTAGAAAATTAAAATTGTCCCAGATTTATTTGAACAGTACTGTACCTTTATAGTTATATTATTATTAACTTGGTTTAATGCCATCTTGCAATTGATTACTAATTACCAATTTCTTTATCTTCGTGGTAGCATAAATTTAACCAAACTGTCCAATTTGCAGAGATCGGAATCGACATTATGCTTAGGTTGTCCACCACCAGATCCGTTTGAAACACCCATGGACGAGGCATTGCCTCTTGCAGACCAACCTCATCTTTTGCAACCGAATGCAAGGCGAGAAGATCTGTTCGGAATTCCGAAACAACCTATTACATTAGCGTCAAATAGTAAGTATTAATTGTAAGAAACATAATAATCAAAACAAGTTATGCTCTTAAATCCACCAATTAGGTATATTTGTGTCTAAATTGGTCGCTAAATAGAGCTATAGTATAACATAACTTCAGGTACTTCAAAGTAAATTTTATTTGATTTCTTTGACTCGATTTGAAGTTAAACATGTATTCAAATTTAATTTTAATGACACCCCCGACGTACAGTAAATATTCTAATTGTTATTTTCACATTGGTTTTTCCCAACATATTTTAAAGATACAATTCCCTTCTAACAATAATGATGTTTATTTATTCTTATTGCTATTTTATTTCTTAAGAATTTTGATGAAGAGTTTCTGCATTAGTCACTCTAGGGCTTCCCCAATCGTCGCTCAAGGTCTCATCCTGATTGCAGACTGAAGCCACTCTCTTTTACAGGATTTTATGTTCATATAGCAGCACATCATTAAGAAAAGATTATTCAGTTCAAATCTATTATCCTTGAACTTTCCAATGCCATAGCAATACAAAACAATCTCACTGTAACCTAATAATTCAGACCATTCAAAAGTCCTATGTATATTTTCCTGGAGCAAATGAACATAGGTTTTAGTTGCAGCGACGTAAGCAGCAACAAGTCTTAAAGATATTGAGAGCGAAACAACAGCAACAGTCTTTAGAACGCCGTATCAACCCGGAAGACAGAAAATACGTTATGTACTAACTTATGTGATAATACAGTGGTCTTGATACTAATTTTTTCCATTGAATGCGATTAAACACACAACGAACGGCGCAGGAGGATCAAGGAAATCGTTTTCTTCTAGTCATAATTTTTTAAGAAATATATCGTTGTTTGAGCCAACTTAAAATGTTCAGTGTTTGACAATTAATTTATGGACATGAAATTTGTTTACGTTCCCATTCTCTAAAAGACTCCTACATGGTTTTACTAGCTATCCATGCATAATTAAACCCATTAGATAGTATATGTGTATTGCTTCTATTAAATATTTTTAGATTCTAATTCTACAAATCCACTAGAATCATTACCGGAACGTTTGAGCCTATCGTCAAGGACCACAGATTTCGCCATGTCTCAACCGGCAAGAGCAAATCAACCGATTTCATCTTCTTTAAACGTAATGGGACCACATCCGCTACATTATCCACCAAATTATCCAGAGGACAATGGGTCGCAAGAATCATCTGCCAGTACCAATGTTTCAAAAGAAGTACAAGTCCAAACAGATATAGCAATACCAAGCACTAGCAACGTCGACCAGCCAGCTGCAGCTAGAAAGTTGAAAAAGTTTTTGTATGATTATTCTAAGCAAACAACTAGGCATAATGAAGTAAATGATGACAGACCACAGGATCTTTCTTGCAATAGAGATGCCCAACCTTTAGCAAATGAAAGTAATGGAGTCGAAGCTCCAAAAGAAGGTTAGAAATATTAATATTATATAAACCACTGTATTTTTACATATAATTATGAAATTTGAGTAAGAAATTATATGGATTTAAGACCATATTTTTCTATAATAATTAAATTATTTATTTTACTAGAATTTGGACAAATATCGTCTAGACCGCAGATAATTGTATCTCCTAGGAAAAATAGTCAGGACTTCTTGAAACATAATAATACACCCTCGTCCCTATTTCCTGGAGATGTCAGTCAAGATTTTGTGATCCAAAATATTGGCTGTAGTTCAACGTCTGCTTCCAATTTAGCGTCACTTCCCTCATCTAGGTCTCCAAATAAAAGCGTTATAGTTCGAGCTGGTTCATCATCAGTAAGTTAGAAATTATTTTGTCTGTCGTATAGCGAAATCTCTGTCTTCTTAAATTTCAACATTTTTTACTTTATCAAATAATGCAATTTTGCAGTAAAAATAAGGGAAAATTAATTAAGGTGAAAAAGTAGTTACAGTACTTAACCATACTTAATATAAAGTTATAGTCTGTTCGCACTTTAAAAAAAAAAATAGAGTTCTCAGACTATATTTATGTCTTTCTAGTTATATAAAAGTTATGCCAGATTGTCTATTTTAATTTATGTTAAAATTAATTTTTTGAAAATTTTGTAACGAAGAAAATCTACTTACACAAGCTTATTATATTGCATTTGGGTATATTTTATTCAAGTATTTTCCACGACAAAATGTGACGGCGCTGTACTGTTTTCTGATATGCGAATGGATTATAGGTTTCTTAGTTTTTAGAATTAACCATAAAATGACATTGTGACACTGACGCTTAGTAAAAAAAAAAAACCAAGTTTTCATTTCTCAAACAAAAATTATATTATAATGTAAAGTGATAAAATATTTTGTTTTTAAATATTTAAGTCATACAGAGAGAGTAAGAAGTATGGCTGCAATTTTGTAAATATACATTTAATTAAATTAGTAAGGAAAAGATGGCAACGCCGCGCTCTCTGGCGTATGTATTGTATGCATGTCGGAGTAGATATTAATATCGACTTATTAATGTTTATTGTAATAATAATGAGCTAATAACAAACATCTATTAATTACATTTCATAAAGTATACCCTTTCAGTTCAAGGCCAAATTCAAAGCATGTGTTCAATCGCGGAAACAACCGTTTCTCATAAAATATAAACGTCATATTTTGCAATATTGTCAAAATTTTAGTATGTTACTTGCATATAACCAAAGAAAGAATATAACGGGTGTTCAGAAACATTCGAAGTCAAAGTAGTCCTTGAAAATATGAAGTCATGTCTGATATAGATTGATACATTTACTTAATACAATTTTATAGGTTATCATTAGAGAACGGACACGCTTACCACATGACGCAAAGCCCAGTGCAGTACTGGTGAAAGGCTGTATTTCTAAAATATTTAATTTTATTTATATAATTGGAAAACGAACGGGTGGTGATCTATAAAATTACGAAATACATATTTATTTAATACAAAAGTATTTTTAATAATATAAAAAATATTATTAAAAATGGGGTGTGAAGAATACAATACAAGTTCATATATGTATTTTTGAATGTATCTTCTCCAAAGACGTAGATGCGTATTTCACATTTCTACATGATCGTCGGTACGCCCCTGTTGGAGAAGAGACACATTCAACAAAACATAACTACGTTGCTATCTCGCAGAAATTATTAAGACAGAGCGTGAAGAAATATTCAGCGCTGTCTATATAATAACCGCAGAACTAGCATCGTGTTTTTATAGTCGGTAACCACCGTATTTATAAAAACTGTATTATCGTGTCTTCATTACTTGTCGGCGTGAACCGAATGCGTATATAACAACGTATTTTGAAACATACTTGAGTAGGTAAAACCTTACCAATTTTGTATAATACAAAAGTATTTTTAATAATATAAAAATATTATTAAAAATGGGGTGTGAAGAACACCCCTCTTCTCCAACAGGGGCGTACCAACGATCATGTAGAAATGTGAAATACGTATCTACGTCTTTGGAGAAGATACATTCAAAAATACATATATGAACTTGTATTGTGTTCTTCACACCCCATTTTTAATAATATTTTTTATATTATTAAAAATACTTTTGTATTATACAAAATTGGTAAGGTTTTACCTACTCAAGTATGTTTCAAATTACGTTGTTACATACTTATTTGTTGAAAAGTTGTATTTATAAAGTTTTTAATTTTATTTATATAATTGGAAAACATACGGGTGGTGATCTATCTATCTAAAATTACGAAATACATATTTATTAATTAATTTTATTTATATAATTGGAGAACAAACGGGTGGTGATCTATAAAATTAAGAAATACATATGTATTTGTTGAAAAGTTGTATTTTTAAAGTTTTTAATTTTATTTCTATAATTGGAACATTTTTATTTGTTCATTTTGTCGTTCAAGTTGAGTAAAGGAGTATTAATATTGACTAGCAATAGTTTCTCAAGGTTTTCTTCTGTGAATTTTGTTCTCTTTGAATTAAGTACATCCTTATAAATAGAAAACGTCCTTTCTACATCGCAACTGGTTATAGGTGCACATTGGAAATATTCTTTTATTTCTTCATATTTAGCCGTTAGATTTTGTGGAATTGTCTCCATACATAATTGCTGCAATGTAATTAAATCTGGATTTCTATTAAGAATTGCTTCAAACTTTTGCCGAAGGCCACATCCGAAGTCACTTGGAATACTTTTCAAATTATTAACAGCCACATCTAATGTGGTTAATCCGTCATTTAATTTGAGATTTCGATTTTCAAAATAAGTGATTAGTTTTGGCAATTTTCCAAAGTATTCGAGAAGAAAGTACAACTGATTTTTTAAATTTGGGATTTGTGTGAGCTCCTTGCACTTACCAATACTTCTAGCATCCTCCTTTAGCAGTGTTACGAAATGTTTTAGACTATCGAAATTCTCAGCATAATAACTAGTAGCTTCCAGCCATGTTCCCCATCTAGTTATTACTGGAGTGGGAGGCAGTGACAGAGATGGAAATTTTTCCCTGAAAAGAGCTACTGTCAATGGTGCTTTTCTGAAAACTTTTTTAAAAGCTGATACAAGTCTATCAACTTCCGGAAAAGTGTCTCTGATATATTCACAGATTCTGTGGAGAGCATGTGCTACACAAGTAATATGCAGCATATTAGGATATGTTTTCTTCAATAGTCTGCCTGTTTTTAACATATACGCAGCACTATCACTGACAAATAAAAGTATTTTTTCTTTGTACGTGGCGTCCGAATGAAGTATTTTTTGCATATTCTCCTTAATGGTTTCAGCAACTGTTTCCGCATCAACTCTATTTATAACACTTGTTGCTATTACATATGAGTTATAGGGAATAGTTGGATGTAGTACACCAGCTACAACATTTACCAGAATAATTGAAACATACATGAGTAGGTAAACCCCACCAGTTTTGTATAATACAAAGGTATTTTTAATAATATAAAATATTATTAAAAATCTGGTGTGAAGAACACAAATGCAGGTTCACTTATTAATATTTTTTGTGGACGTATCCGAATATATCCTATCCCCAGAGACGTAGATACGTATTTCACCTTTCTACAGGCTCATCGGTACGCCCCTGCTGGAGAAAGGATATTCCCAGACACATTCACAAAAAAGAACCACATCGCCCTATCACCGTTATTATCTAGACCGGGCGCAGAAGTAAATTCGGCGCTGCCTGTTGTCAGACAGCCGAAGTACCTGTCTGACAACAGGCAGCGCCGAATTTACTTCTGCGCCCGGTCTAGATAATTACGGTGATAGGGCGATGTGGTTCTTTTTTGTGAATGTGTCTGGGAATATCCTTTCTCCAGCAGGGGCGTACCGATGAGCCTGTAGAAAGGTGAAATACGTATCTACGTCTCTGGGGATAGGATATATTCGGACACGTTCACGAAAAATATTAATAAGTGAACCTGCATTTGTGTTCTTCGCGCCAGATTTTTAATAATATTTTATATTATTAAAAATACCTTTGTATTATACAACATTTACCACACAGCGTCCTAACATATCCACCGTTTCGTCGGCGCTTATCCATATGTATTGATTTAAAAGATGGCTTCTAATGCGTTCTACTGTTCTCGTATAGCACCTAGAAACATAATATTTGCGTAAAGTTGATTCATCAGGAACATTTCGACCAGTATATTTTTTCCGAAATATTTTTAAAGTGGGATTGCTAAGTTTATTTAATGGAATATTAGCCGCCATAAAAGTTTTACAGAGTTCAGATGTTTTTGCGATCCTAAGTGACGAATTTTTGACGATATTTTACGGATTTTGTAATAAATTTCGGAATCACTGACAATGGACATACAATCAGTATGACCGTCAATCCAACTCGCCATTGTTTTACAATGCCGTTCTCGACATTTTTCCATATCATGTCTGAAAAAGTAACTTAAACAATGCTCTAGATCTAAATAAATGAAAACTAAAAATGTGTGCGTAAGTTATTGAAACTGAACGAAATTCAATGCACACTTACGTCGAAATAATTGGTAGAAATAGATTCAATCAAACGATATTAAACAGGATCTATCACAAAAATTACGATGTAATTAACAGTTAAAACTATGAAAACAAGAAACTTACTCACAGCACTTTATTTATCTTACGAAATATAAACTAATAAATAAAATACATTATAAAAACCCCGCTTCTATCTACGCTCATGAAAACACTTTAAAAAACACTATATTCTCCGAATACAATAGCAGAGTTGTCCATTGTTATCGCTGCGAGACCAGGTGGCCGAGTAAGTCAAACAAATACATACTTCATTGAATTACGCCGGGATGTACTCTGCGACGTTATACACAATTCCAATTCCCGATTGCGTTTTATGGAAATTGCATCCGTTCTCTAGTTATCATACACGCAAATATCAGTTTATGTCGAAATATATTACTTTAATATGCCATATTAATTAATATAAACTAGTCAAATAATGATTTTAGAAGGTAACAGTAATTAATTTGCAAATTTCCAATTAAGTATTTTGATATTTTAGAGAATTCTTGCTGAACAATAGCACCTCTTCATGCGATAACTGGAAAAAATTACATAATCCAATTAATATGCTTTTATTCTTGTGTAATAAAGCTCATCTAATCTGCAGTAACATGTAAAAAGACAATGCAGAAGTAAGAGGAAGTAACTTTACAAGTAAAGGTTTTATTTATCTTATAGTGACAATAGTATCTAGTTATCGTACTAGTTTAATATATTAACATTCAATCAATTATTTTAAGAAATGGCTTAAAATAAATTTGAAACAAATAAATTGTTTGTAGAGTCCTTAGATTACAACCTTATAATAAATATCATAAATTGTAGTTGTATAAATTACCAACAATAATGACCATAATTATAAAAGATGTTGAAAATGTCCACCATCTTCTTCCAAGCATTTTGCGCACCTCCACCGAATGCTACTAAATACATTTTGGAGTATGGGACTATTTCTAATTTCACTAATTCTATTTATAATTCTGTCTTGGAGATCTATATAATCTTGCACTGGCACTTGATAAATTGAATTTTTAAAAAAAGGCCATTAGTAATCACACGGTGTAGGATCACAAGATCTTGGAGGAAATTCATGATCGCTGTTCAAACTAATTAAATGATTTCCAAACACTTCTCGTAACATATTCATTGTTTCCCCCGCTGTGTGAGCTCTAGCACCATCTTGTTGAAAGTATCCCCAAGCTAGTTCATCATCACGAAGTTAATTAAAGAAAGGCAATAGTATTTCCTGTCGATATCTTTCTGCAGTCAAGGTACCATTAAAAAAAATTGGACCAATAATCCTTCTACTTATAGCGCACCAAACACCAACTTTCTGAGGATGTAAAGGAGCTTCAACATAAAAATTATTGGGCTTTGTATCACTCCACATTCTCATGTTTTGCGAGTTAACATATCCACTAACATGAAACCATGCTTCGCCTGAAAAGAAAGTTTTGCCTAGGACATCATCATTAAAATTATTTGTAAACCATTCGCAAAATACTAGTCGTCGCGGATAATCAATATCGAGGATTTCTTGCAAGCAAGTTATACGATATGGGAATAACTAAATCTTCTGTTAAAACTTTATGGCAAGAACCAACTGACAACCCGGTTTGTTGAGCAAGAGTTCTTACTGAAGTTTTAGGGGCATCAGTCATTATTTCTCTAACATTCCCTCCCAATCACTTCTTCTGTCCGGACTTTCGGTCGCCCACCACCCTCTTGGCGTCCCACACTACCAGTTTGTCGAAAAACTGGAACAATTCTGATTAGTGTACACTGAAAAGTATTATAATCAAAAGCAAGGTTGGGAAATTCATCTCGAAATTCTTCCAAACAAGCTTGAATTGAATACTTCCACTGGCCATCGATCATTTGACCATTTCGAAAATATGCTTCAACCATGAATGCTTTGTGTACGTTAGTAAATACCATTTTCAAAATTAAAAAATATAAATTAGTATCTTCGATATTAGATTCTGACAATTTTTGACAGACAACAGTTGACATTTAATAATTATTACAAATCAGATATAGCAAACGCCAATTTAGTTGGCGCGAGGAGGGGTAAGTTCGCGCAGGATTAGAAGTAGTGGGGAGATTTATATTTGGTTTTACATCAAATGTCAGATAATTCTAACCTCTGAGCGTGTATCACTTTATGATCCCCTAGCAAAGACATTATGTTCCGTCAAACGTCAATGACAAATGTATTCTGACAATTAGTTGAGTAGTGGGGGAGGACGTTTCTAAAAACGGCTTCTGCGCACCCCCTCCTCGCGCCAACTTAATTGGCGATTGCTATACTTAAGTAAAGATATACGATTTTTTGTTCAGAGCCCACTTGACTTCGAATGTTTCTGAACACCCGTTACATAATCTACATGTCAAAATAATAATAATCAGTAAAGTGGGAACATGAATATTTCAAAAGGATTGTTTCCTTTCTAGTTTTGTATAAATATTTTTTTCCACTCAGAAAAACTATGCGGAAATTATTACTTTAATATTCGATCAAAAATTTATGTAAAAAGAAATATGACAAGTCAGATATCAATAATTAAATGCATGGATATTGAAAAAGATCTTTAATGTTAAAAAGTGTTTTGTATTATTAAGAATGACATACTTATTGAAAGGATTTTCTTGCAATATATCTGGGCTAAGATTGAGAATGTGTGAATTCGATGTATAATTTAGATGTTTACTTAATTTATATATTGTTTATATTGTAAATAATTTTTAATATATTGGAAAAGAATGTAAATGTTCGTAACTCTCTAAAATAGAATTAAAACCTTTTGAGAGTTGTCAGTATACGTTTTTAAATTACACTTAAAATTATAAATTAAAAAAAACATTTATATAGGCTACATTAATATTTTATTGTTTCTTAAGAAAATAATGGTATAATAATTCATCTTGTAGATAATGCAATCCAAATCCATATTATCCTCTATTAGATCATCAAACTACGTTTGATATTTTTGCAAATTAGTGCACCCCAATAAAATAAAGAAACTTCATTCAAATGAAATAATTTCTTCACTGCTTTGTATCGTGTACATGCAAATGATGCACATTGATGATTTTTATAGCAGTATTAATGTTACCATATTAAATTTCTACAAAATATAAATACACAAATATTTTGTCAAAATAAGATAGTTACCTGGTTATTAATGTTTAGTGAAATTTTAGAGAAGTAAACTTACTTGTTTTGGCTAAGTAAAATCTCGAAAATATATATCTTATTTCCAATGTTATTTTTAAACTAAATGGACTATTTATTATAAAAATAAATAAAAAGTAATCAGTTTCTGATTCTGACTCAGAACTTAAGTAATTTATATTCATTATTTTTGGAGTAATCCCAGCTCTATCAAGAAATTGCTCTCGCTCGTGCCATTTTTTAATTAAATTTTGTATGAAAATTTTGGGAATAAGATACGTTCACAATATTTCTTATCGTATTGTGTTCCACAAACGTTCCCTATATTAATAGTGATGAAAATTACAAGTGTTTTCTGATGACGGTAATTTGTTGAGGCATAAATTATCGACAGATACGAAACATACAGCCATTTTTGTGTCTAATTATTGAATTGCTTTCGTCAATTTTTACCCTAAGGATAGTTTTTTGCCATTTTATTGATTTTCACTGCTTAAGGTGCTGCAAACTATGATATGTACTTAACTTCCTAATCCAATACTAAAATTTCACGGGTTGGAAGAATAGCTGTCTGATTTAGTTTTCATCAAGAAAACTACTATATGCATTATTCTTATTTATTTTGAACATATAGTTGGTTAAGTTTTGCAAGAAACTTTTTTAAGAACTACAAATTTTAAAGATAGTTTAATAATATACGAAGTATCTGTTAAAAAATTTAATTGTCAAACTTTTGATTTTTTACTTCACTCTCATCGGGAGTAGCACCTAAGTCACATATGAGGCATGTTTCTTAAACAAAATCCATTTTGAAATAAAAACAAATCTAACTACAATGTAGTCGCCATTATATTTCTATACTGTTTAAATTTTTTTTTTTGTTCTGCAAAACCTCTATCATCGGTGTCAGTCAATTGTTTAAGAGGTAAAAATATATAGTCCATTCAATTTAAGAGAAGAAAGAAGTAAATGGCGCTGCAATCTGAGTGCAATTTACACAGGATGAATTTTGTAATAAATCATAATTGTACGTAAATGCAATGGCAATGTGAAGAATGTGTTAAAATTACCTCAAAAGAAATATCTACTTATATTTTGTTTTACTAGCAAACAAAATTATTGTAAAAAAACTCTATGATAACCTCTATTTTTTGCGATAAAGATCTTAATATTTTTTCTTATTTGATAGAGCAATCATGAATTGTTCTTAATAACGATTATAGCAGATATGTTGGTATTCAGGTGATAATTGTGCACACAGAAGATGTAAATCTAATAAATTTAAAGGATTAGTAATGGCAGTTGCATATATGTATTATAATTATCATAATATTTATGTATCTCTTAAAATTACTGATTGCGTAACAAATATAGTATTTTACAAAATACAGCTATTTTAATAAATACAGTAATAAGAGAGCAATAAGAAAATTTTTTCGTATTTTGGACAAAAATTTTTCTAAATCTATAAAATACAAGCTGTCCCGTATCGTTTAGTTCAAATTATAGGAGTGTAAAGTAGACTTAATTTCAAGTAACAAAAACGCAAAACTTGTATATCGATTTTTATTTGTTTCAAAGTTACAGATCTATGAATGTGATTGTCAGATCATGAAAAAAAATGTCATCCTAAACTCAATACAAACTGATTTTATTTTAAAAAAATGTTATATGATTCAATAACAGGCCTGTGATTGTTAACGTCGCATAATAAAATGTTACCCTAAAATAAATAAACACGTGTCGTAATGCATACAGTAATTTCTTGGAGATCTTACAAAAAAGAGTACTGGAAATTGATTTATTATAAGAATGTTCTTACTTATTTCGTAAGTGCTGAACCATGAATATCATACAATAAAGAAATGTTCAGATGACTGTTAACGTTGCATTTTTTAATAAAGGATTACATTACGTTTCAGTTCATACAACAGCTTACTAGTGAGTGGATACGTTTTCTTTATTTAAAATGCCTTACCGATTTTCTTCTGAAGAGTATACGGACAGATGAATCTACGTTCACGAGAAGTGGTGTTACAAATCTGGGAAACCTGCATAGGTGGTCATCAGAAAATCCTAAAGCTATACGCCCATCTAAATTTCAACATGAATTTTCTATTAACGTTTGTGCGGCCCTAATCGATGATTTGTTGATTGGTCCTGTCGTTCTTCCTGCGTGGTTAAATGCGGACAATTACCTTCAATGTCTTATTGACGAACTGCCAGGTCTTTTAGAGGATTTTAGACTGAATGTTCGACGAGGCATGTGGTTTCACATGAATGGGGCACCACCACATTTCGGAATTCCTGTCCGAAATTGGGTTAACGTCAATTATCCAAGATGGATTGGTCGAGGTGGTACTGTTGCATGGCCACCCAGATCATCCGATCTTAATCCCCTTGACTTTTATTTATGGGGGTATATGAAAAATTTAGTCTACGCGCAAGCTTCGAACACAAGAGAAGAGTTGTTGGATCGTATTCACCTGGCTGCCGAGCAAATCCGACAAAACAAGTATGAAATTCGGATAAGTACTTCTTCTGTTGGCTTACGGGCACAAGCCTGCATTCAACAAGGAGGTGGACATTTCGAAAATATTATTAATCGATCTTTTTTAAATAAAATCAGTTTTTATTGACTTTGGGATTACATTTTTTTCATGATCTGACAATCACATTCATAGATCTGTAACTTTGAAACAAATGAAAATGGATATGCAAGTTTTGCGTTTTTGTTACTTGAAATGAAGTCTACTTTCAACTCCTAAAATTTGAACATAACGATACGGGACACTTGCATATTTATTTAAAAATATTTTTATTTTACAAAAAAATACAGTAAATACATATTAAACTATTAAAAAGCATCAACATAATTTAAATTATATTTTGAATTATTATTACAGCAATATGTCGTATATATTAATACTCATTTCCAAGATCAGAACCTGAATCTAATGAATTCATCCAATATTTACAATAAAAGCCAAATTTTCTAGTATATTGTCAATAATATAATCTAAATCATACATTTTGTTGTCTTCTGTGATGACGTTATACCGGATTTATTACGATTCTTCTTTGGGTATTACATACTTAGAAAGTGTTTTTTGTCCGTTTGTGAGAGATGTTTTGTACGAAATGTATAAAAATATAATGTCCGCGTCCGTTCGTTAGAGCGTTCGCTTATCGGATAGTAATTTTCACTAAAAACATAATAAAATATAGCAAACGCCAATTAAGTTGGCGCGAGGAGGGGGTGCGCAGAAGCCGTTTTTAAAAACGTCCACCCCCACTACTCAAGTAATTGTCAGAATACATTTGTCATTGACGTTTGACAGAACATATTTTGTAATGTCTTTGCTAGGGGATCATACACGCTCAGAGGTTAGAATTATCTGACATTTGATATAAAACCAAATACAAATCTCCCCACTACTTCTAATCCTGCGCGAACTTACCCCTTCTCGCGCCAACTTAATTGGCGTTTACTATACTTGTGTATAGGAAATTTGTCCGGTTACGAGAGTTGTCCGCTCATAAGACCTGTCCGCGTGTGGAGCTTTCACTGTAATCAAGTATATTATTAAATGTCTATGAAAAATGTCCTGGTTTTCGCCTTTCTCATGTTTTTCCGCTTTCAAACATAGGGTGTAACTCTAAAATAGAGTATAAATCGAAGATATAAAATCTCAAATATTGTTTTGAACAAAGTTACGTATAAAACTAATTGAAAACAAAATAGAGCTGCTTCGTGGGTGTTTACATGTATACAATATATTTGTATTTAAAAATATTTTTGTTAACTTGATATATTGAAAAATATTTTCATGAATAGAATTTAAGTGCGTATGTTATGTAGACTTGTTTTTATCCCATACGTAATAACTAGAGAACGGACACGCTTACCACCCAGTGCAGTACTGGCGAAAGGCTGTATTTCTAAAATATTTAATTTTATTTATATAATTGGAAAACGAACGGGTGGTGATCTATAAAATTACGAAATACATATTTATTTGTTGAAAAGTTGTATTTTTAAAGTTTTTAATTTTATTTCTATAATTGGAACATTTTTATTTGTTAATTTTGTCGTTCAAGTTGAGTAAAGGAGTATTAATATTGACTAGCAATAGTTTCTCAAGGTTTTCTTCTGTCAATTTTGTTCTCTTTGAATTAAGTACATCCTTATAAATAGAAAACGTCCTTTCTACATCGCAACTGGTTATAGGTGCATACTGGAAATATTCTTTTATTTCTTCATATTTAGCCGTTAGATCTTGTGGAATTGTCTCCATACATAATTGCTGCAATGTAATTCAATCTGGATTTCTATTAAGAATTGCTTCAAACTTTTGCCGAAGGCCACATCCGAAGTCACTTGGAATACTTTTCAAATTATTAACAGCCACATCTAATGTGGTTAATCCGTCATTTAATTTGAGATTTAGATTTTCAAAATAAGTGATTAGTTTTGGCAATTTTCCAAAGTGTTCGTGAAGAAAGTACAACTGATTTTTTTTAAATTTGGGATTTGTGTGAGCTCCTTGGCACTCACCAATACTTCTAGCATCCTCCTTTAGCAGTGTTACGAAATGTTTTAGACTATCGAAATTCTCAGCATAATAACTAGTAGCTTCCAGCCATGTTCCCCATCTAGTTATTACTGGAGTGGGAGGCAGTGACAGAGATGGAAATTTTTCCCTGAAAAGAGCTACTCTCAATGGTGCTTTTCTGAAAATTTTTTAAAAGCGGACACAAGTCTATCAACTTCTGGAAAGGTGCTCTGATATATTCACAGATTCTGCGGAGAACATGTGCTACACAAGTAATATGCAGCAAATTAGGATATGTTTCCTTTAATATATATGCAGCTCTGTCATTTACTAATAAAAGTACTTTTTCTTTGTACCTGGCGTCGGAATGAAGTATATTTAGAATATTCTCATTAATCGTTTTAGCAACTGTTTCCGCATCAACTGTATTTATAACTTTTGTTGCTATTCCATTAGCGTTATATGGAATAGTTGGATGTAGTATACCAGCTACAACATTTACCACACAGCGTCCTAACATATCCACCGTTTCGTCGGCGGTTATCCATATGTATTGATTTAAAAGATGGCTTCTAATGCGTTCTACTGTTCTCGTATAGCACCTAGAAACATAATATTCGCGTAAAGTTGATTCATCAGGAACATTTCGACCAGTATATTTTTTAAGAAATATTTTTAAATTGGGATTGCTAAGTTTATTTAATGGAATATTAGCCGCCATAAAAGTTTTACAGAGTTCAGATGTGTTTGCGATCCTAAGTGACGAATTTTTGACGATATTTTACGGATTTTGTAATAAATTTCGGAATCACTGACAATGGACATACAATCAGTATGACCGTCAATCCAACTCGCCATTGTTTTACGATGCCGTTCCCGACGTTCTTCCGTATCATATCTGAAAAAAAAATGAAAACTAACGCGTAAGTTATTGAAATTGAACGAAATTCAATGCACACTTACGTCTAAATAATTGGGAGAAGTAGATTCAATCAAACGATATTAAACAGGATCTATCACAAAAATTACGATGTAATTAACAGTTAAAACTATGAAAACAAGAAACTTACTCACAGCACTTTATTTATCTTACGAAATATAAACTAATAAATAAAATACATTATAAAAACCCCGCTTCTATCTACGCTCATGAAAACACTTTAAAAGACACTATATTCTCCGAATATAATAGCTGGCTTGTCCATTGTTATCGCGGCGAGACCAGGTGTCCGAGTAAGTCAAACAAATACTTCATTGAATTACGCCGGGATGTACTGAGTGACGTTATACACAATTCCAATTGCCGATTGCGTTTTATGGAAATTGCATCCGTTCTCTAGTAATAACGTGCCATCGAGAAAAATCATATTTTGACTATGTAAATGTTTTGAATTGGTACTTTAGCCACTTACACATAATGACATTCATAACTTGACATTTTATTGTAAATAGCCACGCATTCTCGAATTGAATATTGCCACCCACCATTTACTTTCACACCTGTACGGAAGTAGTTTTGAAAATTTTGAGACAAACGTTCAAGTAATAAATGTCATTATGTGGAAGTGACTAAAGTAACAATCTATTCACATAATCTAGTCTAATTATGATTTTTCGCGATAGCACGTTATGTACATTTAGCCTTTGTTGAAATATTGATTTTCATTGTATATTTAATGGTTTCTTCCAGTTTTTTACATTTTATTGTATTAATTTGAAAATAATGGTGTATAGACACCTTGGTTTTTTCTATAATTAATTTTCTTTTCAGAGTCAAAAAGTTGGCGATACCGATATAATCATGTCTGTCGAAAATCAACAGACGGAAACTTTAGAAAATCAAGAAATATCAGCTAATGTAACTGTCGTAACAACGCCCAATACTAATAATTCGTTAGAATTAATGCGACCATCCATTGGTCAGGCAGTCTCTCAAGATCTACTACTGGGCAGGTGGAGATTATCGTTAGATTTGTTTGGGAGAGTTTTTATGGAAGATGTAGCTTTAGAACCTGGCTCTATAGTATCAGAATTAGGAGGATTTCCTGTTAAAGAGGCCAAATTTAGACGTGATATGGAAAAATTGAGAAACAATCAACCACGGGACCTTACACTATCTAAGGTTAATATTGTTTAGTTTTTAACAACATTGTATATGTTTGAATACTATGTTCCAATTTATTTAGTAATTGTTACTGTTCTTGTTACATACTGTATATATTATTTATTTGAAGAGAAATTACACTTTTCTAAATAAAGTTGATTTATAAAAATAATACGCGACTAATTTTTGTATTGTAAAATTATTTTATGTTGAAAAATATTTTAAACGTTGAAGTAGAAAAGTTCAATTTTATACGTATAAAATTTGTTTACGGGCATGTTAAATGTTTTTCGTCAATCAGAAAAATTGTAATATTTTGCTTTTCTACGTCATCGTTAACTCGGTATTGATTATTAATGCAGTATTTCAAAATACGTTTATAAGTAATTTAAAAATTATTGCCAATTGTCAGAGAGTATTAAAAAAATAATATACAGTAAGTACTAAAAAAATAATAGTTTTATGAAACACTTACAGTGTATAAATAAATTATAAATTATTTGAAACTTTGACATTTTACATTAAATACATTTCCTTATAAACAATTTAATAATGCATTTGCTATTTGTTATAGATGGAGCGTGATAGAACGCAATTGATTTTACAAACCTTCAAAGAATTAAATACCCAATACAACACGTACAATAGACGATCATCTGCTTCACAACCGCCCTTAGCTGTAAATCGTGTCAAGGTAACTTTTAAAGAAGAACCTGGAGAGGGTTCTGGAGTTGCTCGGAGCTTTTATACAGCTATAGCAGAGGTAAGAGCCCCGACGTTTAACAATAGAAAGAGAATATAAAATTCAAAGGAATATAAAACTTCTAATAAGGGATATTTCTTTTTTGTTATTTAGGTTCCCAATACATCATTACCATATATTTAATTTCATTTGGATTAGTTTTTTATACAAATATTTTTTTTATAACTTAATTTAGAGAATACATAATAAATTGTTATTATTATATAATACTATTCAATAATAAATTTTAGATAGTTATTGGCGATTGACGCTGTTTTTTATAAATTCATATTAGGTATCTAATTTTGTACAAAAAGTTTTGATCTCGCAATTTAGCAATATATTCAGTCTCGTTTGTAAGTGATGTCAATCTAGTCACTTGAATGACGTAAATACACTTGTTAGGAAAGATGATCCCTGCGTCATAATATAACATTGTATGATTCAAATCAGTATTTCGACGTCATATTAAATACTGTAAATTGCAAAATGAATATGGAAACTATAACTTCGTTTCCGGGTCAAATAAGTTTGTTGACAGTCGGTTGAATTTGTAGGTTATTTGAACATATACTAATAGTCAATTACATCTTAGCCATATACGCCGTTCACGATTCGAAGACGTGCACGTCATCAACAGTATTTTCAGATTCACCAACACAACAAGAATAAACGTTTAATAACAAGAATAAAGTATAATATTTATATAGACACCACTGTGAATGCATATTTATGACGGTGCGAATGTTCAGTGTTGACACATATCGTTCTGACATATTTTGGGTCTGCTTACTCTTGGTTAGCCATACCGAAAGCATTTTGCAGCCAATGTAAGCGACTTGTTACGTCCACGATTACAAACTGTGAAGCATAACGCAATAATGATGGACCGTTGCTAACTTTATCAGCTGTGAGAGAAGTAAAATCGCATTTGTATTTTGCCATAATTTCATGTTACATATTGCACTTATAACCTAAATATTGCAAGTTTGACATAAGCATTTACTACCCTAGCCTAAAATGAAAACAAATCGATTTGTCAATGGGTTTTGAAAATGATTTGGCAGCATTGTTTTGACATCATTGATGACGTGCACGTCTTCGAATCGTGAACGGCGTATATTGCTTTAAAGTTAGTATAAATTAAACAAAGTTGTGTAAACAGCAAATTAAATTAAACTATAACACCACATGAAAAATAAAATAAACTATCAAGAATTTACAACATTTATGTCAACATATAAGATTAGGTAATTCTTTAATCATTTGTCATAGTGAATTAATGAATGGCAAAAAAAGGCTTATTTAAAATATACATATACGAAATGATTCATTATCTACCTCTTGTATACATATAATAGATATTAAAACACCACCAAGGTTTTTCTATCGTTCAAAATATTGCAACAAATTTAAAAAAAGTTCTCACGATTGTGATCATACTATTCTATCATGTCCTGCCATTATAATTTTAACAAAAATTTATTTCAAAAAATATGTATTTATAAAAAGAAATCAATAACAATTCGATTTGTATAAACTACCGAACACAAAAACTTTTAACGAAGTTGATCATATCTAATATTAATTTTTTAAAAGCTGTTCAATTAAATCATGAAAAATGTATATGCTAATAATAACGCTTTATATATTCAATGGTATTTATATAGGAACTGTTCCGTAAAAACACGTTGTAAAGCAATTATTAAAGGAATTAATAAAAACAAATCTAGATTAAAGTTAAAGCGGTATGCTCGGTTTCTGAAACATTTCTTCCAAATTACACAAAAACTACAAAAGATAGGTATATGAAGGTGAAATTAGGTATATCTATATAATTATATATAAGGTATAATCATAGACAAATCTCCAAGAATATAGTATAACTTAGTGATAAGTAATTGGGCAGCGTTTAGCCCCATCTCGAATCTATGGACGTGAATTAAAATAGAACTAACCTTAACTTATATTTTGAATGTTTTGATAAGTTTTTATTTCCTTGTTTTAAGTAGGGATTGGCAAAATATACTTTGTCCGGCTCACTAAAACAGTATAATACGAGTACGTTATCTCAGTCTCGCATTCGTTAATAGCAAGTTAATATCAATTCCACTCGAAAAATGCTGGACAATACCATGTAAATGTAACCGTCTGCCGTATGCTTGTCTTACATTAACAAAATAATTTGAAACATACATGAGTAGGTAAAACCTTACCAATTTTGTACAATACAAAAGTATTTTTAATAATATAAAATATTAAAAATCGGGTGTGACAATACAAGTTCATATATTTGTGGATGTATCCTCTCCAAAGACGTAGCGATTATATTATTTGTGTTATACAAAATTGGTGAGGTTTTACCTACTCATGTATGTTTCAAATTATTTTGTTATATACGCATTCGGTTCGTCCGTAGTGAAGACACTATAATACAGTTTCTATAGATATGGTTGTTACCGTCTATAGAAATACGTTGCTAGTTCTGCGGTTATGTAGACAGCGCTGAATATTCTTTCACGCTCTGTCTTAATAATTTCTGTGAGATAGCAAGGTAGTTATTTTTTTTTTGAATGTGTTTCTTCTCTAGGAGGGGCGTACCGATCATCCTGTAGAAAGGTGAAATACGTATCTACGTCTCTGGAGAGGATACATTGACAAATATATGAACTTGTATTGTGTTCTTCACACTCGATTTTTAATAATATTTTATATTATTAAAAATACTTTTGTATTATACAAATGAAATGTTATATTTTTTACATATTGGTTGTATTTTTCTTTAAAGAAAGAATTTCCTTATAAAAAGTCTTAGGATGTGTGGCTTCAACAGTCCAGCCTATGACAAAAAAATCCATACATTAAACTTATAAGGTTTGTTCCAACTACCGGTTTCGTTACAGTACGCGTATCGTTTGGTGATAATTTTGTGAGCAAGCGTTAATTTTGCACCGCTTTTGGACCAGTGATAATTATACAGAAGTTGGAACGTATTTCTGATCGTTTGGTTATCAATCTATTTTGAGGTACTGCCAACACTAATAATTTAAATAATCAACTTTGTTCTGTCCTATGATGTTGTGTGATATGCTATTACTAACTGTAGTTCTCACAGGATGAAGTTACGTAATGCGCATGTCAGTACAAACGGTATATGCTTCAGCCTGTAAACTATTTTGACCGTTCCGTGACTGGTTTGTGTACCATCAAAATTCAGTTGGAACACTTTTGGTATCGTTCAATGTACGGTAAAAAATGAAGTTGAACGCTTTTTCTGCAGTGCGCTTGTACCGGATCGTTACTGTACGGTTTGTTAGCGAGTTGGAACAAACCTATATTTGTTAACAGAGTAACATTCAAGCATTACAAATGATATAGAAAATGTGAATTTACAAAAATAATAAAGAATTACCTAATAGTAAGATATCTTTGCCTGCCATTATAGTACTTTTCTTCTAAATATTAGGACAAGAACTTTCTCATACTACTATTACAACTTATTACTAGAATCAATAACTGCTTCCTTAAAATATCTTCTGCGGTATATTTTGATGTAGATGGAACATTATGAATGTTATCCAATATCAGATTTGTTGGTTTATAGGCAGCAGAAACATAAACTGATTCTAAATTACACAAAATAGTATTATAACTGCATATAAAAGGTGTCCCATTAAAACTGTTTATTTTGAATTTAGCGCCATTTTTGTGTCGGTCGTAAATCGTTATTGTTTGACAGCTGTCATATGTACACATTGAGGTTTAGCCATGGAGAATTAGAAATTGTAAAAATCCACTACCGAATGGCGAGAGTTTTGCGGAGATGGTTCCAAAATGTCGGGGATTTTTCGGTCACCATAACGCACCTTCACGTCGTACAGTGGTCCGATTATTCGAGACAATTGGGTCAGTTCAAACCCAAAAGAGACCAGCAGTTCGGTCTAATGAAAACATAGCAGCAGTGAGTGTTGACCAGAATCTTTCCACCTCGATTCGCTATCGTTCTCAGTAATTGAGACTTTTAAGAAACAGTTTACAGAGAATTTTGACTTAAGATCTGCATTTGCATGCTTACAAGATTCAGCTGGCACAACATTTGAAACAAACAGACCATGCGCAGCGTCGAACATTCACAGAATGGATCTTACAGCAACAATAAGTGAATGGTGATGTTTCAAAGAGAATAATCTTTTCTGATGAGGTGCATTTCGAACTTGATGGCTATGTGAACAAACAAAAGAATTGTCGCGTTTGGAGAGCTGAGAATCCAAGAGTGGTCCTTCAACGTCCCGTGCATCCACCACGAGTCACTGTTTGGTGTGCATTTTGGGCTGGCGGAGTGATTGGGCCGTTCACAGTTACGTCTTTATCAAATGGGTATCTATGGAATCTAATCAAAGGAGACAGTCTTAGTCATTAGATAAACAAAGAGAGCAATTTCATTTTTGGTCTCAGTATACTTCTTCTGGGGTCTAGTTTTAAATGCTACTGGTGAAGAGTTTCTCTTGCCTGACAATCCGTCGTGTACGACACTCCGTGATGTACGCACTTAAACATTAGCACTCGATACTCCCTAAACACTTGTTCATTAACATTCAACTAGATTCTAAACGACGACTTATACTTGCATCTTTCTACTGCTTACTACTTACTACTCACAAAACTATACCGACTGGACGATATAACGGAGCCGTAATTATTCTGATAAACAGACCACCTTCCCGCATTCTGACAATATGTAACACCCAAATTCAAATATCTGCCGGTAGAACTCGTTGTATCTTGCCTAACACCTCTTAGAAGACATACTTTGTACTGCCTTTATTGCACTCTTTTGTCAACGGCTACAATACTCTTTAAGACACATTGGAAGAGCCAAGATATTGTGCCATATGAATACTCCTTGGACTATAACTTTAATCATTTAGTATGGAACGATTTTAATTTACATTTGCATTTTCTGTTCCTAGTTTCTTTGCTACAGCAATTTCCAATCACAATAAGTGTAAAAGAAAAAGAGGAAGAGAAAAAATATATGAATCCATTTTTATCCTTTGTGTTTCTTGTTGAATTTTTCTTTTCCTTTCCTGGTTAATGTACGATATATTTCGCCATTATTTGCAGCGTCTTTTTCCATTCTTTTTCCAAAATCAGCTCTGGATTTTGATTTCTGTTTGAATTTGGTACTCTTTTTGAAGTTCTCGATTTTTCTTAACACCAAGATACTTTTTCCATACCCGCTTTTTCTTTTTTATCTTTCCCTTTATTTCTTTACTTCGTGGGGCAGTTTGATTCTTTTTGTTGGTGCTTTTCGATACTTCAACGTTTTTTTTTAGCAGTTATGACCATATTTCTAAATATTATCCACTGTTCTCTTAAGTTTAATGGTTCCAGTGGTGTTAAAATTTTTAGTTATACCTTCTAACATTTTAACTTTTAACGATTGATTTATTAATTTAGATATTTCAACAAGATATCTGTACATTATGCCATTTACTCGTATTCGCAAACACTTCCTTCTTTCTTTTTTGTCCCATATCTTCGACACGTGCATAATTTATCTCAGACAAAACAAACGCAGTACAAAAATTCCCACACTATTCAAAGTAATAGCAATTTAGAGTTAGTGTCATATTTTTAAATATTTGGAATTGGTATTAAATCATCATTAAGTGAGGGAAATAAATGGTGGGATAGATTGGTGGGAAAGTTCTTGGTCAATATATTTAAGGGTGTGTACCGAAAATTTGATACAAACACCGAAAATGTTATTTAAGATCAGTTGCTATTTTTCAATGTGTGGCAGCGGCTATGGAACACTGCGCGGATAACTTCGAGTATTTTACAGTCCGACATAATTTGAAATTTAAGTGTATGGGGGGATTTAAAATCGTACTCTGAGTTTGATTATCATGGTTATTGCTGAAACAACCAAACTTCAGTAATCATAACATTCATAAGCCACAAATATAAACTTTTTCAGAAATTGCATATTTTTGGGATGGAAAACTGCAATTTAGTGTTTTTAGTACGCACCCTAAATATAGAGCATTAATAATTTTGTGTTGCACGAATTTGGTTGAAATATTTCATATATTTGAATTTTGCTATAAATCATTGTCAATATAAAGAAACAACCAGAGAAAATATAATATGAATGCAAGTTTTAAAAAATTAAACTAATAAGTACCATCGTGCGATATTGAATGCGGGCACCATTAACGGTGTTCGTTACCGTGAGGTGATAAAGAACTTTTTCTGGCTTCAAATTGCTGAAATGAATCTCGAAAACGTGTGGTTTCAACAGGATGGCCACCAAGATCATGGGATTTGACGCCGTTGGATTTTTTCTTTGGTTTTTTTTTTGTAAGGAAAGGTGTATGCCGCTAATAACTCAAGAACAATTCCTGAACTGAAAGACGGGATTCGAATTTCAGAATAGACGGTCTTAATGGGACATCTTTTATTAATAGATCAGTTGAAAATGCTACAAATGATTACCTACCTGGTAAATAAAGTGTTGGTATGACCTTTGATATTAGTCTATTTTAGTTTAAATATTTTGCGTCAAAATGCTTTCTACAAATAGTAAATGAATATCGTCTTTTCTAAATGAACATACTCCTGTAGCATTAATCAAGTGTTGAAACCTGGGATGATGTTTCTTTTAAAAATTCATAAAGTATAGATCCTTTTGTTTAATGCCACCTAACATCATGGTATATTGAATAAACATTTTCAAACAAATCACCCCTTTCAGCTAAACAATAACCTAATCTGTCATAAAAACCCTGTTTAAAATTTAATAACATTTCGTTTGTAATCCTATGAAGTGCTTGTACTATATTTTTTCTTAGTTCTGCTAAATTTCTGGCTCTATCTTGCTGAAAACCATTGATTTCCAGTTCTGAAACAAATTTAAATATTTCTGTTCATTCAAATTTCCATCTATAAAAAAAGGTCCAATGATATTTCCAAGTAACCCAGCCCACACAATTAGTTTTTGGTGATATTGTGTATTTGCAGCATCTAGTAAATGACAGTTTTCTCTAGACCAATATCGCGCTCTCGATGGATTGTGCATACCGTGCAGTGTAAAATTACTTTCATCAGTAAAAAAATATTTTTTTATGAAATTTGCATCCGCATTGGCTTTTTCATGATATGATCGTAAAATTCCATTCTGTGTTGTTCGCCATCGGGAAATAATTCATTTGATTTGTTTAATGTGTAAGATCGATATTTATTTTTCTTTAAAACATTGTGAACTATTTTTGCAGAAACACCGAATTGCTCTGCTATGGCTCTGCTCGATGTGGTCGGAGTTTCTTCTACACTGGCGTTAATAAGTATATGTCGTTCTTCAGTAATGACAATATTAGCTCGTTTAATCCTTTTGTGATATACCGCGAAGCAAGACAACTATCAGTTTCAAATCCTTTTATAATTTTATGAATAGTACCACACGACGAACGTACATTGTATGTTTCTTCAAATAAATGAACTATATTTCTTATTGAATTATCTCTGTGATACCACTTTATAACTTGCTTTTTTCTAATAATATTGTCATTTTATGTCAATAAATTAGTAAATAATACTTTGCAAAACTCAAAACCGACATATTACAATAGTGACATATTGCAATGACTTACGTCATTCCCACCCACAGCACACCCAACTTGTTGTGCGGTATTTTCAGTTTTCAGTATTTCCAGTTGTCTTTACCCTTATTCTATACAAGCGTGTGTATAACTATTTCTTTACTATTTAATAGTATCAAGTTCAACCACATTTTCACTTTATCTGCGAAGTTCAGTTTTCTGTTACTACTTATACTATCACTATTTCATGTATAAAGTAAAACTAAAAAACCGGTTTTGTTCAAAACAGTTAATTTATCGGCAAGAGTTTCTGTATTTAGTGCCATCTTGAATTCATGGACAATTGCATAAAGTATTAATCCCTAATGGATGGAAGCATGCAGCTTGTATCTGATGGCATCGTTTTTGGGGGAAGTATGTAAACAGATCCACTTCTGATCCAAAAAACTTTGTTAATAGAATTATTAATGCCATTCTTTCTAGAAGCGCAGCTGTTCTGTAAGGAAAAGACCATGAAAATTTTGCAACATAGAGTTTTGAGAGAAAATTAGGATTAATCCTATTAAAATGCTGGTGGTCTTATCGGACAGGATAATACTATAGAAATAAAGTGTCCGTACAAAATTGATTCATCCAAATTAGATACGAGTCCATTAGAAGTTGCAGGGGAACGTCATTTGCAATACTTATGCAGAAGAGATAGACATTCTTTTAAATAAAAAGCAGCTACTTCTATCAAATTCAATGACAAAAGAACTGTTAACCGTTGTTTAGAGTAATAAAGGAATGGGATATCCAAGTTGACCGAGACTAAAAATCAGGAGTGAACACTTGTTACCGAAGCGGTAGAGACCTTATCTTACCTCTGCTAGCAGTTGAAGGAAAGATAGAACAATATTACAATATTATTTTTATGAAAAAAATATTTAAGATTGTACATAATTTATTATCTTTAAGTATAATACCTAATTCTTGATTTGCATTTCTTTGGTTATATCAGCCTGCTTAATTCTTCAAAAAATAAAATAAAAAACTAGTTGGCAACATTTTGTAATATTAACTGCATTTTGAGCTGCTTCAAATTATGTGCTTAAAGATGGTATCATTAATGTGACAAATGAGCATAAGGAACAATAACTATAGTACATGACATAATTTACACAGAAAAGAAACTGAAATTTTGAAATACATGTCTCACAATTTTGAAAGAAATTACTAAATCCACAGACGGCTTTACACAGTTAAAGAAATTCATGAATTTTGTGACCTTGAATTTATTCACACGTGTAATACACAAAATTGTGAATTGCTTGTCAACAATAAATTCATGAAGAAATTGACGAATTAGAAACAGCTCTAATTGTTCATCAAGTTTTTAGCGAAAGTCTTGTTACATTTCGGTTTAAAAGCTATTTCAACTTTATATCATCAAGTGATGTAAATGTGAAACTCATAACTGTTGTAAGTAATTAGTGGTTATCGTTTAAATAGATCAAGTAGGATAGTTTCTCTCTCAATTTCTTATTAATATTCATTTTCACTGTACAAAAATCAACATACGTTTGATATAACCTACTAAATGTGTAAGTACAAACACAAACAAGGATTAATTTTTCAATAAAATCATGGATTTCTTTGACCGTGTAAAGTCGTTTCTACGACTTATAATATTGTTTTTCTTATAATTAATTTTATAAACAATCTAGAAATAATCTTAAAAACGAAACAATCAAAGAATCGCGAACGAAGTATGTACATACATTCATACTCATTATTCGAATTTTTCTTATTATAAGTGCACTTAATTTACTTAAAGTTATTGCTATTACTTCTTACTTTATTATCACTTGAAATATTTTTCTTTTATGTACGATAAACTTAAAAATAAAAGCACTGAAAGGATTCAAGCACATCGAAAAATATAAATGCTTTTTGAATTAATCATTTTCCCCATACAACTGTACGTTTGTTTCTGATATACATATATTCATTTGTTATAGAAAAATTTGTGCACATGTGCACTTATTTCTTTATATCAACGTATACACATTTTTTTAGAACGTCATTGTAGAATTAGAATGTTCTTTTTAAAAAGTTATATAATATAAATAATATTTCTCTTTTCTTACTAATACGAAATATTTAAAAACGGATCATTCACATAAATCTGTCAATACGAACTGTAAGATAATAATAATATAATATTTAGTATATTTCGTTCAGAAGTTTCTTCCAACTAGGCCCTCTCTTTTTCTGCTTAACATTCAAGAACCTACGGCGATATTATATATCCGTCTTTACCATTGGTTTACTAATTAATATGTTGTAAAATTATTTAAAATATTACCAAATTACACTCCTGTGCCCACTTCAAAACTGATGTTTATGTTTTTTAGATAACCACATTAAGCTATTGTGACCCATCGGTAACTAATATACAGTAGAATCCGCTTATAATGGATTTCAGGGGACTAAGCAAAACAGTCCATTATAGGCGAGTGTTCATCTCATCAGAATAATTACTATATAATAAAATTTATGTATTTCCACGTTTTTATTAAAAAAAGATAATTCTATAGGATATACATATCTTTATATAAGATAACTCTCTGACCTACATAATTTGTATATAATACATGAGGACGAAAATACAAACAAAAAACTTATTGTAATATGTACATGTATGTTACATACATAGTAGTAGGTATCTATGTACGTACACACATGTTTGTGTACATATTTAACATTACATGTTTTGAAAAAAGTTGGTCAGTTTTGTTTGAATCCACGGTTTGTCCAGATAATCTTTATTTAGAATAAGTTCAACTTTATTTAGTATTGATATAGTGTCAGTGTTATTCTCTTTTTGCTGAAAATAACGATGCAATTTTCTAATAGAAGTTATTGCGTCTTCAGTTGTTATCGCAGTTTCCTCCCCTTCTAGTCCTTCATCATCTTCCATGTGTTCTTCCTCCTGTGGTTCCTCCATTGCTTGCTGAACTAAATCAACATCCGATAATTGTTCCGTAGCTTCTAAATTTTCATCAATGCTCACATATTCGTCTAACTTGCTTAGAACCATTAGGTTACTGATGTTGACCAGTTCACTCAAGGGTATATCATCTTCTGCATCGAAATCCATTGCTTCAGGATTATAATTTACTAGACCAGCATGACGATAGCAGTTCCTAATTGTTTCTGAAGAAACACTTTCCCATGCAACGCTTAACAAATTCACAGCATCTAAAAGAGTTACAGCTCTTGTAACACCTTTTTCCTGAAGTTCCATAATTTGCGTCAACATTTGTTTTCTATAAACTTGTTTCAGAGACCAAATGACACCTTGGTCCATAGGTTGCAACACTGACGTAGCATTAGATGGAAAGAAATGTAGCTTAATGTTATGAAGTTCAACATTTGGATGAGCAGGACAGTTATCAACCAGCAATAATATTTTGCGTGTTTATTGTGTAAGCTCTCTGTCCCATTTCTTCAAATAATCAATAAAGATTTGTGAAGTCATCCATGCTTTTTTATTAGCACAATAATCTACAGGTAATGTTTTTACATTTTTAAAACATGTAGGGTTTAGAAACTTTCCTAAAAGAGAACAGACAGGTATGAAGTAGGTACAGGTTACATTATTGTAAAAAGACCTATACACTTACCAATAATAAATAGTTTTCGTTTTTCAGTACCGGAAGCATTAGCACAAACCATCGCTGTTATCCTTTCTTTTGACATTTTACCCCCTGCACAGGTTTCCCCTTTTATTTTATAGGTCTTATCTGGCATCATTCGGTAGAAAATCCCTGTTTCATCAGCATTAAAAACGTCGTCCAAGGAGTAATCTTTATTTATAGCAGGCCAAACTTTAGAAATCCAATTATCAGTTACATTTCTGTCCACTGAAGCTGACTCACCACAAACTTTTCCAAAAACAATATTGTGTCTTTTTTTAAATCTATCCAGCCACCCTGAACTGCATTTAAAATCATCTTGAATCATTCTTCCGAATTCCTCAGCTTTCATTTGTAGCATTGGGCCACTTACGGGAAAATTATTCGTTCTTGTTTGCAAGAACCATTGAAATAACAAGTCATCTACTTGCGGGTGTGTAGGAGACCGCATTTTCTTCTTTTTATCATTGATTTTCCAATTACAATTTTTTATTTTGTCGCGGTTCTTCCATATGTTCGAAACAGTAGATTTCTTCAGCTTCTGGTCGTACAAATATCTGCTTGGGTCATTCCTTTCTCAATTTCACTTATTATCGTAAACTTTTCATGCATTGTAAAGGCACGTTTTTTACCTTTTTCAGACATTTTCACGACCAAATCTTTGCAGCGAGGCACACTTGTCAATCCCCTACATACACTGCAAGAGCGACATCAGTTCGCGCGTCTCAGCTTCTGTTCGATTGCGTCATATAATTCGGGAAAGTACCCAATCGCTCCGCTTGTAATGGACATAATAACGAATTTAGGTTCATTATAAGCGAAAGTCTATTATAAGCGAGTTCATTTCAACCGAGGATCTTACACGTGTTTGTGCCGGGACTTTAAAAAAGTGTACATTATAGCAGGGTTTCCATTATAAGCGAGTTCATTATAGGTGGATTCCACTGTATAGATTCCGGCCTGGTAAAATTCCGGCAGCAATTTGTAGAGCCATTATTTAACAGTAAACTGCACTGTCGTTGAACCGCCGCCATTTTAGCGATTGTTTTAATGGACCCAACACATGAAAGACATGGGGACAAGTCAGGACAATAAGGTGGTTGTTCTAAAACTTCCCAACGGACACGAACAAACGGCTGTTGAACCAGCCGGTTTATATACGGGCGGACATTATTATGCAGAAAAAGTTTAAAATGTCTATCGTTAAGCATCGATGTTCTTTGAAGGTTGGGATCGGCTTTTTCTTTCGCATTTGCTAGTTTGAACTGCATAAGAGCAGATTTAGTCTATTCAGTAAATATCTTGTGTTTTGTATTCTTGGTTGTGGTTGCTTATCCTCTTGTTTCCATTCTCATTTTATCCCATTTTACATTGTATTCAGCATTTTTGAAATTATTTTATTAATTTCAAAGTTCTAATTTAACTTCTGTTAGCATTTATTTCGTAACATATTTTCTCCATGCATTGTTTGTACATAATTAAGTTAAATTTTGTTTTCATTAATTCTACGATCTGTACTCCTTTAGTAAGATGGTGAAACTCAAGATCATTGTAACTGTAGATAATTCTTAGATATGGTAATGTCTTATGTTTATACATACCGTCTGGAAACGTGGTGAGTTAACGATGGAGACGTGAACAATACCCCACCAGTACACGAGATCAGGGAGAAGGGAGGTACCATACTAGGCGCCAGGCGTGTCTGTGCCCAGTCTGATCAGATACGATGACGATGGATACGATAGAAATACGAGTACATACTCGATACGTATGTGTATACCACACCTACTTCTGACCTATTCCTATTGCTTATCCAATCAAATGCTACACTATACGTTGACTAAACATATCGAGGAAGTAAAGTTGGCGGGGACGCGTCTTGTGCAACAGTGTCAACTTACCTCATTTCCAAACGGTATTTTTGAATCTAAAGTTCACATTTAACGTCTTTAATACCTTTAGTTACTAGCATTAATTCTCATTTATGGTGCATTTTTAATTTCGTAAGAAAATACATTGTCTTTGTTGATTTATGAGCAAAAATATATTAAAACAACATTCTCTGATTATTTACATTTGAACATTTTTAGATCATTTACATTCACATTTTCAGTAGATTCGTAATTGTTTCATTCACAATTATTACTGTAGCTAATTTGAAATCCTTGACGTATATGCTTTTAAAATGAAATCAAGGAACATAGTAGATGGAACAGAATTATGTCATATTGGAATTATTGTTTGTAAAACCTAATTTCTTATTAACTATTATTGTTTCTGCTGTTAAGTGTGGTTAAATTGAGAGATCAAAACCGTTCAATTCAATTATAAATATATTTTTGTGTCTATTTATGATTAATTTCGTTCATGTACTTATGTCTTCTGTAGGCGATATTGGTGAATGAAAAATTGCCAAATTTGGAATCAGCTCAAGTTGGTAATAAATACTCGCACTATAGTGTACTGCAGAGACTTCGCCGTGATAGAGATCCTTACAGAAGGATACCTTCGATGGGCAGAGGCTCATCAAGATCTAGAGAGCATTACCGCAGAACTATGAGTGTAGATGCGCGACCGTTTATACCAAGTGAGAATGTATCAGAAAGTCCATCTATGCCAGATATTACAGGGTGTAAGTATAACGTTTGTATAGCTAGTTTGTAGATTGCTCAAAGTCAAAGTCTTCGACGTTGATTTTAATGTCTCCAGAAACTGATTTTAAATAAACAATCTGAATCTGCATAAGAGTAGAATAATAGACAAATATTTAAAAAAGAGAACAATTCAAATATATTTCAAGTTTTTTAAGTTGTTTACTATAAAAGATATGTGAAAATGAGGTTAGAATTTTATTGCAAGAAGTAAACATAAAACAGTTAGCAGGCAGGTATAATATATTATTATGTATGATATATACATATACAAATTGTAGATTATAGCAACCTAAAGTCTACATCCTTCTATTTGATCAAGTAGTGTTTCTGTTTTCATTAGATATGCAATTTATATTATCTATATGCAAATAAGGTGTTTGTTGGTATATAGTGTTGGAATCATTAATACGATTCCCGAATCGCGTTGGAATTAACGTCTAATAGCGTTTACTTTCCCAACGTTCAAACTGATGTGTCGCATTGATGCAGCGGTGTTTCAATGTTGATTTACAGTAATCGAAGTTAACCACAATGGAGTATTGACTTCTCTATTTGTGTGTGTTTGACCTTTTTAACTTCTGACAGTAGTATAGTCTCTGAGTATAATCGCAGTCATATTTACTAGGAAAATCATTAATTTTCCCTATCTATCATACAGAAAATTTAAAATATTGTATATCACAACTTTGCTAATCCGAACAGATAAAATTTTCCTTTGTCCAGACTAGTGAATTTTACGGATTATATAAATACCTCAAAATATATACAAGTAGAGCAAGATAAATATTTGGATGTTTGTTTAGCTGTTTACAAACCAAATCATTCAAAAACTTCAAACTATTCATATAGATTTATTTTTGAAAGTGGGTAACTACTAATTTTTTTTTGCTGCTTCGTATTTTCAAAACAATGTCAGTCTTCTTAACTGGAAAATATCTAGCATTGGAACTTTATTTTGTTGTGCCCACAGAATATATTGAGAAAATAATAGCATCTTTATGCATTATTTTAGCAGATGTTTCTTATACGAAGTCACTTTCGGAATATTGTCAGCTGTAATTAAGTTTCTATTTCTATTACCAGCTGTCGAATTAAAGACTTCTTAAAGGTAACTTATGTGTCAATAGTATTTACCATTTCTGTAATGGCGTCCAAATTTGATTTACTGGTTCAAATTTCTATTGTTTTTTAACGGACTCGAAGGAATTTTATCCCCATAATTCCATTATCAAGCTCCTCCAAATTTATATGTTTTTTTCCAGTTATATCTTGCCATGGTTAATGTACGTTCGTGATGGTATCTTTCAAGTTATAACTTTTACAGCGTTATTTTTCTTAAGATAATGAGTCAATAGTATTTTCTATAAACCACTTCAATATTCGGAGTCAAATCCATGAGCTGATTAGTGCCGTACAATTAGGGGTAAAATGTAACTCAGAAGTATGGATCGAAATTAAATGCATCCTCTATTGAATGTGAAGGAGTTATCTAGAAAATCTTTTAGATGCTTAATAAACCATTTTTAGAACCATTCCATGAAAATTCGTCATCCAATTGTTTTTGCTGGCTCTATACTCAACAGGAATATCCATGTTTTTAAAACATCTATAATAATAAATCATTCTGTAATCCCAAAATATTGTTGCCAAAGCAAAAAAAGTTTTTACTTTTACTGGGCAAGCTTCACCTTCTTGTCTCCACTCCTTACTTGCTCATTTGGACTGTATAGTGGTGTACCAAAGTCTCATCATAGGATGTAACAATGCTTCCCCTTCCGCTTCGTAACGTGTAAGCCTTCGAGAAATTTCCAAACGAATAGTTCGTCGTTCTTCATTCAAGAGCCTTGGAACCCATCTTGCCGAAATTTTTCGAAACTGAAATTTTGTCCTAATGATGGAATGGGCACTACCATAGCTTATTCCAACTGTTTGTTGAATTTCTGCTATCGTACCAGTCGACCATCTGTCGCAATAAGGTCATAAATGATATCAATGTTTTCATGAGTGGTGCTTGTTTTTGAACGGCGTTGGTGAGTTTTGTTTTGCACGGCAATCTCATCCTCCACGAAATTGCTTATGCCAAAATTTCACTTGCGTCTTGCATAGTGTTGATTCCCCATATTGATTATGCAATCTTCGCCAAATTTCAGCGGGACCAACAATTTCTTTCGTAAGAGATTTGATGACGATACGTTGCGCAACCGCGCAACATGATACTGCGCTCTCGCTCGTCGCTAAGAGCAACTGACTCTATGCAGCTGCACGACAGCCCGCGACGTGGCATAACACATCAGACTCTCCCGTCGCACCACAACTATTTACCTCTCTCGCGAGTATATGTTACTTGCAGGATGGAAAGGTCATATTTGATTCGCCCCCGTGGAACAAGCAAAATCGTTGTCGAGAAAAATTCGAGCAATTCTACTGCTTGACAAGTTTTGAGAACTAATCTCCCGTATCCTTGCCTACCATCTGCAAAGGGTTCAAAAGATGTGCGGCCTAGCATTTTGCACACTGTTAAATAAACATATTGTAGATAATCCACAATTTTTATTTATTCTTTTCACTGATGAAGCGGAATTCAAGTTTTAATTTTCCTAACATGTATGTGTGATCCGGCCAGAATGCACATGCCACTGTAATATCCAGACTATTAATATTAATTTTCTGTTGATGTGTGGGCTGGTATAATTTCAAATTTTTAAAAGACTAATTGGAGAAACAATAATTTTCTGAAAAATGCTCTTCCCATTCTTCTAGAAGATGTTTCATTAAATTTAAGGGCAATTAGTTGGTTTATGCATGATGGTGCTCCTCCATATTTTAGTTTTCATGTAAGATAGTTCTTAGATATAACATATCTTATTCGATATATGGTTGTGGCGGTCCATTTTCTTGACTGAAAACCGACTTATTCACAGAATAGAAGATGGATGTAGAAGGATACGTAACATTTCAGGAGTATATCAAGTGAATAAGTCTATGATACTGAGAGTCCAGAAATACAATAATGAAGAGTTTGAACATTTTGAGCATCTCCCCTTTTTTTACAATGTTTAAATAAAAATTAATTATTTAAATAAAAGATCTTTAATTTATTTTGGCATAACTTTTTAACAAGTTACTTTAAGACTGTACTTTTAAGGAGCTTGTTTGTGTCATTGAAAACAAATGGTTGCAAAAATGTTCTACAGCTAGAACAACAAAATATTTTAATTAACATAAAATTAGATCATAGATACATTATTATTATTCTTTACTTTTTATTAAATATATTAAATTTGAGTTGATCTTCTATCTTGTTAAAATACATGTAGCTTATACTGTAGTTTTGTTAGAATGTAGCATACTTTTTTCTAAATTATGAGAATAGGAATGAGCCAGAAGAATTTTCCATTAATAAAAAATTATATTTACGTCAATTCACATATACACTTAGATTATTAAATTATGCACAGCTTCATTGATATTATATATATTATATAAATATTTTTTTCATATCCTTTATAGCTAGTAGTTCAGGAAATACAAGCGGAAACCAGTCTAATACGAGTAATACTAGAAACGATCACTTGAATTCACACCAACAGCAGCTCGGTGATCGTTTGTATCCAAAGGTATAATAATTTTTGTTTGACAAAAATTAAAACTAATATATGTTCCTCTTTTCTTTTTCTTTGTGATTCTCACAGGTTTATAATTTACATCCGACATTTGCTGGCAGGATAACGGGTATGCTTCTCGAATTAACGCCCGCCCAATTACTTCTTCTTCTAGCGTCCGAAGACTCTCTTCGAAGCAAAGTGGAAAATGCTGTGGAGATGATCCTGGCTCATTCGCATTCTCAACAGGAGATGGCCTCCGAGGCCCTGTTAGGTTAGTTGTTTAAGGCTTAGCTTTAATATATAGACGTACAAGTTGTGGAGTTGACGAATATTTTTAGACTTGGATGTATTTTCACTGGTAGATAGGGGCTGTTCGAGGAAAGGAACCGGCCGATCTGGTCCAGATGGTGCTGAAGAAGCACCAAGTTCGGATGAAGACGACAATGCGCCATTGTTCTATTGTCCAGGAAAAAGGGGCTTCTATGCGCCTAGGCAAGGACGATGTTCTTTTGAAAGACAAAATGCATTCCGAAATGTTGGAAGGTGTGTATGCACTACATATGTACATCGGCAGATCTATGTATGTTATTTTGGCATGTGTACAAGAAATTCTAGTATAGGTTATAACTAATTCCTTTATTACATTGATTATTATTTAATGTGTATGTCAATTTATGCAGGACAGTATAACAATAGAGAGAGTATGAAATAATTTCTATGCAATACCTATACTTAGTAAAAACATAAATACTGTATTATTCAGTACACGTTTTATGGCAATTGACTTAATGGTTGCAAAATCGTCTCGTATATTATAGTAATATTTTTAGTTATTATCTGACATTCTTAATGAAATACAAAAAGAGAAGAATAGAATAATTAGAGTGCGAAATATGGTCGGCGCACCAGAGCCGTGCGCTTGATAGTAGCTCCCCTTTTAAGCAGCGACATACTTCTATACAACGTATAAAATACTGTAATACAGGTAAACACGTCCGAACGAAATGTTCGTTGCACTTCATACATATAACATACATTCATGCATCTGTACGCTTATGAAGCGCCGACCGAATTTTCGCACTCTAGTAATATTTTTTTGATATTGTCCTGAAGAATTTTATTTAAAATTTAACTGAAAATACTAATGCTGATATAAATAATTTAATACTTGTTTTATTCAATGAAATACAATAAGGTATTAAATTTTCTTTGTTATTGAATAGTAACATTAATAACGTAATTTATGTCTTCAAATTTAATTACAATTGGTTTTAAAATTGTTTAATAATACATATACATATTCAAAAATAACATAACCTATAATGTTATGTGCATTTGATACAACTTGTAACGTCACAGCCGAAATAAGAGATTAATAAAGATAATAAGAGATGTAATATTGTTTTTAAATCTGTGTTGTATAATAAGGTTAAGACGGACTGTAGTTAGTTTATTCTGATTCTCAACAATAATTTAATCTAATTAAAAATCAATGGAGTAAAAGTAACCAATGAAATATTTTATTTTCCGTTATTATCGATGATTTTATGTCAATTATTAGTCAGTTTTTATGTGACATGATAATAAAAAGTTGATGATTTTGAAGCGTCAATAAAATTTAATATATTTTTAATATATATTTAATTTAAGTCTGGAGGATACCATTGTATGTACAACTATTCCGCTCAAAAAGTGGTATAACATTGTCGTGTGGCAGAACAATTTTAATACTCAAATAAGCGGTTCTCCATTATGTCGTTAATTACATTTGACGAATCTCTGCTTTAATGGTTTTATCTGCTTCTAAGAACAATAGTATCTTATAACGTGCCTTCAAAAATTTTCCTCATTATAGTAGGCTCTTTTTTAAGTATTTAAGTAATTAAAGATTGGTGCACATGCGAAGCTTTAGAAAACTTCAAATTCTGGACAGTTGTCATACATACTATCTATTTAATCGATCTTAAGACACACGTCATAATCGAGCAACACGAGTTACGCACTGTTTTAATGTAGCCATTTTTAATACTGATATCGGAACAGACGTATAAAATTGCGTTAGTCTGCTAGACAAAGAATCACAAAAGATCGATTTGTTCGTATGATAGACAAGGACAGAAAGCGTACTTCCGGTACTACTATCTTAATCAAATTATCTTACGATAATCTGTCATTTGTAATTATTGCGTTTTTGTGTATGATTTTTCTTTGCTTTTACATATTCCATCTAAATATTCCAAAATCTGTTCTGAGAACAAAGTAAAAAGTGTGACTTCAAGTTTTCGGTAAGTTATTACAAGAAGAACTGAAAAATAGGGAAATCATTGATTTATATTTAGCATCTTTGAATACTTTGTTACATGAATGACATCGGCTTTAAATTCAAAAAAGAAGACAACAGATGAGTGCTAATTGAAAGGCATAATATTACATTATTACAGAGCATTTTTTTGAGAAAGTATATGTCAAATTAGTCAATGCCATTTGTATTTCTGGATGAAACATGGACTTATTTCAAGGGACTTAGGGGAAAATCTTGGCAAAATGAGTCCACAAAAAGTGTGTGAAAGCCTGAAGGTTATGATGGCAAACGTTATGTCACTGTCCATGCTGGTAGTGACAAGGGCTTTATAAATGATGTTAGCTTAATATTTTCATCAAAAACGGAAACTGCAGACTATCATGCTGAAATGAATAGCAAGAAATTTGATGAATGTGTTATATATAGCTCAACTTATGCCAAACATGCCAATAAATTCAATTATTATAATGGATAACGCCCCATATAATAGTGTGGTTATTAATAAAGTTCCTAATACTTCATCAAGAAAGCAAGATATTATAGATTGGTTAACAAACAATAAGATAATGTTTCCAAATAATTTGGTCAAATATGAACTTTTAGTTAAAAGGAATAAGCCTGATAAAAAATATACTATTGATAAAATATTACAGAAAGAGGGCCATGAAGTGTTGATACTACCTCCATATCATTGTGATTTTAAGCAATTGAACTAATTTAGGCCTCAGCAAAGGGGTATTACAATAAACATATCGGCCGGGATGGTTATGGAGATGAAAAAATCTTGATAAAAGCTATATGGGGTAAATAATTAGAACAGTGTGATACAAGTACTTTGGGAAAACTGTGTAAGGCATACTAATAACCTGATTAAAACTTGGTACGAACGAGAAATACACATAATAGATGTTGAAGTCAAACCAGTTATTATAAATCCAAATGATTTATTGAGTTTAGTGGAAGAATCGGATAATTAAGCATCAATCAGCAGTGAAATTCATGTTGAAATTAACCAATACCTACCTGTTTATTTATTGTCAAATACTATACATATTATATTAAATATGTATATGTATTAAAAAATTATATAGATATTTATCTGATACTGTGTTTTTATTAGTAACTTTGCAAAATATTTGAACACTTCCTAGCAAATAGTATGTTCTTTTTAAATAAGTGTATAAAATATTATGTTTGTATTTTATTCTATCATACAGTGACTTAGTCTTGTCGTAAACTTTACAAACTACTACATATATTAAGTAAATTACCCAATCAATTCTTTCTCTATCCGATGATATATTTTAGATATAACATTGCCAATATTCACAAACATTGTAGTTAGGTGTATAAATACAGCAAAAAGTAGATTGTTTAAAGAGAAGAAAGGCATTTCAATGATAGAAGAATCCTTTATGAATAATTTAGTTCACTAATTAAAATGTATGCTTTAAGGTTATTTATTCATTTTCTTCTTATGTAGAAGAAAATCTGAAACTTTAATAAAATGCATTATGCAAGTATTATTCTGGTATTATTAATATTACAAAACTTCAAAATATTACAATTTGACAAGTACATAACCTATTTCGTATATATTATGACTACAAATCTACCGCGCAGCTTTTTTCTTCTGAAATTTATTTTAACTATTACCATAATTAAACGCATTTAAATTTTACCGTTAAAGCAATATACTAAGTAACCTTATTCCATATGTATCGCTTTAAGAGTATTTGACTTAAGCAAGAAGTATTGATTTGCTTCAGACGGATAAAAATTGATGACGTTTGTTTTAAAATGCATTAAATAGATAGTATATTCAAATTACAAACACATATTTTTTAAATGATTTTATTATGTTAGAGTTACAACATAAAATATTTATTATTCAAAGTTACTATACTACTGGCCAAAAATTTGAAAATGGAGATTGGGTTTTTTTTTCCAGTAATCAGTGCATGCAGGATTTCCGACAACAGTATCCTAATCTGCTAGTTACTTACGCACAACTGCAAAAACATATTCAAACTTGTGTTAAATTTGTTGAAACAGGGGCAATAACTCGTAAACCTGACGGTGGAGTACCTAGAAAACGAACAGCAAATAAATATTCGACGTCGAATGGATAACTCACACAAAAAATCAATTGTCTATGGTTTTTGAATAACAAATAATGACATTCGCGACAAATGCTTCTTTTCGGATAAGGCTCGGTTCCATTTTTCAGGAGATTCAAGCTTCATTCACATTTAACTTAGTGCAGAATATTAGTGCATTTGGGAAGAGTATTGCGGTTGCTAGAAAAGGAACAGTTCGGAATAGCGCAGGGCTAGCATTTATCGTTAATTATTGCAGATGCATAATGTCGCTTGAAATTAGAACCTTTATCTTAGAAATCGTTAAAAATTAATAATAGACAAGAAATTGCTAGTGCAATATCATATTTGAGGAATTACATAAAAGAAGAAATAAACGCAAAAAACGACGTTGCGGAATTCGTCCAATTTTTCGAAAACAATCAGGATTATTACAATAATTTATTTAAAGATATTAAATTAACTGATCACGAAATCTTCTTCAATTACACGAGAATAGGTGTAGAGATGCTTAATTATTTGTTATCTTTGTTATTATTGTTGATTATTATCAATATAGGTTATCCTGACAAGTGACAGTGGCAAGTATGAACATCGTTCATAACCGGAAAATGTCGGAAATTACATAAATTTCTATTTGTCTGCAGTCTCTATTAATTGTAGCAATAGCGCAGAAGTTTAAACTTTTGGAGTTTCTGCACTAATTCTCGTCCATCACTATACACTAAGTTAATTCTATACGCACTCATTAAAATATTCAAGTCAAATCTTTATTATTTTAAGGGACGATGCCATTCTACACTAAGTTGATTCTAAACGATACTTTAAACAAGGAAAACCTTGAATTTATGGAAACAACGGAAATTTATGTAAACTACGCTACATTCACAAAAAATAGGCGTCTGGCTAGCAGTTTTAAGAAGACGAATTATTGTTATTATATTTTTTAATCAAACCATAACTGCTGAAAGATATCGAAATGAATTATTAGAGCCGTTTATTAATGAAGTTCATGATGATAAACTTAGGATGGATATTTCCAGCAACATAATGCATCAGTGCACAAATCTCAAGAAACAATAGCTTTTTTGCAAGAATTTTTTGATACGAGAATTACTAATTTTCCTCCAAGATCTCCAGATTTGACCATTTTAGACTATTTTATTTTTCCATATTTAAGGAATACCATCTTCAATACCGAACATCACACAATCGAAGAGCTTCGTAATGCTATTGTGAATGTTTGTGCTGACATAACCCAAGAAATCCTAATAAATGGGTTTGGAAGTATGAAGCATAGAGTTCAACTTTGTCTTCAAAATAATGATCAACAATTCCAACATCTGCTTCAGTATTATTTACTTTTAATTCTGACAATTGTAATAAATATTTTTTTAAAAAACTAAATTACTAATTATTACACACATTTACATGACATAACCAAACTATGAAAATTATACGTTTGTGACAGAATATGTGGAGTGTCACCAGCTATTAAAAAAAGCATGGTCGTCTTTAATGAGGAAAGTTTTTGAATGCAGGTTATGTCTTAGACATATCCCTTAACTAGTTATTGTTTATTTCATAATTTATTTGGCTACAATTTTAGTTCTACGAAATTGATTAAATACATTTTTATTATTTTATTTGCAATAAATGTTCAAAATTATCACCATTCTTCTTCTATCTATTAATATGGTTGCTGGGTTATTTCTAATAAGAAAGGCAGCCTGCTGTATTGTTTGGCGTAATGCTTCTACCGCTTCTATATTTCAGTTATAAAAAGCGTTCAAATAAGCTTTGCCTCTAGTAGGCCATTCCTTTAAAAACGTATGATTATTAATAATTTAAATTTGCATTAGTTGTCAATTAGACAGATGCATAGTTGACAAAAATTGCTTTGTAATTTAAAATTGATTTAACATGGTTTTTACTATACAACACAAATCATTCATGCTAGAATCTTATTTTCGAAACGGACGTAAGATTGACGGACAATGGCAGTATTCTCTTCAAGATTGTTTAGAAGAATTTAGAAATGAGTTCCCTAACGTCATCTTTGATTATGACAGTTTTCGGCACACAGTGACACATTCCGTTATGGTTTTCAGAGAAACAGGGAGTGTTAAACAGAAAGAAGGCGCAGGTCGGGCGAAAAAGCGTACAGAAGAGCTAGTTAATAATGTAAGAGAAATTATAAATAATGCACCAAGAACTTCCTTACGAGCATGATCACAACAAGTGGGTGTGTCAATTGGCACATGTCATACAATTTTGAAAAAGGACTTACATTTATTTCCATATCACATGACCTGTTATCAAGAAATCAAGGAAATCGACTATCCCAGAAGAATAACGTTTAGTCAGTGGTTCTTAAATAATTTTGATAATGACCTTGACAAAACCTTTTTTTCTGATGAGTCATGGTTTTATCTGAATGGATATGTGAACTCTCAAAATATGAGGATGTGGACTAATGAGAAACCACATAATTTTTTTGTTGAAACCGCACTTCATCCGCAGAAAATTGGTGTATGGTGTGCGATTAGTCGAAGGAGAATTATTGGCCCTATTTTTTTTAACGGAACCTTAACAGGAGAAAGGTATCGACAAGAAATTATTATGCCATTTATCGAACAGCTTGACGACGAAGAAATAACACAGGGTTACTTTCAACAAGACGGAGCTAGAGCACACACAGCAGGTAAAACAATTAATATTCTGCAGCAATTTTTTCAAAATCGGTTGATAAGTTTAAACACTGAACATGAATTTCCACCAAGATCTTGTGACATTACCCCATGTGATTTCTTTTTATGGCCATTCTTAAAGAACTCAATTTATCAAGTACAGATACCTGATCTTGCAGGCCTTCAAATCAGAATTGCTGAAAGAATTAATGGAATTGACAATGTGATACTACAAAACACTTTTTCCTCCATTAGAAGAAGATGTGAGAAATGTTTCGACCAAGGTGGTGGACACTTTGAACAATTTTTATAAAATTTTGCTTGTTTGTTGGAAATAAACATATTTCATTCACTTAAAAATGTTCGTTTTATTATTTTGACATTTGTCATTTCAATCAAATATCTCATCTCATAACCAACAAAATTCCTATTAAAATTAGTAACAAGCTAAGACATAATCATAATTTCCAAGGGCTACTTTGAGGTAAAATTTATTTGAATTCTTTGTATAAACAATCTGTTTCATGTGACCTCAAAGATAAAAATCTAATGGAGTCAGGTCCGGTTACGGCTCCTTCTATTACAATCGATCTTCCTGGAAAATTTGCGTTAAGCGAAGCTCTAACACGAAGAGTTTTATAGTGCTGGTATCACATCATTTTGATACCACATTAATATTTAATGGCACATCTTCCAGTAATAACAGTAAGGAGTTTTCTAAGATATTCGTAATTCGCTTCATTCAAAGGGTGTGGCAGTTCAAATGGTCCGATCAGACGATAATTGAGAATACCAGCTATCAAATGAGCGCTAAATCTATGTTTAATATTAAGATTTTGTAACCACAATTACAAAATATTCAACGACTTCAAAATCATTATCTAGAGCTTGGACTCTGATACTGATATGGATGTAAGCGAGCACTTCTTATTCTTTAAACCTGGGTTCTACATATTCCAGTACGTAATGCAACTCTTCGCACATTTAAAGACGGATCTCGTAATAAATCAACAACTTGCTCATCTTGACCGACATCATATCTTGCATTGAAAGAGCCATATTCTCTCAACTAACAATGTTAATTAAAGAAACCTGCGCGCGTAGGCAGCCTCCTATTGGGATATCTTCTACGATTTCTTGCTGCGCTGCTGAAGCATTTCTATCACACAGACCGCAAACATAATGAATATCTGCATGTTCTTCATTTGAAAATAACATTGGCATTGAATCAGCTGTGAATTACGATCGGAATAAAGATACAAAAAGGAAGCAAATAACATCAGTATCACAGTAATAAACTCACAATTTACAAATAATTGTTAATCATCATGGCAACTAGATTAGTATTTTGGAAATCTGTTGAACAGCCAATATTAAGAATAATTCAGCGACCATATTAAGAAAGCAGCGATCTCTTCTGCGACGTGCGGCTTTGTGTATCGAACAGAATGGAGATCATTTCGAACATTTATTAAATAATAAACTAATAAAAAGCATTAAAAAAATGTATTTAATAAATTTCGTGGAACTAAAATTTAAGCTTCATACAGTTCATAAAGTATAAGTTTTCAGTTCGTACTGCCCAAGTGGGAACCGCAAATTGTACTTTATCTCTTTCTAACACACATGAATACGCGCTGTAATACTACACACGTTTGTCATTTTAAGTTGAGACGTACGTCTTTGAAATATTATATTAAATAAAAAGGATAAGTTGTCCAGGAGATAGTCTTATGATGATATTCGACTTGCTGTAAAATTATTTGAATACTGTTGTTTATTGACTTTGTTTCCGGTATTCTGACTTCTAGGTTAAACATATTTCTAATTCGAATATTTAGTGTGTCATAAAAAATTACAAAATCCGTTCTTTTCAGAACAATACTGATAATAAATAGTAATATCAATTAGTGACAATACGTACGAAATTGTTTGATTATCACTTTGATATTTCTAACCTACCTATTTATTTTACAGAATATTTCCTTAGATGCTTGGTAATTTGTTCGAATATTAAAGCAATAATTTGCGCATAGTTTTTCTTGGATAGAATGAATATATTTATACTAGAAAAGAAACAATACTTTTGAACTATTCATGTTTCTACTTTACTCATTATTATTTTGACATGTAGGTTATGTATATGCTTTCGTTGGTTATATTCCAAGTGACATACTAAAATTTTGACAATATTGCAAAACATGACGTTTATATTTTATGATGACAAATGGTTATTTCCGCGATTGAATAATGACTTTATTTGACTCTGCAGTACTGATTTGAATCACATGCTTTAAATTTGGCCTTGAACTGAAAACTTATACTTTATGAACTATAAATTATTAAATAAACAATAAATAACTCGTTAACGTTTACGTTTAGCAATATGTTTAAATGGACTTCTCGAAATAAGTTGTAAAAAAGAAGGTGTAATTGTTAATACATACTTCGTGTTTAACTCACTCTTCTTTCTAATTTGTCAGTTTTTCAAGTCCGTGTTTTGTTTTTCTCGTTTTTATTTAGTAGATTTCCTCCTGACATATGGTAACTTTTTTGTACGAGGAATATTTTCTTCAATTAAATTTGAATATCGCATAGTTTGAAGGGAGGCACATTTTATTCGGGAAATTTCTCTGTAATCCTGTTTTTCTACAGTGCAAAGTCTTTTCTACTTTTGTATCTTTTTTACGACCTTTAGCAGAAAATTATGAATAAATTTAAATAACCAAAAAAGTAAGAATATTAGCGAGAACACGAACATGCACTGTAATTGCTCAGTTTACTAAAGTACTATTGTCAGCATTGATACATTGTTGTGTTTTTGTACAATTCTAAGACTACATATTTTTATAAAATTTTCAGGTTACTGGGCCTATGTCTACTACAAAATGAACTTTGCCCAATATTTCTCACCCGCCACGTTTTGAAATGTATCTTAGGTAGACCCATCAAATTCCATGATTTAGCTTTCTTTGATCCAGTAGTATATGAATCTCTTCGACAATTGGTTGTGGACGCTGAAACCAAAGACAATAATAGCTTATTTACCGCATTGGATCTCAATTTTAGGTACTAAACACATTTTGATAGTATAAATAAAAACTGCCAAGTTGAACGTGCTATTTTTATTTATCTGAAATATTTTTAGTATTGATTTATGTGCTGCGGAAGGAGGAGGCACAATAGAACTACTACCCGGAGGTAAAGATATTGAAGTCACTTCAGCAAACGTTTATGATTATGTGAGGAAATATGCTTATTATCGAATGGTGAAAGCCCAGGAAAAAGCGATAGAAGTGAGTCTAATAAAATTTAAGTTATTTATTCCATATATGTACTTATTTAAATTTGTTCACTATTCACAGAATATTCGAACTGGTGTTTTCGATGTGTTACCTGAAGGATCATTAGATGGTTTAACAGCTGAAGACTTACGTTTATTACTAAATGGTGTTGGTGATATAAATGTTTCGGTTTTAATTTCCTACACTTCTTTCAATGACGAATCTGGCGAAAGCAGTGAAAGATTAGTTAAATTTAAGCGATGGTTATGGTCAATCGTAGAAAAAATGACGCACCTCGAGCGACAAGATTTGGTAAGTAATCATATGCACTAAAAAACGTTTGTCGCTTTTATTTCTATACGTTTGATAAATTGCCAAAATTGGGACAGGGGAACTATATTGTATACTGTAGCTGAAAGATTTTATTCAAATATACTAAAAAATTATTAGAAAAAAATCATAATACCTTTTTGTTTAAAAAACTATGTAAAGTGCATTGCACATGCATTGTCTAATCCATTACAAGTTTGAGGAAATTGCTTTTTGGATTGAAGCTTTTTTATAACGAGCGATCAATATAATTTGTAATCGAGTCATTCATGAATTTGACTCCGTAGGTCTCTTCCGATTGTAACCGTTGCATATTTATATATTCGACTGACATTTTACTTGACGTTTGTAATGTAAATGCAGTTCAAGTAACGACACACAATTTCGGATTCATGAATGACTCGATTACAAATTATCTTGATCGCTCATTATTTACAGTAGTGCGAGGATATATCAAAATATAGCGAGACTAGTGCTATAACTTCTTCCACAACTAGAATGTTATAACACAAAGAATAGAACATGAAACCCCCATCTCTAATGTACGTAGCCTCAAGTAGGCTTTGATTTAACTTTTGATGTTTAATTCCTGAATTAATTACTGAATTGTCAGTGTTTGACGTACCCATCGAAAAAATAAGAGTGGAGCAATGATAGTGATAAAATTTTGTGTTCGGTTGGGTAAAACTCCAACTGAAACTTTTGAAATGATTAAAACTGCATACCTAGATAATAGCTTATCACGATATAGAGTGTTTGGGTCAGTGGAAGATGAACATCGACGCGGGCGACCACTAGCTGCACGAATTGATTAAAAAAATTGCAGAAATTAACGACTTGATCCAAAATGATTGGCATAAATCGAATTTCTGACATTGTTAATTTGTCTTATGGTTCCATTCAAAAAATATTCGTGAAGATTTAGGGTACTGAAAGGTTGCGGCAAAATGAATTCCAAAAGTGATGACCGATGAACAAAAAGACGATCGAGTGATAATTTGTCAGCAGTGGGAAAAGGCAACTGCAACATCATCCACAGTTTTTAAACACTGTGGTTACATGTGACGAGAGTTGGTTTTATCATTACGACCCTGAATTAAAGTCTCAAAGTATGCAATGGAAACACAAAGGCAATCCAAGACCGCAGAAGGCGAAAACTATGAAAAGCGCCGGTAAAGTGATGTTTTTGTTTTGATAAATGGGGCGTTATTTATGATCACATTGTACCTATAGAACATAGAGCTACTGTAGAGTACTATTCTAATGTACTTCGAGGAACGCTAAAGGCAAAATTAAAGAAAACATTGCCAATTCGTCAACGAACACTTGAAGAATTGGGGGTGGAAATTGTGCCCCCTCCTACTCACCTGACCTTGCTCCATGTTACTTCCATTTTTGTTTCTTGTAGTCAAAAAAGAAATGAGAGGTCGAAAATTTGAGTCAAATTTAGAGCTCAACAATCGCGGTGATGGGTATACTAAATAGACTCTCAAAAAGTGGTTTCTCGGATGTTTATGACAAGTGGAGAAAATGATGGGACAAGTGTATTGTACGGTTGCGATCGTAATTTAAGGGACACTTATTTTTGTACATTGTAAAGTCTACTTCATGATAAAATGATATTTGCCAATTTATTATGAAATGTCACCAACATCAGTTTGTATTTGAAATCAGACTTACAATGTCAAAATATGACGAATTTATGTGTTAAGACTTGTCCCTTATTTTTCGATCGTAATAGTACATAGAGTAAAATTACTTACGGATGAGACTGGCGCAGAAACACATTTTAGCAATTAGAAAAAGAGCCACCTCATAAATGAGAAACAGCTAGTAGTATAAATCCGTGTACTATACGAGCCACAAACGTTTATCGATTATTTGTCAGTCGATACCAGGCGTTTGATCTGTGTGTTTCGTAGTGGTCTTGTACGTACATTGCTCTCGCTGTCGACTGCTCAATGTTTTTAAGGTGTTCAGTATTTTTGTAATGTCATCGCTCGCGCATCTTCAGTCTCATCCGAAAGTAATTTTACTCTAACAGAGAGTACTTTGAAGGATAGTTGTTGAAGTTTTCTAAATAAATGTTTCATTTTTGTACTACAGGACTAGTTTCGTTATTTTATGATATTTCCTTATATTATCCTACTGATAAACCATTCACAAATTGTTTTAATTTTTTACGGGATTTTATATGTCTGCAGTATTTGCAGATAAATATATGTTGTCCTTACTTCAGTTATTTAAATTAGTATGCAGATAATACAATATTCTTAAACCACACAAATTTTACCCACCATGTGTAGTTATCATGGATAGGGCATTTTTTTCAGCTACACGAGTATTCGATTTATACGAAATTACGCAAATAACATTTTTCATTTTATGTATTAAAATTTTTAATTTTAAATACTTAATACAGCCAGTTATTAGGTAAAATATAGTTTGTCAAAAAAATAAAGGACCAGTATAATTCCAAAACGATTTATTATTTAAAAAAAAATGAGGCAAAAATATACTCTGGTAATTATTTCGCATTGTGTTAATAAATCATCGAGTTGCCATTGTCAGGATATGGTTTCCACTAAATTTATGACATGTACAACAGATAGTGATCGACATATTTTAAGCATGGTTTTCGAAGTCATTGCTTAACTGTTAATTTCTTTCTGTTAAATCTGGCTTGTAGGCTTCCGTCGTGCGTGATTGCTTCTTGGATTTCGGGTTGGAACCGTGTCCTTGGGATTGCTTCCTACCTTGCCAACGTTTTGTCCCTTGCAAAAGTGGACGAAAACGATTTTAAGGTTTCTACTGTCTGCACAACTGATTTCTATGCTTTGAATTATTATCCTTTTGGAGAATCCACTGTTCATTGTTTGTTCCAAACCATTTTTGGACCGATGATGCCTTTTTGTATATTTTGACAATTTTTTCAACGGTTAAATTCTCGGTAAAGAAACGTATGCCGTCGAATCCTTGTTAGGAGAAACGGCATTATTGATTGTTGAACAGTTTTCTGAATTTCACTTAGGCTTGACATTTATACTATTGTTTGCACAAGAAGCTTGCTGAGCATAGTACGGGCTTCCTTAACGCGCTTCTACATTTTATATTACGAGGGCGTTGACGAATACGTATGCTTTCATATGTTAAATTTATTCTGCTTTTATTTCATCTGTCTTTGAACGTAGTGCTAATCCTGGATCTTCAAGAAAATTTTGCAAAACTTCTTGATTCTCCTTGATGTGGTTAGCTGTCCTTCTTGTGTCAGGTTCTAGTAGGTGATAGATTGTATTTGTTTCCAAATAACTTTGGAGCCATTTGTTAACAAACCTTTTAGATTTTTTTTAATATACCATGCCTTCAAAAACTTTCCTGATTAGACTGAGTATTTTCTTTAATAGGATTAATGACATTGTGATACTTTTAAATTGTGATAGCTGTCAGTGACAAACTTAAATTAGAAAACCTTACATTTGATTGTACCGCGAGATCAAAAATTATATTGATAAAGGATAGCCATGGAATGTAGAACGTCCGTTTCAATTTATATAATTCTTTTGAGATAATTCTGAATGAATTATCAGGTTAACTGTCATACTGACATTTGACTGACAAATTTGTAAATATATGTTTATCTAAAATGATTTACATGTTTGAATAACATTTTATTAAAAATTAATAAACAAATTACAATAAATGTTCGAAATGACCACCGCCTTGTTCGATGCACACATTTACGCGCCTTTTCATGCTATCAAAAGCATTTTGCAACATTTGTGGCATTATGTTTGCGCATACTTCAATAATCTTTTGTTGCGGTTCTTGCAAATTATGTACAGCAGTTCTGAAAATTCTATTTTTGCAGTAAGGAAACACAAAATAGTCCATAATAGTCAAACCAGGTGACCTCGGAGGAAACTCAACTTGCGTATGCAAACTTATAAGTCGGTCATAAAAAAACTCACGGAGAAAGGCTATACTTTCTCGTGTCGTATGTGCTGTTGCACCGTCATGTTGGAAATAACCATAATGAAGTTCGTCCTGTAGTTGTTGAACAAAGTCTGCCAAAATGTTATTTCTGTACCTCTCTGCATTGATGGTGAAATTGAAAAAAATCAGCCCAATTATCCTTCTACGGAAGACTGCCATCCAAATACCAATTTTTTGAGAATGTAGTGGAGATTCTATAAAAAAATGCGGTTTATTAGTGCTCCACATTCGCATATTTTGAGAATTTATGTACCCCGAAAGATGAAACCATGCCTCATCGGAAAAAAGAAGTTGAGTTTAGTAGGTCGTTATTCATTAAATTGTTGACGAACCATTGGCAGTACGAAAAACGTCTGGGGTGGTCTGTTGGCGAAAGAGATTGATATGATTGCATCTTAAATGTATGGATGTTCAAGTTTTCCTTTACAATGGTTCGGCATGTTCCATAAGAAACTCCAATTTCTTGGGACAGGCGTCTCAAAGGTTTTGTGGGGTTCTGTTCCATACGATTACGAACGTCAATAATTACTTCTTCTGTACGAATAGTTGGCCTACCAGCACCTTTTTTAGAGTTACAGATCCAGTTTCGCGAAATACACCTACACCAACACTATGTGCCAGTCACATATAAAAATCTTGCTCTACTACTGCGAAATTTGAGAAATGTTCACTAAAATTATCCAAATATAAACGCTTACTGTATTCACAAATTCCATTAACTAGCACATCTGTTCTAAAATACGCTTCAATCATGAAAGTTTTATGTGCTGTGGTGTAAACCATAATTGCAAAACTACAAGATGTCAGAGAGAAAATATATTGACAAATATTAATGTCAGTATAATACTAAATGATATAACTTAAGACAGACGTTTTACATTCCATGGCAAACCTTTATCAATATAATTTTTGATCTCGTGGTATTATTTTATTTTTTATGTTCGAGAGAGTTACAACACAAAAAGTTTATAATCGAAATTTACTTTAGAACTGGTCGAAAATTAGATAATGGAGAATGGGTTTATTCCATTAATCAGTACTTACATCATTTCCGACAACAGTTTCCGAATCTACTAGTTACTTATACACAGCTGCTAAGTCATGTTCATGCTTCCATTTATAAATTTCGTGAAATAAGGGCAATAACTCGTAAACCTCGCGGTGGAGCACCTAAAAAACGAACCGAACCGCATATTGCATAGATAATATTCGACGTCGAATGGACACAATTCACCTAAAAAATCTGTTGCAAACTTTCTCAAGAAGTTCATTTGTCAGTGGGAACATGCTAAACCGTTTTAAAAAAGGACTTAAAGTTGTTCCCATATAAAGTTCAAGCATTTTTTGAACTCACGCTGGTAGATTTTGGCACGAGAACACAGTACTGTACAATGGTTTTTACATAACATCACAATGACAACATTCTAGACAAATCCTTTTTTCTGGTGAGGGTTGCTTCCATCTTTCTAGCTATTTAAATAAGCAAAATATGAGAATTTGATCGGTAGAAAACCCTTATGAATTCATAGAAACTGTATTATATCCCCAAAGAGAGGCGTCTGGCTAGGAGTTTCAAGGAGACGAATTATTGGGCCTATATTTTTTAACCAAACCGTAGCTGCTGAAATATACCAAAATTTATTATTACAACATTTTATTAATTAACTTCATGATGATGAACTTCAGAAGAATTTTTTCAGCAAGATAAAGGCGCCGGCACGCAAATCTCCAAATGCATTAGCTTTTTTGCAACAATTTTTCTACGATAAAATTATGAATTTTCCTCCAAAATCTCCGAATCTGTAAATTTTAGATTATTTTATTTCTACATATTTAAAAAATACCATTTTTAACACCAGACATCACACAATCGTCGAGCTTCACAATGCTATTAGGGATTCCTGGGCTGACATAACCCCATCACTCCTGGTAAATGGTTTTGAGAACATGAAGCATAGAGTTCAACTTTGTCTTCAAAATAATGGACATCACTTTCAGCATAACCTTTAGTACTATTATCTTTTAAATTTAACTAATATAAAAGGAATAATAAAGTTTAATTTTTAATTTACGCACCCATATTTTTGACATATAAACTGTTAAAGTGATTAGTGCGTACAGGCACTCTTACCAATCGTTATCAAAAAGCATGGCAATCTCTAATCAGGAAAAAAATTTTTTCGGGTGCGTATAAAGGAAAAACGGCTTCTAAACGCAGTTCACGATTCGAAGACGTGCACGTCATCAATGATATCAAAACAACGTTGCGAAATCATTTGCAATATTCATTGGCAAAATCGATTTGTTTATATTATAGGTTAGGGTAGTAAACGCTTATGTCAAACTTGCAATATTTAGGTTATATAAATAACCGAACTTATTAATTCTCTTACAAAGGAATCAAACAATAAAAACAGGTGAAAACTTTATACGTATTTAATAATAAAAAGACATTTGTATTACATCAGTATATGTGTAGAAAGAAAATGAAAGGTACCACCAGGTATTATAAACCAACAACTTAAAAATAAGTGACACATCTGAAAATAAATCGTCGTCATTCTCAGAGTCTTCCCCAAGATTAATAATAAATTCGCTATCGCATCAAATATGCCATGGTGGCCACGGTGGCAGACGGAGAACTATGTGGTCATACTGATGGGCCGGATTATCAATTTCATAGATCGGTTCAGATCTATTCCTAAAGAGAATTATAACCACAAATATGAGAAACACCATGCCTCCAACATAGTAGGTACGTGGATCATCCTTTTTATAATGGTACCGCAAAACTTTCCATAAAGATGTTTTACCACCCATAAAAATATCTCTTTCAGCAAGCATAGTATTTAAAGATGTTAGGGTAATATGTTGTTCTATTATTATACTATAGTAGAGTAAATTTTTCCAAAAATCTTACTTTTTCTGTACATCTCGTAGGCAACATTCCTTATAGCACCTTGAGTGAAGTAATCAATCTCCACTGTAGGTTGCTTTTTGTCATGTTTCCGTTTGGGGCTGCAAATTGCTTCCTTTTTGTGTTGACGAGGAAATTCTGTTGACAGATGTCACGTTTACTCCTAAAACTTTTGCTGCACGCTACAAAAAAAGTGCAATATATAATATGAAATTATAGCAAAATACAAATGCGATTTTACTTCTCCCACAGCTGATGAAGGCAGCAACGGTCCATCATTATCGCGTTCTGCTTTACAATTTGCAAGTGCGAATGCAACAAGTCGGTTACATTGGCAGCAAAACGCTTTCGGCATTTCAAACCAAGCACTAACATAAATATGCATGCGCAATGATGTTGATATAGAAATATTGTAGTTCGTTTATTGTTTTTGTGGTGGTGATTCCGAAAATACTGTTGATGACGTGCACGTCTCGTGAACGGCGTGTAGTCGATTTATGTATGATTCACTCATTAAGAAATATGTCATTTCTCAAGAACTTGTCAACCACAACTGCGAACCGTTTAGCACCGTGGGTACATGCTCGGTAAGAATTTTAACTGTGATTCCTCTCGCACTTTTGTTATGCCGGGCCCTTTATTACTTGACAGACTGTACCATTAAATAGTATAATTTTGTGATGTAAAATAGTAATGCTTTATCAAAGTTGTAATTTTCTAAACCCAATTTCTAATATTTTTTTTATTGGTTCATGTATCCTAGCAAATGTCCAAATCAATTTTATGAGTTTTTGCTTGGAAGATTTTATTGTTCAGCGCTATTTTACATTCATTTTTCAATTTTTTAAACGTGCTTTAAGATATATGAATACTTTTTCTAATTTATTTTCTTGATGATACCGAAAGACGAAATTGTTTATATTAATAATTAAAGTTGTTATTTTTCCCCACATTCCAGAGTCCTACACAGTGCAAGTTAATATGTACATACAAATGTTTTGAATATACATCGCGTTTTGTAAAGGCGTGCCCGTAAGAAATTATAAATTATAACTAAGCGAGAGATCGAGATATTCTCCAATAAACTTTTTCACTATGTCAAACATTGGTTGCCTTCCACATTTTCTTTCGTTAGACATACTGATATATCTGCTTATATCATCAGATCAACCGTCCGGCATACACGACCTAACACAATGCATACAATGAACCTGCTTATATTCAAATTCGCAATCTTTCTTTTGTAACTCGGTGCGTCTCGTCAGAAAACCAAAACTTTTTGCAAACATATCTTACAATAAGTAATTTCTTTGTTAATACTTAAATCTAATCGGACTGTATATATTAACAAAAATGCTGAGTTGTAATTTCATACGAACATGTGTTCTTTATAAAACCCCATGTGTTTTGAAAACGTATTAACTTATAGTAGTAGGATCCTGGAATGTGGAGAAAATCTGACAACTCTATGAATAATATATTTTGGTTCACAAATACCAAAAGTGATACGTTATTCAAGCTTCTTTTCTACTTCTCCAAGTTCTTCAAATATTCTTTCTAAATGTTTAAAACTTTCTTAACAAGTTACTTAATATTTTTACCCACAAGGAAATTAAAATTTTGAAACACATCGGTGCATATTTAGATTTAGATAGATGAACAAACATTTTTAAACCTCGATAGTATAGTGTTATTGATTGCAATGAATGAATGAAAATAAGTCCATTATTTGTTTCGTTTTAGGTTTACTTTTGGACAGGATCCCCAGCGTTACCGGCAAGTGAAGACGGATTCCAGCCAATGCCTTCGGTAACGATTCGACCCGCGGACGACGGTCATCTACCAACAGCAAACACATGCATCTCCAGACTTTACATACCCCTCTATAGTAGTCGAAGTGTTTTACGGCAAAAGCTATTGCTCGCGATCAAGACCAAAAATTTCGGATTCGTGTGATCTTTCCCATTTCTATAACTTTTTAACGATGAATAAAGGAACAGTAAATGTGAATTACATAATATACTTATTATAAAAATATATTTACTAGCATCACACCATGTACATTAGTTTTTATTTCTTTCTCTTTTGTTAGACGTGATTATGTATTAAACAGAGCATGTCTTCATGCCGATTTTCTTCATGTTAACTTTTTTTGTTTTTTGTTTGTATCTCAAGCGACTTGTAAATTATACCTTAAATTATTGTATTTCTGGTGGTGCGAAGTGAATTTCGATTTAACAAAGTGGTGATAAATTATGTATATATATTTTCTTAGAGCGTTTGGCAGATTAAAAGTGCCATTGTTTTTTGTTTTTCTTTTTGTTCCTTGTTTTTTGTTAATATTCTATTCTATTCGGAAATACGGCAAAGCTGCTGATCGCTCATGTATTCTGAATGAAAATGATAAGTAATATAGTCTAGAAATGTTATTCACTATATTTTACAAACACAATTTTTTAATTTTCCTTTTGTATGTATAATAATATATACTAGTAAAGAAAGTAGAACAACTTTTCTACGCCCTATTTTTTTTTTCCTCTCAGTTGTTGAATTACCATTGCAAGATTATTGCGATTTGATCTGTAAATTTGCTGCTCACATTTTTATTACATATTTTATTTTGGTTTCGTTAATGTGCGATAATATCCAAAAGCAAATTTTTACTTATTTTTAATAAAATATTTTGCAAATTTACGCTTTCTTGAAATTTTAAAATTGCTTTATTTATATACTTTGCGATCTTTGATTTGACATCTACATTTTCATTTTGGACATAGCTTATGTATAAATATTAATAAAGGTTATATCTTTCAAGTTGTCAAATTATTATATATCTCCCTTTCAAACTTCAAACATATGTGTACGAAAAAAACAGCACAGTGCCTGTTTCTTCTTTTATTACCTACAAACATGTTCTTCCAATATAATCAGTGGTCGCATGTCAACAGATAGTAATAAAAATTCCCGTTTTGATATTGAAATTTCCACTCATTTCTTTTGGCGCGAATTGAAACTATACCCTAACCACAAGTACCAATAATTGAGTGAAGCAAATGTTGAAATTTGCAGGCCTTTATTCGCTTCAGATTTATCGTTTTTGGTTAAAATATTTTGTATAAATATGGATAACAAATAGTTAGAATTACTTGTCTGATTTTTACTTTGGCAAGTTTTTGACATTTAAATTTAAGAATCAGGTATGTCAACATAAAGTTGCAAAATTATTGCCAGCTTAAGAAAAAAAATTCAATTGCCTTTTTGGCAAAATGGCATATTCACCAATGAAAAGCTATTTCAATCTACGTATAATGGTCGTATACGTGTGTATAGACTGACGCATGCACATTTTAATGAACAGTATATATATATATATATATATATATATATATATATATATCCAGTACAAAGGAGTGGACGGTTCAACGTAAATGTATGGGGTTGGTGCAGTTATAAGGGGTTAGGAGTTTGTTACAAAGTAGACGGGTGTTGTTCCGTAAACGTAAATCCAAATGACATTTGATAATGTCAACCACATTTGTTATTTATTTGTATGTATGAAACTGTCAAAATATACCTCCTATTTTATCAGGATGACACCTTCTTAGATGATCTTCGAGCTTCGATGGCTTCATAGAGTCATTGCTCAAAACTTTGTTGCATAAAAGGCATATGGGCAATCGCTTGTCTGCCTTTGATGGAAGAAAACCAAATTTTAAATAATCAACACTGTACTGTCGACATTTCTTCTTAGATTCAGATGTTTTGTATCAGTTACCTACCTGTAAATAAAAAAAAAACTTTGGTGTAGTAATCTTAAGGCGGTCTTACTTAACCGGATATGGCTATTTTAACAGGATTAATTGATTATTGCAATGAACTAAACAAAGTACCGGCGGCAAACTGATTCTAATTATTTAAAGCAATAAATCGCTAAGATCAATAATTGAGTTTTATGAAAACGGCTGAACCGATTTTAATGTAATGTAAAACATTTTTTTCATTAATTATATTTTGATATATTTCCGTAAATTCGATAGAAAATACTTGTAAATAATATTTTGATATCAAAACCTCGCGATTTTAATTATTTATTTATTACTTTGGTGCACGTTACGAGTATGTAGTATATAAAGACACGTAACGTGTGTTCAGTTGAAAAGTCAATCTAGGTTACTTTGAAATTTGATAGAATAAGACGCATATATATTAGTATGTGTTTGTTGTTCCGTAAACGTAAAGCCAAATGACATTTAATAATGTCAATCACATTTGTTATTTATTTGTATATGAAATTGTCAAAATATACGACTGCGTAGGTTAAGTAGTAAATTTTAATGTACGACATACTTCAAAATGTTCTCATTAAATCACATGCTACTAGATTGACTTTTCAAATGAACACCCGTTATATATATATATATATATATGTCGTTTCCTCAATCCTGCGACCATACATTGATGATTTTGCATGTAATTCTGCGTCTAATGTATTGCTGCGTCCGTATACGGACGCAGAAATGGAAACTTCACAGACAACTCTCATTTGGCATACTTGTTTGGTACAAAAATTTTTAGCGGGATGCAAAAATATCGATATTGTGTAAAAACACGAATAATTTAGTTCGCGAGAAATCGATTATTTTTGTGTGATGGCGCTGCAGTAGTGTACGTGTATATGTATATGATATTCATAATTCCGATTTTTCTGCGTCCAACCGACTTGGCAACGCTTAGGATCGCCTCGTTTATTGGTGCTTCCTACATTTGTGAGTAAACTGTTTGATTCTTTAATAACAAGTTACGGTTACAGATACATATATAAATAAACTAAACTGCTTAATCTTAAATTAAGCTCGGCTATTTAATTGTTAGAAATACAACCATGAACAGGACAGAAAAAATACTCAAATTAGCTGCCGAGTCTCAAGCTAATAAAAAATATAATTTACTGCTTTCACCAAATATTACGAAAAGAACAAGTTACCACGAACAAGAAATAGGTAAGTATTTAGTAAATATGTATAGTATATAGGTATTCTATAAGTAGAGGCATACCAGGATTTTTAATTTAAGTTCTTTATATAACATTACACTGACTAATTCAACAGTGTTATATAATATTAAGTCAGAAGATAGAGGTAAAAACACACTTTCGTCTAGCACTAATTTTTAGTACATTATTATCATTAATTAGCATGGACAAGGTGGCTTAGCAGTCCAGGCTTAGTAATGATTAATTCTGGACAAGGCGGTCGTATGCAATGACGACAATTTTTCCAGAAAACGAGCAAGTTATATTACAGAGACCGGACACATCGGGATGAAATGGACGCAGTTATTGAATAGCACTATTCATTCGGTTAACCGAATGAATAGTGCTATTCAACAACTGCGTGATGTACTTACAGATGTTGTAGACTATTTATATCGTCCGTCGTAATGACTAATGACATAATTTCAGCCCGATGTGTCCGGTCTCTAGTTATATATGTACCATTGTATTAGTATAAACATTTGTTTGATACCGATTATTTTCTTTACAAACTATTATGAATGTGTTCCCTACAAATATGATTCATAAACGTGATGGTTCGCATTGTTATCATTTAAAATCGCATTCATTGGGATCATCAATGGCCAATATTCATTATATCGTTGTTTCAATGATTCGCACATGGATATGTTTGTGTTAGGTTTTTATATATTATATTCTTCTTAAACTCATGTAGAGTTCAATATTGTAGTTGATGTTGAATAAACGTTTGATACGAATATTTGTATTTCCTTTGAAGTCATAAAACTTGCATCTATTGCTTGGTCTGTAATTTACGAACCGCTTTATCTAGGTTTAATTATTAAAGCAATAGTATATATTATACATAAGTATATGTACATTTTACATGCCTCAAACATTAACGATTGTATTTATATTCGTAAAATCATAAGCAGAACGATAAATTATTATTTCTTTACCTTTTAGCGGAGAATTGTTTCCAATCTTTATCTAACCAGTATTCAATAAATGGTAAATGTTGGCTTTATACTTACAAAAAAACAAATAAATTACTATGTTTGTACTTTCAGAAGAAAGTGATAATGATTCAATTGTTCCTCCTACTGAAAGTGATTCATCTACAGATTATTTGCAGAAAAATTTAAACTATGAAAGCGAAGAGTTCAGTCCAATTCACTCAGAGTATGTTCCTGATAATAGTGAAGATACAGAAACTTCATCCTCTGATGATGAGAAATGTCCATAAAAAAACAAACAAAACAAAAATTCTGTAAATATACAATACCAATAGCAGCATATAGGTACACGGTCTAAAATATCAGGGATTTGAAATAATCTAGAAAATGCTAATAATGAATGTTTAGAAGACGAGAATAAAAATAAGGAAAATAAATTAAAGAATCCTTAAATAAGCCGAGTATATCTGATCTGATGAAAAAGAAATGGAAGAAAGTAATTAGAGTGCCTGATCACGGCTACTATTGCGAATCAGAGGTACTTAATTTGGCCCGACATATTCAACGGAACCATTCTAGAGAAACCGAAGTTCAGAAAATACTTTCTTTCCAAACCAATCACCCAATTCGCAAAAAACTTATATCGAATCTTCGAAAAAGAGGAAACTATTTGAAAAATGTTGATACTTGCGTAAAACCTGTTAAAAAATCACATCTTGAAAAAGAAAACTCAGAATGTGTTCCCTGCAAATATTGCTACGGATACTACAGACCAAATCAACTTTGGCGCCATATTAAAATCTGTGATTTAAATTTAAATGTCAAATAAGTGATTAACTAATTGTTTTATTATTTAGGATATTTAAATACCTTCAATATGCTTAAATTTACTTTTAACCAGAAGTTCAAACCAACATTTCAAATTGGCCACGTTTTTTTTCTTTTCGGCGGCTATTTTCCAAGTAGTCAACGCGTTCAAAAAAATGGAACGTCGCTTGGTAGGTAACGAAAAAATATCAATAACAACAACGAAAAAAGCGAAGCGTCGTTTTTTTTTTTAATAATAATGCCATACCAAGATTTAAAAGGCGATTTTTAAGTTATAAATCGTATTTAAAAGCTGTAATATAAAGAATAATATTATTAAAATATCTATACTACTTTGGATAAAGGATTATCTGTGTATTATTATAAATCGTAGTTAGAGCAGCTTCACTGTGCTTAATATCACCTATTTTGAATATTTAAATATAGTATAACTGAGCTAGTATTTTTCATAAACGTATTGGTCGATAATTAAGACGAACCAGTGCTGGCGCATAAGCGCTGCAGTGCTGCAGAGCTCCCAAAAAATTGGGCGGGCGAACCTGTATTAGTTATAACTAGTTTTCTTTTACATAACATTTCTGATGTTTATAAAAGCGTAACATATTGTTGTGAAAATTCTCCCCCTGTATATCAAAAAATTTGCATATTTTTCTACATCATCCTGTAGAGGACATCAAACCCTACAATTTGACACCTCAATCATCAAAATTCGATCAGTAGAAGCCGAGATATTCGCTTCCGTAATTCCAACACTAACGCCGGTTATATATAGTATTTTATCAAATAATATACAATAGGCGACCAGTGGAATAACCAACCTAATTCGCGCGATCGCTCACTTGTTCCTGATCTGGTCCACACGTACGTGCGCTCAGTGTTACCGGCGACGGCCTCCGGTTTGAAGCACAACGTGTTTGAGCGTAGACTGGTTCCCAAAAAATACAAAAGACACCCATCGCAACAGCCCGTCACGAAGAAACAGCAGCAACAATCCGACTCCAACCGCCGATGCATCGTGAATGACGGCAAACCATCGCCCCACCCATATATTTATGCATTCACGATGCCACCGCTAGGCCCCGCCCACCAACAACATGGACCAGTCACCGAGAAGTGGGGCAACTTCCCCACTCCGCCAAATCATATAAAAGCAGGCCCGTTTCCCTGGAGGGCATAGTCGACTACTCGGCGTGCCAACTGATAGTCACAAGACATAGTCAATCATAATCAGCTACCCGGTGAGCCATCCGGTACTGATTGCCAGTGAACAGTTAAAGTGAAAGTGCGTGACCCCCGCTGACAATTGTAAGTACTGTACAAGTGCATTCTAGATATAAGGTTATTGTTTAACATTTGTGTGTAAGACTTTGGGCACACGTTTAAATAAAGAGTTAATAGTTGATGTGCCCAAACAATCAGTGTTTTATTTAAACAACCTGGTACAAAGAACATTCCATTTAAACAACAAAAGAGAGTATTTCCATTTAAACACAACAAAAGAGAGCACTACCATTTAAACACCATCGAAAGAAAGAGTATTTCATTTAAACACCACCGCAACGACAAGCACTACCATTTAAACACCACGGACAAAATCAAGTCCGTTAAAAACCCCGAAACAAGAACAAACCGGACGGTGGGCCAAGCAACCCACCTCCGCCCCCAAACACCATTGTCACCGGGAGGCCGACTGAGCAAGCCAGGGCCGGCCACCCGCCTATTTCGATAATTATTTTAATTTTAATTATCTCCCGGTGTAACAATTTGACGGCCGAACGTGGGGCACAAACAAGAACGCAAGACTGCGTAGCTTACCCACCCAGAACATGCCTGAAACCAGGTCCACAACCAAGAAGGAGATGGAGAGACAAAACAAAGAAGATACCCCCGTTACTGATTCTGAGCCAAAAGGCTCAGTGGCGCCCACACCTATCGATATTGCCGGCATCCAAGAGTTCTTTGATAAAACACTCAGTAAAAGCCGACGGGCAAGCACTCCGCCGCCGTCACCACTGAATAACGACGCGGAGCTGGCGTCGAGATTATTGAGAATTTTTAATCTCGGCAGAGAGTCCGAGCACCTAATGGAACATAGCGTCCACAAAGTAAAGGAGGACCCAGTACCATTTCCAGTAGTCGCAAGTAGAAAAATGTCCCAAGCTATAAAACTTTTGTCTGAAGCCGCACTGCCAGCGAGACCAGCTGCACCACGTCCGTTCAGCGGCAAACTGACTGAAGACCCAGCAGTATTTTTAAACAGGCTGGAAGAATACCTACAGGGCAATCGTTTTGAGATACCGGAGGACGTTGACGACGAAGTGCGACCCCACCTAACGGGGAAAGCAGAGAAATGGTACCAACAGCATGAGGCCAGCTTCACGTCGTTAAAAGACTTTGCTCAACGCTTTAGGGCAGAGTATCTCGGCGCCAGAAGTCAAAAAGAACTGCGAAATGCTATCGAAAGCCAGCAAACACCGGGAGAACCACCAGCGGCATTCGCAAATCGGCTAAGGAGGTTGTGCTTAAGATATGACCCCGGCTGGAGGAAGGCCGACCTAGTTGGACACATAGTGGAACGAATGACCAACGAATATTGTTTCCACATCGCGCAAGCCGACCCACAGACAATGGATGCGCTGCTCCAATTGTGCGCAAAGTGGGAGAATTTGTTTCACGATAGAGAAAATCGTGCTCAAACTAAAAAGGTCACTCCCACCTCGGCAACTAGGGAAGAAAAGAGAACCGGCCAAGGAGCACCAAACCAAAGCTCCACCAGCCACACAAGAATGCCGAAATGTTGGTTCTGCCCGGGGCAACATTTTAACAAAGACTGCCCGCATCAGCCACAAGCGTTCAAAGAACGACACCCCCAACCCGCTCCAAGGGATTCGGGGGAAGCCTAAAGGGCCGTCCGACAGATATCGAGATGGCCCTAACAACCCTGGAAAACTCCGGCACCCCATGTATTAAACTAAACATCAAAAACAGAACTGCCCTTGCCGTGATAGATACAGGCGCAAGTCAAAACCTGGTGAAACCCGGTTGGATAACTGGAACAATTACGACTATTCCCCAGGTAGAATTCCGCCTAGCTGCCGGCGGCCACGCCTTTAGCACAAACGGAAGGGGTACCCTCGACGCCACCGCAACAGATTATCAATTCAAATGCACCGCCATGGTGGTAAAAGACTTGGAAGCGGATATAATCTTGGGACTCCCGTGGCTTATTCAACACCAGGCAGTTATCGACATGGCACGCGGATGCATACATGTGGGTAAGGAGCAAAGGCGAACAATACATTTCCATACTCAAACCCCGTCGCCAAATCACCAAACCTCGGTGGGACTTGGAGATATTCCCGTGGAAACCCGGCACTGGACAGAAACCCAGCGTAAAGATTTTGGACAAACAATATTGGAGTTCAGTGAACTATTCGCAGAAGGTGGGGCAATCACCACAACGGCTACCACAAAGCACACTATCCGCCTGAAAGATCAAACCCCCGTGCGGGTACCTCAGTACAGATACTCCCCTCAAAAGAAGAGGGTCATCACGGATCAGGTGGAAAAGATGCTGGCCGCTAACGTTATCCGGCCTAGCCACAGCGAATATAACTCCCCAATCGTCATCGTGTCCAAAAAGAATGGGGAACCCAGATTCTGTGTGGATTTCCGGAAATTAAATGAAAAAACTCAGGATGAGGCCAGTCCGTTGCCACCGATCCAGGAATCCCTCAAGGATTTGGGTACGGCCAAAATTTTTAGCACTTTGGATATGAAAAATGGTTACTGGCAAATAGAGCTGGACGAAACCTCGAAAAACTCACCGCATTCACCACCGCCGATGGGGCGGCTTACGAGTTTAACGTAATGCCATTCGGACTGAAGGGAGCCCCGACCACGTTCCAAAAACTAATGGCCCGAGATGTCCTGGTGGGATACCTAAGAGACTTTGTCATAGCATACCTAGATGACATTATTGTCTTTTCGGACAGTATGGAAGACCACCAGCGCCATCTCAGACTGGTGTTCGAGAGGTTAGCCCAGCATGGCCTGAAGCTAAATCTGGCCAAGTGTAGGTTTGCGAGTGATCATTTGGAATATCTGGGGCACGTGGTGACGGCAGCCGGTAACCAACCACAGGAAGGGCACGTAGAAGCCATCAAGGCTAGCGAGGTGCCGAAGACTAGAAAGTCTCTCCGACGCTTCCTGGGACTTATCAACTGGCTAAGGGATTATATACCCGAATGTTCAACCATACTAGCCCCGCTAACAGACCTACTAACACTAAAGACACCATATAAATGGACCCAGGAGGCAATGCAGGCATTCCTCGCCATTAAGGCAGCCGCTTCGCAGCCGCTCTTCCTGCACCGTCCGGATTTTCGCCGCCCGTTTTTCCTGCAAACCGACGCCAGCGCCCTTGGGGGATCGGCTGTATTGTTCCAGAAAGTGGAAGGAAAAAGGGAGGTGGTGAGCTACGCTAGTGTGCGATTCAATAAGGCCGAACAACGCTACCATATTAATGAACAGGAGTGCTTGGCGGTGGTGTGGGCGATAAAAAGATACCGCCCTTATTTGGAGGAACAGCCATTCACGCTGCGGACAGATAGCAATGCCCTCACTTGGCTCAATCAGTTTCGCGAAACCAAATCTAAGTTAATGAGGTGGTCTCTGCTATTACAAGAGTTTCAGTTTACGATTGAACACATCCCCGGTAAGGAGAACGAGTTGGCGGACGCCCTCTCGAGAACTCCGGGAAAGGAGGAAACCACCTCGGAACTAGAGGAGGTGGAACGCTTACTTCCATATGAATATCGCACGCCCCAGAACTACCCCGTAGACAACCAAGTGTGCATGATCATGGAAGAGGAACCACTGATACACCTCATTAAAGATGCCCAGCAGGAAGATCCGCAAACCCTTGACATGGTACGAACGGCTACGGAACAACCGGTTGGTGACCGGCAGCCTCTGGTGTTCCGTGAAGGAATTTTAAGACACAAGGTGGGTGAGCGTTTCCCTATCCTTGTCCCGCCGGCCGCACGTCAATCCGTATTACACCGTTATCACGACCATCACACTGCGGGTCATCCGGGCGCGGAAGAGACTCTCCGGGCCATTAGTGAAAGGTATTACTGGCGCCACCTAAATCAGGAAGTATCCGATCATGTACGAAGCTGCCGCATCTGCAATGCCTTTAAAAGAGGACCCCACCAAGCACAAGCCCCCTTGAGACCACACGCCCCAAAACAACCGTTCGAGGTGGTCTCGGTCGATATAATAGGGCCACTTACGACGGCAAAAACCGGGAAACGTTTTGGCATTGTGGCCACAGACCTCTACTCCAGATGGACAGAGGCAACAGCAGTCACACACGCAAGCACGGAAGCCATCACGCAGTTCCTTGAAAACGTATTCCAAAGATTTGGATACCCAATGGCGATCCTAAGCGATAATGGACCGCAGTTCAAATCCATCGCCTGGGATGCGGCCATGCGACGATGGCAATCCATACACTGGACCACCCCTATTTACCACCCACGGGCAAACCCCGTTGAAAGAAGGAACCAGGAGATTAAGAAAGGCTTGCGTGTGCAACTGGAGGGGCAGACCCCAGAGCTATGGGATAAAAAGATGGACACAGTGTTGTTCAATCTGAGGTGTCGCCAGAACGCCGCAACAGGATACTCTCCCTCCAAAGCTCTGCTGGGCTACGAGCTCCACCGACCGGGAGACTGGCGTGACCCGCAGTTACAACTATACGAACCCCCTGAACGAAGAACTCGACGAGTACACGCTAACGAACTCCGCTACAAGGAACGTAGATACGCTCGCCCCGACCAACCCATGCCAATTCAACCACAAGAAGGAGAATTTGTAATGGTAAAAGCCCACCTCCCACCAGGCCAACCCTTCGGGCCCCGATGGAAGGGACCCTATCCCGTGGTAGAAATAGCCGGTCCAACGGCAGTTTGGGTTGAACAACCAGGTGCTCAACGGGTAAAGTACCATCTGGACCAGGTACGACCCACCACCCGAGCGCGGGAACCCGAGCCCGAACCAGCCCCAGTAGCCAACCGCCAACACCACCGGGAACAGACACCCCCACAACACCCTGAGCCAGCTCCAGCAACCCACCTGCAGCTCAACCAGGAAGCTGCACCACCACCACCCCCTCCGGAACCAGTCCCGGGACCCAGCACGGCAACAGACTAACCCCAGTGCGCGACTGTGGCGCAAGACAGTGTAGTGCGCGAACGCGTAAAGTGCGACCGTACAGTGCGCGAGTGCGTAGCGTGCAACAAACCGTTAAGCTAGAGACAATTTAGAGACCATTAGTTTATTTACAACCAGCCTACCTCAAACAGCGTCTTCCCGGGGAGCGGCCGATTGTTACCGGCGACGGCCTCCGGTTTGAAGCACAACGTGTTTGAGCGTAGACTGGTTCCCAAAAAATACAAAAGACACCCATCGCAACAGCCCGTCACGAAGAAACAGCAGCAACAATCCGACTCCAACCGCCGATGCATCGTGAATGACGGCAAACCATCGCCCCACCCATATATTTATGCATTCACGATGCCACCGCTAGGCCCCGCCCACCAACAACATGGACCAGTCACCGAGAAGTGGGGCAACTTCCCACTCCGCCAAATCATATAAAAGCAGGCCCGTTTCCCTGGAGGGCATAGTCGACTACTCGGCGTGCCAACTGAAAGTCACAAGACATAGTCAATCATAATCAGCTACCCGGTGAGCCATCCGGTACTGATTGCCAGTGAACAGTTAAAGTGAAAGTGCGTGACCCCCGCTGACAATTGTAAGTACTGTACAAGTGCATTCTAGATATAAGGTTATTGTTTAACATTTGTGTGTAAGACTTTGGGCACACGTTTAAATAAAGAGTTAATAGTTGATGTGCCCAAACAATCAGTGTTTTATTTAAACAACCTGGTACAAAGAACATTCCATTTAAACAACAAAAGAGAGTATTTCCATTTAAACACAACAAAAGAGAGCACTACCATTTAAACACCATCGAAAGAAAGAGTATTTCATTTAAACACCACCGCAACGACAAGCACTACCATTTAAACACCACCGCAACAAAGAGCACTACCATTTAAACACCACGGACAAAATCAAGTCCGTTAAAAACCCCGAAACAAGAACAAACCGGACGGTGGGCCAAGCAACCCACCTCCGCCCCCAAACACCATTGTCACCGGGAGGCCGACTGAGCAAGCCAGGGCCGGCCACCCGCCTATTTCGATAATTATTTTAATTATCTCCCGGTGTAACATCAGAGCTCTTTCAAACACCCGCGCGCACCCCGCTACCCCCGTGGCTGTCATAAACCAATGCGTGATTTTACCAGGCATCGTCGCTGCATTTAAACCAGCGCGAAGGGCGATATGATTTGTTATGTAAACTAATATTATAAAGAGGAAACATTTGTGTTTTTGTATGCATGTTTGTAATGCTTTCACACAAAAACTACTGGACCGATTTCAAAAATTCTTTCACCATTAGAAAGCTGCATTTTCACTGAGTGACATAGGCTATATTACATTTTCAAAAAAAAAGATATCCCCAATAAAAGTGCATTAATGTAACCCAAGGTGTGAAAAAATTAGTCACAAAAAATCTGCCATCGCGTACGCTGCGGAAACTATTGTTGATAGAACAAAAAAATGTTCTACTGTATTATAGAACGTATTAATATCTACAAAAAAGTCCGCGAAACCATATGTTTAACTACTGTAGTTATGCCACTATAACTACTTTTTTACATTTTAAAAGTTAATAAAAGTGCCGACAATAATCAAACCATATTATCCATACCTCTGTATTATTTCTTATCCTATTAAATGATATTTTATTAAAGACCATTTCAATACCAGTAAAATACTTTTTAAATTATTAAAATTGGACATTCCATTCAAAAGATATAACGAATTTAAAAATGTCAATCTAAAGAAAATAATGTTATAATATAATGTAGTAGTATAGCAATGGCCATATTCATTTTGTTTGTAATAAATTGACAATCGAAAAATTATAACTGGAATAAGAATTGTATTGGCAGAAGGAATTTAATAACAAGTTCAATGAGAATGAAAAGTAATAGGAAACAGGCACAGAGAAGCTGTTATAGAAAGAAGTTAAACATAAAGTGATATAAAATCCAAAAATTAAGGATCACAAGAAAGGAAGATTAAATATTTAAGAGAATACACTCACTATTGTATTTATTCAAGGTAGGATCGAAGAAAAGACAACATATACGATACAAATTTTATTAAAAGAATTTAAATAACACTGAGATATTTGAAAGATGACGTTTTTGAAGTAATTTCGACAATGTGTCAAAAGCCAAGTGACAGGAACATTATTAAAATAGCGGGTTACATTGTTTATAAGTTATGTTAAATTAGTAAATGGGCTAAACAGATTTAATAAGCGATGAGCCACCACCAGAAAAACGCAAACGTCCAAATAGCAGATTTAATAATCGAATTTCGGCTTTAGAGGTGTGTGATGTTATTCTAAATTGTGCAAAAGATCGATTTCATTTTAAAGAGCATCTAGTAGTGGCATCACTTTTTTTTTCGGAATGCTTTGGAGAGTATTGCAGTAAATTTCCTGAGGACAAACTCACTTCCGCATGCTCCTATTATCCCACCCTTGATAAAGAAAGATTACGAACTGAATTGTCTGTTATTTACTCAAGAACTGATCTTTAAAAGGCGCACTACCTCTTCTAAAATTTTTAATAAAAAACAATCTGGGAGATACGTTGAAGGAGACTAGAAAATTATTAGAAATTGTAATAACAACTCCCATGACAACATCAGAGGCCGAACGATACTTTTCAACACTAAATCGAATTAAGACGTTTCTCAGAAATTCAATGACCGAAGATCGTTTAACATCTCTTTCCATGCTATCTATCGAAAAAAAGTTTATCTCCGAAATAGACAATTTTAATAACAAAGTGATAACAAAATTTGCAAATCGAAAAGAACGTAGAATAGATTTAATTTATAAGAAATAAGACAACCTCTTACTGCCCGTGCAAGGTAAATTTTTTTGTAAAGCTTGCAGAACACCTTAAAATTTTTAGCACGAGCCGCCACTGAGACGAACCCACCTCAGTTGAAAGCGTTGTTGAAAAAGTCACGGGTATGACTATTGATGGGATTATTTGAATGAAAAATAATCGACTGTTCGATTATTGTTATAATCGAGACTGGTCAAATACTCAACCTAATTCAATCGAACGATTGAATTCACTCGAATGATTGAATTGAACACAAAAATATTAACTCGATAGAATAACAGATTTTCATTCGGCGCTCAAATAATGTTAGTTGTTCAAATCGGAAATAATCGTTCAGCTTTCAGTATTTTACCATTACACAAATTAATTATATTACCGACTACAATAAATGTAATTATGACAGGACATATTTAATATACATATTTGAAAGTATTTTGTTTAATATAGATTGGATACGTATAATAAAATACGCTTAGATTTTCTAAAAAAATATAGCACAAATAAATAAACATTCTAGAAATAATACATTATTAAATTAATTTTTACGTAATAAGTTTAATAAATCTACTTTAACTATTCAAAGATATTTTAAAAAATCATACATTTTCTTTGAAATTTAATTAACCTATTTCAACAACATATTTAAGTATTGTAAGTATGGCATGTTACTCAAAACTGTCCTAAAACATCAGCATATCTACATTTTTTTGAGATAATCTGTTTCTCCTAGTATTGGCAAGTTGCCCAGCTTTAAAGAAGACCCTCTCGGAGGGAATTGAAGTTCCAGTAACCGTCAGGCATTGCTAGTTCGTACAGTTTTGGGAACATTGGTTTATGAACTTTCTAAAATATCAGCGGATTTTCTTTTCTATTAGCGGCATTTCTAAATATTGACGTATTATTAATATCACCATGGTTGTCGGAGTACTGTGGGTCTTCGATTGTGTAATTTTCTTATCAAAATGTGCCCGTCTAATTTTCTTATCAAAATGTGCCCAGATATTTTCTTAAAATTCTTTGTTATTTTCTTTATCCAGTACGTCTGAGTCAACAATAAGATTTTTTGGGTTATTAATTGCGTGAGTTCGTCCGTTACCCATTTTTTGGCATTATTTGCGTTCTCCAGCTCACATCCAACCTTCCTAAACCTCGGGTCTAAAAATGTAGGTTTTGCAACAATTTAGTTTGTTTCAAGACTTACTGATAATTTCCTGTAGGGCTGTTTTTAAGCATTGACCAGTTTGGGTTATAGGATTCGTTGCTATTAGTGAATGTTGTAATCCCCTAACTAGAGGAATCACTAGAGACATGGTAAAATATTTTTCACTTAAAGGTACTGCGGTTAAAAGTTATACTGGTTTTAGCAGTGGAACGCAGTCTTTCAAACTATTCCATTCTTGAGCGTTTAAAAAAACTGATAAGTTAGAAAGGCTAGTAACGGTTATTGAAAGAGCTTGCTTGAGTTCGAGCAATCGTTTTATCACGAGCCAGCAAGAATTCCATCGAGTACTAACGTCTTGTTTTACGTTTACACTCGGAAGTCCTCTTTGCTCTTGAATTGATTTCAAAGTATCGGACGCTAATACACTATGTTTAAAATAACTTATTATGCTTCCACACTTTTTAATTATTGAATGCAAATAATCGCTCGGTTAATTTACAGTCGCTTCATTTACACTAAAATTTAAAGTATGAACTACACATGGATGTTGATGTTTATGTAAATATTCGTTTATAGCGCATTTGATGTTGGTACCATTATTTGACACAATTGTTACAATTTTTTCTATAACATTCCATGCATTTAAGATTTTCGTTAGCTATATTTTGTGCTGCAAAGGAACCCACTATTTGCTTAGTGGCTAAAACGTGAGCTCGTACCACATTATCACAAATGTAATGGCTGGTAATTGTTATGTATGCTGTATTATTATCGGTTGTTATTGAAATTGTTTTAGACACTTTTAATTTTGAAACTGATTGTGCTTAGGGGAAGGTATTCTAATATCGACCACCTAACATAAATAAATTTATATCATAAGTACGCGTCGACAAAATAACATATTTCGATGTGAATACATATTGACTGATCTTTAAAGTAATTAAGTAAGCACAACTAATCCTTTAAAAGTAATTTATTTTGAGAAAATAAATAAAATACAAAACGGTTGCGTGATCGGTATTATCCGACCACCAATGGGAAATATCGACCACGAGTGCGGAAATATCGACCGAAATTTTAAACAATTAATAACTGAATGAATACTGTTTACTCGCAATAATTACATGATGTAAAGTCATCTGCATTTTCCTCAGTGGTGCAAGCAGCGTTAAACCATGTGGCACACGACCTGCATCGCCACCACTCTTCATTATCCGCTCCGAATTCACCGCAAACATAACACGTTGATGGTGTTTCTTCCTCTATCACTTCCTCTATAACTCCTTTCTTATTTATCTTCGCCTCCTTTTTCCTCTTTCTGTTTGGTTCTTTAGTTTTTCTATCTTCACAAAATACGCGTTTCTTCACACCAACAGCAGCTTTCTTTTGTTTTTTTATTTCCTTTTCTTCCAGCTGTTCCTTCATCGGTGTCGAGGTCAAAATTTTGGATTTCTGTTTCTTTCTTTTGCTGTTTATCGGTTTAGGCTTAGGTGTTGGATATATGTCTTCAAATGACTTGATCTTGATCTGGATCGTTTTGTCTGTATCATCGGACGCATCATCGTCATAAACTTCTTGCAACTCGCAAGAGGATTCGTCAGTGTCCCAAAAATTGTCATTAGAATTCCTTTGCCTCAAGTCTTTTTTCAAATCAGGAATTATTTTCTTATGCTTGCTAATGGAAGTCAACCCACTTGGGCCAGCAACGGGACTTGAGCTTGCCATAGGTGGACTATTGGAATCAACAACTAAAGCTGACATGTCCATGTTATCCGCAGTAGGAGTAGGTGACTCAGGTATTTGAGTAAAGTCTTCCTCTTTAAATACATTCCTGTCCAGCGGAAATAATCCTGTAGTTTTGAATCCATTTACGCCTTTTTCAATCGTAGCCACTCTGTTGTAGGCTTTAGCAAATATCTCTGCAATATCTGTTGCAGCGATTGTTTCATAGTGATGCGATTTCATATATTGGTCACACTCATGATTGTATGCAGATTTCAATCCACCGAAGAAAGTCACATCCAACGGCTGAACCCTATGCGATGTGTGCGAGGGAAGAGAAACCATCATAATTCCATTTGCACGACAGTAATTGTAGGACTGCAAGGTAGAATGTGAGGTGTGATTATCTAAAATTAGTAGGACCGGATCATCAAGGGTGGCTTTCACGAATTTACAAAAATGTTTTAACCACTCAGGAAACAGTTGCTCTGTCATCCAACCGGACTTCGAGCAGTGGTAGATTGCGCCAACTGGACCATTTTTACTCAATCCCTCCTTCATTCTTTTTCTTTTGTAAACAAACATCGGTGGTACATATTGTCCTAGAGCACTCACAGCGCAAACTATAGTAGTGGTTTGACCTCGCTCTCCACTTGCAATGGACCCAACTTGCTTTCTTCCCTTTGGTGCAATAACACGAGATGGTTTGTGCACAGTTGTTATCCCGGTCTCGTCCACATTATATATGCGGTCCGGGCCAAAATTGTGTTTTTCCAGAAGTATTTCCATGTTGTCATAAAGCAAGTGGATATCTGCTTTATTAAAAGCCAGTACTCTATTCTTACTAGTAGCTTCTGGCTTTCTTAAGGAGAGCTGGGGATGCCTCCTTAGGAAACCATATAGCCATTCTTTTCCACATGTTCCTTTATTGGGGTTGAAGTTGTTTTTAATCTTGTTTGACACAGCATAATCATATGCAACTTGCCGTATATTGTTTGTTGTGAATCCATAGAAAAGGTTTGATAATTTTCTTACATAATCAGCCAGTTCCTTTTCTTGTTCGTCAGAAAAAACTAGTTTTCTTCCTAACGTAATTTTCTTGACTGGAAATCTATTTTTAAGACGGTCTTGCAAAATACTATATGGTACCGAGAAGAGTGCAGCTGCTTTTCTAATTGAACATGCTTTTTGATTAACCGCATTTATTGCCCGCTTCATCTCCTCTTCTGTCCATGATGAACGGGCTGTTTTTCGTATATAATTTCTTGGCATCTACGAATGAGAAAAACATACTCATTGAAAAACAAAAAGTACACTGCAACGGGTAATATCGACCACCGTGATAGATATTACCCGTCACGGACAAAGCAGTTTATTTTTTTTTAATTCAGCGCCTAACCTCAAAATTGTGGCCATGCAAATGCCATAATAGATTAATAATCATACACTAATAACGCTAGTTGGAGCAGATTTTCAACACAATAATGCACAAAAATTACAAACCTTATTTCCCGATGCCAGAAAAGTATAGAAAATCAGCGCATAAACAACTTTATTTTATTTCTTCGGAATCGCACGCCTGACAGAGCACATGTGTTTTTGTTAGTTTCGTAACTACCTTGCGTAGATGGCAGCACCTAATTGATCATTGAAATGTAGCCCTATGTTTAAAAAATAATGGTGGTCGATATTGTCCGCTGGTCGATATTAGAACACCTTCCCCTAATGCGCAAGTAACATCTCTGAAGACAACTTGCTTGGTATTTTATATAAGGGTTGCAGTTTATGGGAATAATCAATAAATCCCAATCTTCTACTAATGATAAAGGCTGATAATCCTGTTATCATTTTAATTAACGCGTTATTGATTTCGTTAATATTGCTGTCTGATAATTCACGACGTACGCCGTAAAGTACTGTTTTGATTCTTTGTAACAAACCTTACGGTCCTGGAGTTGAGCTTCTTCCTACATTTTCTAGGTTTGGAGTATCTTGACCTAATACGGTAGGGTGAATTCGTGGTAAATGTTGTTTTAAATTAGATATGTTATTCCAATATTTTAACGATTTGTTGCAGATAGCGCATATTGCTAATTTCCCATCTGCTGACTTGCGAAAATGCTCCCAAACGACTGACTTTTTGGTACCCGGTCGCATTATTATGTTCAATAATTTATAAGTGTAAGTGGGATTAATTAATTAAATTTAGATAATTCAAACGTGTGCGCACTGCTTACTAAATCTTGATACAACTTACTACACAATAGAAGAACAAATATACGTAGATCCCCACATAGATACTGCAATTTGAAATTTCTCGCGGTGATTAATCGACGAAGGAAAGAAGGAAAAGAAGGAAAACCACTGCAATAGTTAAAAATGTACTGGGATACGAAAATATGCAAGTATTATGTGATCATGTCCGGACGAACAAATTTTCCCTTATTGTTGATGAGTCGACTGATACGAGCAATATTAAACATATTTGTATATGCGTAAGAATAAATAAAAGTAACACCATTTGTGATAATTTTTTAGCTTTAATTGAAATTAAAGCAGCCGACGCGAATAGTAGGTATATATAACCATATTGTCACTTTTTTTGAAAAACACGAAATTCCGTATAAAAGAAATCTGGTCGGTTTTGCATCTGATAGGGCAAATGTTATGGCAGGACAGCATCGCTCAGTAATGACTTTATTGCAAAATGACATTCCAAAGCTTTTTATAATGAAATGTATATGTCACTCCTTCCATTTGTGCGCTTCATATGCATGTGAAAGTTACCTCCGTATATAGAGAAGCTCACAAGAGATATCTAAAATTACTTTGCTCATAGTCCCAAACGAATTAGCGAATATACCGAGTTTCAAGTATTTTGTAATACAAAAATCCATAAAATTTTACGCCCATGTCGAACCCGATGGTTATCAGTACATAGCGTTGTTTCGCGGTTATCAGAACAGTATGGACCTCTACAGTTATATTTCACCGATGTCGATAGTACCAATATCATGTCTGTAGATAGCATATTGAAAACGTTAAATAATCCTGTTACAAAGTTATTTTTACAATTTTTAGAATTTGTTCTACTCTTTTTTAATAACTTGAATAAGGAAATGCAATCTGAACACCCTAAAATACATTGTCTATATAAAAACATCCTTACTATTATAAAAACGTTATTCGATTCGACACCTTCAAGGTATTTCAGTGGCAGACGTATATTTTAAAAATCCTAGACATTACCTGCAGATTAAGGATATGTATTTTGGCGCGAAAGTGATACAAACAATATCCAGCACGTCACTTACCAAAGAGCAATTATCCTTTTTTAGACTAAGGTGCTTGGATTTTTATGTAGAAGGATGTGATCAAATAATGAAACGGGTTCCATTAAAGAATAATGCTTTGGAAAAATTTCAGTTTTTACATCCAGTAGTTGTAAAATCAGGATCAATTAAATCTATAACTGACATAGCACTTATTTTCCCGGATTTTTTATACAATTCCGACCTTCAGACTTTGGACAATGAATGACGTCTTTTAAGAAATACTAACGAAATTAACTCTTTTTCTGATAATGTAGAATTATTTTGGCAAAAAGTAGAAACGACGACATTCGGCGACGGAACACGTATATTTATTTGTCTTACAAAATTTGTTTTTAATTTACTTTGTTTGCCGCATTCTTCGGCCAATGTTGAAAGAATTTTTTTTACGGTCAATAATTTAAAAAATAAACAGAGAAACAAGCTAGGAGGTACGGATACAATCAACGGGTTAATTCTTACTAAGCAATACATTGGAAATAAAAGTTGCTTTGATTTTCCAATTGAAAAAAACTAACTTTGCGAATGGCTAAGCATACACTCTATAAAGATGGCGAAAACGAGTAATTTTTTGTAAAATGAGATTTTTTTAAAAAATTTGTTTTCAAATTTTATATTCTATTTAATGTATATGTTACTTATATCAAATTTTATATTCTATTTAATGTATGTTACTTATATATTGTTGTAAATAATAAATAAAAGAAGATATTCTTAAAAAAGCTGTAAATTTTTTAATCTACCGATATTTTCTATAATCTACCGAATATTGCCGAACTACCGAACTAGTAAGAGTCAGAGTTACCATCACTGGATACGACATACTTAACCTTAACCTAGCGTGTTTAAACATGGTGGTTAGGGTGGCTCTGTTATACAGACAATTTTTAGCAATACATGAGTTGGAAAGAAATGAATATGAACGGAGGCAAGTTCGTGTATTGCGCGGACAAATAAGGGATGCACAAGATCCATTTACTAATCCTCACGCGTACTTTATGCGTATGTTTAGATTAAACAAACAAGCTTGACGATATTTATTTGACGCATTGAACATACATACATATGCACAATGGATGCAAATAGATATCCTAAAATGTTAAGGGTAACAATTTACCATGCTAATATTCATAATTCAATAAATAATGTGAAATATTACCAACCAAAAAATATTGCAAAATTACTTTTCACAACCAAAAAATATTGCAAAATTACTTTTTACAAAAGTTGGCAGAATAACGTAACTAAATTGTTAAAAAAATATAATCTACCTCCTGCTTTTTCCAACACTCATAAGTTACAACAATATCTTCAAACAAAGTTAGTTAACACAGACCCACTGAAAGAATCAGGTATTTACAGAATTAACTGTAATTCCTGCCCAAAATTATATATCGGCCAAACAAGAAGAAATATTCAAACCCGTTTCAAAGAACATTTAGCTCATGTAAAACTTCACAATGTAGATAAATCAGCATTAGCTCTACATCATTCAGATACCGGACATAATTTCAGCGTAGATAATGTTAAATTAATTAAAAAATGTAATAGCAAAAATTTAGACATGTGGGAAGCCATACATATGAAAAAATACAAAAATTACCTCCTTAACAATGACATGTCACCTATTAATAATAAACTTTTAAATTGTATACCTACAGTATCTAATAACTAATAGATCCTCTTCACGCTACTATATTGTTATTTAATAGAACCCGACATGCCAAACACAGTCAGATGTCTTGATTTTCATAGGTAACGGTCTTTTCCATAATTTGTCCTTCTTGGAATTTCAATAGATTTTAGCAGGCACTGTTACAATATACGACCATAATTTTTTATTTTTATTTTTAGTGTTATATTTTTATTTGCATGTTTTTGACCATTTGTTGACCATTTATAATTGTAATTTTTACACCCCTAACCAAAAAAAATAGATATTTTTTACTATACATGTACTTAAAAAATAATACTTTTAAATTAGTAACTACTGACGATGTGTGCAGTGCACATGAAATGTACATATAGTCAATATACTATTGTTTGTGAAATATAAGGTGTTTTATTTAAGTTTAATAATGTGAAATATATTGCGTACATTGGTAGCACAATTTTTTTTGCTGTAGGAACCTATCAGTGAGGGTTAGGTAATAGTGTTTTTGTCTGCTGTAGTCAACCAATGGTATCCAATTGCATAAATATAAATAAAAATAACCGTGGACAATCGAAAACACGTGGCGATCGAGTTCACGAAACACGTGATAATGATACATATGTCATCCTGGTCATCCACAAATACCGATGTATTGCCAACAAACATTTTGCAGTACAGCCACCGGTTCCCCTATATATTACCAAATATCGAAATTATAAATAACCACATTTCCACTTCCTCTTACGTCATCATTTCTCAACTGAAATTGGTCGAAATAAATTAGAATACCCCCCGGTACACAAGTGAAGCGCACTCAAAATTGGCATCTCAAGTGGTTATACACATGAATAAATGTTTTCCTGCAACATACTAATCCTGATAAACTCCCTATATGATGATGCGTTATATTTAAATCTATAAATGGCATTAGAAAGAGCAAATTAGCGCATTAATGCATATATTTTGTTTGTAATCGTCTTAAATTAAAGCAAGTGGCCATTTTCTCAATCAAAAGCTCAATATAATATTTTTAAAATAGTTTGGATAGAGTAAAATGCTTAGTTGTTTTTTAATTTGGGTACCGTTGTCCTCTGGAAAACAGGAATTAAATGAAAGTACTTATACAGACACGACTCCTGAAGTACCTATGACTTAGACTTGCAGTGTTATTCTGAATAAGTATCAGAGAATTTAATTTTAGATTAAACATTTTATTTAATTTAAAAAAATATCTAAAAACTCCGCTGTGTATTTTTAATTTTAAATTATTTAATAAAACCGTTTTTGGACCGCAACAAATACTCAGCTGTTGTATCGAGTCCAATGAACCCTACTGACATCGTAGATAATGCACGTTTACTGTTTTTTATCAGTCAATAATTCTTTCTTCCATAAATAAACATTTGTTTATTCATTCATCGAAAATGTGCCCTCGACTATTCTGTCAATATGACTTATTTCAAAGCATAAAGCGAACTTTAAGTATTAACGAACTACGTAAGTATTAAATATGGTATTCTTCGCACCTTTAATTCAGTGCATTTATGCATTTCAGAATATTTAATGAATTCTTATTTCCCAAGTGGTAACCGGTATTTATTTGAAAAATTGGAGATATTAAATTGGGAAATGTATAAAAACACGATTGTATATAAAATTGTGTATTTTACATAAAAATATACATTTACAATAACTTTATATCAAGTCGTTAAAAGAATCTAAATACTTCAAAAGAAGTGTTTCCGTGTTTTTGTTTTATTAATTTATATTCATTCTATTTTTTTAATAATTAAAATATCTTTCAAAAATCTATTACAATTAAGAAGCTGCTTTCTTTAATTGATCGGCGATGGCGTCCAAGAAGTCCTGTGTCGTGAGGAACATTCCTTCTTTAACATTTGGGAGACCGTGAATTGAGGCAGCTAAGTCTTTAGTCATTTTACCACTTTCTACAGTATCGATACAGGCTTTTTCTAAAGTTTCAGCGAATTTTGCCAAATCCGGGGTACCATCTAATTTGGCTCTATGTTCTAGACCACGTGTCCAGGCGAAGATCGATGCAATTGGGTTCGTAGACGTTTGTTGACCTTTTTGATGCATTCTGTAACAAAAGAAGTACATATAAAATATACAGAATTTTACAGCGCCAATGTTCTTTTAACTTCACAATATGTCATTTGTTTCAAAACATTTCGCACGTTGCAAATCAGGTGTTCAATCATGCAATAATTCAAATGACTATAGAAATACATACCAATCGCCCCGTACAACCATTTGTATCCGAAAGATATGACCGAAGATTGAAGAGAAACAGGCCAATAGGCCCGAAGTAAGGTACAGGAAGCCTTAGAAGGACAGAAGTGGATCAATATCTAGTCTCCTAGATATTTTAGTTAAATATTGCACTGGTACAGGAAAATATCTTTTGAAAATAATTAACAAGCATGTAAATATACTTGTAAGCTTGTCTATGAAATATTTGTTGGTATTATAATAAAATAATATTAATAATATGAAAGTCAAAGCGAGTTGAAGTAATCGTTGAATTCTAGTATGGACAAAATAACAACCGGGTTTATTTCGAAATTGGCAGACTACGGCACGCCGTTAGACATCGTAGCACGTGTCCGCCATGTTGCTAAACCTGTGAAATTAAAAACGACGTTGGCTCAGCCGTTTCGGTGCAACGAGTCAGGAAGTTTTTGCAGTGCCTAGAAGTTTTTTTATTAACATGGATTTCTCGTTGATTTTGGTGAGATTTACTTTGTGTTTCGTCTATCTTCTTCTTTTTGTGCCCTCTCCGTCATCGGAGGTTAGCGATCACATCAGCAAAGGTCTCTCGATTTGCAGCAGCTCTAATGAGTTGTTCAAAGTTTAATCAGGTCCAGTTCCTAATATCCGCATCCACGATAGTTTCTTTCTGCCAAGCCCACGTTTACCCTCTATCTTTCCTTCAATTATGAGCTGCAGTAGGTAATATTTTTCATTTCTCAAAACGTGACCAAGGTAAGCCGTCTTTCGCATCTTTACTATGTGGAGCAGTTCTCGATATTTGTGTACCCCTTTCAAAGTTTCCTCATTAGTTGTATGTGATGTCCATGGAATTCTTAGCATTCTTCGGTATGTCCACATTTCAAATGCTTCTATACGGTTCATACTGACAGTTTTCAAGGTCCATGTTTCCACTCCGTATAATAGCGTTGACCAGATGTAACACTTTGTAAACCGTACGCGTAAATTTACATTTAGCTGTTTATCGCACAGTATGTTTTTGAGTTTGAAGAAGTTTTGCCTTGCTTGATCAATTCTGGACCTTATTTCGATGTCATGGTCCAGTCTTGAGTCAATCCAGCAGCCCAGGTACTTAAAGCGATCAACCCTGGTCAATATTTCCCCGTCAACCCGTAGAGGTATGGGTACGTTTGAATTACGAGAAATTAACATCACTTTCGTTTTGCTGATGTTTATGGCCATATTAAAATCTTTGCATGTCATATTTAATCTGTTGATTATGTTTTGTAATCCTATATCGGTATCCGCAATCAACACAGTATCGTCTGCATAACGGATAGTCGATATATTGACACCGTTTATTTTTATTCCGTCGTTACAACCCCTAAGCGCCTTCGCAAACAGATACTCTGAGAATATATTAAATAGTGTGGGGGACAACACGCACCCCTGTCTCACTCCTCTACAAATGTCAATGTTTCTTGAAGACAAGTTAGTCTCGACTCTTATTCTTGCGGACTGGTGCCAATACAAGGTTCTGAGAAGTCTCAAATCCCCATCATCCAGCCCGATTTCCTCCAGGAACTCGAAAAGTTTATCATGGTTTACTCGGTCAAACGCTTTCTCAAAATCGACGAAACAAATATGTATGTATCTTTGTTGGTCGTGGCACTTCTGTGCAAGGACTTGTAGGCTGAATAAAGCTTCTCTCGTACCTAACCCATTTCGGAATCCGAATTGTTCCGAGCCGATGTTAGATTCGCATTTGTTATATATCCTCTTGTGTATAATTTTTAATAGGATTTTAAGAACATGACTCATCAGGCTTATGAGTCTGTAGTCGTTACATTTCCTTGCACTATACTTTTTTTGGTAAGGGTATAAAAGTTGATTCAAGCCAACCCTGGGGAATTTTGCCTGACTTATATATGTTGTTAAACAGAAGTAGAAGTAGATCTATGTTTTCCTCATTTATGAGTTTAAGTATCTCTGAGTTTATTTGATCAGGGCCCGGACTTTTATTATTTTTCAGCTGGTTAATAGCATATACAATCTCACTCTTTAGAATATGAGGTCCTCCTATATGTTAAGCGTTGATGTCTAGCTGTTGTCTTTCGTCTGCCAACATTTCGTGAATGTACTTTTCCCATTGTTGTAGCTTCTCTTCTTCATCAATTATTATTCTGCCATCTGAGTCTTCTAGCATATTATGTATTCTTTTGCTATTGTGTGTTATCTTTTTTATTTCCTTATGTAAGTTGTACATGTCGTTTTTGTACTGGAGCTCCTCAATTTTCTCACATTTCTGTCTCATCCAGTTCTCTTTTGCATTTCTTATTTTGCTCCTTATTTCCTTATTTACTTTCTTATAGTCTGCTTCATTATTCTTAACTTCTCGCCTTTTCCCCATTAGATTTAGAATTTCTTCAGTAATCCATTCTGTTTTCTTTTCTACATAGATTGACTTTAAATTGTTATTTGTTACTTCTAAAACTATATCTTTGAAGTTGTTCCAAATGTTATCCATGTCGGTTATACTATTATTGTCTATTCTAGTTCTTAAGGTTTCGAGTTGTATGTTTAGTTGTTCAGATGTGTTTGTTTTAACCGTTTCTTCCTTTAGAACTCCCATGTCAATTCTATTTTTAATCCTTCTTTTTTCCATCATTTTTAGCTTGAGACGCATATTAACCACCACCGGGTTGTGATCCGATCCAATATCGGCCCCAGGATACGTTTTTGCACTAAGTATTGTGCTGCGGAACCTACGGTGTCGTCTATACTGTGATGTAAATCGATGCATGGGTGTACTGGCTTTTAACTCATACTTCAAACATGGAAGAATTAAAAGCAAACGATGCCTCCAGCAAAAAAGATAAGGCAGATAAAAAAGGCACTTTTCGACAAAATCTCCAAAGAACCACGGGAAAAGAAATAGACATATAAAGATTAATTACAAAGGTGATAGCTCAGATGCAGAATACTTTCTGGTTGGCAATGAGAATGACGAGGATTGACTGTGTATTTATTGTAAAGATTTATATTTACGCTCCAAGAAGGCTGGTTAAGACGTGTTCTTGTCGGGCTCATGCATCATGTGCTGATCTTCCTAAAGAAAACCAAAAACTTTATTTGTGAACTTTGTAAGTAATTTATGTAAAATGCCATTTTGTCCACACTAAATGGACAAAATGGTTAGAGGTTAAGATAACCCTCAATATTTTATTTTTATAATTCCTATTCAATTATAATTCAAGAAGCGCTTAAAGGCAATTAACCAAAGATGATAATTAATGACGAAAAACTGAATGTAAATGCCTAAATTAAATATATGTGATTAAAAAACAAAACTGTATGTCATTTTGCCCGCACTATAAATAGTTTTATAAATAGTTATATATAAATAGTATATAAATGAGAAATTCAATCGTTTGAAAATCCAGAAAATAATTTTGGGAGGTCTGAGTTGATATATATAAGAAAAGTTATTTTGGAGAATGCAGAAAAACTAGAACACAATTAACTAGCTTATTAAATACGATTGAAAAAAAAAATATACAAAAAGAATATTTTCTGCGACTTTCTATTTGCTTTTTGGAACGATCTTTACTATAAAACCAAAAATTATTTGTAAGATTAATGTTCCAAATTTTGCGTAATTAACTTGTAATTACAATAAACAAATTTGTAATTTACAATAAACAAATGCGTTTTCTTAAAATTGTGCGATTTTTTGTCGAAGGTGATAGAAGAGAAATAAAACATATAAATAAACATACCATGTTGCAAAAAAGTTAAACAAACAGTTAACATTAAGATGATTAGATTTACCAGTGGAAATAAATGAAATGTTTTTAGTTAGTATTCAGTACTTTTCTAGGAACTATTAGCGATTAATATTTGATTTAAAATCTGCGGCGAGATAAAAATTTGAACCTGATTTCTCAAGGCCGAAACTTTTACATTCGATAAGATTAAGGTACCTCTGCAAATTATTTAATCCTTTTCAAAGAAACGATCAAAGGAGAAAATTATTACAAATATTTATAAATAACTGGAGTGGTGTTCCTGAAAAATTACAAAAAAGTAGTGAATATGACTGCGTTATTCACCCGTATTTAATCCATTTAATTTTTTTGTGTCGTTTATTATGAGTTCGATTTTTGAGATGAGTACCAAGCAACGATCCGTGATAGAATTTTTAACGCTGGAAGGTTGCGCGCTCATGAACATTATCATTGGAGTCGAATGTTGGGTCCATTATTATTAGAGTTGTCAGATTTTCCCCAGATTCCAGAATCCTAATCAGTATAAATTAGTATATACGTACGAATATTTTCAAAACACATCGGGTTTCATAAGGAACACGTGATCGTATGAAATTACAACTCAGCATTTTGTTAATATATATTGCCCGATAAGATTTAAGTATTAACAAAGACATTATTTATTGTAAGAGATGTACATGAAAAGTTTTGTTTTTTTACGAGACGCACCCAGTTACAAAAGAAGAATTGTGAATTTGAATATAAGCAGGTTTATTATATTCATTTTGTTCTCTCGCTGAGTTATAATTTCTTACGGACACACCTTCTTTTCAAAACGCGATGTATATTGAAAACATTTGTACATATTAACTTGTACCTAGTACGACTCTGGAATGTGGGAAAAATAACTCTAATCATTATGACTTCGGAAACAAGTAGCAGTCAGAATAACGTCGTCCTGATTCTGCACGTGTACAAAAACTCAAGAAAGTTTCATCAGCGCAGAACGTCATATTCACCATTTTCTGGATTACAAAGGGAGTAATTCATACCGAATATCTGCCGAAAGGATCAACGATAAATTCAATATGCAATGCAAAACTTTACGGTCCCTAAAGAATCGTATGCACAGAGTAAGGTCGAAGAGAACAAATTTTTTCTTGCACCACGACAACCAAACCGAATTGCAGCAACCCAGCAGTGACAAATCTGAAATTCACGGCTGTTTTTCATCGTCCGTACAGTCTGATTTGGCACCGTCAGATTTATGGTTGTTCCCAAAGTTGACAAATTTTCATCGGACACTGAAATTCAGGCTGCTGTTCCCAATTAGGTCAATAGTAAACAAGGAAGTTTTTCAGAATGAAGAAATGGATTCAGCGTTTGGAGAAATGTGTTGCATAAATGATGATTATGTGGAAAAATAATTATGTACCTACATTGGTAGTACAATGAATTATTTCATTTTGAGACTGGTTTCATTATTTTTCTTTTCTTATTCTTATTTTATAGAGTGGAAGGCTTTATATATCAATCCGCCTTAGTAATTATTAATTTAATTCTTCTAACGAGGTAAGTTCAAATGTTAAAGAGTAAATATTTAGACAATAGCATCAGTGATTGTTTTTCTACATATACTCAACCATTCTCTCTATATATTTTCGTCAGGAACTGGAATGCCAGGATTATAAAAAGGTAAAAAATTTATGATACATGGTCTTCACTTTTTTAAGAGTTCACAATAGTAGCAGACATTGATTGTGCGTTGTCCCCTGATATGTAATCCCGATCATAAGAAATTTGCTCATCGACAATCAAGGTTTGACTTTTACTGGACAATCTTCATTTTTCAAATGTTACTCCATAGTGGAGCGCTTTGACACACATGTGTAGCGATGCATCCAGGAGAATCATTACAAGTTATAATAATGGGAAAAAAATATATCAATATAAAAATAAAACCGAGATGCGTCAACGGTGGAAGCGACGAGAAAACGAGTTGTGAATTATAAATGTAATAATCTTCATTGTTATCAGGAAAATATGTTTCTCTCATACTTTAAATGTATTATTATATATTTGGGACCTGTACTTTAATGATGTCCATTATGTTACAAATTTTTCATTAAGATACAAGTTTACATCCAATAGGAATGCGACATCCCAATATTCGACCAATAATGTCATGAAAATTTTACAAATCTAAATTTTGACAATTCAGTCACGTACTCTATTGCCTCCGTCGTTGTCCTTCTGTTCATTTAATAGTTCGCATATAAATAAACAAAAATAATAGTTTTTTTAATACTTTTTTTAAAACTTTTTTTAAAACTTTTTTTAAAACTTTGATTTTCCGACATTTATGTGTCTTGTTTATATGTATAGTTTGCGTGACAGTTCGTTAGACATAACCATATTGAACATATCATCATTTGAAATAAATAAATTTTGAATATAAAATGCAAATTTTTTCGTTATTATAGCTGATCATAGAAACAATAGTGTATGCAATTCGCATTTAATGTCTATTAAGACACCCGTATTCTTTACGACACTCACTTTCAGCTCGTGTCTTAACCCGCATACTCGTGTCTTAATAGCCATCATTAAATGCTCATTGCATAATATACAATTTCCTATTTTGCGTTCATAATAAACTCATTATCAAACCCAATATAGTATCGAAATGAGCTTCAATTCGATACGCTTTTTCCATTTTTAAATGTCGGCGTTGTTCAAACACAAAAATAAATATCATTGCTGTCATTTGATTTTAAATATTTAAGTAAATTTGACAGAAGTGATATACGTTAGAAAAGAAAAATGCTACAAAAACAATGTATACTCCGTTCACTCTAAGTTCACTAAAATTCACTATATTAAGGGGATTCAGGAAGGCATCATAAAATCAAATTTCACCATCTACATTATGCGATAATGCCATTATTAAAAATCAAATGTATTTGCATATTACCCCCTCCAAAATGCGCATTTGCAACATAAAAATCGCTGTTGACATTTATGCTGTTGACAATTGACATTTGAATTCGTTTGAATTAATTTACTTCATTATTACGCGATCAGCATGGATCAACACAAAAACATAACCCATATATCACTTAACTGACATCAGATATAACCTATTCTGTAATTGTCAATTAAGCGGCAACAATGTGGAGGGGAAGGGACATTTAAAAAATCGGAACTTACAGTAAAAAAAGGAGTGTATATCGTATACAATTGACAACAAGATATATTAGTTTCTATGTCATTCATGTTTACATTTTTAAATAAAATATCAACAAGTAATGTTAACGAAAATTAATAAATAATATTTTAATTAAATTTGAAAATGTCAATCAATGTGACCAACTGCATACTTTATATCAAAATAAAACTGAACTTTCTAATTAAATAGTTTCACTTTATTAATGTAAAAATGCAAAATAGAAAAAATAGTATAACAAACTCGTTTCATATGGCCTTTTGTCGCACACATTCTTCAGAAAACTCGTGCAACAAAATGGTGCCTTATGAAACTTGTGTTTTAATGTACTATCTATTCGAATATATAGCACTGAAAGTAATAAAATACGAGTGTAACGATATGAATCGAAAGTAATCAAATACTAGTGTAATGATATGTACCAACAGTAATCAAGTACGAATATAACGATATGTACCGAAAGTAATCAAATACGAGTGTAACGATATGTGCCGAAAGTAATCAAATACGAGTGTAACTTTATGAATCAGGCGCGGCTCGTGATGGCGTATTTGGGAGTGCAAGTACAATGATGCGAGTGTCTCGTGTGTTTTCGGTGTTTACTAAGAAAACGTTACAGTTAGTACACGAGAATACACGAAGCAATCGTATCATTGTACTTGCACTCCCAAATACGTCATCACGAGCTGCGCCTGATATGAATCGAAAGTAATTAAATACTAGTGTAATGATACGTACCAAAAGCAATCAAGTAGGAATATAACGAAATGTACCTAAAGTAATCAAATACGAATGTAACGATATGACGCGAAAGTAATCAAAGACGAGTGTAACTATTTGAATCGACCGTAATCAAATACTAGCGTAATGATATGTACCCAAAGAAATCAAGTACGAATATAAGGATATGTACCAAAAGTAATCAAATAGGAAAGTAACGATTACATTTTCAAATAGGTAATCGTTACTTCGGGTCCACGCGTGTAACGAATAGCAAAATGCAACATAATCCGAGTTAATGTTAAGATTACTGTACCCGAACATGCATAGCGTTGCTTGAGAGAGAATTTGGAGACGAATTAAGAATTAACTGTACTCTAATAATATTATCATTATGAGATCTTCATGCCATAGGCAACGTTAAAAAGTAGAATAAGTGAGTTCACATTAACTTTTTTAGACAACGTAGTTAGATCGATAGATCGATTAAAAAGGTGTCTTGGCAAGAAACAATTACGAATCTTGTCTAAACCGATCAACGACATATTGAAAAATAGATGTTACACGATAATCAAAAGAGCACGTCTTAATGATTTATAAACGTCAAGCTCAAAAGCCTCAACTTGATCTATAGAAAATTCCAGCAATAATTTGGAGGAGTACAGATGTATAATTGATTATTCTTTCTCGCCTAATTGTGAAACTATCGGCAATATATTCATAAATTGATTTTTAAAACGATATTAATTATGAAATTTTACAGAATCTACCGGATTTATCTCAACAGTCTAATCACTTCTTTAAACATTTTGGTGCCTTAAGAGGAAATGAATTTCATAATGAACAAAGGGTTAAAGGCACCGCTCAAAACTTTATTAAAATTTTACTCATTAATTCCAAAATTTCTTATGCATGATTCTAACAGATGTATGTATGTATATATATTGATATATTCTTGGAATTTTCGACTTTTATATTAAATATTTTTAATATTTTCAAATTAGTATGTTATTCTGCGAAGTAAATGTGAATGTAAAAAAAATTCTATGAATTTATTAAATGATATATTAAATGAACGGCTAAGAAATTATCTCTATATATTAATAGCTAAGGATGAAAAATGATCAATTTCAAACTTTCAAACTGATATCTGAATATTAACATCGATGCCTGATAAGGCGTTTCAAATAATCTTAAAACCAAGGTCCTCGCGGCTCAGTAGGTTAGAGCTACGGTCCGGCAAAACAATAGCCTTGGGTTCAAGTCCCAACGTGTACGAAAATTTCGTATAATTTGCGTTGTAATTTGTAGACACCAATGTTTACATTCACATTTACTTCGCAAAATAACGTAATAATTTGAAAATATTTAATATAAAAGCCGAAAATTCCAAGAATTTATCACATGATATATTAAATGAACGGCTAAGAAGTTATCTAGATACTTTTCATTAATACACTGTAAATAAATATTCAATTCACCTGTAATGCCGTGTTACGGTTCCGTGAGCTGCTTCCGCCTCTATCGTCTTACCATCCGGACACATAAGAACAGAGGTCATCATACCGAGTGATCCGTAGCCTTGAGCGACAATGTCAGATTGTACATCACCGTCATAATTTTTACAGGCCCATACAAAACCGCCACTAGATTTCAATGCTTGCGCCACCATATCGTCTATTAACCTATGTTCGTACCATATCTTTTTCGATTCAAACTGAGCTTTATATTTTCTGTTAAAAAAAAAATTATAATGTGAGTACAATTTAACATAAATTTATACCTTTCGTAAATTTCTTGGAAAATATCTTTAAAGCGACCGTCGTATTTCTTGAGGATAGTATTTTTTGTAGACAAATAAAGGGGCCAACCTTTTAGGAGAGCTACCTGGAATGATGATTCGGCAAAAGCACTTATGCTTTCGTCGGTGTTATACATTCCCATTGCTACACCTGAACCTTTGTATGTAAACAAATCGTATTTTTCAACTGTACCATCATTGCCAGTAAATACAAGTTGTACCTAAAAATATAATTCAAGATATTCTTTCGGAATTCCAATAAAATACTGTGTGATTGATTTAGTTTAAAGCATAAAATGTAAAATCGTATTTTTTGTACTGTATAAGCTGTTTTGGGAAAATTCTCATGTTTCTTTTTCTTAAGAGAGTGTTAAATGTGTTTTACACTGCGAAAAAATCTTTATTAGTTCAGAATTCCTAGTTATAGTATAGTAATTCTACAATAACTTAAAAAAAGTAGAACGTAATTTGCTTTTATATAATGGCCTGCATATCATTTTGACATTGTATCAGAGGTGGCTTACTGAAGGTAATATTGCGAACAAAAACCGACTGGGAATTACGAAATTTATTTGAGTTATTTGGGACATTTCCATCGTTAAAACGATTTATGTAATTCGAGGTTTCGGCAGATCTTCTACTGCCATTAAAGGTAGTGCTTAGAATGAGGCTCTTCTTGCCAAAATCATTTCAGTTAATTTATCTAATGAACTTAGCAGTCTAATCTTAGGTGATGGAATCAATTTTCTCAGGGTCACCTCTGAAAATATTTTCTTTTTGGTGATGTGGTTTAAAAAATTATGATAATTTTTTAAAAATCTTTACCTTTCAGTCCACAAAATAGTTTCAATATAGTAGCGTTTTGACGGTTTAGAATAGTTGATTCTTTTCAAAATAATTTGATCTAATTAAAAATAACCTACCTGTCCCGGCTTAGTAACTACAAAATCTTTGGCTTTGTATTGATCACCATGAGCGTGACGACCAATAACTATGGAATTGGTCCAACCAGGTACTAGTTTAGGAATATTCTTACAAATAATTGGTTCTCTGAAAACGGTACCGCCCAATATATTTCTTATAGTACCATTCGGCGACAGCCACATCTTCTTCAATTTAAACTCTATCGAAATGAATGATAAATAAGGTATATTTTTATTAAGAAATTCTCGCTATAAATAATTACCTTCGACTCTTTGCTCGTCCGGTGTAATAGTTGCACATTTAATACCTACATTATGTTTGAGTATTGCGTTTGCGGCATCTATGGTAACTTGATCATCCGTCTGGTCTCTAATACAATAGTAAATTTCATCAAATAAGTTAACAGACAATGATATGAATGAAAACGCACCTGTATGGGAGCCCCAAATCGAAGTACAAACATTCTACTTTTACGTATGGAAAAATTAACTTTTCTTTAATTTTCTCCCAAATAATTCTAGTCATCTCATCACCGTCCATTTCAACAACCGGATTTTTCGCAACCACTCTAGTCGCAGTACCATCTGAAAGATATAAATTGAACAATGAGAAACGTTTATTATCCTAAATTTAAAATATTTCGAAAGAATATAATGGTTAAAACGCTATCGAAAATCAAATTTTACATAAGTAATAATTTAATGAAAGTGATAAAGAATACTAGAAATTTTAATACGTATTTTTCAACGACAATCTTTTGTAACGGAATTATTCGACTTGTTTTTAATATTTAAAGTGTATTTACTATTTAATGAAAGCGTAAAGTAAGTGTAGAGCTAGTTTGTGTGCGCAGTAAAATACTCCACGTGCACCCTGGATAACGCTAAATGAACTAGCACATTATCCTGATTATAAGCACATCATCAATAAAATTATAGTGGAACATCACCAGGATCGGAGTTACTACGCAAAACATGGTCAACATGGTCAATCGGGTTCAAACAGTGGAAGGTGCCCGGACAGGTTGTAGACGGGGTTTACTGACATGGGTTGCGACTGCGGCCATATTGTCCCCTGAGGGGATTTGGAGAAGAGTTTCGGAAATTTTTGAATGCAACGGAATATTCATAGACTATATTAAATCCTTAGATATTTATGAATAATTTATATTGTAAACTTTTATTTTTGGTACGTACCGATGTGTTTTTAGATGCTATACGCTAAATAATAAAATAATAAATAAAAATAAACAACAAAGGGTGTAAAATAGCAGACTCCATATGTCTCATCTGGGATCAGTGGTTTCGATTTTGTACAGTGAATTGTGTATGAAGAAATTATATGCAAGATGGGTGCTGCATTTGTTGAATGTGAACCATAAACGCAAACAGAATGCATTTCAGACCTCAATTTAGCGGAGTTAAGACATAATCCAAAGTACTTGGACTTCATGTAATAACGGTTGATTACTATTGTACACCCGAAATGAAGTAACGATCGAAACAATGGACTGAGGCTAGTACAAGTGCTCTAAAGTACGTAAAGACCTGGAAACTGAGAACTGCAGTCGGATTATTTTTATCGATTATCTTCAAAGAGGTAAAACGATAATATGCAAGTTCATTTTTAAGTTCGCGGAATGGAGGAAGGAGAGAAAATAAAAATATAAAATTATTTTTCTTTTTCAATATATTCACCTGCAGCCCCAAAACATTTTTGGGATCATTCAATTAGCTTGTGTATGCCTTCATAAAAAAATGTTTTATCTTTGTCCGAAAAATACGCCGAAACTGCATCCTTTACTTCTTCATCGCTCGTAAATTTCTTCCCACGCAGTTCTCACTAAAAGTTTCACACTATTTACAAATTATTAAATTTGTTAATTGGGTTTCATATTTTCCTATATTTTAAACCCCATATATCAAAAAGGTGTTTTACTACTTGGCCATTGTTGCACTATACGCCTCATATACATTTTCCTTTAATTTTATATTAAAATTATGATTTTTTTCTTATTGTTGTGATTTGATTTACTAAATTTTAATTTTAACATTTTTTCTTTAATAATCAAGGCTTCAAATTATTAAAATTAATGTTGACATCTTTTTTCAAAAAGTCTAAGTAGTGAAAATTGACACTAAAATTCGCGAAGAAAATTACAAAATTCAAAACACGAGTAAATTCTCTTCATAACAAATGAAAAAAAATAAGGAGGTGATTAGGAAATTTAGACAAAACTACTTCAATGATTTCTGTTTATAATTTACATATGACAAAAAAGACTCGTGTCCGAGATTACAAGAATTGTGAAGCCCATATTTTTATTGTTATTAGAAGAGATGTTTTGTCAATAGCTCGAGGTCATTCGGATATTGGTCAAATGATATGTAACATATCATTTGCTATTGTATTTGGTGTATATTATGTGTTGAATAGATAATTTAAACCGAAATATTCCAGTTTAGGTGAAGCTAATCAGTGACCTTATTTTTAGCAATACCAAGTTTAATTGCTATAAATACAGTTGAAAAAATGGTTTATCTTTTTCTTTTGTTTCGTTATTATAAATTGTTATTAATTATTTGCGTATAGCGTTTGGATAGTGATTATGTTATTATTATTAATGAACGAGGGTTATTTAATGTTATCTACCTAGTTATGAAAACAATATGCTATCATGACAATTTTCTTACGTCAAGATTCTATAACATTTTATGTCATCTCGAAGTTTGGTACGAATTGCTTAACATTTGTTACATTTACATTCGTTTAAAGAGAAAATGAGTGATTTGAAGCTTGAACACAGAAGCGTTATGGAATTTCTATCAAAAGAAGGCAGTAGCCCGAAGAATATTCATGAGAATCGGTATTTTTTAATATTTTAGTTTGAAAACGTAATCATTTCTTAAGTTTGACATTATGTATAAATTTTATTAAAATTGATCAACTATTGGGTGTTCGGATTTTTTTGAAAGTCAATATATATTCGTCGAAAACGTTTACAACCGCAATCGAAATGTTGTAGCATGAGGGCGACTTTTTTATCGTATTATTTAGTGATGACACGGATGACTGTGATGAGTTAACATCTAAATGGAAAAGTTAACACTAATAATGCCCGTATTTGAAAAAAACCCACATAAACTCTTACAATGCAAAAGGGACTCTCCAAAATTAAATGCTAGTGGTATTACATGCGTTATCTCGTCGGTAAATTTAAGACCGTTCTTTTTTGCTGAAGCAAGCATAACAGAACCTGCTTATACTGCTGAAAGAGCTGCAAATACTGCTCTTTCCTCTACTGCAATTACCATAGCTCTGTATCGGAATACTCAAATGACGTTGTTCCACCGTTGGAACATGGACCCGATTACAGGGGTTGTTTGCTGTGGCCTCTAGGACACCCGATGTGGTTTCTTTCTTTGGGAGTTTATAAAGGAAAGTGTGTACATGCCCTCTATACCTATGACCAATTTGAAACAGAATTGAAGCAACTGTCGCTTCCATTACTCCTGACATGCTAGTTATAGTATGAGAAGAGCTTGCTTATCGGTAGAATGTGTGCCATGTGTGCAATGCTCATCTTGAAAACTTGTAGGGAAAAATTGTGAGTGTCTGTAGAATTTTATTACTGTCACAGTTAAGATACACAGTGCAACACGAAAAAATATAACCATGTACGGACACCACTACGTGATGAAAGACCAAAAAAAAAAGACCCGTGTCTCCCAGTTTTGCCCAAAGTCATGCACTTTTTTTTTATGGGCCCCCAAAGATTTGGGGCCTCGGTATCATATCTTGCAAACCGTTCGGAATTTTGATTTACTCTCTGAAGCAAAGTTGTAGCTCTTGTCATAAAGAACAAAAATTGTGAACATATAAAATCAAAAAATCTTCATCTTCAAGATCAAAATCGCAAAAAAACTTAAAAAAATTCGGGATATGATAGACAAAAAATCATGCACAGATCATATGCATTAAAAAGCAATTAAATAATGAAGTTAAATTAAGTAAAGGTATACTAATGAATTTCGAAAAAAAAATAAGGTTATACAACAAAAGTAATAAGATCTCAACCTATAAAGCATTAAGCCATAAGTAAGTAAATGGTATGCTTCGTCTAGAAAATAAATTGGTTGGTAATTTATCTAAAGATCTTTCGATAAATATCACATCGAGATTCTTATACATTCAGTATACTAAGTGGGGTACTAACATTAGGAAAAAAATTATTAATTTACAATTATTGATCTACAATTTTCAATCGCAATAAAGAAAATTGAACAGTGAAAATATACTATAAATTTTAGACGTACGTTGGTCTATACCAAACTACAAAGGGATAATTAATATTTAAAAATTAGAAAAGTTTCTTATGTTATCGACAATTAATCGAATAAAAAAAATTTACATGACCCTAGTACGTAATGAAATTTTGATTATCCTGTGCAAGCAAAATTAAGGGTTATTGATTGACTCTAAATTTGCTAATTACAAAAGCTATGATTCCACAAATTACGATAATATCTGCAGTTAGTACTAACAAGTCTTTGTAATGAGCTTAATTTGACTGGCTGTAATATCCAGAAGAGTATATAGAACAGTATTTCCCACCTTGTGAATGCAATGTGTCTTAGACAATGGAATACCTCAGTTCATATTAAAAGGTACTTAGTTCTTACAAAATTAACGGATAGGCGAAGCTACTGTAGAGACAAAATTAATGAAGAATTATATATTTAGAAAATTATTTCGCTTCATCAAAATTAAGACAATAAAATTCGGAACCTAATTGATAAAGAAAATTACTTAATTACGTTCTTAATTGAGAATTATTAAACAAAGACCCTAGTCCAGAAAAATTAACACGAGATGACTCTGATGCTACAGTAACCAAGAAGATTTAAATTGAAAATATCAATGTCAATTCTAACTGAATTCACTACAAACAAAGCCGTAAAATTTCGAATTAATTTTAAAATAAAGATTCCCATAAAACCTGTTATAATTTAAACCAGTTCACAAATTAACTGTACACAATTTACTAATTTACTACAACTCTAAAGCCATCCACACGCATAAAATATGAACGATATTAAACCAAAATTATAACGAAAATAAATTTAAATCTACTTAGAAAATTACTATAATGAAATTTCTAATTTTAACTAACAATAGGATAAATATCCGCAAAAGAAATTATTATACAAATTTTTAAATATCGAAATTACAAAATATTAGCGAAAATTCTACCAGATACAGGTCCGTTCATAATCAATGAATAAACGTCTAAAAATGACCAAGGGTGATTTCAGCCCGTTACAATATACCGTTGATTTTCAAGTAAAATTAAACTCCTATTCATTGTATCCTGATTAATATTAACGCAGTATGACCTAACCCTAACAGGGTTGTAGGTAGTCGACATACAGAAAACCACACACAGAACTGTATTCAAGCATACATATTACCACTATTTTATAAAATTTAAGGTTACAAAAATAGGGATATTGAATATATAATTTGATATTCACTAATCCGTTCAAAAATATTCGTGAAATTTTATTATGTGCAGATACACTCTGCATTATAATTTTATTAATTGAAGCTATTACTTAATGACTTTTTTATACATACAGATTTAAAGTAAGACCAACTTTGGTATACTAATGTCTCTCTTTCTGTTAGGGATAGACCTCATGCCGCGTTAATTACGGTGCAATAGATAGGATTTAAATTTTCTTAAAACTCAACGGTATATTTCTGGACACAGTATAATAAGTAGAGACAGGCACTTAAGGCACATTGGCGTCACTGCGTGGAGTTCATCGAAATAAAACTGCGTGTTATTTAGAAAAAGGCTTTCCGTTGGAATTACACTTACGCGTATTCGTAAATACGTCTATAAGCATCTTCACACTATGATAGCAGTTCACGAATTCATGTACTACATACATATAGCATGGGAAGTGCTTGTAAAGTGAGTTTCCCGATCCTCTTACTTGTCTGCGCCTCTGTGAGCCGACCGAGAATGCCGGTCTTTAATAATAAGACACCTTGTTTGCCTATCGACAACAGAAATTGTAGACCTGCAGCAAGCTAAACCCTACATTCTTATTCCTTGTTACAAGTCTGCAATTTGTGCGCCTAACTACTTCCTTGACTGGTATATATTACATAGTTTAAATAATTCTTATTAAAAGAGAAGAAGAAAGAAAAATTCTAGAAATGTATAATAGTATAGAAAGTATTGAAAGGAGTAGATGAAAGAATTATAAAAAAGAATCTGACATCCTAAAACATAAAAAGAATACGAAGAAAAGAATAATACAGAAATTATAATAAAATAAAGATTAGTAGGTATATTGTGTAACGAGTGACACCAGTAACATTTTTTTAAGTTTGGTAATGTTCGCGAGCTTAAAAGAATGATTTCGACGAGTTAAACACTATACTTTTTCTACGACCTCGCCTATGGCACTATAACAAACTTAAAAAAATTATGTAAACGAATACTTTATTTTCAATTAAAGATTACAAAACTATAGATAATATTTAATTATTTGTGATTTAAATATTGGTACATAGAATATGTAGACCATAAGGTCGATGGCTTAAAATTATCCCACAATTTTGCAAAATAAGCAAGCAACATAATTTCCAAATATGAATTTACGCTATCAGTCCTCTATTCAATGAATTTTAGGTAGACTTCTTCATACCTCTTTCTCGATTATTCGAACATTAAGCCCACAGAGGTTTTCTCAGCTAAATTTACTATTTCTGATGGAGTATTGGGAATATCTAAATCACTTTCTGAATCAGAAATCATGATAAAGCTATAAACAGCACAAACTGACGTGATCTAAAATGGCGCGATACAGCGGCAGCACGCAACTATATTAGAATCGCCGAAAACGTGCAGTAGCAACAGCGCACGAGAAATGCGTCACTTGGACGTCATACGTAAAATAACGTTTACTATTGGTTCGTTTGTGTGGACGCTTACAATAGGATAAATCGACTTTTGGTTTTGACAGTTTCGATTTTGTATTCCTATTATTTTATTCTTTCTCAGTTTACTTGCTTAATATCCAACAAAAAGTCTTTTTAGAGTGTTTTTTTACTGTACATTGTTTTTCTGACAAACGTAAGTAAGCGCATGAAATACATCAGAAAATGATTCTCAAATATCTATTTTATAGGTTATAAATTCAACCCTACGTGCAATCCTTTGTGATATCAGTCTGCCCCTTTGTGTAGTATTATGGAGGGTTCACCTCTCAAGAAGAGGCCCATCAAACATTTTACAGTAAAAGACAAGGCGAGGGTTTTGAATACCGCCTAATTCTGAGCAAACGCAACGAACGATTCGAATGTATGAATATTTCTCCCGCTTCGAATACAATTCCCCTGAATGCTGTAGGCGTGTCAACATCAATGTCATATATCATACATACTTACATATTATGGAGCCGCGTAAGAAAAATTATCTGATTACCAAATTACTATTAAAGGACTATAAATTGTTAAGTCCTGTGTTATGGTAATGAGTAAATTGCAATACGTTATTCTACAAAGCGTAATGAAATTATTAATAAGCGGTTAAGAAAATTGCAAATAAGGCATCAAGAGATTTAATAAATTAAATTTTAATAATAAAGGTCACAAAAACTGTTCATAGTAAACTAAATAAACTTCAGAAATAAATAAAAACTAAATTAAATTCTAGTAATGTTAAGAAAAATTTACTCTTACAGATAATAAAATAAATTGTTCATAATGAGAAATTAATTATATAATAACGGAAATTCATCCGTGTAAACTCATCACCGTAAAATAATTGATGATGTTTGGAATATTTATAATTACGAAAACCATTTAATTTTAGTATGCGGTTAACGGAAGAGCAGCATATGCCTAAATCGTTGGAAATATCGCTAACTGTCAAATTTGAATTTAGTTCTATTGCAGCGCATACTAAAATGAACGTAGAACTCTGCGATTTGGGAATAATGGTTTTAAATTTTGTACAGAACCAGTAATGTCTATTTTCTTCTTATTTTCACTATTCAAACGCTTAAGAGACTCCGTATAGGGTGACAGTGGTGACACTAATTTGTGACATTAGTTGTTAAATGGTTGCGCGACAGACTGGTTTGTGGTTGGCTAAACGCGTTCAGGGGAATTGTATTCGAAGCGGGAGAAATATTCATACGTTCGGATCGTTGCGTTTGCTCAGAATCAGGCGGTATATTCAAAAAGCTTACAAGTACTTCAAAAGTAGTTTACATTGCAACTACATTTACATCATCAACATTTACCTGCTGCTGTTGCAGCAGGTAAATGTTGATGATATATTTTTAAAATAACGACGTCTCACTTTGGTGATGTTTCTTTTTAGGAATATCAGAATGTAGTGTTTATAAGATTTTGCAAGAATATACTGCTGAGCACAAATTTTAATCATCTAATCAATACTACAGGACAAGGGCCCATACTGAACAACATAGATGATGCAATGCTGAATAGCATTTGCAGAATATTCATTCCTTTTTTTTCAAAAATTAACTTCCAACTGTACAGAAAGTTCTTACGATGGTAAATGAAAGAGGTAATAAACTTTAAAGTTATGATTCTCAGACAATTAATAAAAGAATTGAACTTTCGATAAAATACATAGGTAACGTGTGTTCATTTGAAAAGTCAATCTAGGTGACTTTGACATTTTGATCGAATAAGACGCATATATATTAGTATGTGTTTGTTGTTCCGTAAACGTAAATCCAAATGACATTTGATAATGGCAATCACATTTGTTATTTATTTGTTTGTATGAAACTGTCAAAATATACGACTTCGTAGGTTAAAGTAGTATATTTTAATTTACGACATACTTCAAAATGTTCTCCGTAAATCACATGCTACTAGATTGACTTTTCAAATGAACACCCGTTATTTATCGTTATGCGCTGTGAGTTGGGCTTTTTGAACTTGACGTCGATGCGCACCTGTTCGCAGATTCAACGCAGATTCAAGACGCAGGTGAAAATTAGTAGGTAATTTTCGTCACTAGGGACGAAAGTTAACGTTATAGGCCTTTCTCTCACTGGTGACGGAAATCAAATTTTCGCTGCAGTATAAAGAGATGAAAAATGTCTTTTTATAATGGGTCGTAGACAAATGATATTTATTATTGTATACCTACTATAATTTTATATGAATATATTATAACTTACGAATTAAATATTCATACCTAGTAAAAACCATAAAAAAATAAACGTTCAATTATTTTTAGCGAAGATGGGACTCGGTAATTACTATAAAAGAATATGTATCGAGTTATTAGGTTATTTTTATTACATATAAATTTAAAACGAGTTTTTTCAACTCACGCGATCGATACCTTGTGAAAGGAAACTTTTTATACCTTATTTTAAACAAGACAGTTTTAAACAGAAGGCATGAATGGGATAAGATGACCCGGTTCTCATGTTTCCCAGAAACACTTTTAGTTTCTTTAGAAAAACCAGCCACCATATCCTATGTCTCTTTCTTGGAAAAGTCAGATAGTACATATACACAATATGTAGTCAGGGAAGTACATATAAAAAAAAACTTTAGAAATTTAACATTATACAGGGTGCGGCAGGGAAACTTGCTGATTTGAATTGGACGCCAATGAGCGAGGCGTGGTCAGAAAGGGGTGGGGAGGGTCTCATTAGAAAGAGGGGGTTCTGAAGTTTTGTTACCCCACAAGCCAGTTGTCGTCATGCGTTGGACTAAGGAACAGCGTGCGTTCGCCGTCGAGGCCTACTTTTCCAACGGTCATTCGGTGGTCGCCACCCAACGTGCCTTCCGAACTCGGTTCAATATTCATCCCGCGGGTCCCGTTCCTGGCCGGCAATCGATTGTTTCGTGGGTGCACACATTCAGGGAAAGTGGGAGTGTTGCAAAAAAAGGCCCAGGAGGTCAACGGACATCCAGAAAACGTCGAAAGGGTGAGGGAGTCGTTTTTGCGCTCTCCCCGGCGTTCGGCGCGTAAACACGCTGCTGCTCTGGTGATTTCTGATCGCACAGTGAGACGAATTTTTCACAGCGAACTCCAGTTTCATCCCTATAAACTTGCTGTGGTCCAACAGTTGAGTGAACGCGATTTCGCTTCTCGCCAAACTGCATGTGAAGCGCTCAGTAACTTGCCAGACGACGCTCTCGTGTTTTTTAGTGATGAGCCCCATTTTCACCTTTCCGGCTGTGTTAACAAACAAAACATGCGGTATTGGAGTGATGTCAATCCCCGCGAACTTCATGAGATGCCACTTCATTGTGAACGTGTTACTGTGTGGTGTGCATTGTCGAGAGTTGCAATAATTGGGCCTCATTTTTTCGAGGAAGATGAACGCGCTGTTACTGTGAATGCAGTTCGCTACAGAGAAATGATTGAGACATTTTTTCTTCCACAACTTGAAGAAATGGAACTTGGGGACGTATGGTTCCAGCAGGACGGAGCCACGGCGCACACAGCGAGAACTTCGATGGAGCTTTTGAGGGGACACTTCCACGAGCGCCTTATATCCTTGAGGGGCGACGTACCGTGGCCGCCGCGCTCCCCCGATTTGGCACCCAGCGATTTTTTTTATGGGGATATCTTAAATCCATCGTTTACAACGACAAACCCCGGACCCTGCAACACCTGAAGGACAACATCCGCCAAGCCATCGCCAACATTCCCGTCGATATGCTCGAAAGAGTGGAGCGCAACTTCAAATCAAGGGTAGATCAGTGTATCACTAATGAGGGCCGCCATTTGCCCGATGTCATTTTTAAAACTACTTAAAACAAAAATTCAGAATGTGTACTATACGATACAAAAAGAATTAAATCGATATATGAAGTACTTTTTCTTTTATTGACTTTTCAAATCAGCAAGTTTCCCTGCCGCACCCTGTATGTACTAATGTCGACTTAGCATTTGATTACGAACGAAAAGGTAATAACGATAGTAATCGATATTTAAAATATAATTGGACTCATCAAGAGTACTTGATATGTACTATGACCTATGTGATAATATGATTACATAAGCTAGCGATTCATATTAAGAATACAACTTCCATGTTTAATTCGTATTTAATTTAATAAGAAGCAGTTTACTGTTGAACTTTTCTAAATTCAACATATTTTCGTTATTCCTTCCCAAAAAAGATTTTTAATTCCAAATATCAAAATATATAGTTAGGAATGAAAATTGTAACAAGAAGCGAACCGCTAATAAGAGTAATCAAACTTATTTAATGAATCAATAATTACAATGTCAATTCGATGTGAATGAAAATATTCAAGATACTCAACAACGAATGTATTCCTTGCGTTTTGATCAAATCGTGGTTACATGTTGTTCAAGAATGTGGACCCATGATCTTCTATCATTAAGGGCGGTCTTTTTCGAGAAGATTGCAGAACGATCATATTCCAAGGTTTTTTCGAACAACAATAAATTTCGCTATGTATGCGTGTGTATATTCTGTGCTATATGTATGGTTATATATGTATGGTTGCTTCCTTTCGACAGGTCACCACTAAACGAACAATTATCCGTCGTTAGTCATTAGTAGAAATGATTCATTTTGCCGGCGAACAGTAGCACGCCCGGTACAAATTCGTCGGGCAATTAATCAATTCGCTCACCTTGCTTGTTGAGTGTATTGTAAAATGTGTAGGTGAAACTCAGCAAAAACAATTGTACAGTAGTGGAATTAGTAAGATTGCTAAGATTCTGGCGAATGCGTATTGGTTATTCTATTATTTGCGATTATAGTTGGCTCAATCTGTATATGGTGTTCCATTATTCCATATCAATTATAAATTCTAATTTAAACACAGTTACGTCTTTATCGAACGGGTATCTATGGAATCTAATCAAAGTAGACAGCCTTGGTCATTAGATAAACAGGGACCCATCTGAGAGCAGTTCCATTTTTGGTCTCGGTATACCTCTTCTAGTTTTAAATGCTACTGGTGAAGACGTTTCTCTTGTCTGACAATCCGTTGTGTACGACACTCCGTGATGTACGTACTTAAACATTAGCATTCGATACTCCCTAAACACTTGTTCCTTAACATTCAACTAGATTCTAAACGACGACTTATACTTGCGTCTTTCTACTGCTTAGTACTTACTACTCAAAAAACTATACCGACTTGACGATATAACTGAGCCGTAATATTCTGATAAACAGACCACCTTCCCGCATTCTGACAATGTATAACACCCAAATTCAAATATCTGTCGGGAGAACACTCGTTGTATCTTGCCTAGCACCTCTTAGAAGACACACTATGTACTGCCTTTATTGCACTCTTTTGTCAAATGATTACAATACCCTTTAAGACACCTTGGAAGAGCCAAGATAGGGTGTCATATGAATACTGCTCGGATTACAACTTTAATCATTTAGTATGGAACGATTTTAATTTGCATTTGCATTTTCTGTCCCTAGTTTCTTTGCTACAGCAATTTCCAATCACAGTAAGTATAAAAGAAAAAGAGGAAGAGAAACATTTTTTTTAGCTGTTATGACCATATTTATAAATATTATCCACTGTTCTTTTAAGTTTAATGGCTCTAGTGGTGTTCAAATTTTTAGTTATACCTTCTAACATTTTAACTTTCGATTGAGTTATTAATTTAGATATTTCAACAAGATATCTGTACATTATGCCATTTACTCGTATTCGCAAACACTTCCTTCTTTCTTTTTTGTCCCATATCTTCGACACGTGCATAATTTATCTCAGACTAATCAAACGCAGCACAAAAATTCCCACACTATTCAAAGTAATAGCAATTTAGAGTTAGTGTCATATTTTTAAATATTTGGAATTGGTATTAAATCATCATTAAGTGAGGGAAATAAATGGTGGGATAGATTGGTGGAAAGTTTTTGGACAATATATTTAAGGGTGTGTACCGAAAATTTGATACAGCCAAGGAAAAAGTTATCTAGGATTAATTGCTATTTTTAATGTGTGACTATGGCACACTGCGTGGATAACTTCGAGTACTTTAGAGTGCGACATAATTTGAAATTTAAGTGTATTGGGGGATTTAAAATCGTTCTCTGAGTTTGATTATTATGCTGAAACAACCAAACTTCAATAATCATATAACATTCATAAGTCATAAATATAAACTTTTTCAGAAATTGCATATTTTTGGGATGGAAAACTGCAATTTAGTGTTTTTAGTACGCATGAATAATTCTGTGTTATACAAATTTGGTACATAAAATATATTTCATATATTTGAATTTTGCTATAGAAGATCATTGTCAAAGTACCACATAATGTGTATACTGTATAGGTGCGATATTAAACGAGAACAAAAGTTTTTATATTAAATTTTGAATATTAATTCAGTCTGAAAGCATTTTATGCACTTATATTATCTAAACTTAATCTGCTTTTGTATTTTTTTAATCTGAAACAAGATGTGAAATTTTTAAAAATAGTATCTAAAAATATAATTTGTCCAAGAACTTTCCCACCAATTTATCCCACCATTTATTTCCCCCACTTAATGACGACTTAATACCAATTCCGAATATTTAAAAATATGAAATTTTAGTAAGCGGTTTTCTCTAAATAACACTTTTATAAAAGAACAATAAGTTACATAAAGAGATTAGTTAATATTTAATATAACCAAGTACCTAAATAGTTAAATTGTTATTTCTACTATCAAAGATCGATATTATTTACGGTAAATATTTCAAATAAGCATGATAAAATATGAATAATTACAACACTGGATGTTATTCGACGATTAATAATAATAAATTAATAAATAAGTCGATAACTTATATTAATTCTTGCTTTAAAATTGTTTACTAGCTTGGAAAAAGTTACCTCAAAATTATCTTCAGGTCAACAAGTGCCATAGTTTTATTATTTATGAACTTTTCAACAGTGCAAAGACCAATATATTTGCGAAGAAAATGAAATACACGCTCATAAAAATATGGAAATATGAGAAAAAAGATTATTTCCCTTTATATTAATTAGAGAAAAATAAGCAAAACTTCATTTCCTGTCACAATATGGTTTCAAAACATGTGTATATTTAAGTTTTCAAATGCAATTATCGAAAAAAGTATTGTTTATATGAATGAAATCAATTAAAAAAAAATAATACCTGTTACTTACATTTTCTGTTCTGTCCGAACGTAGACGTAGTCAAAACCGCCTGTTTCTGGGATACTTGATTCAAGGTTTTACAAAATTTCGTTAGCGTGCCGGCCATCCTAACCTTAATTTGTACAACTTACAAGAACAAACTATTACCACCGAACTAACGCCGATATAGAGCAAGGGAACGATCCTACCACATTATACACATGAGATTAAATGTGGGAGTCCGATTTCCTTCGAATTTTAACGAACATTTGTCAGACAGGAGAGTTAGCCAATTTACATGGAGGTTAGAAACGCTTTATAATGCGACACCTGTTGTTGTCAAATAGAAAGTCCAAAATCAATGCAACACAAAAGTTAAAAAATTGACGTTGATACAATGTTGTTAGTATTTATAAAACTGTTATCTATTAATTAATTGCGTGTTTGTTTTATTCGTGCATGTGTATATGCGCGCATAATAAGTCAGCATAAATTAACATAAATAATTTGCCAAAGATTTCAACTAAATTACAGTAATTTATAGTTGTACTTTGGAAAACATGTAGATGTTGAAATTTTATTAAATTAAAAATGTTTACAATTAAATCATTTTTATCATATTCGTTTACTTATATATTGGAAGCAATATACGTACTTATGTGTAGCTACATTATCAAACTTACACTTGGCGACATCAATAAAATATACTTTCGTCAAAATCAGGCCCTCTCTTTGAAACTGGCGTACAAAAAAACTGTCCGACTCATTTTGACGTTTGAGAACAGAATTAACACGTTATGAATCAGTTTTTAAGTTTTGAAGGTTATTGAAATGCAAAATGTCAATGTATTTGTAGGTATATTATCTGCCACATGGATCTGTTTAAATATTTTATTTATCACAAATTTTAACCTATAACAATTCACATGCTATTTTTGAGAGATCGATAACTCATTTTACAATGCAAGAAAATGAGTCTGACAGTTTTTTGTCCGCCAGTTTACATGATGCAGAAACTAACGAATATGTATACGCACATGTATTAGAAGATTAGTTCCTCACACATAAAGTTGTTTCAGGCAAATGCCCTTACTTCTTCATGTTAATTAATTTTGGATCTATCAACATCTTTGCACAAGTTATTAAGAGATTGCCAGGAGGGAACATGATCTGGTGCCAATTTGCAGAGTGATAGAGGCTAGTTGGACGACGTCTGTCCACTAAATATCCAGCTCTCTAATGTGGTCACGGTTGACTGTCGGTACTGTTGACACTTCCTTAAAATTATATATTTTTTAAACTACAATAAGAATGGATAGTGCTTAACATCGAATTAAAAAAAAAAACGATGCTAGAAAAATTGCATTTTCGCAAATAAATACTAAACCTCACGTAATATCTCGAAGATACGACCATCTTAATCGAAGAAAAGTTAAATGGCAGATGGAAATTTTGTATCTGTCACTGACGATGTCATGTACAGTTCAGCTCATATAAATCTAGTAAAACCTAACTTGTCAAAATTGTCAAAATTTTCTAATATTGTTTAGTGTTCATCAATCATTTTTGAAAGACAAACCACATGTCAAGTAATTTTGTAATACAATTTAGAAATGATCCGCCATTTGCATCAATTACTACCCTTAACCTTCTAGGTACAGAATCAATGAGACTTCTTAAAAAATTAGGTTTTTCAACAATGTTTTCCCAGGTATTTTCAATAGATTCCCATAGTTGTTCTCTATTGCTTTGCCATTCTTTTTATTTTCTCAAATATTCAAACAAATTGTGATCTGCATCAGTTGATACTCTTTTAAGTTCAGTTCCTCATTTGCGACATATACTGCCTTCATTTTCACATCTTTTTTTCACTTGTAGTACTGTATAGATTTGTTCGACTGGTGCGACTTTCCAAATTTAACGAAATTTGTACTTTGTCTGCCGGAATCAGTTATCTTGCCATTTTGGATATCAAAAAGTGACAAATGTCATTTTGACGTTACAAGAATGAATTACAACAAAACAAAAATTCAAAAATGGTTTATACTATGGTGCGTCTCAGAATAAGGAGTGACTCTAATATCCCGCCAAAACTCGGTCCACACAGCTTAAAATTTGACCTATCGTACATGTACACACCTGAGAGTGTAGTTGTGATGCCAGTTATTTTTATTACATACATACTTAACATAACTTATTTCTGACGTTCCGAAAAACACGAGGGCAAATATTTCATGTTACATCATTATGTTACCCATATTTCTACAAACTATTGCTAAGTTAAAGTAAAACAAAAACGACATTTCGAATTTATTACAAAATTACTTCAAAAATACAACATAAGATTATAAAATTATCAAAATAAAATGAAGTAAAAAGAATAGTAAAAAGTGAAACCTCTGCACTATTAGTCTGTTTTATTCATGCTGGATGCTAATGATTACTGTCACTTATTAACTGTCACTATTTCCAACATGAGTTATAAATAGTTCCATTAATCCATCTAGGTTCAACATTCTACGTTAATTACATGGTCAATACAATTTTTCCATTTGTTCGCTGTAACATTTGTAAGTGCTTCCATTAATAGTTCTTGCACATTTAATTGAATTGCAGCTTTACTCTAGGAAGAAGTTGATACCTTTTCAGCTCTACATGAATGATATGTTGCATTGTCTATTTCTATTACAACATTATCTCAATATCTTTGCAATCCAATCTTTGAAATCAGTGCTATTCATTTCATCGTGATAGTCAGCTAAATTAAGAGTTACATATAATAATAATAACCACAGTTTTTCATTTACACTTACTTGAAATTAATAATTTTTGGTACAGGTGCATCTCTAGTACTTATTCTGCCATGATTTAATTAAGAGTCGAAAGATTTGATTTAGTACAGCGGTAGATAAAGATAATAATGACAGAAAACGTTGACAGGTTATATTTGTATATAAAACATAAACTGTCAACCGGTCGATATTTCTAGATTATTACCGATATTGAACTAGGCTGCAGAAGAGCCAATGAAATTATTGAAAAATAGGTAGCTTTTGGCGTGATATTTGAATCACTCTTTCTTGTTCTGAGACACACCATAGATGTAACAAAAATATTATAACGGCTGTTCAGAAACATTCGAAGTCAAAGTAGTCCTTGAAAATATGAAGTCATGTCTGAGATAGATTGATACATTTACTTAATACAATTTTATAGGTTATCAAATTAGTATCTTCGATATTAGATTCTGACAATTTTTGGCAGACAACAGTTGACATTTAATAATAATAATTATTACAAATCAGATATAGCAAACGCCAATTAAGTTGGCGTGTTGAGGGGTAAGTTCGCGCAGGATTAGAAGTAGTGGGGAGATTTGTATTTGATTTTACATCAAATGTCAGATAATTCTAACCTCTGAGCGTGTATTACTTTATGATCCCCTAGTAAAGACACTATGTTCCGTCAAACATCAATGACAAATGTATTCTGACAATTACTTGAGTAGTGGGGGTGGACGTTTTTAAAAACGGCTTCTGCGCACCCCCTCCTCGCGCCAACTTAATTGGCGCTTGCTATACTTAAGTAAAGATATACGATTTTTTGTTCAGAGCCCACTTGACTTCGAATGTTTCTGAACACCCGTTATAAAGATGACTTATAAGTTATCGAAACTTTCGTTATCAAGATGGCAACAATTATGCAAATTTATGTAGACATGCCTGATTTTCAAATTCAAATTTGTCGAGTGGCCAAGTTAAATATTTTCTTATCACTCGGGAATTAGTTTTAAAATTTATATTAAATTTAAATGTTTTAATACAAATTTTTAAATAAATGTAAGTTATTATTTAATAAATAAACAAATAATTTCTAATTTAGAATCAATGGGACGCGACTTTTATGTTTCTTGTGTAGAAATATCTCTATTATGCTTCAGTTATTAGTGTAATTTATCTGTCATCACTAGAGTCTGGATTATATGCGAAAATTGAAAGTGATCTTCCCAACTATGGCTATACCTTTTTTAAACAATTTTTGCTTATATGGTACTTACCTATGTGAAAAATGTGAAATATACTCCTCCAGAGAATAAAATATGCGCTGTTTTAATACCGCTTTTAATTCTGATTTAAATGCAAAGACAGATTTTTTAGATGTTATAACATGCGACACATAGTTATATATTCGTATTCCTGCGTTCATAGGGCTTCATATTCACGACAGTCAAAGTACTAAAACATTGATTTAAATCATGTCTCGTTCTGGTGTTCGCATCCAGCTGATACGTAATAGCTGGATAAGATAGACACAGACAAAACTGTTCTTTTTATAATTGTCGGTCAACTTTTATAATATAGTCGATCGCACAGTGGCGTGGCAAATTTTTTTTTAATATCTTTGACATTTTTTTCTCGCTTATGAGAAGGAATTTTAGGAAAATATTTTGGATTTTTATTCTATATAATTACATCTTTCCACTTTTCATACGTTGCCTTTTTATTTCAAGGACACGCGGTATATATATATATACATATGTGTGTGTGTGTGTGTGTATATATGAAGAACTTCATGCGTATGAGAATTAATAACTATTAAATTCTCATCTTACATTTAATTTGTTTCATTAATTTCTACGATCGACAAAATCACATTTGCCTAAGGATGCAGACGCAATACGCAGCGACGTCAACCGTCTAGGTTGTCCGGACAAATGAAAAATGTGTGAAAGTCACGTCCATTCCGAAACGTGCAGATACCGGTATTTCATTGTTGTTACAAATCATCAGTACACGATATCCGGAAATAGATATGACGTTCATTTCTATACTGCGTGTATATACGAACTGTGAAGAACTTCATGCGCATGAGAATTAATCACTATTAAACTCTCATTTTGCATGCAAATGTCGCTATAATTTGTTGCACACATTAAATGTACAAATTAATGCAACAAATTATAGCGACAATTGCATGTAAGATGAGAATATATCTAGTTCCGGATATCGTGTACTGATGATTTGTAACAATAATAAAATACCGGTATCTGCATGTTTTGGAGTGGATGTGACTTTCACATATTTTTCATATATATGTATATATCGGAAAATTTTTCTGAAAAAATTTAATGAATGTCACATCCTAAATTGTATACATATAGTGAAAATATTAATTTACTATGTCGATGAAATTAATAAGTAATGGATGTATTACTTGATGTACTACGTTTTTTATTTAGAAGCACGTTCCAAAATATTGTGGATAGGACTTTTCAGTTATATCTATATTGAGAATAAGAAGATCTGGTAGAAGGTGAAAAACAATCGTACAGTGTTTATTTAGAGCAACTCTTTATCTGTCATTTGACGTTTTGTTGTTTGAAGTTACGTTCATTATAACTCATTACTAATTTTTTTAGTAAAATAAAATGAAATTAGCAAGAGAGCACTTTCGAATCATAATTTCTTATGATTTTAAAAGAGGTTTAAGCGCTTATGAGTGCAAAGAGAGTTTACATTCAGTTTTTAGTAAAGAAGCACCTCCCTTGGACTACAATTTAACCGATGGTATACGGAATTTGAAAGCGAAAGGAATTCTGTTCAGCATCAAAAAAGAGTAGGGCGTTCTCGTACGGCTGTTACCGACAAAAACATTGCTGCTCTTAAAAAAATAATTGAAGAGGACAATAAAACCACTTATGCGGTAATAGAGCATCAACTCAAGATTGGATCCTCAGCTGTGAAAACAATCATACACGATCACCTGCATTTAAAAAATGTGGTAAGTCGGTTTGTGCCACATCATCTTTCTGACTTCCAAAAAGCAGAGCGTGTAAGAATTTGCCATGAAACTTTAAATTTCTTAAATAATGGCGGGCACCAAATTTTTTCCAAAATAGTGAGAGGTGACGAAACTTATATTCCCTTTTTTGACCTTCCTACCCGTCAATAGAGTCGTGTATGGATTCACGAAGATGGTGAAACTCCTGCAATGACTAAAAAGCAGTGAGCTATTAAATGCGGTATTTTTCAGAAATACGGATTCGTACTTCTTAGTAAATGCAATTAGTCTAGATGGACAAAAGACAGTTACAGCTGAAAAATGTTTGCCTGAAGTGTTCGGTAGTGTTCCAAACAAGGGCATTATGCTACACCATGATAATGCATCGTCCCATACGGCAGCTTTAACTATCCATTTTTTTGCTGGAAAAAATATAAAAGTAATAGGACGTCCGTCGTACTCACCTGATTTAGCAACGTGTGACTTTCAGCTATTTTTGGACTTAAACGCAATTTGCGGGGTAAAAAGTTTTCATCTGAGATTGATATCACAGTTCACGCTTATTTTGAAGGTATGCTGAAAGAAGATTGATTGGGAGCTTTTAAACAGTGGAAAGAAAGAATGGTAAAGTGTATCATTGCTGAAGGGAATTACTTTGAAGATATTTAAAATAAAATGCTGGAAAATATTAACCGTATTTTTTATTCTCAATAATTTCAGCTTGTCCCTCGTATAACTTAGTAAAAATAATTTTGGAAGAGTTCAGGATATAATAATAAATTATAAAAAGTTAATTTAAGTTTTTAATTAGTATTTTGAACAAAACATATTAGTTAAGCAAGAAATTATAAAACATTTATTTTCTTATTGACTACTGACGACGATTTACACTTAATCATCGTAAAATTACTTGCAGTTATGAATTGTATATGTACAACTTAAAAGAAACATACGCCGGTATCTAATTAAGGAAAACTACTGAGTAAAGAAGAAAAGCCTAAGGTAAAGATTGTAATGAGATTATAGGTTTCCAAGGTAAACTATTGACAAAAAATTAGACGATCTTATAATAACTAATAATTTTGTTACTATATACGACTTGTAAACCGTAAAAATAATTCTTAATAGTTCTTAAGGTGTTCAAAAAATCACAAAAAAGACAGCAGTATTCATTCAATATTTATCAAAAGTTGGATATACGAGGGAGGTCCAGAAGTTCGTGGAATGAAAGGGTTGTAAATAAAATGAAACAATAAATCTATTTTTCCTTTTCAATATAATCACCCTTAAGCACAATACATTTATTAGATCTATGAATTAATTTTTCTAAACCATCATAAAAATATTTTTTATCTTTCGCCTCAAAATGGACAAAAAGGACAAAATTGCCTCCTTTACCTCATTGTCGTCGAAAAACTTTCTTCCACGAAAGTCTTTTTTTAAATTGGGAAACAAATAAAAGTCACTAGGTGCCAGGTCTGGACTGTAGGGTGGATGGACTATTGATTGAAAGCCAAGCTTGTGCAGAGCAGCCATTGCAACTCTGCTCTTGTGAACCGGCGCATTGTCTTGCAAGAGCAACACACCCTTGGTCAATTTTCCTCGACGTTTTTCCTTGATGGCCTCCTTTAATTTTTCTAATATCGCTGCGTAATATTCTCCGGTTATGCTCCTTCCTTTTTCTTTGTAATCAATCAATAATATCCCCTCACAATCCCAAAAAAACAGTAGCCATCAACTTTTCAGCCGATTCTGACACTTTGAATTTCTTTGGCGGTGGTGTCCCCTTTTTATGCCATTGCACGGACTCCTGTTTGGACTCAGGCTCAAAGTGATGAACCCATGTTTCATCTCCGGTAACAATCCGCTCCAAAATCTGTGCAGGTTCATCTCCATACAGCTCCAAAAATTGTTTGGACGCATCGACGCGCTGCTGTTTCTGCAGCGGCGTGAGCATTCTCGGTACCCATCTTGCACTGACTTTTGTCATACCCAGGTAGTCATGTAGGATACGCAAAATGGTGGTATCTGATACTCCAACTAATGCAGATAATTGTTTTTTCTTCAAACGGGCATCTTCCAGTACAATTTTTTCCACTTTTTCGACGATGTCTGATGTGGTGGCCTAAACTGGCCGTCCTGAGCGGGGGTCGTCTTCAATCGACTCCCGACCATGTTTAAAAAGAGCATGCCACTTATAAATCATTGATTTACTACGGCACTGTTCCCCATAAACGGTTTCCATTTCATTCAATATGGTTTGAGCGTTCTTTCCTTGCTTTGTAAGGAACTTTATCACAACACGGTGTTCAATTTTCTCCATAGTTTCAGTTATCTTTCGGATTGACTTGTTTAGCAGGCAACTATTCGTAAACGACTGACGCTATAGAGCTGCAACTTAATTTATACACTAATGATGAGTCGCCAATCAGAATGACACCTACCGAGCGCCCCTATCCCCACTCCATCCCCTCCATTCCACGAACTTCTGGACCTCCCCTTACATATTTTATCGAACAAGACACGTTTTTTGATACAGGAAAAAGCTTATACGAGTAGTGTTCTGAAAAAAAGTATTTACAAAAACACTACGGGATTTTTGAAGAAAATAATCGTCTTTAGCTGAAACGCATTCGTTAATTTTTATAAACTACTTCTCGAAACAAACGGAAAGCTCTTTTTTTGGCGAGGCGCCATAATACCGCTGAAATTCAATAACTGGCGTATTGGCGTCAGGAATTCTCTTACTACCCATCAAATTTTCAGTCAGCGGTAATGTATGGAAATCGTGAGAGGTAAGATCTAGGACTTTATGCTAGATGAGTGACGAGTTGGACTCCGGAATTGTGTAAAAAATTTATTGTTTTCGCGATTGTATACGGAGAAAGGTTGTTTAAGAAAAATTTCACACAAACCAGATCTTTGGAAATCACTACACAATTTTTTAAAAACTTAAGAAGGCAGCTTTTGTATACCAATTGGCATTTACCTTCAAGAAGAATTATTATAACTGGATTATTGTTTCTGAAGAAGACAGTAACATTTTTTTTGTTTGCACTTTTACTGCGAATACTTTTTGTTGGCTTTCCTCATTTTTATACATCCAAACTGTTGAATACTGTTTTGTCTTAGGATCATAATTATACAGGGTGAGTTTTTTCTGATGTTTAGCATGGGGATCTCGGAAACTAGCGGAGAGACAATTAAATGGAGAAAGAATTGCAGTTTTACGAACTCAATTTAATGAGCTTTTTCTTTTTTGGAAAAAATGCATGGCTAACTAGATATATCGCAAAAATGATTTTTTTGTTATTTTGTCCGGCGCCTATATCTCTGTTATTATTGACTTTAGGAAAAATGTGTAAAGGAGGAAGTTATAAGTAATTATGTGTTTAATAAATATGTTCGCATTATATGGGAAAAATTTTTATCTTTGATTTATTTAAAAATCTAAATCTAAAATCTAAATCTGCCAAAACTGTATATTAGGAAACCCAAAATGGACTACTCGGATTCTGCAAGCGATTGTTGGTTTTAGAGAAAATTGCATTTATTGAACCAAAAATGGAAAGAAAATTAATTAATGATTAATATTAAAATGAAAAGTATTTTTGACGAAATTTGGATAATATTAGATATTCAGTAAATGCGATGCAATTATGAAACCAGATGAGTTTCTTCAACAGATGTCCAAAAAATTGACGCGCAGCGTCCTAATACAACCATTTTGTTCCACAGCACTAGTGCTCACCGAACGCTTTGCTTCGCGAATAAATACATTGTCACACGAGCATTGAATAGAGTTTTCTAGATGGTTGCTATCCTTAACAGAAAAAGTGGCCGATAATGTGATGTGGGGTTTAAAGATGATTTTGACGTTTGATAAGGATTTTGCTGACGAGGTCGGTAACACCTTATACATAAGGTAAATAGGCTTTGCAAATGGCAGAACTGTGTTGAGAAACGGAATTATACGGTCTAGGGTTAAAGTAGTGGCTTATGGTACGTTGGATATCGTGCTTGGAATAGTTGTCGTTGATTAATGTATTGGTAGCATGGTTGATTTCTTGGGGTAAGAAATTTGGTTAGGATATAGACAAGGCTCTTTGGACTAATGAGTTTATGACGGCACGTTTTCGTGTAGTATGATGGTGGGAAAATTCATTTAGGTATTTGTCATTATGCGTAGATTTGTTATAAGCGGAGTGACCTAATGAACCATGCGATCGACGATTCTTTAACACGTTTAGGAAATGAATTGAACCTCCATAGTGAAATGAATGACACCGGACCGTATTGGGAATTAAGAAACTTAAGGAATCGCGTTCATGTGGCCAGATAACGAAGGTATCATTAACATATCTAAACCAACACACGGTTTGGGTATGAATCGGTGAATCATGAGGATTCGCCGAAAGTTCTGTCAGCCTTTGTACAAAGTGTTTGGATAACGGAATTTCGGATAACCATAATCGGATAAATAACTGTCATTGTACAGCCTTTTTTTGATACCAACCGATTTAGTGGATGTAGATGGCACACTTCATTTTCTCACAAATTTATCCATTTCGCAGAAAAAAATTAAAAAGTTTAGTGGATGTAGATGGCACACTTCATTTTCTCACAAATTTATCCATTTCGCAGAAAAAAATTAAAAAAAAAGCAATTCAGTTTCACTGTTGACCGCACACTAAAATAAAAGCACCAGATGCACGCTTCGCATTCGAAACTTAACTGAAGTTGTGCAATCTCAAGCGTCTCTCTTATACTGGTGACAACACGACTTGTTCAAACGCATCCACATGCATGTTCAAATATGCTCTCACAGCGAGTTTTATAGCAGGAGATCAAATTGTACGTACACAGTAAGTTGGAACTTGTAAATTGCTCATGTATGTACACACGATTTCATAATGATCTGGGAAAATATGCATTTTCTAATGTCAAATGCACTTAAGTCACTTTGACATTGTCCATTTTATTTAAATCGTCAAAGTCGTGTGTTACCAACATGAAGCGGATATTAATAGAAATTATTAATTGTCAAGTAAAGTCGCATTCGCACTATAAAAAGAAAAACAAGTTATGTCAGTTTTATTGTCCCAGAACATTATAAAATCGATAGTACACGTCATACATGCATATTCATACCCGTCTCTAAAAACGTAGCGACATAAAATAATAGGAATAGACGTATTACATTTTTTATACTATCAGTATTTTCTTAATGTATAAAATTAGTGCAATGTGATTATATCATATTGAACAACTTTTATATTTATAATTAGTCAAAATTAAATTAGTTATAGTAACGCTTACTGTTATTATTCATTTGAGTGTGGGGGGGGGGGGGGGAATCGCGAAATATTAGTTTTATTTACATTTACTATTTGAGGAGTCGCGGAGTCTAGGGCAATTTATCAAAAAAAATGGTAATATTGCTCACTCACATGTCGCTGATCGAACAGTGCACTACTTAAAAGAGCAAAAATTTGAATTGATGCGTTGCCTACTGTATAGTCCAGACTTAGTACCTAAAGATTTATTCTCATTCCCATACATCAAAGGTAAGTTGCCAGGAATGCGATCTACATTTTCAGAAGAGATGTATCTTCAGAAACATGGAAAAATGTTTTAAAAACTGCGGTTACTTCCAATGGGAACGTGTATGGGCTGTAACGACACGTGGAAATGTAATAAAATTTTCAGAATATAATGCTATTAGTAATAATTATAGTTTATCGTAATTCGGCAGTAAGAGAGCACCTCTAGTAAATAAATTTATGTGTATTTTCAGCATTTATATTAAAATATCATAGAAGTTTATCAAATATTATTTTCTCCATATTCTCATAAAGTATTTATTGCTTTAGAGAAGAAACAATACGTGAAAAATAAGAAAAAAAAATAGTGGATTGAAAATGAATATTTCTGATTGTGACTATATTTCAAAATATATATAAGATTCATTTAATATTCAATTTGACACATGTCTTATACATCTTCAATTACTGATAACAGAAATTAAAAATTCTATATTCTCTTTCTTTTTACATCGTATTTATGCCTTATACCACTAGTAATCGATGGAGTATGTCAAGTCTTAAATTGAATGAACTGTACTTAGACTTGGAGTATTTCTTTCTAAAACGTGTCCACGCATTTTATGTCTAGCCTGCATTAGTTCATTCTAAAGCGACGTGTAAACGTACTAAACGCCGTGCAATACACGGTAGAATTTTTCAGAGAGAGGTCTGTTGTACACAGTTTTAGTGTTGTGCGTCTGCCTACTCCAAGCAGGGATAAACATCCCTATAAAATAACCCGTTCCCGAAAATAGAAAATAAACAACACTATACTGACCAAAGGGTGAATTTTTCATTTTCAAGGGGGGAAAAATTGAAAGTTGAAAACCGGCAAACTCGGCGCACGTTTCCGCTCTTTTCCCGGGAAAAAATCAACGCGTGTTTCACAGCTGTAATTCTGTTTGAAAAAGGTAAGTGTTCCTGTCTGGGATGTCTGAATTAATTTTTTGTACTTGAAAAATATACATACGCCTATTATTTTTAGCGCTTTTACTGGTTCAGTAGGGTGTTCTAATTATACGATAACGTGTGTATTGTATACCGAATAAATGTATACTGAATCTGAATTATGAAAAACATGTGCTTCCATTCGATTTTAAATTTTTAAATATCAATTGTATGTATATGAATGGATTATTTTTATTTTTAATAACATGGTATGCTCAATAGTCATTTTTTCTTCAAATAAAACGCCAAAAAATGAAATTAATAGTTTTAAGTTCTGCAATACATTCAATTTTTAATAAATATTTTGAATCGTTTTTTTTTAAGCATTTACAAAATACAGAAAAAGAATACAACATAAGTTTAAATAAGAGATAATACTCTAACTATTACCCTTACTAAAAACAAATTACAAATAGGTGTTTTAAACCACCAATTCAAGTCTTTTCATAGTGTCTATAGTGTAATACTATTCTTTGTTTAACATTTTTATAATCGCAATCTGTCATATAAAAATTTATTAGTTAACACTAATTTGCTACATGGTCATATAGGTAAATGAATATAAAAATTTTATTATAAAAATATTCCAAGGTAAATAGAGATACAATTTAATTAAAGTTTACACTGAAATCAGAGTTTATGAATATTTAACACTTTTCTTTATATTATATAATTATATTAGAAGAAAGAATTATGTGATTTGAAGTGAAATACATGTTATAAAGAAAGAGAATGAACATAATGCAATAATTACATTTGTAAATAGATAAGAGGTCATTAATAAAAAAAATTCTTAAATTATAAATTAGAATAGTATTATAATATAAATTGAAGTAAATTAGGAAAAATTAACAAATTAAAGTTAAAATATTTTAATATTTATGTAGAAGTAGAAAATCGCTAAATAAGCGATTATTAAAGTAAATATTTAGATAACAATTATTGAAAGAATAGAATACAACGTAAATGTATTGTGCAAAGTTATTACGAAAGATTAATTTTAAAACAGATATAAGCAACAACAGAAAATTTAATTAATGTAAGTAATATATACATGTCAACGTTCTGTAAAAAATATGCAATTTGAGAGTATGTGATTTATCAAGAAAACATAAAAAAAATTAAACAATATTTTTCAAAGGTTTGCCGTATTTTTATTGGTTTTGAAAATTTTTCTATAATTAGAGTTTTAACAATTGTAAGTCAGTCATTAATTAATAATGTAAATTATATTTGTCAGTTAAGACAAGCTTTTGAATTCTGGAAGTTTTATTTTATATATGATGACAAATAGTTTACGAGAGAGTGACAAGAAATGCCGAATGTGTAAAAAGAAAATAAATTTACCAGAAGGCAGTTTTGAATAATTGGAATATCCGAAAAAATATTTAAGGTATGGCACATTTTGAAGAAGGTTATGTGTGACAGAAAACAAAATAGAGGAAAAAATGATAAAAGATAAGAGACTTGAATTAGGTATTATAAGTATTATTATATTATATTAAGTATTACATAATTAATTTAATGAAAGGTTTAAGGTTGTATATTGTATAAATTAAAAAATATTGGATTACGGTATTAGAACATTTCTTTTTCGCGTAAATAATTATGCTGTTCTAGCAAAATAATTAAAGTTGAAAATGTAAACAGATCTAAAATAGTATATTAAAAAGCAAGTTTCATAACCATTTTGCCGCACGAGATCAGTTTAGAAAACGAGCCGCGATAGCGGCGAGTTTTCTAAAGAGCGAGTGCGGCAAAAGGCCTTATGAAACAAGTTTTTTATACTATTTTTTCTATTTTGCGTTTTTTACATTAATAAATTGCTTAAATTGGAATTATTTAATTTGAAAGTTCAGAGTTTAATTTTTATATAAAGCATGCAGTTGGTCACATTGATACTTAACATTTTCAAATTTAAATCTTGCTATCCGCGAAGTATATTATATTACATATTATTTATTAATTTTCGTTAACATTACTTGATATTTCATTTAAAAATATAAACATGAGTGACATAGAAACATATATATGTTGTTGTCAATTGTATACAACATACGTTGTTTGTGTAAAATACGGACATAGACATATATCATATCTGTCAAATGTAGGTACATAAATTCTTAAAATCAAATGACAGCAATGATATTTATTTCTGTATTCGAACAACGCCAACATTGAAAAATGAAAAAAAGTGTATCGAAATGAAGCTCATTTCGATACTGTTTTGGGTTTCATAATGAGTTCATTTCGAACGCAAAATAGAAAAAGAATCAATGATTGAAATTTAAAATATTCAAGAACAATGCCATAATAAGCAATAAATACAGTAATTGTTGTCAGTAAATATTAATTATGTGACATTAAAAACTACTTTAATAATTTCACTTGTGTCGAGGCGCAGAAATAGAATTAATTGTCAAAACCTGTTCTTTTATTAAATTTTAATACCGTTTGTTTTCTTTTTTGTCGTCATCATTTTGAGAGACAGTTTCATGCTTCCAATACTTTATTAATGTTATGTAAATAATATATTTTTATAAGTCACTGAACTACAGTCAAATCCTTAAAAACAAATTTTGATATTTGAAATTTTGAAAGCTACATTCTTCAAGATAGAAATTATACTTAGGAATAGATCGAAAAATTTTGACTTTATATGTCTTTTTCTTATAATGATAACGCAAGCACAAAGATTTTAAATATTCATCAATATTTGTTAAAAAGAAACATGACTATAAAAAAACCCCGAAGTTAATAAAGTATCCTTCCGCTTCCTGGCGCCTGCGAGACATCGCTCGATTGGCGGGGTCGGTATGCTTAATGTTCGACGAATCAGATCCTAACGTGTTTTGTTAACGGTTCGTGTGATTTATTTTCCTAGACTGCGAACTCGTGATCAGGGCTCTCCATGTACTTCGTAGTCTATGTCCGTCGGCTCTTCTGTTTAAGCTATCCGACCAGTTTCTTTTATTTCTTTTGTTGTTAGTAGTATACTTGTGTGATAACAATAATAATTATTATAATTCATGCCTTAGCATTCCCCAACAGCTTAAAGCCAATTACAGAGGGCATTGGCAGGCCATGAGATATTATTACGCCCGTACCCATGGAGCAACATAAGATGTTTAACTATCAACAGCCTAAAACTCCCGACATGATAAGCCAGTGCATTACCACTAGGCTATCGGACAGCTATGTTCGAATTTTGTGATTATATTTTTGTTGAAATTTGTTGTATGTCTTTTCGTAGTACACTGCATCTCTGTTCTTCTTTCTGCGCGCTGACGCGTTTGTTGGTTAGTCCGATGTAAGATCGGTCTTACTGCTACGTGGTAGTTCGTAGTATATTTCTTGGTCTTCTAAGTGTATTTAGTCCTTCGGAGTTTCCTAGTTTGTGTAATTCTCTGAATTACACTTTCAATTTGAACAACTCTTTTCTGTTGTAACATTATATTTTAAAATAGGTCTGATAAAATCTAAGAATAATATAGTCGAAACGTCACGAATTGTTCAATATTTGTATTTTTTTAAAATTTTACAATATACTGCGATCGCTATGCGTTTGATGACGTGTAATCGGCTTCGTTAATTTTATTTTGCAATTCTGAATTATGTTGTTACTTCACAAAGTGTCACTATTTTGATATCTCTGATAAGTGTCGTTATTTGATTTCAATTCATTACAATTTATTGTTAGAACAATGACATTTTTTTGATTTATAGATTTCGTATGGTACTTAAAAATATAAAAAGTATTTATCTAATTCTGCAGTCCTCTACTTTCTGTTTAAATAATCTATTCATTTTATATCGACGTTTTCCTAGTAATGAACTCGATTTTATTCAGATTTAATTAACATAACTTCATTTATTGTAGATTTAAGTTACAATGGTTGCATATGCTGCCATAATATCGTTACACGTATCTTGAGTATCGTTGCATTTGACATTTATTTAACAAGTCTTACTTAGTAATATCAGTATGTGAGTATAGTTATCGCTAGATGTAGAGTAAGGCACCCAGATGGTACATTGCAGTTGAATGAACAAGACTTTTTCTTTATTTTACTTTGGTTAATTTTGTCACGTAAAGCTCAAAAGAAAAGGGTTACGTTTAAAAGTTTAATATTGAGATGATGGATACTAAAAGTGGGTTGTAATATATTTAGTGTACCTTTATATGTAGTTTACGCAGAGCCTAGTATAAAGTAAATTAGTTGAACTTGTCCGATTTTAATTTTAAAATTTTCAGTGCGAAACTAATACATTTTAAAAGTAAAATAACAATAACTACCATGGTGATCCAGGGATTTTTATAGAAATTTTATCGTCTGGCCTTTTTAAATATTGTTTAGAGTTCATTGTAACCCATTAAAAACCAGCGAACCTGAACTATGTATGTATATTCTGCGACGCGACTTCAGAACATTAAAACCGATGAACGTTTCACAATTTTTACGAGATAGTCGTTTTGTTTTTTTTTTTTGTTTTCTATAGTCTGGTCTAAATAACTTTGTGAATATGCGGATCTCGGTTATTATAAGAAATATATATTTTTTAAATTAAATGAATTATAGGCATTCAAGAGCGCAATTAAACTAACATATAATAATAATAATCCGTTATTAGGCAACGGCAGACGACTTGCTAATTATAGAATAATTAACAAATATAAAGAAAGCAAACTGAGAAACATAATAAAATCAAAACTAAACATTGAATTACAAAATACATATTCTTAACATATTAATATTCATAAGAAAATCATATAACAAAAAATAATTATTTATTAATAATAAGAAAATAATAATAACAATAAATAAAAGTATTCAAGGATTTTGCTAAATAAAATTTAAAAAAGAATTCCGGATGAGCAATCTTAAATAGGCAAAAATTTAGTAATTAGTTGGTAATTCTTTAAGCGAACCCAAGTAAATGCGAAACATATCAATGTCCATACAATATCTATTCATATTGATACACAAAGAGTAAGAGCGAACAAAAACGATAAGTTGTACAAACATGAAGAAAATAAAAGAGTTTTTGATGTTCAACACAATCTGGGTACATAGATAGATAGATTACTTGTGGCGGTCATATAGCCTATTCCATTGCGACATTTTCAGATCTATTATGATTCTTATGTTCCGTTAGAGTACTTTCTCTACCCCCGTGCTTTTAACTGAGCTTAGCAGCTTCCACAGCGTGGGGCTAAATATAGCCCCACATTAGGATATTGGCTTCTCATTTGTAAGAACCGCGTTCCTGTCAATACTTCGCACTGGCATCGCGGTTTCCTCTTTCTCTTAGCAGAATCTACATACCGATTCTAATTCTCATATTTGAATTAAATTTGACAGGCCTTCTAGACCCTTTTTACGACTGTTCTACATTCTTCTCTATTTGATGTCTTCTTCTTTCACTCTCTAATACTTTTCGCAACTTACTTCATTCAACCACCTTTTACCCAGTTTTCTTATTCTTCTCTTACCTTGATACATAAATTATTTCTGCATTTTTGCCGCATAATTTTATAAAATTAAATAAACAAAACCCACATATCGGTCACCTCTCATTATTCTGGCTTTTATTTCTTCTCGCTCTCGTTTCATTCATCTATTTCTGGGCTCAAGGTCTGGATTCACGTAAGTAAGATGTACTCTATATTAATTTTCAAAGGCGTTTCATCGCCATTCCGTCTAAATGAAGTTCGTTTGGCTTGGGCACGTCTTTATCTCTTTCTTTGTGACCTATTTATAAGTTTTAATCGTTTCTGTTACCAGACCTAAACACAGGAGTCACATTGGAGCTGTTCAAACAATCAGGAAACGGTTACTCGGATAAAATAAGGTTAAATATTAAAATAAAAGTGACCTTTAAAGAACATATCGACCGTACGGTAATGTGGTGGAAGAACGGCGGAGAGATAAACGATACCCCTCCAGTACGCCAGGCGTGTCAGTGTTGAAATACGAGTATATACGCAATACGTATGTATATACCACACCTACTTGTGACCTATCAAGAGCGTGTTTGTGTTGGAATACGAGTACATAGGCAATACGTATGCGTAGGTATACCACACCTACTTATCCAATCAAATGCTACACTATACATTGAATAAACATATTGAGTTAGTTGACGGGGACGCATCTTGTGCAGCAGTGTCGTTCGGTCACCACATTTCTACACGGTATAATCTTTAACAAAATATACAACACCATTTTCTGTAAAATTTTGGATAAAATTAAAAAAATTGTTTCCGAAAAAAATTGCAATGGTTACTTTATTTTTTGTGAATGAAAAGTAGGCAGTGGAATGTATACAGTTGTCTCTCTTTCTCTACTTTTCATTGATATATGATTTGTAGTATTTGAAAATGCAACTTAGGAAATGCGAAAATATAAGTTGGCTGTCAAATACCACAGTGAGTCAGTAACAATAAAACATATTTAATATCGAATTGTCAAATTATTCCTGTTTGCTGCTTTATTGACTACAGGATTACAATGCATTTAGTAACACTGGTAAACAAAAATCACCTTTTTTATAGCATGGTTGAAACAGGATGTAGTTAGGATAATGAAAAATTCGTGAAAAGTCACATCTATCCCGGAATGTGTGAATGTATTTCGCTCTTATTGGAGCTTCTCAACACACAGTATCCCGGAGATAGACATGACTTCCACTTCTATACTTCGCATATATATAGTTAATATATTGAACTTAGTGCAAATGAGAACTAATGAGTATTAAATCTTACGCTACATGCAAATGTCGTCTAATGTGTTGCGTTAATTTCTACATTTCGACAAACTTAGTCTGTACCAGTATGCAAAACGCTACACGTCGCAACGACACCTTCCTGGTTGTTAGGATAATGAAAAATTCGTGAAAAACCACATCTATCCCGGAATGTGTGGATGCATTTGGTTCTTATTGGAGCTTGTCAACACACAGTATCCCAGAGACAGACATGACTTCTATATTTCGCGAAATGCATCCACACTTTCCGGGAAAGATATGACTTTTCACACGAATATTTCATTATTCTAACAACCAGGAAGGTGGCGTCGCGACGTGTAGCGTTCTGCATACTGGTACAAACTTATGTAGAAATTAATGCAACACATTGGGCGACATTTACATGTAGAGTGAGATTGAATGCTCATTAGTTCTCATATGCAGTAAGTTCAATAATTCAGTTACATAATTTTTATAATTTTCGGTTTTTGACATTTCCAAGAAAATTGGTCACAACTGTTTTAAAAATTCTCCATGTTCTTGATCAACTTCATTCAGCATATTGTCAAATTCGCCATCTTTCATTACTTCTCGGTTGCTTTCGGACTTCGGTCCGATGCCCAGTATGTTAGTGAGGCAGAAGTAACAACTTGTGGCAAGATCTTTCGGTTCTCTCTATACTATTAGTACTGTAAAACGCATTTTACATTTTGTACCTTTCAAAACCAGTCTGTTAACAAATTTTTTTAAATTTTAAAATGCTCAAAGTAATTCGCTTCAGCAATGATATACTTGAATACCTGCAAAATAAACGTGAACTGCGGTATCAATCTCTCCTTCAGACGAAAACCTTCTACCCCGCAAAGTACGTTTAAGCCCAAAAAAATAGCCAAAAGTCACAAATTGCTAAATCAGGTGAGCACGGTGGATGTTCTGTTACTTTTATATTTTTTCCAGACAAAAACTGGAGAGTTAAAACTGTCTTTTGTCCATCTAGCTTAATTGCATTTACTAAGCCCGTACTTCTGAAGAATACCGCATTCTTATTCATTGTAGGGGTTTTCTCATCTTCCTGAATCCATTCACGACTCTTTTGACGGGTAGGAAGATCGAAAAAGGGAACATAAGTTTCGTCACCTATCACTATTTTGGAAAAAATATTATTTAAGAAATTTAAAGTTTCGTGGCAAATTCTTACACGCTCTGCTTTTTGAAAGTCAGAAAGGTTATGCGGCACCAAACGACTTGCCACTTTTTTTAAATGCAGGTGATCGTATATGATGTTTTAACAGCTGAGGGTCCAATCTTGAGTTGATGCTCTATTACCGCATAAGTGGCTTTATTGTCCTCAATTCCTTCAATTATTTTTTTAACAGCAGCAATATCTTTATCGGTAACAGCTGTAGCCGCCTTGCTCCTTTTGATGCTGAACAGAATTCCTTTCGCGTTCGAATTCCTTATACCATCGGTAAATTGTAGCCAAGGAAGGTGCTTGTTCATTAAAAACTAAACCTCTTTTAAAATCATAGTAAATTATGATTCGAAAGTGCTTTCTGGTTAATTCCATTTTCTTTTACTTTTAAAAAGTAAGTAGCTGAATTATAACGAACGTAACTTCAACAACAAAACGTCAAAAGACAAATAAAGAGTTGCTCTAAAAAAACACTCTATGATTGTTCTTCACAGTCTACTAGATTTTATTATAAATTCAGCTTATCCCTCGTATGTATATTTTTATATTTGTGATTAGAATATTATTTAATAGTATCAGAATAATTGAAACATACATGAGTAGGTAAACCCCACCAGTTTTGTATAATACAAAGGTATTTTTAATAATATAAAATATTATTAAAAATCTGGTGTGAAGAACACAAATGCAGGTTCACTATTAATATTTTTTGTGAACGTGTCCGAATATATCCTATCCCCAGAGACGTAGATACGTATTTCACCTTTCTACAGGCTCATCGGTACGCCCCTGCTGGGGAAAGGATATTCCCAGACACATTCACAAAAAAGAACCACATCGCCCTATCACCGTAATTATCCAGACCGGGCGCAGAAGTAAATTCGGCGCTGCCTGTTGTCAGACAGCCGAAGTACCTCGCATACCGTCCACATAATTAATGTGAAGTAACGACGCCCTTCCAAAGGTGGCACAGCCAATCTCTCTAGAAAACTGCATTGTGTTTGTGATAGGATATATTCGGACACGTTCACAAAAAATATTAATAGTGAACCTGCATTTGTGTTCTTCACACCAGATTTTTAATAATATTTTATATTATTAAAAATACCTTTGTATTATACAAAACTGGTGGGGTTTACCTACTCATGTATGTTTCAATTATTCTGATACATTACACATGCAGTTAAGCCGTAGTATGAGTGAAGACACAAACAAAATGCAGTTTTCTAGAGAGATTGGCTGTGCCACCTTTGGAAGGGCGTCGTTACTTCACATTAATTATGTGGACGGTATGCGAGGTACTTCGGCTGTCTGACAACAGGCAGCGCCGAATTTACTTCTGCGCCCGGTCTGGATAATTACGGTGATAGGGCGATGTGGTTCTTTTTTGTGAATGTGTCTGGGAATATCATTTCTCCAGCAGGGGACCGATGAGCCTGTAGAAAGGTGAAATACGTATCTACGTCTCTGGGGATAGGATATATTCGGACGCGTTCACAAAAAATATTAATAGTGAACCTGCATTTGTGTTCTTCACACCAGATTTTTAATAATATTTTATATTATTAAAAATACCTTTGTATTATTTAATAGTTCTATTCTTAGTATTTTGCGGTTGTCTCCACTTATTGGAGATGACTCATCGCCTTTACTTTGCTTTCGTTATAAGTTGGAATATGCATCTATTGCTTGGTTTCAGCATTACTTAACTCAATAACTCTCTATCGAGCGAATCTAGAAGTATCATCCTGGAGGGAGGTACATAGTGCACGTTTCGTATGGAAATTAATTCATGGAAGAATTAACTTCCTTGGAATTTTGTCGAGCGACTATTTCCATATTCCTCATCTTGCCATTCGCTCAGTCACAATTTTTAATGTTCTAACAGTAAGAACGAACGCTTCTTGGAATAAATACTTTGGCTTTATGAAGATATATTCTTTGACCATTGGTAATAATTACATTTTCTTTATTATTATTTTTTATTTTCGTTGATGTTATTTGCTTATTTTCATTGGATTAATATTGGTATAGCTAATCACACTGTACCTAGTTCATTTTATTTTCTTTTGGAATATTTCAAAAAGTTTGTTATCTACGAGGTGCTCAGAAATTCCCGGAATATGCAAAAAAACACAATAAATGGTTCTTATTCACAACTTATTCACTATCAATCATCCTCTTCAAAGTACTCTCTTTCCGCATGAATATACCGATTCCAGCGACTTATTCATGACTGGAAGCAGTGCAGGAAGTCTTCATGTGTTAACGTGTTCAACACTGTCTGCAATTCGGTCTGCATCTCCTCAATCGTCTCAAAATGGCGCCCCTTGATTTTAGTTTCAACTTCGGAAACAGGAAGATGTCATAAGGGGCAAGATCTGGGGAGTAGGGAGGGTAGGATAGTACTGCCGTCTTCGTTGAGACTAGAAACTGACATACAACAAGTGACGTGTAGGTTGGTGCATTGTCGTGGTGTAGGATCCACCACGAATTTTTGCGCCACTTGGCAGGCCGCTTTCGTCGAATGTTTTCTCTTAGTCGCCGAAGAACATCGCAATAAAATCGTTCATTAATTGTTTCACTCGGATGGTGAAATTCTTTGTACACGATGCTATCAGAGTTAAAGAAGCAAATCAAGATCGACTTGACGTTGCTTCGAACTTTTCGTGCTTTCTTCGGCCGTGGTGACGTGTCTTCGGTTATACCCGTACACCCATGATTCCTCGCCAATAATGATTCTGGCTCTGAAGTTCGCATCCCTTCTGGCAGTTTCTTTCAATTCTGTGCACACATGAACACGGTGCCGTTTTTGTTTAATGCTCAGTAGCCTTGGCACAAACGTCGCAATAATACGCCGCATATTGAGTTCGCCGGACAGAATACGCTGACATACGCCGTATCACAAGTTGACAATGTTAGAAATATCATGGCGGCTAAGAAAACAGATCCACTCTATTTTTGCTTTATAAAATGATCTGCAATATATCAAAATAATAATTATTATAGCTGCCATAATGTGTCATGTAATAAGTAATAAATCATAATATTACTACGATGGTCTACTTAAATGAAGTAGGTATAACCTCCAAATTCACACCATGTAAATATACTTAAAATGTCATTAAATGTCAATATAATGGGTCAGTTTACAACAAAATAACGAGCCATCGGAAAAATTCATAATTGGAGTAGACTGTGAAATTGGGTTGGTACTTTAGCCACTTCCACATAATGACAATTATTATTTGACATTGAAACTATAAGTTTGTGTCAAATTTTTCAAAAGTCTTATTAAGAAAATTAAATTTATTTAAAAAATGGTATTTAACATAGAACAAAAAGCAAAAATTATCGAATGTTACTTCCGTACAGGTGTGAAAGTAAATGGCGAGTGGCAGTATTCAATTACGGAATGCATGCCTGATTTTAGTGAAGAACATCCTGAATTAGTGTTTGGTTTGACTACAATAATTTTTACAATGTTTTGACAAATTGTGTAAAGTTATTCAGAGACTGGTAGCGTCGCTCGAAAAACTGGAAGTAGACGGCCATCTAAACGTACAGCTGATAATATTGAAGCCCTTCAGCATATTATTGATGAAAATCCAAAAACATCCATTTCAGTAGTGACCCAACAAACAAATTTATCTTATGGTACGTGCCAATTCATTCTTAAAAAAGTCTTACATTGTCATCCATACAAGCTGCAATGTTTTCTTGAACTTTATCCAGTGGATTATTTAAGACGAGTGGAATTTTATCAATGGTTTCAAAATAATCTACACAATCAGGATATCCTTAACACAGTTTTTTTCACGGATGAGGCCTGGTTTTATCTTTCTGGATATGTTAATTCACAGAATATGAGGTGTTGGTCCTCTGAAAATCCTCATTTTTTTGTTGAAAAAACATTGCATCCTCAAAAAGCTGGTGTTTGGATTGGAATATGTCGAAGAAGATTGGTGGGTCCCATTTTTTTTGAAGGTACACTTACTGCTGCACGATATCGCAATGAGATACTCGGCTCATTCATAAATCAACTGGATGATGAGGAATTACAAAATGGGTATTTCCAACAAGATAGTGCAACAGCACATACGACCAGAGAATCACTTCAATATCTCAGAGAATTGTTTGATAACAGAATAATAAGCAGGAACACTGAAATCCCATATCCAACTAGGTCTTGCGATTTAAACATGTGATTTTTTCGTATGGCCATACATCAAAAATTCGATTTATTCAACGCCAATTCATAATCTGGATCAACTGAGAATTCGCATAACAGAAAAGTGTGAAGAGATCAACAACTCACCGCAAATGCTGCATAAAGTTTTTGCTGGATTGCGGAGAAGATTTGGTTTGTGTTTAGATGTAAATGGACAACATTTTCAACAACTTCTGTAGCTATATGTAAATTTTGATTATGATTTCGATATTAAATAAATTATTTGTTTTCTTTTTTGTTGTAGTATCATTTCAATGCACTAACCTTTTTTTACAATGAAACCAAATGAAACTGTTAAGCATCAAGTAATGTGTCATTATGTGGAAGTGGCTGAAGTACCAACCCAATCTCTCAGTCTACTCCAATTATGAATTTTTTCGATGGTTCGTTATAACTGCCATGTGAATAGTGCAAAGCATATACGGAAAAAATGGTGACGTAAATGTGTTTGTGTTACATATAGACGTTTAAAACTGTATGTATTCCAGCACGTTGTATAAATTTATAGCTTTATTTATTATTTACTATTATTCATTTATAAGTTATAAATTATAACTTATAAATGAATAATAGTAACCTAAACGCAAATTAAATACGGAAATCTACTTATTAAATTCTGTGCTTCGTCGTAGAACGGTTTCTTTATAGCTTACCACATTATTGATTTATTATTTTTTACTATACATCAAATAACTATACTATCGCCTTGAGATGACATATCAGGACTAGAGCAAACCAATTTCCGTGCGCGCCATGTGCGCCGATGTATTATTCTTATTTTTCGTGTGTTTATGCATATTACTTTAATAGCAGAAAACCAAATATTTAATTATTTCTGATAGAATAAATATCTCTACTTCTATACTTATATCGGTAACAAGCTCATGTTGCGTCCCTATTCTATCGCATATTCTAATATATTACGAATTACACTCCCATTCCGGCGCTCATGGCGCGCACGGAAATTGGTCTGCTCTAATCAGGACACATCGGAAACATAGATTCATATAAAATATAATACGTGCGCATGCAACCGAATCCCCACTTACTGCGACATTGCGTTTGTTCCCAAATGGGCATCATTAGTAATAATTATAGCTCAAAATTTACATTTAATGTAAGAATTATATAATTATATAATTTTATTTAAAATTGAAAAATTGGAATGCTATTGGCCTGAAATATAATTAAGAGGCAGTTAAAACGCTAATGCGTTCCTTAGGAATGTATATATTACGGTTGCGTTAGTCATGAAAATTATCATACAAAATCGAATTATGATTACAAAAACATAAACTTCTATATATAGCTACGAGTACAAAAGTTTTTTATCGGCTTCCACACGTGCACTATTAAAATACTATAGTGCAAATAATTTACAAATTGGAATCTTGTAGGCTACAATAAGTGTACGTTATGCATCCGTATTAATTTTAAAAAAATAAGAAAGAAGCGATATTAATTTTAAGTCTTGCATTAAGATTGGCAAAAAATTATTTACATCTTGATTAGATCTGTTTTATACTCTCTTCTATTATTACAACTGTAAATTAATTTGATTATAATATTAGTACGGTCAATCCTTTCTTTTCCATATGAAAAATAAGGAAATAGTTTTCCTTATCCTAAATATATAGTATACAAGTTGTCCTTGAAATAAAGAGACAACGTATGAAAAATGGAAAGATGCAATTACATAGAATATAAATCCAAAATATTGTGAGCCAATTATGACGCGATCTCCAAAACTAAAAACCGCCTGAAAATAAAATTATGTGCTGTTTATGGATGAGAATGTCTATAAAAAATCCTTGATGGAATTGACACGTAAACATACGCTGAAATGTTTCATGTTTACAAAAACTCTGAACGATAACATTGTCAAGACGGCTTGCGATGTTATAAAGACTCGACAATGGAGCAGCTTTTTTGCTTAGGGTTCAATAACCACAATATGATTACGTGCAAATATATATATGATGATAACATTCTTTAGACTGCTTTATATGGCTAAGAGTTCGAGAAAAGACAGCTGTTAAAAATTTTAAAGCGAGACCAGCGACAACAAAACTACTATTTTTGTAATTGTTCAACTTTAATATATTGTCTCCGATAGTATTTATGATATAGTCGGTCGCACAGTGGCGCGAAAAAAATTTAATTATTTTGTCATTTTTTTTCTCGCTTCTGATAGGAAATTTTAGAAAAATATTTTTGATATATGGATACAGTATGTCCTCGGGCTGAGTTTAGAAGAGAAGAAAAAGGTTTATCATTGATTTTGCGCCAAAACTTCAAAGGAATAACATTTTTTGCTTGTTCTGAAACCACCAAATCTGTAACTAAAACCCTACTATTATGACCGAGCGGAAAGAAAAGTACACTTTTTTTCTTGATTTTGGACTTGGTAATGATTAATTTTAATCTTAAAGTTTTCTTATCATGTAGGCGGTATCGCTTTGTTTTGACAACTCTGTGATAGCTTACTGTCGTAAACGTTTACAAAATGTTGACTTTGGAGCAGAGAATTTATTTTATTCAATGTTATGGTTATCGTTATGTTATTGAAAAGTTCAATCAGAAATTTCCGAATATTCAAGTTTCACGTATGGGCGTCCAAAAACTGATAAAAAAGTTTTTAACGATTAGATCTGTTAAAAATTTAAAGAAACAGAAGAAATCGTGCTATGAAGACGTCGCTGCTACCCTTTTGATGTTGGAATCTGTGCGGGATCAACCAAAAACCTCACTAAGGAGGCGGTCACTCCGTAAGCCCAAAGAATTTTGAAAAAGAATAAAATTCACCCATACAAACTGATATTTATTCATAGGGATTATGCAAAATGATTATATATTTGTTTGTGGATGGGAGATGAAGTATAGAGAGACCGAAACATTTATCACAGAATAATGTTTTCTTGGGAAGCAATATTTTCTACTAATGGGACAGTTGCCTCACAATATGTAAGATATTGGACCGATATTAATCAAAATTTCAGAATTTTAAAAGGTCGCCAGTACTTTGCCAAAGTAAATGTTTGTGTACCGTTAGTTATCACGTGATAATAGGGTCCATACTTTTTTGATAACAACGTTAACCAGGATATGTTGAAAAATTATGTTAACGATGGGCTTAATGCATTAGAAATTAATTACTGGCATACAATATTTTTTAAGCAAGACGGTCCTGCACATTATGCTCGCATTGTTACAAACAAGTTAAACGTTAAATTTGGAGATGAGTGGATTGGAAGAAATGGTCCAGTATTGTAGCCTGCCAAAAGTCCCGATTTAACAATTTTGGATTTTTATTCGTGGGGAATTTAAAGCAAATTGTGTATAGGGATAATCTACCTAATAATGCTGAAGAATAAAAAAATCGAATAAGAGGCGCCGTGGCATCATTTTGAAGAAATTCAAAAAAGTTTGAAGGAGCTTCGCTTTAGAGTAGAATAGTGCGCAGATAAATAATGATTGTTCTTGTTAAAAATGACTTTGTTTTTTTTTATCTTAAACCTGTTACTTTGAGTCGCCATTTATTAAAAGTATGTTTTTCACAAATATTTTTGTTATTAACTTGCGTAAACTCATTGGTCAAAGTGACATCGTTGTCAAAAAAAATAAAACAGCCAATGTGATGGGATTTAAAAAGCAGAGAAAAAATATTACAAGTCCAAAATCAAGAGAAAAATGAAATTTTCCATCCACCGAGTCAGAACAATGAAGTTCTAATTACAGATTTGGTGGTTTTAGGATAAGCAAAACATATTATTCCTTTGATGTCTTGGCGCAAAATCAAAGATAATTTTTTTTCCTCTTGTAAACTCAATTTGGGGACATATTGTATATTATATATAATTACATCATACGTTGTATGATTGTATGTTGTATGTTTTAATAATATTTTATATTATTAAAAATACCTTTGTATTATACAAAACTGGTGGGGTTTACCTACTCATGTATGTTTCAATTATTCTGATCATACGTTGTCTCTTTATTTCAAGAACACCCGATATAATTAAATGCGTACGTGTCTACAATGCAGTTAATTATTAAATAATTGATTGATTGAGGAGATATCTATGAAGCCACGTGTGACAAAACATATTGCTGTAAACTGTGGGTTTGCTTAAAGGATATTCCACAATATATCATCCACAATATCCACATATATGTCCGAACTAGTTCAGATGAAAATTCTACTTTCTTGAGACTGCTTTATCCAGGGCTCTCTCTCCCTCGAGCGAGAAAGTGGAAAAAATAATGTGTCAATAAAGAAAAATCACAGTGATAATTTACAATTTTATTAAAAAAAAAAAAAATTGCTCTTTACAAAATGTAAAGAGAGCTAATGCGTCATTAAACAAAAGCTTGGAGGAAAAAGATTGTGTGATACAGACACGCACACAATGAAAAGCCTCCTGTGAATCACGAGCAAAAAATATAACTAATAGGTCATTAAGAAAACTCTCAAATTCAAAATCTAAATTATAAACCCCAAATTCAAACGTAAATAGACAAAACGTCAAAACTCGTAAATAACTTTACTCATGCGCACTAAACACAAGTATAAAATCTCCCACCAAAATCCTGACTTTCAAAAATTATCCTAGAACAACGTGACAAAAACTCCCTCATAAAAAATATGGTAGTTTTCTTAACTATCTATATTTTAAAACTAATACAAAAATAAATGAAAATTACAAATTGGAACAATTAGAATCGAGTTACAATGAATAGAATTTATATAATACTAATATGAAAACTACTTACGTTAACGTAACAATTTTCACTCACAGAAAAAACTAAATACGGGAGATATCAAGTATAAAATTTAAATATTCCAAAAAAAATACGAGATAAACAACTCGCGTAATAACGGTATTGATATAAAATACACAATTGAAGAAAACAAACAAAATAAACCGAATTTAAATCAAATGAAGAAATAAAAAATGAGTTTTTTATTTCTTAGACTATATCGTTCAACACACAAGATATCTCTGTGACCAGCCGGAAAAATAAGACCGGACATCAAGCACATCTAATACAATATAATTCTCCTAGTCGAACTATTTCCTGTTCAAAAATAAATGTACAGGCGCGGTCATCAAAATAAATCCAAATAAATATATAAACATAATTCAAAATATAAACAAATGTGCATCTGAAAATAAATGTAACATAATAAATAATTGTTTTTAAAAAAATATTCATCGGGGAAAAGTTCACTACAATATGTAGGGTCTACATTATATTTTTTCGAAACCTAAACATTGTGTTATTAATCATTTAATTATTTTTTTATTCTTTTTATGAAATACTTCCAAAATTTATTCTGTATACATTATACATACACAGAATATCTAAAATAAGGAGACCACGATCTGTGCTCCGTAATACATTTTTTAATACTCCTTTTGCCCTATATATATATATATATATATATATATATATATATATATATATATATATATATACATACCGTATACATACAGGTATATATAGATAATTATTTTGTGACATTTGTATGTTATGGTAATTTCATTTCAACAATTCATTTTCAACAATTCAATTTGTTGGCGATTTAAGGTCTGGTTTTACTTCAAAATGTATATATTTAAAACAATCCTACATGCTTCGGCAAATGATGCCTTTTTCAAGGAATATAAAATATAAATGACAATATATTAACACGTAGGATTGTTTTAAATATATACATTTTGAAGTAAAACCATACCTTCAATCGCCATATTTTTATATAAAAGCCGAAAAATAATTTATCAATTGTTATATATATATATATATATATATATATAACAATTGATAAATTATTTTTCGGCTTTTATATAAAAATATTTACAAATATCAAATTAGTATGTATGTAATTGCAAAGTAAGCGGGGATGTAAACATTGCTGTCTACAAATTACAAAGCAAATCATACGAAATTTTTAATTGAAAACTATTGTCTATGGTGGGACTTGAACCCAAGTCTACAGTTTGCGGGACTGTCGCTTTTACCACTCAGCCACAATAGACCTTGGTTCAAGCTATTTAGAAATGCATGATAAAGTAACAGTGTAACCACAGGTCTCGTCGAACATTCAGTGGGACATCCTCTAAAAGACCTGGCAGTTCGTCAATAAGAAATTGAAGGCAATTGTCCGCATTTAACCTCCCAGGAAGAACGACAGGACCAATCAACAAGTCATCGATTAGGGCCGCCCAAACGTTAATAGAAAATTCATGTTGAAATTTAGATGGGCGTATAGCTTTGGGATTTTCTGATGACCACCTGTGCAGGTTTCCCAGATTTGTAACACCACTTCCCGTGAACGTAGATTGATCTGTCCAGAGGACTGTTCTACAGAAATTAAAATGAAGCCGTAACTGTCTTAATATCCAGGTAGAATAAACTAGACGAGGATAGTGGTCTGCCTCAAGCAAACCTTGTCCTCTGCGATAGTGATATGGATATAAGTCCTCCCGTTTTAAAATTCGCCAAACTGTCGTTCGTGTCACTCCTAGTTGTCTAGCGATTTGACATACACTGAGAGTTAGATCCCTTGTAACAATAGCTACTGCTTCTTCCTCTAAGTCTACTGGCAAATTTACTCTTCGGTCGAAAAGATAATCACGCGGTCCGCTTTCCCGAAATTGTCTGTGTACTTCCAGAAACGTTCTGTAATGAGGAATGCGCCTATCGGGAAACCGATGTCGGTATTCAATAACTTCTTGACGTGCACTGCCGTTACAGTAGCCATACACAAAATTCATGTCCGCATACTTTTGAGAAGAAAATCGGTAAGGCATTTTGAATAAAGAAAACGTGTCCATTCACTAATAATTGTATGAACTGAAATGTAATGTAATCCTTTATTAAAAAATGCAACGTTAACAGTCATCTGAACATTTGTTTATTGTATAATATTCATGGTTCAGCACTTAAGAAATAAGTAAGAACCTTCTTTATCATAAATCAATTTCCAGTACTCTTTTTTGTAGATCTCCAAGAAATTGCTGTATGGACAACGACACGTGTTTTTTTTTCATGATCTGACAATCACATTCATAGATCTGTAACTTTGAAACAAATAAAAAAGGATATACAAGTTTTTCGTTTTTGTAACTTGAAGCGAAGTCTACTTTACACTCCTAAAATTTGAACATAACGATACGGGACACTTGTATATATATATATATATATATATATATATATATATATATAGCGGGTGTTCATTTGGAAAGTCAATCTAGTAGCATGTGATTTACTGAGAACATTTTGAAGTATGTCGTAAATTAAAATTTACTACTTAACCTACGGAGTCGTATATTTTGACAGTTTCATACATACAAATAAATAACAAACGTGATTGACATGATCAAATGTCATTTGGAATTACGTTTACGGAACAACAAACACATACTAATATATATGCGTCTTATTCTATCAAAATTTCAAAGGAACCTAGATTGACTTTTCAAATGAACACACGTTATATATATATATATATATATATATATATATATATATATATATATATATATATGAGGTAAACTTAATTAGTCGGCGATTAAAGGTCTGGTTATTACTTCAAAGTGTATATATTTAAAATAATCCTACATGTTTCGGCAATGATGCCTTTGTCAAGGATATAAAAAATATAAATGACAGAATATATATATATATATATATATATATATATATATATATATATGTAACTTTATCTTTGCCTTTTACATAGTATTTCCGCTGTATATATAGATATTCAATCTAAACTAATATTATAAAGAGGAAACATTTGTGTTTTTGTATGTATGTTTGTAATGTTTTCACACAAAAACTACTGGACCGATTTCAAAAATTCTATCACCATTAGAAAGCTGCATTTTCACTGAGTGACATAGGCTATATTACATTAAAAAAAAAAAGGTATCGCCAATAAAAATGCATTAATGTAACCCAAGGTATGAAAAAATTAGTCACAAAAAATCTGTCATCGCGTACGCTGCGGAAACTATTGTTGATAGAACAAAAAAATGTTCTACAGTATTATAGAACGTATTAATATCTACAAAAAAGTCCGCGAAACCATATGTCCAACTACTGTAGTTATGCCACTATAACTACTTTTTTACATTTTAAAAGTTAATAAAAGTACCGACAATAATCAAACCATATTATCCATACCTCTGTACTATTCCTTATCCTATTAAATAATATTTTATTAAAAACCATTTCAATACCAGTAAAATACTTTTAAAATTATTAAAATCGGACATTCCATTCAAAAGATATAACGAATTTAAAAATGTCAATCTAAAGAAAATAATGTTATAATATAATGTAGTAGTATAGCGATGGCCATATTCATTTTGTTTGTAATAAATTGACAATCGAAAAATTATAACTGGAATAAGAATAGTATTGGCAGAAGGAATTTAATAACAAGTTCAATGAGAATGAGAAGTAATAGGAAACAGGCACAGAGAAGCTGTTATAGAAAGAAGTTAAACATAAAGTGATATAAAATCCAAAAATTAAGGATCACAAGAAAGGAAGATTAAATATTTAAGAAAATACACTCACTATTGTATTTATTCAAAGTAGGATCGAAGAAAAGAGAACATATACGATACAAATTTTATTAAAAGAATTTAAATAACACTGAGATATTTGAAAGGTGACGTTTTTGAAGTAATTTCAACAATGTGTCAAAAGCCAAGTGACAGGAACATTATTAAAATAGCGGGTTACATTGTTTATAAGTTATGTTAAATAACTAAATGGACTAAACAAAAAATGTAATCAATTCATCAGCTTTACAATTAAAAAAATTATTTTTTTTGTCAAAAACATTTTTTTTCCTTTAACTTCACATAGCCACAGCAACGCAATTGGATGATTTGTTTTCCAAGTGAATTTATATTTACTATAATACATTTATCTCTTTTCTCATTCATTTCATTTCAGATTGAGTCACAGCGAAGCGTGGTCGGGATTAGCTAGTAATTAATACGAGCATAACTTATGTAAAAAGCAAACCAATTTCCGTGCGCGCCATGAGCGCCGGTATGGGAATGTAATTCGTAATATATTAGAATATGCGATAGAATAGGGACTCTACATGAGCTTGTTACCGATATAAGTATAGAAGTAGAGCTACACTTATATCGGCAACAAGCTCATGTTGCGTCTCTATTCTATCGCATATTCTAATTATATTACGAATTACACTCCCATACCGGCGCGCCCCATATGGCGCGCATGGAAATTGGTCTGCTCTACTTATGTATATAGGTTTACTTTCGATACCCAAAAAATCATTTTTCATGTTCAAGTATGTATATTGAATGAGTGCTAATATAAAGATAAGATTTAAGAAAGATAGGCACGTGCATGTGTATGAGAATGTACAGGTTGGCCCAAAATGACCGAAGGGGTTTGAGTTCATTATAACTTCTTATTTAAGACATAATTATTAAATTTTTTTAATTTTAAATAGGTACAGTATATTAATGGTGAATATTTTTAATTTAATTATGAAAAATTATATCTCGCAAGTGGTGGCCATTTTCTGCTTCGCATATTCGTGCTCTTTCCAAAACATTTTCCATAACCTTTCGCAAAACTTCAGGTGTTATGTTGTTGATTTCGTCGCGTATATTATTTTTGAATTGCTGTATGGTTCGAGGCTTATTAATATAGACTTTTCCTTTCAAATAACCCCAAAGGAAACAGTCTGAAGCGGTTAAATCCGGTGAACGCGGAGGCCAATTAAAATCGCTTGTACGGGAAATAACTCGTTCACCAAAGATGTCGCGTAAAAGAGCCATTGTGTCCCTCGCAGTGTGCGCTGTGGCTCCATCCTGTTGGAACCATACTTGCGGATGGTTTTCCACGGCTGGCCTTAAAAAATTTTCCAACATTGTCCGACATCTAACACGAGTGATGGAAACGGCGACACCGTGTTCATTTTCAAAAAAATATGGGCCAATTATCCTTTCCGACGAAACACCGCACCAAACGGTACACTTAAGTGTGTGTAATTCTCGCTGTTGAACTACTCTTGGATTTTCCGTAGCCCATATCCTGCAGTTTTGCCTATTAATGAACCCATTTAATTGGAAATGGGCTTCGTCGCTCATAATTAAATTATGAATAAAATCATGATTTTCTTCTGCTTTTTGACGAAAATAAATTGCATAATCAAGTCGTTGCTGGTAATCTGTCGGTTTCATTTGTTGGACAAGCTGAATTTTGTATGGAAACATTCTTATTGTATGCAAAATTCTCTGCAGCGACCCTCTTGAGAGGCCAAGTTGTGTCGAACGTCTCCTGATTGATGTTTCTCCATCTTCCCGAATACTCTCCTGTACCCGTTCAATATTGTCATCCGTGTGCACCGTTCGTCGTCTGCCGGCACCAGAAAGGTTCCTTACTGGCCCTTGTTCTCGAAAATTTGCAACCAGACGGTTTATTGTTGACTCTGAGGGTCCAACCCGCACATTAAAATAACGACGATATGCACGCTCAAAACAAGTCAAAACAATGGATCGTTGATTTGAGAAATAAAGTTCAACGATTTTGGCACGTTGTTAAAAAAATTATAATGAAAAAGTTATAAGTGATTAAAACCCCTTCGGTCATTTTGGGCCACCCTGTATATCAACATTATACACATGAATACATACGAGTGATGCATTTTATATCTTCGAAATAGAGAACATAGACTAAAATTAATCATCGTACATAGCTTTATTGTTTTTCAAAGCATTCTTCATTAACATCAATATAATTTTGTATGCGCTTGAACCAATTTTAGAAGCACTTTCTCCACTCCAATTGAGGTACCTCCAAAACATGCATTTTGAAAGCATCAACCGCCTCTTCAGGCGTCGAAAAATGTTGATCTCGTAATTTACTTTGGATTTTCGGGAAAAAGAAGTCATTAAGTGCCAAATCAGGGCTGTACGGTGGATGACTCAACGTTTCCACTTTTTCAGTTATCAAAAACTCTCTCGTTTGAGCCGATGTGTGAGAGTTCGCATTGCCCTGGTGGAGAATGATCCGTCTTCGGTAGTTGGTTTCGAATACTTATGTAACATTCAGAATTGACCGTACGGCGTTGCACTAATGGTACAGTTGCCGTCCCAACTTCGTGCGGAACAGCTTTTGTTGGATTTGGCTCATCTTGAAAGACCCATACAGTCAACCGCTATTTACTTTCGGGCTTATACGCGTAGATCCCTGATTCGTCACCTGTTACAATGTCACAGACGTGTTTTGTCAAATTATGTGGGACCCAAGGCGAAAAAAATTTTTTGACTGTCAAATGTTCATGCAAAATTTAATTTATGCTAGTCTCATCTAGCTAGAATCATGTTCATCGATGCACTGTTGTGATAATCCACGTCGAAAGTTGTAGAAAATAATCGCACGGAAATGTTCATGAGTTAATTCCATTTTTAGGCCGAGATGAATTTTTTAAGTCACTGTAAACAACACAAATAAAACAGCCTGAAACTTTATTATAAATACCTCACATACGCTAAAGCATATGTTTACATACGTATCAGCTGGTTGAGATGAACGATAACAGAACTACTTTTTTTTTTGTTATTGCCAGTCAACTTTAAGATATCGTCTTTTATAATATAGTCGATCGTACAGTGGGGCGACAAAAATTTTTTAAATGTCTTTGTCATTTTTTTCTCGTTTATGGGAGGGAATTTTGGGAACATATTTTGGATTTATATATTATATAATTACATCTTTCCATTTTTCATACGTTGTTTTTTTATTTCAAGAACATCCGGTACATGTATTTTGTTTCTATTTTGTTTTATCCAATTAATTTTTATTTACATAAAGTTTGATTATTCTCTGTTCATGTGTATTTAGTTTCGTCATTTTTATCCCATTATTGGTCATTGGCTTATAACTGTTGAACAGTAAAGATTATTATTATTATTAGTATTGTATATACTAGACATACATAAGAATATGTAACTTTAGATTGTATTTTTACCTATTTGTTGTCGCATAGCTTCACATATTTGTCAGTATGTTATCGTTCATCATATTGTCTGCCAATTTTTTTATGGAATCCCACGAAACTACATATTACTGATTATATTTAGAAAATAATACATGTAGATACGTGGCATATTAAAAAACATCTTTGAATTTAATAAAAAACTGGAAAGCATTTACATAAATAATTTAAATTTATTTTAGGAGATATTTACAATTATATACTCGTACATACATATGGATTAATCTAAATTAGACCATATTAGCTTGTAAAAATACACAAAAAATAGACAAACGAAGAAATTTCTTCAAGCAACAGATAAAATGTTTATTCAAACAAAACATTTTACATATTCTAAAAACTAGTTCTTGCTCATCAGAGCATTTCAATAACCTCTCAAAAAGTGATTCATTTCTTTTTTGAGATTTTTTTTAAGACAACAAATAATTACAATAAAACTACAATTTATCGTTTACCTTGAAGCGAAACTTGAAGAAAGTTTATTGCTCGGGTCAGTAGCTTGGCGAGAATTGTCTAAAGGGGGCCTCTTGGTTTAGTTGGGGCGATTTGCGATAGAGGCGCGCTGATACATATAATTTATAATATTTATTGACTTGAAAGATGAGATCGATATTTAAGATTTCAAAAGGCCGGCGAAATGTATATTGTATGCAAAATGTTTTTAACGGTACTTAGCAAGTGATGTTACTATGTAACGAATATACGTAAATTTTTAGTCAGTTAATTGATTGAACAGAAATATAAATAAATTATACTTACTTAAAAGTGAAAGATATATAATAAGTAGCAGATTTAAAGATTATATAAATGTTAAGGAGTAAAGTTACTGATAATAATGATATACATAAGTAAAATCCTAAATTTTAAAAATCAATGTCAAGTTGTCAATATATTAATTATGTCATTTTGTATTAATTGTCAAATACAGCTTATGAAGAAGTGATATGTAGAGCTGAGGATGTTTGCGGTATAACCATGGTTATATCATGGTTATATCATAAGTTATAACTAGAGCTGAGGATGTTTGCGGTATAACCATGGTTATATCATGTAACCATAGTAAATTACTATGGTTATATGATATAACCATGGTTATACCGCAAACATCCTCAGCTCTAGTTATAACTTATCTTATAACTTCTAACTTCATTCACCTAGTTCAAGTAGGTAGTATATATAAAATATATGCAAAATATGTGGTGCCAGGCTTTGAAAGGCTGTGTGACAAGATTTTAATAAATCGAGGTTTCTTTAGTTTTCGTAGCTTTTATTGCATTTGGTTATAAAAATAATATAATAAATAGTAATAAACACAGCTTCTAATCTAGTAATATATTATCAGAATGTGTTTTTCTGGATTTCAGTTAAATTTACACCTTGTTTTAGAATATTGTGAATGAACACTTTACAATTGACTACTTACAACATGGAAATTCAATGAAACTAAAACTTCAACACTAATAAAAGGCCTTTGTTGTTTATAATAATAGTTCTTAACGACAGTAATTAAATTTTCTAAGAATAGGGGCTTTACTTCAGCTCCAAAATGTCCATTTTCGATCAATTATGGAAGTTATTCGTAGAGTTGCACACTTTGTCTCGAATGCATGTATTGTAAGGACGGCTTGTCGTTAAAATATTACGATTTGTTTTAAGTTTAAATTGAATTCACAACCAAATACAAATACATGCGTATTATTATTTATGATCCATAAATACAAATGGCTATTATGATTTTGTATAATAACAATATCCAGTGCATACTAAAATATCACTCTATTAATTTATGAGATCCGGCAAATCATTTCAGAGAATATTTAGATAAATAGTTAAATGTGGGGATGCACTACATACGGTCCTGCCGTACCGCAAACATCCTCAGCTCTAATTATAAGACACACACTTACTATCTAGTATTTATTTTTTTAAAATTTATAATAGATGTTATAATGTTGTTAATCATAGCAAATAATTAAAATTATATTGTCATAATTCCTGGAAATAGCAAATTTTAGTTTTCCATATTTTTTCTTATTATTTTGTTTTCGTAGACAATTGCTACACATATGCCAACTTGTGACATATCATAATAAACAGAATTTAATGAGGATTCATTTTTACAGAAAATATACAGGGTGTTCCATTTAAAAAAATAAAGTTGATTATCGAGTAGGCAATGAAAGATTACTAGTGACGCAATATGATAGACCATTTCGAGGTAAAAAACATTTTCCTCTAACATTTTTTCGTATTTTTGATAATAAAGCTGATATAGGCTGGACAATGAAAAACCAACTACACTGTATATTATTCCTTGTACATGTGTGTAAAAATGATATGTATTTGCTTAAATTTTATATTAAATGTTATACATTGTTTTAGTTTTACTGAAACAAATAAACGTAATCTACATTTTTTTTATTATGAAACAATTTATAATTGTTCTTTATTTTCTCTATATAACTTTGAGATTTTATCGCTGTAACCATATGCTATTATACTGAAAATACAATTTAACAAAATCCTAATGAAAACAATAATATTTTAACTAGATAATATGTACAAATACAATTAAATAGTACATATTCTAAAGTTTAATACACCAGATTCAAATTTCTCTTTCATAGATATCATATTACACACGTTAAATCAAAAGTAATCACAATCACTGCTGCTCTATTCAATATAAATGTTGTGTTAATATTTACATAAATAAAAGTAGTTTCAATATGCTTTTTAAATGTTAGCATACAGTAAATACAAAACAACCATATGCATTTGATAAGGAATGAATACATGTTAAAATGCATTTGTTATCTTAAAAATAAAAATTTAATGAAAAGCATACGTAACGATAACTTTTATTATTATTTAAATCGTGAAGTACCTGACAGAGTTAACATTACTTTTCCTATTCTCGTTATTACGATTTCAATACTTTTGCGGATTCAACATTAATTGATTGTTTCATTGAACAGTATTGATACATACATCGATAACGTAAAAATTATCTTAGTTTTGGAAATTCGAGTCAAGCAGGCAGTTTTGCCAGAAGTTCGTGAAGATATATCATATACGGGTCAGGTTCCTTTGCGTTTGTCCTTGAGTGGAAATATCTCCGTTCTGAAATAGACGTGTGCAATGTTTCGATAAAATCTCATCAATCATTCTCAGGCGATGCTCGTTTTCTAACGGTTTTCGTCTGATTGCGTGTGACTCACCGTTCAAGATATCTCTACATAATACATACCTGAAAAGAATTAGCTCCATGTTATACTAGCGAAAAGCTACGATATCATGTACATATATGTATATACATACACACATAATCTTCAAATCAATTCAATGTAACCTTAAATAACACGTCATTCAAAACCCCAGAAAATATACTTATATCAAATAAATTGCAATTTATAACATTTCGGAAAATACAGTATGGATCTATTACAGACACGCACTCCCCAATTTATAGCCACCAGGGCCGTAAAGACTTTCAGAAAATGCGTTATATATATATATGCCAATTACTTCTTTTGAGTGTTGTGCTGTGTAGATATCGTTGAATCCTGAACGTAATTATTTTCTTGCCATTCTCAAGTCGATGCTGTGACTGTTGCCGATTATGAAGTGATACTGCGTGCTAATTTTTTGGGTGCTGGCATTCGTAGATCGGGTTCGGGTAGGGGCCACTGAGGAAACATGTCCATTAATTCCAAAAAAAAAATGTGGCGACCATTTTCCTGTATCGACTTTTTTCTCGAACGATTTTTATTGGAGCCGACTGAATTTTTATCGTCATTATAGCAATATACCCAAGATTCATTACCTGTAATGATGTACATTAGATAAGACGTTTCATTGGCAAAGTGATCTTATTTAAATTTACAATCTACACCATCTCACATACGGTCTTCATTTTGAACTGGAGTCAAATCGTGAGGAATCTAACATAGTCCTTTGCATCATACAATGCTGTAACGGGACAAAGCTTACGTACTTTCAAATGTTTGCATAAGATGGTGTCAATTGCCCTCACATCAATCTTTAGGTTTCCTTAATTACTCCATACAGTAACATGCCGGGCTTCTTCAATTATGTCCCAAACATGTTGAATTACACACATTAAAATTCATTGTACCACCACTTTCTGGTAACTAAGGAAGTTAATATTTCTCACAGCTTAATCCACGTTTGAAATTGTAAGAAACCATAGTTCGATAATGTTGTTTGTTCATTATTTCTTATGCAAATGATCATTTTAAATCCATATAGTTAAAAAATAGTCAACTATATTTTCCAATTGTCATCGTCATTGAGCGTGTAAATAACTAGGTTAAAATGTCACGACCTGCTAAAAAGACTTAGCGGAAAAAGAGCAACCTTCGTAGTATGCAAAAGTATTTTTAATAATATAAAATATTATTAAAAAGTTCTGCAGTCGTTATGTAGATAGCGCTGAATATTTTTCTACGCTCTTTCTTAATAATTTCTGTGAGATAGCGAAGTAATTGCTATTGTGAATGTGTCTCTTCTCCAGCAGGGGTGTATCAATGATCCTGTAAAAAGGTGAAATACGTATCTACGTCTCTGGAGAAGATACATCACAAATATATGAACTTGTTATGTGTTCTTCACACGCGATTTTTAATAATATTTTACATTATTAAGAATTCTTTTGTATTATATAAAATTGGTGAGGGATTACCTACTCAAGCATGTTGCAAGTTAGTTTGTTATACTCGTAGTAATGAACTAATACGGAAGAATAATTTCGAATTTCATGTTGTATGTAAAGAGAATTTAGGCAATAAGTTTTGTTACAAAGAATACGTACAAAGCAGTTTAACAATAAATAAAAAATCGACTAAAATTATTCATTCGATAAGAAATTTTTATCATCTGATAGAGTTAGTAAAGCAATTTCATTCACAATTTTTCTATGCTGACGATGATTTCAAAAATAAAAAAAATTCCTTATTTTTTTTAAGTAGTATGATTTTTTATTTTACAATAAAGCAATCCAGTATTTTTAATAAAACGATTTATTGACATATACAGGGTTACCGCTGAATATCCCGGAATTCCCGGAAGTTATACAAATCTGAAGAATACATATAAATGTCTAACTAAAATTCAAAAAGAAATTTCATACAAAATTCCAAATTTTTAGAGTCGAAATGTAGCTAAAGTCGGTCCATATCTTTGTTTATTCTATGTTTACGAAAATACAGCTGTAATTCAATTATGTTGATCTGCAAAAAAATCTATAAAATTCCCAGACTTATTGTTAAACAATAACGTCTAACAATAAGTTTACTATTCATAAGAATAGTGAATGCTTGTTTGCCATATAGTTGGCCGCATATATGGTCTCTTTATTGCGATCTTCTTTTTTTTGTGAATTTCAGTTTTAGGCATTACGTTGAATATGTCGACAACCCTATGGTATACGTGTAATTAATGTGCGTAATTAAAGATGCCATTGCGAGCGCACCTGCCCACGGCAAAGACTATATCCATACTAAATGTAAATTCCAGCGATGTTTGCTGCGGTGAATTCCCGTATTGCTGCTCCTATATTAACTACGACAGGGTCGGACTTGAATTACAAAATCATTTTTTTGTTACTACGTGAACATTGGATCGCAACTTTTTGTGTGAAGTCATTACTTATATGTATTTTTCACTCTTTTTTTTCTTTGTCGCTATACAAAACTAAGGGTGTATAATACATAGTTGCTCTAAATATTGGGTTGATGTATAAGTTCGTAACGCTTTCATTGAACTCACAATTTATTATTTTTTTAACAATCTGAACACATGAACTAATTAAGAAAATTTCATTCATCTGTCAAATTTGATAAACCATCAATACAATGACATGTTTTTGATTGTTGGAACAGCCAATAAAAATTAAATTAAGCGATAATTTGCACAAGTGCAAATTATCAGGAATTAAAAAAATTAATACAAACGTTTTTTATGTTTAATGCGCAACAAAGATTAAAAGTACAATAAAATATCTAATTATTAAAACTCTGACAATTAAAAACGCAATAATTGAACCAGTCAACGTTTGTTTTTGTTCTGAGCGAGATCAAGAGAATAGTCGTAGCAGTATGAGGACGATCATTATCGAACTGCAAAATTACTTGATGTCTTTCCCGTATTTTTTCTCGAATTGTGGCCAGTAAGTCGACAGAGTTGCTGACACGACATATTCTTCGTCCCACCAAATGCACAACATTAGCTTCCACGAATGAGTATCGGCTGAGTTACCTTTTTATCAAGACTAAGCCATTTCTTTTATATTCCACCATTTTGTGATGGAATATGGAACTCGTTGTTCAAAGGATATGTCTGAAATCCTCGATTTTTCTACTTGACGTTTCATATTCTCTTGTCATTAACTAACACACAATTTTTACACAAATTCAAAAGCTATTAAATTAAAGAATAGTACGACATCAAAATAACTTTTATGTATGCATAACAATTTTTTTTCAAAACAGTCTAATCCTAGAAACCAAAAGCACTACAAACTTATGCATTAACCTGTAAATTATTATGAATTTTCGAATAGTTTCTCTCTTACTAACCAGTGCGCTTTTATGCTCCTTTTTCATAATTCTGTTGTAATATTTTTTTACAATTTTAGTAATATGCTTGAGATCGTCTATTATTAGAGCATATTTTATTATTTCTAAATAAGCTCGCTTGACCAATTTGCCACTTATTTTTATTAATTTTTCTATCGAACGACTCCAAACACCTCCAAATCATGATTACTAAATACAGAGAGAAACTATTACTTAATCTACTATTTACTATCGTTTTCTAAATATTCGAATTTCTGCAGTTTCTACAGAAAATTTTCGTCTTTATCTTGTCAACATGGAATTAAAAATATTTTTTTAATGAGTTGAAGCTAAATTGTAGTGTGGCAGTTGCCCCTTCTACTATCAATTTTGCATTTGGAAATGTTTAAGGAATTAGGAACAGAGCTAGATTTTCGCAGTTCTTCGTAAATTTAATGAATAAGCGACAGAGAACTTAACTGCCAGCTCTCTCTATTTAAGTAATATAAAAACTCTATTTTAAAGCAGAATAGTAACGGGCATAAGAAGTGCTCTATGTCCGCTGAAAGAAATCAGACCAGTGTACTTAAGTTCTCTGTCGCTTATTCACTAAATTTACGAAGAACTGCGAAAATTAACATATTTTTTTGAAATTTCACCAGATTTGATATCAAAATAAAAAGTTTTCACCAGATCACCCAAACGTTCAAAAAATCTCCAGATCTGGTGAAAAATCACCAAATATGGCAACTTTGCGTGGTAATGTGGCGTTCTATAGCGGTGTAAAATTTTCTAGGCATTCTCGCCAGTGAACCTTAGACGTCACATTCTTCTTTGTTCACTTCACTATCGGTAGGAAAAGAATTCTGGTTTATATTTGATTCACCCTCGTAGTAGTATTGTAAGGTTTACATATAATCTGTTTGCGAACTTCTCGACTTTTGCCTTGGATCATCATTAGAGCTGAGGATGTTTGCGGTACGGCAGGACCGTATGTAGTGCATCCCCACCAGCGTATAAACACGATGCAGCGAAACACTTTAGTTAGTCGTGAACTGGCAACGTGATCGTGTGTTGTCTTGAGCTCTATTTAATAAGTATGACGGACGTGCCCAAGCCAAGAAAGCGCCCATTGTATAACGACGTGAAGAAATTTATCCGAGACTTTCCCGATTTGTATTATAATGGAGCAAAAGTGGTTTGTAAATTATGCGATAAACAGTTACTTTGCTGGGACAAATACGACTGTAAAAGACATGTTGAAAGTGTACACCACAAAGACAAAAAAAATAATGTGCTGTCTAAAACGCAATTCATTTTCGATTTATTGACAATGCTACTCGTCTGCGATGTGCCAGTTCACCTGCTAGATAAAAAAGCCTTTCACGACTTTTGGAATAAATACAATTCCAACAAAAAGCTACCATCACGGAGAACTTTACTCACCTATTTACCAATTGTGCGTGAGGACATTGAAAACAGAATGAAAGCAGTAGTAAATGATAAACAGTTATGGGTATGTGTCGACGAAACGACAGATCGAAAAAAACATTCTATTGTGAATATTATAGTGCGTGTACTAGATCCTGTCAAATCAACATTTCCCATTTTATTAGCCAGCAAAAGGTTGGAAAAGTGCACTAGCGAAGTAATTACGAAGGTAGTGCTCGATACGCTACAAAAATTTCAAGTTTCAACTAATCAACTCCTGATGTTTATGAGCGATGGTGCTGCGACAATGCGTTCTGTAGGCCGTTTTCTTAAAGCAGATTGTGAGAGACTTTTGCATGTGACATGTAAAGTTCATGCTTTACACCTTGTGGCACAAACTATTCGGCAATGTTATCCAGAGGTGGATGCATTAATAGCAACCACAAAAAAGTGTTTCTAAAATCTCCCAAACGAATTCGAGAGTTTCACAGTCGGTGCCCTGGTATTCCCGAACCACCAGAGCCAATCCTTACACGTTGGGGAAGTTGGTTAAAGGCGGCATTTTATTATGCCAAGTATTTCCAACAAATAAAATCTGTGGTTCTACAATTCAATCCTGCCGAAGCTGTAGCCATTAAGGAAAGCCAGAGACTCTTTCAAAACCCTTCCCTTGATGCAGATTTACAAACTATTTATAACAATCATATAGGATTGTTTAACGCAATCGAGAAATTTCAAAATACTGCATTATCGTTAGCGGAGTCACTGCAAATACTGGACGATGTACACGCCGCAGTAAATGACAACAAAAATGTTAATGTAATAGAAAAGTTCGAGAGTGTGATAAACAATGATTTTGATTTTACCAGATTAAAACAAATTAGTAATGGTGCAAGTGTAGATTCGGTTTCTATCTATAAAGATTATTTTAATTGTGCGTGTGTTACATCCGTAGATGTCGAGCGGTCTTTCTCAAAATATAAAAAAATTTATTCATCACGGCGTACATCGCTCACCGCTACAAATATGGAAACGTATCTAATGCTACAAACTTACTGCAAGTCTTATCCACTTGGCGCTATGCTATAATAATCGTAAATAAGGTAAGTGTGTTATTTATATACAGTACACATAACTGACATACCTAAGTGATATAAATAGCGAATGCATGTACAGCAATAAATTCACGCGTGCATCACCGATCGAAACAAGGTCATTATATTCGTGCGTTTAACTGAATACTATCCTGGCACACCGCAAACATCCCCAGCTCTAATCATCATTCTCTAAAGTCCTTAAAACTTGATTTTCAACTAAGGTTTCGAGCCTATTTTGAGGTTGAATTCTAAGTGATTCATTTCAATTATGGAACTTCTCGAACCAATATTGTACAGTTTTGTTTGTGCCAGTAACCTCATTATAAACTGTTTATATTATGAATTATGGCCACCGCATTATTTTTTGGTTGCTCTGTATTCAAATCCAAGAAAACAAAAAAAAAACGATATTTAGTATTAATTCTATTTAAAAATTTACGTAATACGATGATTATTTAACATACACATCAGTTGATAAAAGTTGATAAAAAATAGACCTAATAGACGTACTAAGTTTTGAACTGTTCCATTACGGTTAACATTCCTGTTTAAACTTATTAATTTTAAGACGCAAAAATGATAATCACAAATTAAAAATAAGGCGCGAGAATGACACAATTACAAAGGATAGATATTTAATAAATTCTAGAATTCTAATCAGGGTTAGAATAAATTTACTTTTTCAATGAGCAGACTAGTTCCGGGTCCTACATGAAATAATACAATTTTATTACTTATATTGCACTGAAAAAGGCATATAATGAAAACAATGTTTTTTTATTATAATATTTCTTATTTATTTGTTATTATATGTACGAGGTGTTACCCAGAAATTCACGGAATGTCAAAAAAATATATAATAAATTGTTTTTACGACTTATTCAATACCATCTTTTACCATAATTATTAATCGTATCGTAGGTAAAACCACTAATCAAGGTATCGCACATGGGGCACAGTAAAGCTAGCACAACTGATCACGCAACAACTTTACATGGCGTCCACGTATACACTGCTAGTTTTACTGTGCCCCATGTGCGGCACCTTGATTAGTGGTTTTACCTACTGATGATGACAACTTAGTTGTCGAAATACGTATTTAGGATACGATTAATAATTGTGGTAAGGGGTTTTATACTTTTTTTAAGTTTTTACTTAACCACACTACCATCTTCTTCAAAGTACTCTCCTTCCGCGTGAATACAATGATCCCTGCTACTTGTCCATTACTGGAAGCAGTGCTGGAAGTTCTCTCACGTTAACGTATGCAACCCTACAATAACAAAAAATGAATTATTTTATTATTACAGCATAATATTAGGTACTTATAACTAGAGAACGGACACGCTTACCACCCAGTGCAGTACTGGCGAAAGGTTGTATTTCTAAAATATTTAATTTTATTTATATAATTGGAAAACGAACGGGTGGTGATCTATAAAATTACGAAATACATATTTATTTGTTGAAAAGTTGTATTTATAAAGTTTTTAATTTTATTTATATACATAATTGGAAAACAAACGGGATCTATAAAATTACGAAATACATATGTATTTGTTGAAAAGTTGTATTTTTAAAGTTTTTAATTTTATTTCTATAATTGGAACATTTTTATTTGTTCATTTTGTCGTTCAAGTTGAGTAAAGGAGTACTAATATTGACTAGCAATAGTTTCTCAAGGTTTCCTTCTATCAATTTTGTTCTCTTTGAATTAAGTACATCCTTATAAATAGAAAACGTCCTTTCTACATCGCAACTGGTTATAGGTGCATACTGGAAATATTCTTTTATTTCTTGATATTTAGCCGTTAGATTTTGTGGAATTGTCTCCATACATAATTGCTGCAATGTAATTAAATCTAGATTTCTATTAAGAATTGCTTCAAACTTTTGCCGAAGGCCACATCCGAAGTCACTTGGAATACTTTTCAAATTATTAACAGCCACATCTAATGTGGTTAATCCGTTATTTAATTTGAGATTTCGATTTTCAAAATAAGTGATTAGTTTTGGCAATTTTCCAAAGTGTTCGTGAAGAAAGTACAACTGATTTTTTAAATTTGGGATTTGTGTGAGCTCCTTGCACTCACCAATACTTCTAGCGCCCTCCTTTAGCAGTGTTACAAAATGTTTTAGACTATCGAAATTCTCAGCATAATAACTTGTAGCTTCCAGCCATGTTCCCCATCTAGTTATTACTGGAGTGGGAGGCAGTGACAGAGATGGAAATTTTTCCCTGAAAAGAGCTACTCTCAACTTTTTTAAAAGCTGATACAAGTCTATCACCTTCCGGAAAAGTGTCTCTGATATATTCACAGATTCTGCGGAGAACATGTGCTACACAAGTAATATGCAGCAAATTAGGATATGTTTCCTTTAATATATATGCAGCTCTGTCCCTTACAAATAAAAGTACTTTTTCTTTGTACCTGTCGTCGGAATGAAGTATATTTTGAATATTCTCATTAATCGTTTTAGTAACTGTTTCCGCATCAACTGTATTTATAACTTTTGTTGCTATTACATATGCGTTATATGGAATAGTAGGATATAGTACACCAGCTACAACATTTACCATACAGCGTCCTAACATATCCACCGTTTCGTCGGCGCTTATCCATATGTATTGATTTAAAAGATGGCTTCTAATGCGTTCTACTGTTCTCGTATAGCACCTAGAAACATAATATTTGCGTAAAGTTGATTCATCAGGAACATTTCGACCAGTATATTTTTGAAGAAATATTTTTAAAGTGGGATTGCTAAGTTTATTTAATGGAATATTAGCCGCCATAAAAGTTTTACAGAGTTCAGATGTGTTTGCGATCCTAAGTGACGAATTTTTGACGATATTTTACGGATTTTGTAATAAATTTCGGAATCACTGACAATGGACATACAATCAGTATGACCGTCAATCCAACTCGCCATTGTTTTACAATGCCGTTCTCGACATTCTTCCATATCATGTCTGAAAAAGTAACTTAAACAATGCTCTTGATCTAAATAAATGAAAACCATAAATGTGTGCGTAAGTTATTGAAACTGAACGAAATTCAATGCACACTCTTACGTCGAAATAATTGGTAGAAATAGATTCAATCAAACGATATTAAACAGGATCTATCACAAAAATTACGATGTAATTAACAGTTAAAACTATGAAAACAAGAAACTTACTCACAGCACTTTATTTATCTTACGAAATATAAACTAATAAATAAAATACATTATAAAAACCCCGCTTCTGTCTACGCTCATGAAAACACTTTAAAAAGCACTATATTCTCGGAATACAATAGCTGGCTTGTCCATTGTTATCGCGGCGAGACCAGGTGTCCGAGTAAGTCAAACAAATACTTCATTGAATTACGCCGGGATGTACTGAGCGACGTTATACACAATTCCAATTGCCGATTGCGTTTTATGGAAATTGCGTCCGTTCTCTACTTATAACAAACAATACTAACTGGTTCGTAATTAATAATCTTCTTAATATCACACTATAAAGTAGTGTGATATTTTATTAGAATAAAATAAAGTTGGATTTAATACCCGTTTTTGTTTACTGGACTGCAGTTGCAGTGTGTATTTTTACAATACATCAACTTAAAATATTTTGTTCTATGTACAATTATATTTTTCTCAGTGTAAACTACATACATCATCCGCGCATAATAGGCTGCTTATTTTCATTGACTTCATATTGGTATAGCTAATCACACTGTATCTAGTCCTTTTTATTTCCTTTTTATTTTTTTAATGTTTCAAAAAGTATGTTATCTACGAGGTGCTACTTAGAAATTCCCGGAATGTGAAAAAAAACATAGCGCTAGTTAACATAGCTGTGTTAACGTGTTCAATACTGCCTGTGATTCGGTCTGGATCTCCTTAATTGTCTTAAAATGGCGACCCTTGAGCTTCAGTTGAAACTTCAGAAACAAGAAGTAGTCACAAGGAGCAAGACCTTTGGAGTAGGGAATTTATGAGTCGCAACTCGTATTATGGAAATTTCAATTGAAGATGCGGCTTTTGTATAGAGAAAACTAAAATCTTTAAAGGTATTTTGTGTAGCTTCGAGCAATGCTTCAATTTATAGTCATTAGGTGTCGAAAAATTATATAGTGTTTTTATGTGAAATAAAGCAATACTAATAACAGTAATAACAATAACATCTATATACGAGGGTTGTCTTTTATTGTTTTTCGAAGTATTCTTCACGAAGATTTATGCACTTTTGCAATCGCTCGAACTAACTCTAGAGACAGTTATTCCACTCGTTTGTTGGTACAGTCAAAATTGCGTTTCTAAAGGCATCGACTGCTCCTTCTGACGACTGGAACTTTTGACCACGCAGTCCGTTCTTGATTTTCGGAAAGAAATCCTTGGGACTTACGTCGACGTTATGTCGTGTTAAAAATTCAATTGTCTTGCGAACTGTGTGCGAACTTGCATTGTCTTGGTGGAGGATCATTTGTCATTGTGGGTTGGTTTCTCGGAACTCAGCAATGGCTTGCTGCAAACAAATTGTTGTAGACCAATCGGCAGTAACAGTTCTTTGATCTCGTAGAGAAATTGTTGCTACATGACTCGTTTTCGAGATAATCTTTTTGGAGACACTGGAGAACGGATGACTTTGGTCGGTTTTCTTCACATTGGAACAATTCTCCAGATGTTTTAGACGTTTTAAGGGTTTTCTGCGTTGAAGCAGTATAGAGTTTTTTGACACCAATTCACCCTAGCTGCGGTGTCCGACAGGAAACTTTTTTTTGCACACAATTCTTCATGCAAAATTTTTTGAATTGAGGTCTACGGAATCCCCAATGGTGCCTCAATTTCGCGACATGTCACATGTCGATCTTCATTGATGAGCTTGCGCATAGCATCGACGTTTTCCTGAGTGACTGCTGTTTTTGGTGCTCCTGCTCTTGGATTGTCGCTAAGACTAATCCGTCTACGTTTGAATTCTCCATATCAACGAGAAATTATTGACTGATGTGGTGCTTCATTACCGAAAACAGTAGCCAACTCGGGGAGGCATTCTTGTTGAGATAATTGTCTTCGAAAATTATAAAAAATTATTAAGATTATTAAGAATTCAGATTTTCACGGTTTAATTCCATATTTTGAATAACTTGTCAACTTTAACAGTTTGTTGTAGCTACAACACTACATGTATCGCACTGAAACTTTGGATTTAGAATAACTGAAGATGGATGTTAATTTTAGTACTGACATTTGATTAGTGGCGCCCTCTATGCACTAGTATGCAAAACATAAAAGACATCCCTCGTATTACTCTTTAAAATAAAAGTTGTTGATGTAAAACTAATGACAGAATCTCTTGGAATATCCTAGCAATTGAATGGTAAAATATAGTATAAAAAATTGGCTAGACTGCTGGGAAAATTTTTAGAATCTAGAAGCGTAAATGATGCCCGCGTTTTTCATGTCCGTAAAATTTGGCATTTTCAATCAATAATTGAGTTGATAGGTCGTTCTTAAGTCAACTAATTTTGTTTACAGAGCATTTAAAAGAAAGTTGTTTTGTGTAAAAACAGTGTGGTTTAATGCCGAAATAAAGAATCGATTGATTTTATTTGTGTTTGGGGATGAAACACTGTCCATGAGTAATATTTACAGTTGCTTTATCGAAATTCGAATTATTTATAAAATTTCGTAATGTTCATCCTGTGCGTGAAATAATTGAACGATAATAAATAATTGCCCATGTGATTGGCATGAAAGCAATAAACGCGAATTTGAATGAACATTTGAACGTATGAAAGTTTTGTAGTTGTTGGACCCCACATAATTTGACAGAAACTTAGACAGAAAGCCATTGCCAAATGGTGCAAAGAAACACTAAAAAAATTAAATCGAGATCATTCAAATTAAGTCTAAAACACCTTTACTGGTAACTAAACTAGGATTAAATCTTTCAAAGGGGGTCAAAATCTACGACAGTTATTCGTTCACGCAGCAAATGATTGCTTGTTTATTCTGTGTTACTGGATACGCGGTAACCGTTACTTTTGAGAGTCGAAGAACCCTGAGCGCTGGTTGGTATACTACGGTTTGTTTGCCTTACGTCATCGATGAAGAAATAATTCAAATCGGCGAATTATTCCTCATCACGACAACGCCAACATGACAAACCCCCAAGTTTCTAGCTAGTAAAAATATTAAATTTATAGGAAAATATAATTTTGATAAATTTGCAATTTAATTACGATCATTACGGAAAACGTTAATGACCGCAATAAAATTACAAATTTATCAGAATTATATTTTCCTCTAATATAATACATTATAAATAAAGTAAAAATTAACTTCAATATTCAACACTGAAATATTTGAAAATCACCTACACGAAGTCGAAAGTATCAAATTACATGCAGGGACAAAACACGAACAATTTTTAAATAAATACAATGACATGCTTTGGGTCTGCTGAATTTCAGTTTACTTCTATATGTTGAAAAGACAATGGGCCACATTATCTTTTTTACGTAAAATAGTTCGAAATGTAGAAAATGTAAAAATGAAGAATACAAGTACCATAAAACATATATAGGTAATTATCATTAGCTTAAATTTACATTTGACATTTACACAGAAAATATCTAGTATATTATAAGAAATATTTGTTCTGATAAAGACAATAATAAGAGACGAAACATTAAAGTGAGTATTTTTATTTGATGAATAGCTACACCAAGCCGAACTCCAAGAAATAATTAACCATATTGTTTTTGTGTGATGATATATCAATGAAATAAAATTCAAACTGTATATATATATATATATATATATATATATATATATATTTAGTGTTTATAAGAATTTTATTTTTCTTATTTATTTTATTGGCCGTGTCTTAATATTAAAAATAATAGACTTTTTATTGGTTTAGCGACCTTTTATTGAATTATGATGTTTTATTCTACGACGTTTCGACTTTTACTATTTGTCAGTCTTTTTCAAGTATCTAGAAACAAGAATTAATACAATGAGAATATGAGAATTGTGTTTGCTTTTGTGAGATTGAATTAACAATTAAATTAACAATTAAAATTAAAATTAGATTAAAGACTGAATTACCAATTAGATTAACAATTAGAGTTAAAATTTAAAATTAGATTAATAATGAGTAAGGACAATTAAAGTGATTACATCTGTATAGATGAATAGAAAAATTTGAATTAAGCTACAATACAGTAAGGTAAATAGAAACAAGAATTACTACACTGAAAACGTGAGAGTTGTGTTTGCTTTTGTGAGACTGAATTAACAATTACATTGACAATTAGAATTAAAATTAGATTAAAGACTGAATTACCGATTAAATTAACAAATTAAAGTTAAAATTTAAAATTAGGTTAATAATGAGTAAGGATAAATTACAGTGGTTAAATCTGTATAAATGAATGAGATGTTAAACTTTTGATGTTAAACTACATTACATGAACAATTAATGACAAAACTCACCGTTTCTTTTGGTTTTCAAAATCACGCATTCTGTGTAACATGTGTGTCGGGTACCCGAGACCTTTTTTTGTAACGAACCGATCGCACTGGTTGGAATATTGTAAGTGTTTGTGGCTTTGTTAAGAGAGGTTAATTTTTGTTCTGTTTTTGGAATTTAGCAAATTGATCAGGACCGTGTTTAGGGGTATGTAGTAAAAGTATTTACAAATGGGAACTGATAAAAAGTTTTTTTTTGTTTTTTTGTTTTTTTGGTTTGTGTTTTTGTGTGCGGGGGGGGGGGTTGATTTTATCTATTGTTTAATCAGTGGGTAATAGAGTTCAGTCCATCAATTTCGTTCCTGTCGTTTATTGTTCTGCCGTTTTTGAAAATGTGGATCATTTCTAAGACCTCCCTAGCTTTTGTATTCTTTTTCTGTGTTATTACTTTGGTGTTATCAAAATCAAAATTATGTTTTAGTGTCAATTGGTGTTTTTTTAAAGCAGTTTGATTTTTTGCGTATTTGTGACCTTTCAATCTTTCTTGTAGTAACTGTTTTGTTTGGCCTATGTATACTTTGTCACAGTCTTTGCAGGGTATGTTGTATATTGTGTGTGATTGTTTTAGTGTAGGTGTTGAGTCTTTTAGTTTGGTGTGTAGGAATTTTAGGTTTTTACCGCTTTGGTGTGCTATTTTATAGTTAAATGGTTTAAATATATTGTCTAGTTTTTCGGATAATCCCGTTATATAGGGTGTGGGGATATATGTTAATTCATTGTTTTTTATGGTTTTGTTGTGGTCGTTTGTTGTGTTATAAATTTTATTAAGTCTTAGTTTTATAATTTTTTGTATAAATTGTGGTGGATAATTGTTTTCTGTTAGTATTGTTTTTACTTTATTTAGTACTGTTGGTCTGAAAATTGGATTAGTGAGATTTAAGGCTCTGTCTACTAACGCTGTTACTACATTTTTTTTGTGGGCTAGGGGTTGGTTTGAAAAAAAGTTTACATATCTGCCGGATGTGGTTGGTTTGGTGTACCATTTTGTTTGTATTTTGTTTTTTGTTTTTATCAGTGTTAGGTCTAAGTAGTTTATGGAGTTGTTTTTTTCTATTTCAATGGTAAAGTTTAAATTTGGATGGAAATTGTTGAAACTATTTTGTACATTGTTTATTTCATTTTCTGGTAGCATCATTATGCAATCGTCGACATATCTTTTGAAAAAGGTTGGTTTTATTTTCAGGGATTTTATAACACTTTCTTCGATGTGCTCTAATACTAATTGGGCTACTACGCTGGATATAGGTGCTCCCATTGCTAGTCCTTCAATTTGTTTGAAAAATTTGTTGTCGAATTGAAAATATGTGGAAGTTAAAGTTAGTTCTATTGCTTCAAGGAAATCTATTAATGGTAAGTCTGTGAAATTTTTGATGGAGTTCCATTTTTCTGTGATTACTTTTTTGGCCAGTGTTAAAGGTATATTGGTGTACATTGATTCTACGTCTAAGGAAACAAGTTTTTCGTTGATATTTGTTTTGATTTTATCGATATGTTTTTTGAATTCAAAAGTATTTTTAATATAATATTGGTTTTGACCTGTGACATTGGTTAGTGTTTTTGTTAAATATTTCGACAATTCATAAAACGGGCTTTGAATGCATGATACGATTGGTCTTAATGGGATGTTATTTTTATGTAATTTTGGTAAGCCATATATTTTGGGTGGTTGTGCATTATGTATTTTTAATTTGTTTGCTGTTTTTGGTGAGATGATCTGTTTATTTTCCCATTTCTTAATTAGTGTGTTGTTTATTTTTTGATATTTTGTTGTGGGGTCATTCTTTAATTTTGTATAAGTTTTATCGTCATTTAGGAGTTTTTCCATGTTTTCTATGTATTGTTTTTTTTCCATTATTATTGTTTTATTAGATTTGTCTGATTGTAGTACTATTAAATGACTGTTGTTTTTTAAATAAACACATTAAAGAAACAAAAACCTTCCTAAAAAACAACAGTCATTTAATAGTACTACAATCAGACAAATCTAATAAAACAATAATAATGGAAAAAAAACAATACATAGAAAACATGGAAAAACTCCTAAATGACGATAAAACTTATACAAAATTAAAGAATGACCCCACAACAAAATATCAAAAAATAAACAACACACTAATTAAGAAATGGGAAAATAAACAGATCATCTCACCAAAAACAGCAAACAAATTAAAAATACATAATGCACAACCACCCAAAATATATGGCTTACCAAAATTACATAAAAATAACATCCCATTAAGACCAATCGTATCATGCATTCAAAGCCCGTTTTATGAATTGTCGAAATATTTAACAAAAACACTAACCAATGTCACAGGTCAAAACCAATATTATATTAAAAATACTTTTGAATTCAAAAAACATATCGATAAAATCAAAACAAATATCAACGAAAAACTTGTTTCCTTAGACGTAGAATCAATGTACACCAATATACCTTTAACACTGGCCAAAAAAGTAATCACAGAAAAATGGAACTCCATCAAAAATTTCACAGACTTACCATTAATAGATTTCCTTGAAGCAATAGAACTAACTTTAACTTCCACATATTTTCAATTCGACAACAAATTTTTCAAACAAATTGAAGGACTAGCAATGGGAGCACCTATATCCAGCGTAGTAGCCCAATTAGTATTAGAGCACATCGAAGAAAGTGTTATAAAATCCCTGAAAATAAAACCAACCTTTTTCAAAAGATATGTCGACGATTGCATAATGATGCTACCAGAAAATGAAATAAACAATGTACAAAATAGTTTCAACAATTTCCATCCAAATTTAAACTTTACCATTGAAATAGAAAAAAACAACTCCATAAACTACTTAGACCTAACACTGATAAAAACAAAAAACAAAATACAAACAAAATGGTACACCAAACCAACCACATCCGGCAGATATGTAAACTTTTTTTCAAACCAACCCCTAGCCCACAAAAAAAATGTAGTAACAGCGTTAGTAGACAGAGCCTTAAATCTCACTAATCCAATTTTCAGACCAACAGTACTAAATAAAGTAAAAACAATACTAACAGAAAACAATTATCCACCACAATTTATACAAAAAATTATAAAACTAAGACTTAATAAAATTTATAACACAACAAACGACCACAACAAAACCATAAAAAACAATGAATTAACATATATCCCCACACCCTATATAACGGGATTATCCGAAAAACTAGACAATATATTTAAACCATTTAACTATAAAATAGCACACCAAAGCGGTAAAAACCTAAAATTCCTACACACCAAACTAAAAGACTCAACACCTACACTAAAACAATCACACACAATATACAACATACCCTGCAAAGACTGTGACAAAGTATACATAGGCCAAACAAAACAGTTACTACAAGAAAGATTGAAAGGTCACAAATACGCAAAAAATCAAACTGCTTTAAAAAAACACCAATTGACACTAAAACATAATTTTGATTTTGATAACACCAAAGTAATAACACAGAAAAAGAATACAAAAGCTAGGGAGGTCTTAGAAATGATCCACATTTTCAAAAACGGCAGAACAATAAACGACAGGAACGAAATTGATGGACTGAACTCTATTACCCACTGATTAAACAATAGATAAAATCAACCCCCCCCCGCACACAAAAACACAAACCAAAAAAACAAAAAAACAAAAAAAAACTTTTTATCAGTTCCCATTTGTAAATACTTTTACTACATACCCCTAAACACGGTCCTGATCAATTTGCTAAATTCCAAAAACAGAACAAAAATTAACCTCTCTTAACAAAGCCACAAACACTTACAATATTCCAACCAGTGCGATCGGTTCGTTACAAAAAAAGGTCTCGGGTACCCGACACACATGTTACACAGAATGCGTGATTTTGAAAACCAAAAGAAACGGTGAGTTTTGTCATTAATTGTTCATGTAATGTAGTTTAACATCAAAAGTTTAACATCTCATTCATTTATACAGATTTAACCACTGTAATTTATCCTTACTCATTATTAACCTAATTTTAAATTTTAACTTTAATTTGTTAATTTAATCGGTAATTCAGTCTTTAATCTAATTTTAATTCTAATTGTCAATGTAATTGTTAATTCAGTCTCACAAAAGCAAACACAACTCTCACGTTTTCAGTGTAGTAATTCTTGTTTCTATTTACCTTACTGTATTGTAGCTTAATTCAAATTTTTCTATTCATCTATACAGATGTAATCACTTTAATTGTCCTTACTCATTATTAATCTAATTTTAAATTTTAACTCTAATTGTTAATCTAATTGGTAATTCAGTCTTTAATCTAATTTTAATTTTAATTGTTAATTTAATTGTTAATTCAATCTCACAAAAGCAAACACAATTCTCATATTCTCATTGTATTAATTCTTGTTTCTAGATACTTGAAAAAGACTGACAAATAGTAAAAGTCGAAACGTCGTAGAATAAAACATCATAATTCAATAAAAGGTCGCTAAACCAATAAAAAGTCTATTATTTTTAATATATATATATATATATATATATATATATATATATATATATATATATATATATATATTAATAATGTATACAAACCGATAACAAACATTTAGCTGACGGCACTGTTTATAAACTCATTCATACTGTAGAAGGCATTGTTTACTAGAAATTTTTTCAGTTCCCACAAGAATTTTACGTTCATGCTTTCGGGAAGTTTGTTAAATATTTTTATGCTCTAGTAGTTCGCATATCTTTGTGATGTCTGTACTCTGTGGTACGATATTCTTAGGTGGGTTTTATAACGTGTATTATGGCTGCGAGAATGTTTTTATTTTTTTGTATATATTTGGCATTGGTAAATATATATACACTTGCCAAGGCTCATTACCTAATGTATGCTTGATTGCGTATCATCCTTATTAAGATTACATAGAAACATCCTAGCACGCGTTTGCAAATTAAAGATAGGACCAACCTCGGGCGACATTCTCCAGAACTGAACAGACCAGGTTAATCTATTGTCGGCATGCAGACAGACGGCAGACAGACCCGATTTTAATATGAACCGTAGCTTCTATTTTGTTGAGAGTAAAATCGAGATGTGTTTTACCTGAGTTAAGTCGGAGCAGCTTATTACAGTTAAACCATTTTTCCGCTTCTTTCATCACGAATTCTATTTTCGTCAGTAACCTGTTTTCTTAGTACGCCCTTTCGTTTCCAATGATATATTATCTACCTATAAAATATATACAAAAAGGTTGTGTTTATGTATGACAATACGTTATGCATGTATAAAGCATTTGTTACAATATGAAACAGGCATGTAAAAAATTTACATATCTGTAACTGTACACATGGACTATAAAATATAATTATAATTATATTTACTATTACATAATCAAAGAATGCAATAGCCTTATTTACTCGAAACAATTCTTCCAAAAAAAAGTTTAATAAAATAACTCTTTATGTGTACATATTCGTCTTTCTTCGTCAAATATCTCTAGAGCATCGTTTCTCAACCGGGGGGTCGCGGTGATATTAAAGGGAGGTTGCGAAATAGCCTAAACAATAATGAGAAATCATTTTATGAGAGAAAAAAAAATTTCTTATAAACATTTTACTTACAATAAGTATAGCAAGCGCCAGATAAGTTGGCGAGCGGAGGGGCAAGTTCGCGCAGGATTAGAAGTAATCAGGAGATTTGTATTTAGTTTTACATCAATTTGCAAGATACTTAAGGTAGTGTAAACTACACATCTATCACTTTTTAATTAATAATTTACTAGAGTAAAATATATAACGTGGACGTTCATAAAAACCGCTTCTGCACACCCCCTCCTCGCGCCATATTATTTGGCGCTTGCTATACACATGTAAAGAAAAGAAATTAATGTAATGGTTGCATTTGCTTTTCATTTAAAAGTTTCTTCATACGTGGATATACGTTAGAAACACACAAAAGCAAATTGTTTTTGAGTGATAAAAGACGATTCCTGTATTTAGTTTTTAGCACAACTATAGACGAAAAACACTTTTTACAGAGATAACACGTGGCGAAAGGGATTAATATTTTCAATGCTTCTGTGACTACATTTCTATATTCATTTCGACGACCAAACCAAAACGTATTTAAATCTTCAGATGTAAATTGCAGTTGTAGCGTTTTGTCGGCAGACATTTCGATGAGCTAGCCGTGAATCTCAACCGGTAACTTAGCAGCGACAACAACGTTTTCACTAAACGGATTCACTACCCATCTTTTCGAGAAATCATTTTTATCGTCCTGGAAATACTTCGTCAACTGAGTTTTTAGCTCACGCAAATGCATCTTCCTGCAATTCAACCTGTGATGAATAATTATTCAAATTTTTCTCAATATAATCCGAAGTGATTGCGAACATATCCAAATTTTTGCTTCGAAGCCGAATAATTCAGGTATCAAGTTTCTTAATGAAAGCATGAACTTTGTCTGTCACTAATAAAATATTTTTATCACGTCCTTCACAATTAAGTCGTTTAAATGCGAAAATACCTCAGCTAAGTAAGCCAACAACAACATTATTCTGTAAAAACGATGATAAATGGCATTTGTTTATCCTGGAAAAATATTATTAATTCATCTCGCAATTTCAATACCCAGCATAACACACTCTCTCGCGATAGCCATCTAACTTCTGCATGGAAAAGAAGAGACTTTTTATTTTCGCCCATTTTATTACATAGTTTAGCAACCAGCCTGTTCTGTAACGGTCGACTTTTAATAAAATTAACCATTTTTATAGCTTCACAAAGTATTTGATTGAGATTTTCCGGTATATTTTTTGCGACAAGAGAATGTCTGTGAAGGAAGTAGTGCGTCCATTCCGCCCTTGGTATAAGACGATCTGTTAATATTTCCATTAATCCACTGTTCTTTCCCGTAGCATAACCCGGTACTGTTTTGCAAAACAACAAACCATATATTTTCTTTTATTGATGTATCCCTATCACATTCATACCTCACAAAACATAAGAACAGAGACATGTTTGCCACATCTGTTGATTCATCAAATTGAATACTAAAAAATTCACTTGAACTCACTTGCTCAATTATCTGTTTGCGAACATCACCAGCCATGTCATCGATTCGCCTTGATACTTTGTCGTTAGAAAGCGGAATTATTTTCAATTTTTTTGCTTCTTTCAAGCCTATTAAAACATTGATCATATCAATTGCAGCGGTCAATATGAGATTTTCGACGATTGTATGGAATCTGGACATTTTAACTACTCGTAATGCTACGAGGTAAGATGTTTCAAGTACACTTTTATCAGTATGTCTTGACTTACAAATAGAAGTTTGTTGATTTTTAAAGGTATGTAATTTTCTTTCGAAAAATTCCAAAGTTTGTTTTTATGAGTCGGATGTTTAGTTTCCAAGAGTCGAACTAATTTTGATAGGCTTCATGCTTTCATCGAAGAGAACTTGAAAGCATGCTCTCACGGCGAGTATTATAGAATACACACCACACATCAAGTCGGAACTTGTATTTTGCTCATGTATATACACGTCATACATGCATGTTCATACCCATCGCTATAAACGCAGCAAACAATAGAAATAGTCGTATTACATTTTTTAAACTGTCAGTATTTTCTTAGTGTATAAAATTATTGCACTGTGATTATATAATATTCAATATTTTTTACATTTATAATTACAGTCAAAATTAAATTAGTAATAGTAAAGCTTACTGTTATTATTACTTTGAGTGGGGGTATCGCGAAATATTAATTTCATATACGTTGCTATTTGTGGAGCTAAGAAGGTTGAGAATTGCTGCTCTTAGAGCATTCTCTTCTAGTATCTGTCCACTCGATGTTTTGACTCACGTCATTAGTTGCGTGGCGTTATCTCGGACATGGGCACCTGCAATGTATGTATTCTCATTTCATTCAAAGCCCAATGATTAAACAAGGATAAAACACTGAAACGAAAATGTCGGATTGTCTTCGCCGTAAGACCAATAAGATAAACAGAGATAACATGCGGCCATCCGCCCGCCATAACCCGCTGTACTACGATAGTCGAATGATTAAATTTTGACTTTGACATCTTACTTTGGTTTATTTTCGTTTTATTGCTTTTCTAATTAATTTTCTTTCTATCTAGCAAATAATTCATCTTTTCATAATACAAAGAACTGTTTTTAAAACATTTTTAGTAAGTATTCTTATCACTAAGTTATTTATCATACTATCCACTACATCCGACCTTCAAGTTGCTGGATTACAAGAGTGCGCCACGCTACCGGTTTATTACAGATATGCAGAAAGCTCTGACTTCACAATCCCAGCAACTTATGTTGAATGTCTTGAAATCTTTTTTGAAAGAGAGAAACTAAATCAAACATCTCTGATGAATATAAATGCAGCTTTTGAAGTATTTATTATATTCTTCTTGAAAATTATATATTGAATTATTTGTTATTGTTTTGAAATAAATTAATTAAAAATTTCAAGTTATTTCTTTAGCAAAATACACTAGTGTTTTGCTTACTTACAAAAGGTCTTACATTAAATATAGTTGCTCAAGATGAAACTCGGACATAGAATATAAACCTAAATAAAATAATATTAAAACACTGTCATGAAACATGAGTAAAATTTATCAGATCTTTTTCTTAACGAATGAACATCATAGGTTGTGCTAGGTTGTGTTTTACAATATGCAGGCTGAATTTTATTCCGGTCTTCTATTAGTGCCAATTAGTGCATCTTAAAATATTGTGTGAAGGAGATTTGATCATTTTAAATTTGCCATGGTTCTTCAATATTAAATAAGCTTTTATAGTAAATAAATAAATTTTATGTGTTCTATATTCAGACTGGCACGATTTGTTGTTGAATATTTTGGTTCTTTGAATAAATACATAACCTACATGTCATGAGATGAATGATTGACAGACATCACAGAAAATTTCATTCATAACCATGCTCTTCTTGACGTTTTATTAAAATTCATTTTAATAAATATAGCTAATTTTAGTTAATGAACAAAAAATATTATAAAATTTAGAATATTTAGGATATAAAGCAGTTTACTTTTAAAAACAATTCTATTTTATAAGTAATAAATTTGATCCAGAAGTGTTGATTTGGTTCATATGGATGAAAATTAAGGGCGTAAGTCAAAATCGAATGGATTGATACTACCTTTCAATCATCCATCATTTTTCTAATGGTTTCTATCCATTTATTGAAAAATATTAAGCGAGCCACAAAATTTGTAGCCCAGGTAGGCCGTGAACGACTGAGATAGACATATAAGTCACGTCTGAGCTTAGAGAATTGACGAAGTCTCATTTGTAAATAATCATAAGTCAAATTGACAAGTTACGATTTAACCTATTACTAATAGTACGAAATGTAGGTTAGATCACTTAATCAATCTAAGACATAACTGATTTAATCCATGGCATACTCTGAAAACTTTTTTTGTGGCTCATTCCTATATACAAAAATATTATTATATAGTTAATAATATTGTTAATCTTTATTAAATTAACTTCTATGTTGAAAGTAGATAAATTAAAATACGGGTTACTACTTCTGCACGAATTTATACACAAATTGTAACGACCTTTATCTGGGAAGCGCGATTTCTGTTTTCATACTACTAAGTGCTGGGCAAATAATTCTCAGAGCTTACTTTTCCTTCATATCGTATTTCATATGTTCACAAACAACGATCCTTTACACCGCCTATAAAATAGTCATCCTTAGATTCCGGCATTTTTCATATTTACGTATTTAATTATATACCTATTAAATCGTAAATGTCACACGAAATACCACATTTTTTGAATAAATTTCTATAAATTATTGCCGACATTCAAACTGAACTGGTTATCCGGCCCAACCTAGTTTATGCCATTTCTCTTTCGCAGTCATTGTTCCAGTCAAGCTTCTATATTAAAAAAAGCTTGTCTGCATCAGGTTAATTAACTTTCGCAGAAGGACTTATGCGATTGGTGATTCCGTCTGCGTAAAAGATATTGAATGCACATGCCGCTACTGTCTACGGAGTTGCTAAATTAAAAAAAAGACAGAAAAAAGATTTTTTCCAATTTTACTTATTAAAATGATCATTACATATATTGAATTTCATTATTAAAACAACATTTTAATCATAAAGGTGAATAAAATTAATCAAAACAGTGAATAAAATGTTTCTAGCAACACTTTATTCACACTGCTATTGACAACAGTAGCAGAACAGTATATCGACGAATCAATTGCTCAAAAAATGTCCACGTCAAAAAAAATTTTGACAGATGTAAATTCAAATGAAAGGCCTGGAACTTCCACTGCACTTGACCCTGACGAAAGTAGAGTCAACTTAGCTTGCACTGTACTTGACTCTGACGAAAATAGAGTCAACTTTCCTGGTTTAAGAATTCATCAAATTATTAATAGTACAATCAATATTCATGTAAATAAATTACCTAATCAATAAATTTTTTTGAAACTTTTGCAAAATTGGAAAAAATCTTGTATGATACACGTGAATAAGCAAATTTTATCCACTCAAAAACATTATCGCACTCGGCTTGCACCTCGTGCGCTAAACAATTTCTTCGTGGATAAAATTTGTCTTTATTCACTTATACCATAAATAGCTATTAATATGGTATATTTCAGTAGTTACGGTTTGGTTAAAAAATATAGGCCCAATAATTCGTCTCCTAGAAACTGCTAGCCAGACGCTTATTTTATAGTTTCTATGAATTCATTAGAGTTTTCTGTCGACCACATATTTTGCTTATTTAAATAGCCTGAAAGATGGAACCAGGCTTCATTAGAAAAAAAGCATTTGTCGAGAATTTACCATTATTTACGTTATGTAAAAACTATTGACAGGACTGTGTTCTCGTACCAAAATCTACCTGCGTGAATTAAAAAAATGTTTGAATTTTGTATGGAAACAACATTAAGTCCTTTTTTTAAATCGGTATGGCATCTTCTCATTGACAAATGAACTTCTTGAGAAAGCTTTGCAATTGATTTTTTTAGGTGAGTTGTCCATTCGACGTCGAATATCCTCTATGTAATCTGTGGTTCGTTTTTAGATGCTTCACCGCCAGGTTTACAAACTGTTGCCCCAATTTCACAAAATTTATCAATGGAAGCATGAACATGTCTTAGCAGCTGTGCAAAGTAACTGGTAAATTAGGAAACTCTTGCCGGAAATCATGCAAGTACTAATCAATGTTATAAACCCATTCTACATTATCAAATTTTCGACCAGTTCTAAAGTAACTTTCGATTATAAACTTTTTGTGTTGTAACTCTAACATATTAATTATAAAATATGACGATCTAATGTAAGGCTTTCTGATTTAAGTTTGTCACTGACGGCGGCCACAATTTAAAGTTCAATTTAAAAGTATCGCAGTGTCGCCAATCTTACTAAAGAAAATACCTAAAAAAACAGCTTACTGTTTTTGAAGGCATGGTAGTGTATTTTAATAAATAATGTAATCATAAACAGATACAAAACACAATAATATAACACACCGATGTGATAACTATACCATATATTCCATACTAAGTACAAAATAACTAAAGATTAATAATATACGAGGGCGGGTTGATACATAAGGTCTCCTACAACGCCATTGTGTTAGTAGTGAGGATAGAACCAACTTCTAACCTGCAAAGTTTAATTTTTTATGTATCTTCGTTGAATAACAGTATCATTTATCATGCCATAGCGCGCCACGAGTTCGATTTCTGAGATGGGTACCAAGCAATGATATGTAATATAATTTTTGTCCTGGATGGATGCGCGGCCATTTATAAGCGTTTGAAAGCCGTTTATGGCAATGATTGTATATGAAAAATGTTCGCCAGTGGATTCGATGTGCAAAACTCTGTCATAAAGACTAAAGGAAGGTGTTTGACGAAAAGCGATCAGGGCGACCAGTATCAGTGACGCATGAGAAGAATCGAAGACTGGAATACTGCAAAACTTTATGATAACTAAATAATGATATACTAACGAAATTGGAAATTACCGTCCAGTATCTATACTCTGTAATTTTTCCAAGGTATTGGAGGTGCTGTTATTTAAGCCAATGTACTCTCATGTGATTAATAAATTGTCTTCAGCGCAACACATATTTATTAGAGGACGATCGCCAGCTACAAACTTGTGCAGATTTGTTCAAGATGATTCAGTATACACAGATTTCTCGAAAGCCTTTGATCGGGTACAACATCAAATGGTCTTGATTAAGCTTCACTTGTTTGGGACCTCTAATGGCTTGGTTGAACTCCTTGAAACCGTGGGTTTAGATCTCATTGTTACCGATCCGTCTTCGGGGTACCTCAGGGATCTGTTTTGGGGCCTTTGTTGTTTCTGATATTTATCGACGATATGACAATAAGGTTGTTGTCATCGGACTGCTTGCTGTATGCGAATGATTTGAAGATTTATCGCCAAATAGATGACATGAATGATTGCGATGTTTTACAGGGTGATCTTGCATCGATTTGTAAATAGTGTGACGAGAATTAATTAATTATCGCTGAACATTGTGAAATTCAAGGTTATGACTTTTAATTGGAAAAAAATAGGATTTTATCTAGTTAAAGTTTGCATGGAGCTCCCATTGAGCTTTATGAACATTTAAAGATCTAGGAGTGCTGTTTGATCCAAAACTAACGTTTAATGACCATGTGCTGGATATATGGGGGCAGGTATCTAAAACCCTTAGTTTATTGTCTAGAAGTACGAGATAGTTAAAATAATAAGGCCTTGGTTATAACATATAATGTATTTGACCGTTACAAGTTGAAATACTGTTTAATTGTATGTAACCCAAGCTACTTCTACTATGGGAATATGGTTGAGAGGATCCAAAATAAAATGTTCAAGACTGTATATTATCGTGAATATAAAATATTTTTGCCACATAATTTTTGTTATAATAATCTACTGAGAGAGTATGGGTTTGTTCTTTGGGTGATAGGAGAACTATATCTGAGATTATTTTCATATTTAAATTAATCAATGATGATACATTTGCTCCAAATTTTTCGTGTTTCTTGGATTTTCATGTTCCTAAATTGATCAGTCGTAGAAAGAAAATGTTTTACCTTCCTCAACGCAGTACCCGGCACTATTTATTTTCAGTCACCGTAATGTCGATGTGTGGGAGTGTTAATTCCTTTTATAGTGATGTTGATCTATTTAATATAAAATTAATTTCACTCAAAAACGCATTGCTTGCAAAATTTCAATTATTCTAATTATGTATATGTTTTGAATTTTTGTTTTATATACTATAGTTTATGTATTGTTTGTTTGTTTATAATAATGTCCTAAGATTTATTCTATATATAGCATTATCCTCTAATGACTAATGTATGCTACTGGTGGATAATAATAATATACTTTAATACCCAACACGCTAGGCCCAATTACAAGGTACTATCTTGAGCAATTGAAAGTAAACGCACTATTATAGCTGCGTAAATTTTACCAAATTGTCAAGCTAATGTCATTTATGTTATGATTAAATGCTGACACTGGCACTTCAAAAGTACTGTATACATTAGATAAATTTTGAAATTTCGACATGCCAACATAATAAAGTGTTCACTTTCATTTGCTCACGATAGTACATTATAATTATACTTACATAAAATTGCAGTGCAATTAAATAAACTATAGGCTTAAATAATGCTGTCCATCAGTGAGCCATCCTCAAGCAAACAGATCATCCAGCATTCTGTTGGCCACGTTGGAGAGAATATAGGTAGGAGCCCGTTTCAAGACGTTCGTCTTCGCGAAGAGAACCATAAATGTAAGTTCGTACCTGGAGTTCATATGAGGAACCAAAAACGACATTGGCCAATATGAACGAACAGTCAATAATGTTTTTCATCAGTTTAGTTAGGAATTTCCTACAAATATTCTCCATTCTAACGCTTAGAGATGACATGCCATGGCATAAAAGCAAATAATCCTGGGATGCACCACGTCTCGGGTAGATACCATCAGTCTTGAATGTGAGGTACTTCAAAAACTTACGGTGAACACGGTCAAAAGGAATAGAATCGCAAGCATAGATGGGATACCAAATTAATGAGGCGTATTCCATTTTGCTTAAAACATAAATAATAATAAATAAATAAATAATCAAATCGGTAGAGTAAGGCCATAAAGAACGATTTTTTTTGCACCTCGAAAACGCCAGACCGCACAACAGCAACGAAACTATGAAGTCAGTGACGAGCTTGAAATTCACAGTTGCTTCGCACAGTCCATACAGTCCTAATTTGGCATCTTTAGTTACTGGTTGTTTCCAATTGAAGGAGGTACTGAAAGGTCAACATTTTTCATCAGACACTGAAGTTCATGGACGGAATGAAGAAATGAATTCAGCGTTTGGAGAAATGTGTTTGATTATGCGGGAAAATAATTATGTACATTGGTAGTATAATAAATTTACTTTATCTGGTAAGACTGATCAGACTGGTTTCATTATTTTGTCTTTTCGTATTCTTATTTTATAGAATTAGAGACCTTATATATCAAGGCATCCTCATATAATATTAATAATTAATCTTAATATAATTAAAGATTGTGTTTGAAATGCCTCACATTATTTTCTAAACGCAATCTTATATGCTTTTTTATATTATTAAAAACATTTTGTAAATCATTTACACCAATATTAATCATTTCATTTATAATCGCAGCCTCTAGTTCATGTAAATTATGCAAAGGATTTTTATAAAAGAAATGGAAATTTCAAGGTGTAAGATCTGGTGATTGGGGTGGCCAACGTCACTTGTACGGAACAAATTTAAAAAAATCTAAAGTTGCTCTTGCAGAATGTGGATGAGCTGCATCTTGTTAGAAATAACTTACTTTTATTTCATTGTCATACAACTCATTGTTAAAGGGTTGTAATAGTTTTTCTCTGTAATGAGCAGCTGTAACAATATCGTTCAAAACATAGGTCCTATTATTCCCCTTCGGGACCTAACTATTGAAACACCTACTTTAATTGGATGTAGACTTGTTCTAATATAAGAGTGGTAGTTGTTAGTGCTCAATGTGTGGTATTTTTAAGAATTTATATAGCTAGAAAGGTGAAGCTTTGTCCATAAAGAATATGCGATCTAAAATATAATCATTCAAAATTATAATGAACGAATTACAACATTCAACTTGTTTCCTATAATCTGGATACAGCTGCTGAACCACGGAGATCTTGTGAGAATAGATATGTAATTTCTTTTATAATGCAGTCCGACAGCTGCCATATGATAAATCTACAAAAACAATTTGTAATACCTAGAACTTCTCTTGAACAAATGAAATATACCTGTTTGTTATGATCATAATTCTTTTAAAACATTTCACCTACGACGTGCAAGGAGCATCCTCAGTTAAAACACGATGCCTTCCTCTTGATTTTCGTTCACAGACGGGGTTTCCACTTTGACGAAGGCGTTTGACAATATCCTTGCTATGATGAGAAGATGACTTTGAATATATGATTAACTAACGAGTGATCATTAAAATTTTCGCTCAAGTAAGCCATGTACACAAAAAGTATGTCCTAACTTAAGTTATTAGAGGAGATCTGTCATTATAATTCAAACGTCATGATTGTTAAAAAATAATTTGAAATGCTGACTTTTATATTAAATATATTTATAATTTTTATACAAAGTAATAGAATTTTATAAAAAATGTGTAAAATGTTGACCATTCTCCACCAAGCATAATCGCACTCTATTTCGTAGAGCATTGAAAACATTGATCAGTATTGGCGGTGAGTTATTGATGTGTTCACATTTTTCTATGATTTTATGTCTTAACTCTTGTAGATTATTAATTGGTGTTTCATAAATAATATTCTTTATATATGGCCACACAAAAAAATCCATGACTGTTAAATCACACGATCGTGGTGGATATGGAATCGCTGTATTTCTACTTATTATCCTATCGCCATAAAATTGTTGTAATAACTGAATATTTTCAAGTGTAACGTGAGATGTAGCCCCATCCTGTTGAAAATATCCGACCTGGAGTTCATCATTAGTCAATTGATTAGTAAAAACACTGAGAATTTCGTTACGATATTTCTCCGATGTTATCGTGGCCTCAAAGAATATTGGTCCTATTAATCGGTGACGACTCATACCTACCCATACGCCTATTTTTGCTGGATGTAGAGGAACTTCTCTGTAGAAATAAGGATTTTCAATGGACCACATACGCATATTTTGCGAATTAACATAACCTTTCAAATAAAACCAAGCTTCATCGGTGAAAAAAGTATGATTTAAAATATTGTCTGTCATTGTTTGAATAAACCATTGGCAAAATTGTGTTCTTTTTTCATAATCCGTAGGTAATAGATTTTGTACAGAAGTTAATTTATATGGATACATGTGCAAGTCCTTTTTTAAAATTTTTTGACATGTTCCATACGAAAGCCCTACTTGTTGCGAAACTCTGCGAATAGATGTTTGAGGAGATTTGTTATTAATATGTCTGACATTTTCAATTACGCCGCGACTTCTCTTGAGAGGAGGACCGCTTCCTTTTTTCCTTAAAATACTGCCTGTTTGACGAAAAAAATTTACACAATGCATTAGCGTATCACGGAAAGTTTTATAGCTAGGAACAGTATTTGGATATCTCTCTTCAAACTCCGCAAGGCAATTTTCTATTGAATGCTGCCAAATACCATCAATTTTTTGAGATGTCAGGAAGTAACATTCTACCATAAACGCTTTATGCATATCATTAAAGGCCATTACTTTTTCTTTTGATGAAACTTTAAAATATATATTTGACACTGACAGATGTTTGAAATAACATCTTAATGACAATAATGACTAAAGCTACGACATAATTTTTATATACACGGCCAGCTACAGTTGAAAATTTTAATGATCGCTCGTTACTTCTTCAGAAAAGGCATTAGCAAACTGATCGAAGCAGGACTGTACAGAATACATTCAAGTGCAATTTTCTCTCATTGTTATATAAACGTCTTACTTTAACGTAAAACTATTTTGTTAAAATAACCGTCATTTTATCACGTACGTAAAGATTATTACAATTATACTTACTAGTAGTAGCATAATAATTAATATAATTATAGATAGTTATTTAAAGTAACTGTCTTCTTATAATAGGAATGACAAAAATAAAATACAAATGGAAATAAACATTAGCTATAAACACAAGATACGCCAATGGATTTCGTAAACAAATATTTAAACTGAAGTTAACGAGTGTTTAATGATACCAATGGCAATATATCTGTAAGTGCAAAGTTAAAATCGGACGCAGCGTCATTATTGCTTTCACTGTATAAAAATTAAAATATGTAATTCAAAATGTAGAAGTGTTTAAAATATGACAAATTTAAATTGGAAAGTCTTTTCTATTATTATAATTAATTTTAGTTAATTAGTAACCAGGTTATTAATATATTATTATGTGCTGTTCTGTAATTCCATGCTTCCGTTGAGCAAATAAATATCATGTTTATTCTTAACATGTGTTTTTTGTTACGCGATATTTATCTTCCGAAAAATGGATATATTTTGTTCATGTATAAGAGGGAGGTTCAGTAATTAGTAGGGACCGGACACGAGAGGTCGAAATTACGATGGACCATATAAATCGTCTATAACACCGCAAAGTGCAACACGCAGTTATTGAGTAGCACTATTCATTCGGGTAACCGCACATCTGTTTTTTGTAGTTGAATTGTCATGCAATTACTTGAATATTATACTAAAATTCCTTTCTTTATGAGCGTAGATAGAAGCGAGAGAAATTTTTATAGTTTCTTTATTAGTTTATATTTCGTACGATAAATAAAATACGGTGAGTTAGTTTTTTTTTCATTGTTTTAACTATTAATTACATATATACGTAAGTGTCCAGTGAATTTCGTTAAATTTCAATAACTTACGCATACATTTTTCATTTTCATTTATTTAGATCTAGAACATTGTTTAAGTAACTTCTTCAGATATGATATGGAACAACGTCGAGAAACAATGGCGAGTTGGATTAAGGGTCAAACTCATTGCATGTCCATTACCAGTGATTCCGAAATTTATTGCAAACTCTGTAAAATATCGTTAAAACATTCCATAGCCTCGCAAACACCTACACAGAAATTAGACCCGTTGGGATCTGACAATTTTAACGAAGAATTCTGTGAAACTTTAATGGCGGAAAATATTCCATTAAATAAACTTAACGATCCTACTTTCAAAACATTTCTCCAAAAATATACTGGTCGAAATGTTCCTGATGAATCCACCTTACATAAATATTATGTTTCTAAGTGCTATACGAAAGCAGTAGAACGCATTAGAAGCCATCTTTCAAATTAGTACCTATGGATAAGTGCCGACGAAACTGTCGTTATATTAGGATGCTGTGTTGTAAATGTTGTAGCTGGTGTACTACATCCAACTATTCCATATAATGCATATGTAATAGCAAGAAAAGTTATAAATACAGGTGATGTGGAAACAGGAGCTAAAATCATTTACGAGAATATGCACCAAATGCTTCATTCAGACGACAGGTACAAAGAAAAAATACTTTTATTTGTCAGTGACAGTGCTGTATATGTTAAAAACAGGCAGACCATTAAAGGAAACATATTCTAATATGCTGCATATTACTTGTGTGGTACGGTACATGCTCTACATAGAATCTGTGAATATATCAGGGACAGCTTTTCGGAAGTTGATAGAAAAAGTTTTCAGAAAGGCATCATTGAGTGTAGGTCTTTACAGGGAAAAAGTTCCATCTTTGTCACTGACTCCCTCTCCAGTATTAATTAGATGTGGAAATTGGTTGGTAGCAACTAGTTTTTATGCGGAGAATTTCGATAGTTTACAAAATTTCGTTACTTGTTTAAATGACGATGCTCGAAGTATCTGTGAGTGCAAGGAACTAATACAAATTTCAAATTTAAAAATCTGTTGTATTTTCTTCAGGAACACTTTAGAAATTTGCCAAAACCTAATCACTTATTTTGAAAATCAAAATCTCAAATTAACACATTAGATGTGGCTATTAATAATTTGAAAAATATTCCAAGTGACTTCAGATGTGACCTTCGGCAAAAGTTAGACGCAGTTGTTAATAGAAATCCAGATTTAATAGCATTGCGGCAATTGTGTATGGGGACAATGCCTCAAAATCTAACTACTAAATACGCTGAAATAAAAGAATATTTCCAATATGCACCTATAACCAGTTACGATATAGAAAAGACGTTTTATATCTACGAGGATGGATTTCATTCAAAGAGAACAAATTTTAGAGAAGAGAACCTTGAGAAAGTATTGCTAGTTAATATTAATACTCCTTTACTCAACTTGAACTACGAAATTAACAAATAAAAATGTGTTTCGTATTTTATAGATCACCACTCGTTTGTTTTCGAATTATATAAATAAAACTAAAAACTCTTTAAAAATACAAATTTTCAATAATACGCCCGTGGGCAATGAGTCATCGGCCTCTCGTGTCTGGTCCCTACTCAATACATTTAGTCCGCCTATACTCAACTCTTTTCATTCCTTGAGGAAAGTAAGTTTTGTTAAACTGTTCGAAATATGTATTAGCTCCAATGATTACCTTCTCATTCGACCCAAATCTTTTGGCACCGAGTAAAATTTTCACGCAGGTAAAAAGGAAAAAGTCTAACGGGCCATATCTGGTGAATAAGCTGGAGAATTTTTGTCATTGCAATTGTCGAAGTGTAAACGTATATTGAAGAAAAAAACACTCGTTTCTTATTTAAGTGGAGCCTTTTTCATTATATTCTATTGTACACTTGATTTTAAAGGAATGCATGGTATTAACTTGTTATCGTTTTACCTCTTTGAAGATAATCGGCAATTCGAAAAATTCCGGTGTTGTCCCAAAAGAGAGTAGTTATAATGTTTCCAGTCGAGCATACGGTCTTTGCCTTCTTCGAAGGATTTGTATCAGCCTCACTCCACTGTTTTAATTGTTACTTCATTTCGGATATATAAGGTGTCCCAACAGGAACTTGGCGATTTAAATTCCAAATAACATGCGTAGTATTTAGAAATTCAACGATTTATTAACGTAAACATAAAATAGAAACCCTAAAATTATATGTGGAATAAAATATCGGATAAATGTCCACCGTGACTTCTATTGCACACAGCGATTTTTTTTTTAAATTTTCAATGACTTTATCACACATATGCAAGTTAATCTCGCCAATAGCCGCACGAATGTTATTTTTTAATTCATCAATTGTCTGTGGATTATTTGTGTAGACTTGATCCTTAAGGAAACCCCAAAGGAAAAAGTCCAGCGGTGTTATGTCGCAGGATCTTGCAGGCCAATCCACGTCACCATTACGAGAAATCACACGGCGAGGGAATTTCTCCTGCAGTAAATTTAGAGTTTCCCTGGCAGTGTGACAAGTGGCCCCATCTTGTTGAAAGTAAAGATTGTTGAGGTCCATATCTTCCAAACGAGGCCATAGAAAGTTATTCAACATCTGTCGATACCGCTCCCCATTTACAGTTTCTGCTTCTCCATTCTCATTTTCAAAAAGTAAAGTCCAAGAACACCATTGGCCGAGAAACCGCACGATACAGTGACACGTAGTGGGTGCATGGGTTTTTCAATAATCTCTCGAGGATTTTCACGCCCCCAAATGCGGCAGTTTTGTTTATTTACGTAACCCCCTATGTGAAAATGGGCTTCGTCACTGAATATGATTCGCTTACAGAATTCGTCATCAAAATCAGTTTGCTCCAAAATCCAATTGGCAAAGATACGGCGGTGGTGATGGTCCCTGGGCTTCAATTCTTGTGTTAACTGGATTTTGTATGCGTGTAGCCGAAGGTCTTTTGTTAAAATTCGTTGCAGAGATGATCTTGAGATGGCCAATTGCTGTGACCGATGACGAATTGAAGTTTTTGGACTTTCGGTAGCACTTTCATTCACCATAGCGATATTTTCAACTGACCGAACGTTACGAGGACGTAGTGGTGTCTTTACATCGAGAACAGAACCAGTTCGCTCAAATTTTGCCATTAAATTTCTAATTGCCGTATTGCTGGGAATATGATTCTGATGAAAAACAACGCGTAGTCGACGAATTGTGTTCGTAATGGAACGACCATTTTCATAATAAATTTGAACAATTTGGATACGTTCTTCAGTCGTGAAACGTTGCATGATGACTTTTACAAGTTTATAGATGGCATATACCAAATATTAGGTTGCTAAGTTACCTTATTTGAAAATAATGTGAAATTTAAATCCCCAAGTTCCTGTTGGGACACCTTTTATAATGGTGTATCCAGGTTTCTAGGTTTTAACTAAGCTAAATTGAGATGTGAAATGTGTTTTCGTTCGAGTTTGTGGTTCACAGTCAACAAATGCAGCATCTGCCATATATATTTTTCTCATATACAAAATCGAGACCACTGATCTAAATGCCATGCGTAGAGCCTCTGTTATTTCGCGCACTTTTAATTAAGGGTCATCTGACCCCATATCATGTACTTTTTAACCATATCTGGAGTGCACACGTCTTTTGGGCGTGAGTAGTACTGTTAGAAATAAAGTAACTACCAAAACCATAAGCCAAGTAACGTCCAAAAACTTCTATGGGACAGTTATAGCTAGAACTTGGTTACTACTAGACATAAAATGATCTACTCTTTCATCTTTGTGGTTTACAATGGACCCATGAAATAATTTCTGAAAATTTTTCATTAGTGATAATGACAAGGCCATAGAAAAATTCATTTCTTGGTTCCATCTTTCTGGTTTTGTCAACTCTGAAAATGTGAAAATGAGTTCAGAGTCCATAAAAAATGTGTTTGTGCACTTGTTAGAGAACATTTATCGGTTCCGTATTTTTTAATGAATCGCTAAATATTAATACTAATTGTAAATATGTTGTATGATTATGACCTACAGGAAGGTTATTTTGAGTAAGGTGAAGCTCGGGCACATACTACTCAAGAAATTTTTTTTTTTTCAGACAATTTTTGTAACAGACAGAAACAAGAAAAAAACCTTAATCACAATATCAATTAATAAACTCTAAATTTGTATTTCGGGAACTACGTTGCCATCTTCAGTAGAACAATCTGAAAAATAGTGTCAAAGGTAGCATCTTTGGCTAACGTACAAGTTTTGAAGATACGCTCGTCACCAAATCGCCAGTGGGAAAGCACTACGCTATTATTATCCTACTGGCGTAGTACCCTAAAAAAATTGTAGCTCATGCAATGTTACCAATATTCCTATAATTATGAATAATTGTTGGTCAGGTTACTGCCAAAATAGCCCATCATCATGATGTCGTCTCACGTTTAACGGCAGTTTACTAGACTTTTTTTTAAGAAGCGACATTTTTGAATTGAAAAAAAGAAGTTGAAGGATGTGTTTCTCTCACAACAATAGATTTCGTCAGTTTGGCTAGTGAAGTAAAGTTTGTTGGAACGCCTCATAGGTATAGCAAATTTTGTCCTAACAGGTGGCACCAGATAAGTCTGGTGACATCTGACGGACAAAAGAGATTATTCTGAAAGAAACGATTTTATCTCGTCAAGCTATGCCGGTACAGAAGGGAAAAATACGTATATAGGTGTAAGTCCATTAACACGATACCAGATGGCAGCAACTATACCAAAGTATCGGCATAGCTGGACGAGAGAAAATCACTACTTTCGGCATAGTTTTTTTTGTCCGTCAGATGTCACCAGACTTACCTGGTGCCACCTGATAGGGCAAAATTTGTTATACTTATGCAGCGTTCCATTAAACTTTACTTCACTAGCCAAACTTACAAAGTCTATTGTTGTGACAGAAACACGTGTCTTTGACAGAAGTAAATGTAAAAAACAAGGTGTATGTCCATGTGTGCAGATACAGATGTGGGTATGGTATATCTGTTTCATTTGTAACAAATGCATAATGCGTCTTAACGTATTGATGTACTCAAAATTTCTTTGAATGGGATGGTACATTAAACGCTTAGCTAATTCTAAAAAGAACGAAATTTATTTACGTTTTATAGAACAATAGAAATGAACAGAATAACGGAAACACGAAATTTGACAAGCGTTTGACATCGACGTCAAAATGAAATTTATTGCACATTTTGGCAGTAACAAGTGTTCATTTGAAAAGTCAATCTAGGTTACTTTGAAATTTTGATAGAATAAGACGCAAATATATTAGTATGTGTTTGTTGTTCCGTAAACGTAAATCCAAATGACATTTGATAATGTCAATCACAAATATCAGTTAGTGCATAAAATAATCGTGCGTCGATTCTGGTTTAAATAAATTGCTTCTCGGCTTTCACTTTAGAACATAAAATTTTTTTAGTCCAGGCTTATTTTCGAAGTGGTAATAAAATTGATGGCTTATTCAGTTCAAGATTGCATGGTAGAATTTCAAGTTGAGTTTCCACATTTTGTAATAGATTATATACAATTTAAGAATACTTTGGATAGAACTTTAAAACTTTTTGCTGAAACTGGTAGTCTCTTAAGAAAATCAGGCAGCGCAGCAGTTAAGAAACGTACACCTCAAGTTGTCAATCGTATCGAAGAAATAATGGAAAATGAACCACAAACATCTGTTCGACATTTTAGTCAACAAATAAACCTTTCTGTTGGTACAACTCACAAGTTATTAAAAAAAAATAGGCAACTTTATCCATATATTTAACGTTAAATGCTCAAAGGTACCGTACGGAAATTTTACAACCATTTGTCAATCAGTTGCATGATGATGAACTTCAAAATGCATATTTCCAACATGACGCAGCACCTTGTCACTGTACTGCAGAATCTTTGGATTATTTAAGAGAATATTTTGATGAGCGTATAATTAGTCGAAATACTGAAATTGCCTGGCCTGCACGTTCATGCGATTTAACACCTTGCGACTTCTTTTTGTGGCGTTATCTAAAAAATATCATATTTCGAACACCTATATTGAATTTGTATGATATGCTACAGAGAATCGAACAGAAATGCATGGAAATTAATAACAATCCAGTAATGTTGCAGAATATCATCAGAAATTTTGAACGGAGGATTTTAAAGTGCATTGATCTTGAAGGACAACTTATTCAACATTTGTTATAGTTTTCAATAAATACCTATTATTTGTTATTTATTTGTATGTATGAAACTGTCAAAATATACGACTTCGTAGGTTAAGTAGTAAATTTTAATTTACGACATACTTCAAAATGTTCTCAGTAAATCACATGCTACTAGATTGACTTTTCAAATGAACACTTGTTATAAGCGTATCTGCTAAACAACCAAGATTTTAGCGGAATTAATTTAAAATATTCTTCTTAGTTTAAGAACAATTCTAAATTGCCGTACAACACCACGTGAACTCAGTGTCCTTGAGCGCAGGTTCAATGGATCATTGGATTTTCGCGTAATTATATAATGAAAAAGGTATCGAATATGATTGGGTAGAGAATGTAATTTGAATAAAAAACATTGTTTTTAATAGAAGAAGCATAATAGGTCATTATTATTGATAACGGAAAACTCGTCAGTGGCACTTTCCCTTTAAAAGTGAATTCAACACATTCTACTTCCCTACAGAGCTTCGGTAAAATATGAGTTTGAAACCTTTTATAGTTAACACATCGATATTTAAATGCTTTTTAACGATATGCTATGTGACACTAATTCGTATACAAATTCATGTACAGTCGCCTGTCGAAATTATATCACAAGGAAGTTTTACACGTGTATAACAATCCAAGCAGTGTCAGTTTTAAGTTTGAATTATAAACAATTCGAAAGGTTGTGTACTATTCTCACAGTTGTACAGTTTTTTTGTATCGTTCACGGTTGAAATCTCAAAGTTGACATTCACTTTCGTTAATTTTACTTTCCCAGTTCATATTTTTCATTGTCGACTATATTATACATATGCAAGTACGCTATCTCCTAGATCTAGCCTTGAAATACGTATAACGAACTATAAAACCGTTAATACCGAAATAACACTTAAGTGAATGAATAAGGAACATCTGCTCTTATTAAAGTATTCACACTTGAATTAATTGCTAAGTATACACGTTATTCAAAATTTTTATAACGTTATAGTACTGACATCGAGAGGCACTAGCATGCGTTATAGCTATTTAATATTGAGTTTTAGAATATTTTATTTTATTGAAATTTTAAAATGCGTACACACGTACTTCCTGTAGATCTAGCGCAAAGAAATTTTAAGATGTAAGATGATCTTTTATTTATTATTAATCATTATTACTTTTATACACATACATAATAATGACTCAGTGGGAAGTCAAACTCACGGGACAAACATATATAATAGGGTAACTATGTGGGTGGGTTGATTAATTCGCGCTATCATACAAACACAAAGAAATAATTTAAATAAACAAATTTTATTTTTCTACATAATCTCCTTTTAATTCTATAGCTTCTTTATTCTGTCTCGAATGTGATTTTCTTCTAATCCTGCAAAACAATCGTCCACTGTTGAAGTCTGGTGCAGAATTTTTTGCCTCCGAGAAAATCTTTTAATTTAGGGAATAGATGAAAGTCAGATTGTGCTAGGTCTTGCTATGTGCCCTCGCGAGCACTAGTTATGCGCCTCCGTACTCATCGTAATACCTACATACGATTTATCAACTTACCCCAATAACACGATTGCCCCGGAGATATTCGGCTGAAAGACCAGCTCAGCTAAGAGACGAGCGACGGAAGGTTCTTATAATAAGCGCCACCGTGTTTAAACTCTTAAGCCGTTACAGTGAACACAGTCACTGCTGACAGTATATTGCCTAAATCATAGGTATATACGTAGACAGTTACCATAACAATAAAACAACAAGCATAATAACAATAACAAGTAAGAGTTTATTAACAACAAACAAAACAAAACACGAAAAAGTCATACGCATATATATATGGACAATGCTGAGTTATATAAAAATTCACCAGACCAAAATGTTGGAGAAAAGAATCTACATAAGGCTTACGAGCCACAATAATTAATGAATAAAAATCAATATATCAATGACCAACTTAATAAATCAATGCAAACAGGTATGTAGTACAATTGACTTAAAAGTGATAACTGGACATGAGTTAAAGACTCACCCAGTATAGTAAGTTGTATAAAAAAACTAAATCGTGCACAATAAAATATATCTTAACAGCAATAATTGACTACTGACGTTAAATTGAGTAATAAGCAAAGAATATAACTGAATTTTAGACAAGTCAAGCAGTTGTTACCACATAGGCAATAAGATTTTAATATTTAAATCATTGAGTCTTGAATATTTAAATGGTAGGCTTAACCTAAATAATTTGGTTGGTAATTTCTCTAAGATCTTGGATAAATATCACATCGAGATTCTTGTACATACAGTATACTATACTCCATAAATTCTTAAATATAGTACAAAAATTAAATAATCGACAGTTTCAGTTTTAATAAAGAAAATTGAACAATGAAAATATACTATAACTTTTATGACATGCATTGGGCTATACCTTTCTGCAAAATGATATTGAGTTTATAAAAATTTTGAAATAATTCTTACGAGAACGACTACTAATTAACAAATACAAAATCGGGCATATACCAAAAAAATGAGTGAATCTAATCTATGATCCTGTGTGCAATATACATTAAATAGTTCGTCGTAAGGAGTTGAATTAAACTCATGTAATTTTCAGGTAAAATAGAGAACAATAGTTCCTACTTTGCGATATTCCCAATGTGCGTGATATCGAAATGCTCACCAGACAGTTGAACTATCTATCCACCTTGGACATGACATATGACCATGTTCTTGTAAAATTAATCTCGTGCTAACAAAAGTACCACGTCCTTGCAAAAACAGTCTCTACAGGAACTAGCAGCGTAGTTTCTACAGGCATCCTATTAAATTCCAGAAAAAAATGAAACTAAATAAATAATAAATTAATATAATAAATAAAATTATAATGAAAGAAACAATGCCTTTACACAAGGTCATGGTGTAACAAAACTCACCTAATGCATAGTAAACGGTCGAAAGAAATTTGAAACCACGGCCACGTGCATATATCACTTGATTAAAAGTTTTTGCATCTATTGTTTAAAATAAATTACAATGACAAAAAGCCGCAGAGCGAGTAAATTCTATTACTTTAAAAAGTCATTAGTTATTTTAATTTTCCAGCGATACACGTTTTAGATGATTTCTTGGCCCAGCAACGATACGAAAGGGACGAGTACATAGCAGGCTCGAACTTATATAGGAGAAGCTGCGTAGTTCGTACGAAAAATCAAAGCGAAAGAGGAAGGCACTGTCGATAAAAGTTAAAGATTCAAGTTTAATTAGAAAATCATTTCGTTACATCATAATTAAGATAGAGAAGAAAAAAAATAAAACAAAGCTCAATTCAATAGGAAATTTGAATTAAATACGTTGCATAAAGGATTTCCAATTAAAAAAGAAAATAGTCCAGGACAATTAGTCAAAGATGTCGCTGTTATTCGAATACGATAAAGAAAGATTCAAAAGAAGTTATTACATGATAATTCGAAGTAGTCTAAAAGACACAAGATTTAATTACGAAATTGCTTTAAACGATAGTATTTTAATTTATAAAAATATATTAGTCAGCCATTTTATATCGCCTACCAGACTCACACACACATCCATGCGCAACTCAGCTGTCCATATACGTGTCTTTACCTAAGTCATTGACAATCAAAATAAATAGACTAACTAAAAAGCCGTACCTAGACAGGATGAAAATTTAAGGTACATTTTACACAATGTTCAACCAACTCTCTAATTAAGATTGCATTTTAGACAACCATATGCAAAATAATTAACTGGAAGAATAACAAATATACATGATACAACCAGGCGTTAATGCTGTGGAATAAAATCGTAATTAGAAGCTAACTAAAGGGAAACGAAGATGTTTAAATAATATCCTCGAGATACAATGGTAAATAACTAGAATTAGTACGTATTGAAATTAACTAAATGTTGAGGACACCTCAATGTTACAGATAGCAAAAGTCGAAATACTTGCACACTATAGATCCCTAATAAATGTGTAGAAAATAAGTAAAAGCAGAAGCGACTCTCAGATCTGGGAAAATAATATAATATCAGAAATTCCCACGATATATACCAGGACATTAAAAAATAAATTGCACTTTTACCATTGCGAACCCAGATTACATAAGACTTGATCGCAAATGTGTTGCCATTGTCCGAAACATGTTACCTGTCGTCGACTATTTTTGAGATACGAGCAAGGAAGGTGCCATGCACAAGTTACATTTTCAATATTCGATTACACTGGCGAAAAAAAAAGATTTCCAATGCTTTCTTCACTTCATGAGTCAAAAATCCTACTATTGGGTTGAGAAAAATGAATATGACCAAAAAATTATTAAGTCTAATTTCTGTAATATACAATAGGTGGAAGTATTTTATTTTAACGGATTAAGAGAAAACGATACATTTTAATTACATATGCAAACAACATTGGGAGTCCATTTTGAAATTTTAGAAGAATACCTAACAGGTGCTTGGGTCTGAAGGGAATCATGTTGTGATTTCATTATGTCATTGCCATTTGGTTTGCCTTTTGTGAGTTGCGGAGCATCCCTAGTAATCCCTACACACAGACCAGCAGTAATCTGCAAGCATCGCTTTATTGAAACGGCTCTGATATTTTTGTTCCATTACAGAAATAATGCTAATGGAATCTTTCTCCGTGTTGATCACTGACAGTTCTACAATTAGAAGGAAAAAAGTCTAGGAGAGTGGAGAAAATGGATTTTAAGGGACATATTACATTCAAGTTGATGGTATATTAGCAAAAGTACTGTCCAAATGAGTGTAGTTATCATCTCTTTTGTTGGTTAAAAATCCATAAACGCCATTTAAGGATTCTCAAGCTTCTTTTTCTTTCCCCTCTAAAACACGAACAAACGCAGGATTCTTTACTTACAAGTTTCCCAACAAAAATACCTTCCTGAACTTTTGTATCACTTAATATACGAAATTTACACATTTTCGTGGCATTTTGATTTAACTAATTTTACACTTCAAAAACACCCCAAAACCAGAAATTCTTCACTAATTACAACAGAAATAATATGAAACTCACAGTCACAGCAACAGTAATTATATTTATAATCTACAAACAGTTGGAGAACGATGTGTTTTGTTAGTTGACAGACGTGATAACTCCGAAAAATTAAATTTTACCCAATCTAAAAATGCAGACACTAAAAAATGACATGCCAATGTATCTCCAAAGCAAGAGCTAATCGGTAATTTTTATTAATTCAGCAGGTGGTAATACATAAGAATCATCTATTTTTGAGCCCGAAACATTTTCATTGTTAATTAGTTAATTGACGAAGGAGATACTTGTTGAAACTTCATTATAACGCTAAGAAATAAGTAATTAAACTTCTAGTTTCAAAAATTCTTTTATTGTAAATACCACTACAATATTGTTTCGCCATACAATGGCTTCTTCCGGTGGATGAAATACTGAATATGTACAATACAAGTTTGAATATTTATGTGAAAATTATTGGGGAAATGGTGGTGGAAAAATTTTTTTTACAATCTTAAATTTAGTAGAGGGGAGTTGTTTAAATCTAGTTGGTCATTTAAAGCTAATCCTAAACTATTGTATCTATTAATTTCTAAGTTTTCTAACAGGTTAAGTTTTTTACTTTTTTCTTGAATGTGTACAATTTTGAAATCTATATTAAATCTATGATTGATATCTATACAATGACTTGCGAAAGTTGAATCTGTTTTCTTTTCTTTATGGCTTCTCTCGTGTTCTTTCATCCTAATTTTGAATGTCCTCCCCGTTTGTCCTATGTATACCTTATTACAATCTTCGCATGTTAACTTATATACACCAGAGTTTGATTCTTTCATCTAAGAGTTTGATTCTTTGTCTATTTTATCTTTGTTGTTTTTAATAATGTTCTGCATAGTATTCGTTAGTGTTAGTGCATAGTGTTCGTTATTAAGTTTTTTAATGAAAGTACCAATTTTTTCCGAAATTTTTCCTAAGTAAGTGATTGAATTATAGGAATTAATTATCTTGTATTTTAATTTTGGATAAACTAAGGAAAGGGTTTTAGATTTTTGTTGGCTATTTAGGGATGTTATTGATAATATTTATAGAGTAACCATTGTTTAATGCTATTGTGTATATTCTATTTAGTTCAAGGTCGAAATTACTTTTACTCATAGGTACATGAATTAATCTATATACCATTGATTGGTATACTGATAATTTGTGTGTTATAGGATCAAAAGAATTAGCGTGTATTGTGGTATCTGTATGTGTTGGTTTATGGTATATAGCGAACTCGCGTTTATTAGTTTTGTGTGATATGGTCAAATCTAGAAAATTAATGCTTTTATTTATTTCTGTTTCTATAGTAAAATTTATTTTGGGGTGAATAGTGTTGATATAATTATGTAAAGTTTTTAATTGTCTATCTGAACCGTTAAAGCAAATTAATATGTAGTTAATTGACGAAGGAGATACTTGTTGAAACTTCATTATAACGCTAAGAAATAAGTAATTAAACTTCTAGTTTCAAAAATTCTTTTATTCTAAATACCACTACAATATTGTTTCCCCATACAATGGCTTCATTCTTTTATTCTAAATACCACTACAATATTGTTTCCCCACACAATGGCTTCATCAGGTGGATGAAATACTGTATTTCATCCACCTGAAGCCTGAATCCACATGAAGCCATTGTATGGCGAACAATATTGTAGTGGTATTTACAATAATAGAATTTTTGAAACTAGAAGTTTAATTACTTATTTCTTAGCGTTATAAATTAATATGTCATCAACATACCTGAACCAATATATACAATTACCAAACAAGGGATGTGTACTAATTATAGTTTCTAAATTATTCATGAAAATTTCCGCTAATAAGGGGCTTAGTGGGTTTCCCATTGCTAGACCCTCTGTTTGTTTATAAAATTTCTTTTTAAATTGAAAATAATTTTGTTCTAGGCACGTTTCTAAGAGCTGTAAAATTTCGGTCTTTGTGACAATGTTCGTGTTTCTACGTTCTAGTTGTAAAGTAATTAAATCTATTACCTCCTGGGGTGGGATTTTGATGTCTCGAATTTGTTCACTAGTATCCCACCCCAGGAGGTAATAGATTTAATTACTTTACAAACTAGAACGTAGAAACACGAACATTGTCACAAAGGCCGAAATTTTACAGCTGTTAGAAACCTGCCTGGAAAGATGGGAAACCCACTAAGCCCCTTATTAGCGGAAATTTTCATGAATAATTTAGAAATTATAATTAGTACACATCCCTTGTTTGTTAATTGTATATATTGGTTTAGGTATGTTGATGACATATTAATTTGCTTTAACGGTTCAGATAGACAATTAAAAGCTTTACATAATTATATCAACACTATTTACCCCAAAATAAATTTTACTATAGAAACAGAAATAAATAAAAGCAACAATTTTCTAGATTTAACCATATCACACAAAACTAATAAACACGAGTTCGCTATATACCATAAACCAACACATACAGATACCACAATACACGCTAATTCTTTTCATCCTATAACACACAAATTATCAGCATACCAATCAATGGTATATAGATTAATTCATGTACCTATGAGTAAAAGTAATTTCGACCTTGAACTAAATAGAATATACACAATAGCATTAAACAATGGTTACTCTATAAATATTGTCAATAACATCCTAAATAGCCAACAAAAATCTAAAACCCTTTCCTTAGTTTATCCAAAATTAAAATACAAGATAATTAATTCCTATAATTCAATCACTTACTTAGGAAAAATTTCGGAAACGAAACGAAACGAACATATATCATTTAAAACAGACAATACTATACAGAACATTATTAAAAACAACAAAGATAAAATAGACAAAGAATCAAACTCTGGTGTATATAAATTAACATGCGAAGATTGTAATAAGGTATACATAGGACAAACGGGGAGGACATTCAAGATTAGGATGAAAGAACACGAGAGAAGCCAAAAAGAAAAGAAAACAGATTCAACTTTCGCAAGTCATTGTATAGATACCAATCATAGATTTAATATAGATGTCAAAATTTTACACATTCAAGAAAAAAGTAAAAAACTTAACAACCTGTTAGAAAACTTAGAAATTAATAGATACAATAGTTTAGGATTAACTTTAAATGACCAACTAGATTTAAACAACTCCCCTTTACTAAATTTAAGATTTAAAAAAAAATTTCCACCACCATTTCTCCAATAATTTTCACATAAATATTCAAACTTGTATTGTACATATTCAGTATTTCATCCACCTGATGAAGCCATTGTATGGCGAAACAATATTGTAGTGGTATTTACAATAAAATAATGTTTGAAACTAGAAGTTTAATTAGTTATTTCTTAGCGTTATTTTCATTGTTGATCAGTGTTATTGGTTGAATAATCTTTATAGATTCAGCAAACTAATTGCTTCATTTTGGAAAACTGCTATCTTGTTTCGCTGTATATACTGCTAGTTTCCTCAGGCACTGCTAACAGAGTGATTTTCTAAATTGTAGTTTTTCTGTACATAGATGGCTTCATCTACTAGGTTGAAGTTCTAAGGATTCAATAATAGTCCATCCTTTCGCTCTTTTGAAGTCTGCTCTATGTGTCCAGCTCTCTGCGCTTATTGTGCAACTGCCGATTATCTAATGTAGTTTTAATTGAATTTAATTTAAGTTTTCTTATTAATTTTGATCGCTTTTCCAAAATGTTCTTTCTTAATTAATTAATTATCCGAAAGGTTAGAAGGGACTTTGTAAAAATATTTCATTTTAATAATAAATAATTAGAAATACATAACAGTACTACAAAATAAAGTAATAGATTGCATCATGACACCTAATCTTCACAATAACTTTTTCTTTAGGCTTTCTTAAAGCTACCGATTTGTGTTAACTGAATACAAGTCTACAAACCAGGACTGCAGTAGAATGGTTGGTTGGAATAATACAAATAAGTAAAAAATACAATATAAAACTTTTCTAAACGTTTTTTAAAAAAATATATGTACGATATTATTACTTATGTAAGGAATAGGTTGGCATTTACTGTTGTGCAGCATCATAAGCTTGTTTACGTTTTCGATATCCAGAAATCGATGATTTATTAATAAACTTCGAAAATTTGTCCTCATATCTGGACATTGTTTTGTCAAAATTTAAGTTGGATCTATCCGAATTGGTTGCTACTTCTTTAACGGTGTTAAGTTTTTTGAAGTAGTTCCCTGCGAAATCTATAATATTTTCGGGTTTTTCTAAAAGATAATCGACTGCAAACTTAACAAGTGTATCTCTCATCTCCACGGCGTTTTTGTATGTTTTCTTTTCGTATGCCATGATTTTAGATTGAAGAAGTTTATGGTGTTCAAGTGTAACAGTTTCAGTAGACGTGATAAACTATGACAAGTAAAGTGTGACAATGACATTTGCAATTCTATTTTTAAATTGAGTTTTAATTTAATAATGTATGTGTAAATATCTAATTTTAACTAAATACAATAATGGATATCAAACTTTCGATTGAGTTTGTTTAATCTATATATAGGCTGTTCTTGAAATAAAAAGACAACGTATGAAAAATTGAAAGATCTAATTATATTGATATACATCCAAAATATTTTTCTAAAATTCCCTCTCATAAGTGAGAAAAAAAATGACAAAGAGACTCTTTGTCACGCCACTGCGATTATAAAAAGTATCAAAGACGATATTTTAAGCCTTGTACACACTGCAGCCGCAACGTGTAAAGCAACAAATAATGCAACGTACGTGGACATGCGTTGCATGTTAAACTCGCGTTGCAGATATTACGCGCAGCTGATCCGTCGGTTGTCGGTTTTTCGTGCGAACACAAAGGGATTCTCGGTTGCACTTTGGACGAGAATATGAAGAATTGGTGAGTGTGTACGTCTGCGCGCACGTGCAACATCGAATTTGTACAAATTTCTCGAGATATACGTTATTAAAAATGTCAATATCTTTCTGGTGATATTGACTCGTTATCAGAATCATAGGATGAAGAAAAATCCCTATTGCTCATTCAATTATATAAGCAGAAGGAACCTTTATGGAATCCCTTAAATATAAATTATAAAAAAGAAACCTAAAAGCGGATGCGTGGAATGATATCTACCAATGCATGGGTACGACGGGAGAGATATGTAAAGATAAAATGATTGGTCTCTTATCAACTTTTAGGCGCGAAAAAAACAAAATATATTAAGTTCTCCACCATCTACGTGGATTCCTGTCAGTGGTTAATTCAAGTATTAACATATAAGCTCCACACGCTACGGCTAGATGATGATAATAATAATAATTATAACTAAAGGAACACTCTATCTTGCTACAATGCTCGCGAACTACTAGTGGAAGCAACAAGAAACGCGTTGAAAGCAACGTTCTTAACGTTGCGCTATCTATTTCAAGCCGTCCATGTTGCGTTACATGTTGCATTGCACGTTGCAGCTGCAGTGTGTACCAGGCTTTAAAGTTTACCGACAATATCAAAAATAATAGTTTTGTTATTGTCCATCTCATCCAGCTATTACGTATGTAAACATACGCTATAGCGTGTGTGTGGTATTTATTATTTATGCACACATTCATAGGCGTCACGAAATACAAGTTTCGGAATATTTTCAATTTCGGGTTCGCGTCATAATTGAATCGCAACATTTTGGATTTATATTTTACATAATTACATCTTTCCATTTATCATATGTTGTTTATTTATTTCAAGTACACCCTGTATATACTCAAATCTGGCAATAACAAAGCATTGCCGGGTTCAGCTAGTACGAGGAATGTTTCTTGTGTTGTGCATATTGGGATTCAGAGGGCGCCACTAATCAAATGTCAGTACTAAAAATGAACCTCCATCTTTAGTTAGCCTAAATCCAAAGTTTCAGTTCGATACGTGTAGTGTTGTAGCTACAATGAACTGTCAAAGTTGACAAGTTAGACAATTATCTCAACAAATTGCCTTGCTGAGTTGGTTTCTGTTTTCGGTAGTGGCACCACCTCAGTCAACAATTTCTCGTTTGTATGGAGAATTCAAACGTGGACGGATTAGTCTTAGCGACGGTCCAAGAGGAAGTGCACCAAAAACGGCAGTCTCTCAGGAACACGTCAATGCTGTGCGCAAGCTCATCAGCGAAGATCAACATGTGACATATCGCGAATTTGAGGCATCATTGGAGATTTCAGAGACCTCAATTCAAAAAATTTTGCATGGGAATTGTGTGTCCAAAAAATTAGTTTCCCGTTATTTGCCGCATCTGTTGATCGAAGAAAAGAAAACAGCTAGGGCGAATTGGTGTCAAAAAACTATATACCGTTTCAACCCAGCAAACTAAGAACGTGTAGAACATCGTCAGTGGTGATGAATAGGGCTGGGCGATACCGGCGTTTTCGGTATCGGGTACCGATACCAATCGAGGTATCGATACTTAGCGATGTATCGGGTCTGTGCACGGTATCGATTCTGAGTACTGGAATCGGTAAAGTATTGATACCTTGGAATCGATACCTTGGAATCGATACCTTGGAATCGATACCTTGGAATCGATACCTTGGAATCGATACTTTGGAATCGATACCTTAATTCGATACCTATAAATCAATATTTATAACCCGTTTTCTAGGTGTCGATTGTTTGATATCGGTTTCAAGAGATATAAAATTAATTTATCGATTCTACCATAACTACGGTATGAAATTTGCAATATTGTGATATTTTGTTTTTTAATAATTATAGATATGTCATAACAAGGATATTTGATGCGCATAATAATAACATTCTTTTAAAATATATAATGCATACATACTTAAAAAGTTATTGCATCCTTTATGTACATTTAAAAAAATGCACAAAGGTAAGCTACCCGATACATGGCTACCCGATACATCGCTACCCGATACATCGATACTTAGCGAGTACTGGAATCGCTAAAGTATCGATAGGTATCGATGCTTTGGAATCGATACCTCGCTACCCGATACGTCGCTATCCGATACATCGCTACCCGATACATCGATACTTAGCGAGTACTGGAATCGGTAAAGTATCGATAGGTATCGATGCTTTGGAATCGATACCTCGCTACCCGATACATCGCTACCCGATACATCGATACTTAGCGAGTACTGGAATCGGTAAAGTATCGATAGGTATCAATGCTTTGGAATCGATACCTTGGAATCGATACCTTGGAATCTATACCTTGGAATCGATACCTTGAATCGATACCTTGGAATCGATACCTTGATTCGATACCTAGGAATCAGTATTCATAACCCGTTTTCTAGGTGTCGAGTGTTTGATATCGGTTTCAAGAGATGTAAAATTAATTTACCGATTCTACCATAACTACGGTATGAAATTTGCAATATTGTGATATTTTGTTTTTTTTGTTTGTAATAATTAAAGTTATGTCATAATATGGAATTTGGTACGCATAATAACCAACGTCTTTTAAATACATATATATTATGCATACATACTTAAAAATTCTTTACTTAAAAAGTTATTTTTATATACATTTAAAAAACGCAGAAAGATAAAATAATATAGGCAAATATGCGTGCTAATACAAAATTATACAAAAAGCCTAAAATATTCATTTCAAAATGGAAACAAACCAAGCTCGTTTTATACCTACAATAGCTTGATAAGAATTCTTGACCCAACTTTTTTTACCTTATTATATTAATTAATACTACATATTTGTATTATATTTTGTTTATTTTAGTTCCAATTTACAGTCGTGTATTGTGCATTCTATAGAACAGGAAAGTGTTTTATATTTATATGAATATGAATATCACCTATATTTCTCTCAACACTGCTTTATAGAAATTATGTGTCAACAAATTTTTGCTGTTTCCTAGTTTTGATTTATTATAATTCCTACCTTTATCCGTCGTCTAAAGTTTAATATAAGCACTTATATTTCATATCATTTTAAGCTTCATCACTTTGTTCTTATAACTTGGTGTAATAAGTGGATACGTACGTACCAAAATGTCGAAAAAAAATAGTGTAGTTTGGAAATACTTTGATAAAATTAACGACCAGGGCGTGAGTTGTAATGTATGTAAAAAAGAATATAAGTATACTAGTAATACTACAAATATGCTAAAGCATATAAAATGTGTTTATCCTTTTACATATTTTAATATTATTGAAAAGAAAGACAAAAGAGACGGTGATAGTGAAGTTACTGACGTTGAAATATTGGCCTCCGAAAGGTAAAATTATAATTATACTAGCTGCAGACTTATGTATGTAGTTCTTTTTTAATCCTTGCATGAAAAATAAGAAAATTCTAAATTGTCATTTTGCATAAAACAACAACTTATAAAATTATGTGAATTTAAATGAGTATGTACGCATACTCATTTAAAAAGTGCACAAAGGTAAGCTACCCGATACATGGCTACCCGATACATCGCTACCCGATACATCGATACTTAGCGAGTACTGGAATCGCTAAAGTATCGATAGGTATCGATGCTTTGGAATCGATACCTCGCTACCCGATACCTCGCTACCCGATACATCGCTACCCGATACATCGCTACCCGATACATCGCTACCCGATACATCAATACTTAGCGAGTACTGGAATCGGTAAAGTATCGATAGGTATCGATGCTTTGGAATCGATACCTTGGAATCGATACCTTGGAATCTATACCTTGGAATCGATACCTTGGAATCGATACCTTGGATTCGATGCTTTGGAATCGATACCTTAGAATCGATACCTTCGTTATATCAGGTATCGGGTACCCGATACCAGTTATGGTATCGGGTATTGGACGATGTATCGATACTTCGCCCAGCCCTAGTGATGAATCTTGAATTTACTCCTGCGAGCTAGAAAACAAACGCCATCTATTTGGATGGAAGCGTCATCTATTTGGATGCTCCAAGGTGGAGAAAAGCCGACAAAAGTCACCCGTTCTCGAAATGTCTCCAAAAAGATGATCACGACATTTATCTCGAACGCAGTCAACAATTTCTCCATAAGGTCAAAGAACTGTTCTACCGATTGGTATATAAACCATTTGTTTGCCGCAAGTTATCTCTGAGCTTCGAGAAACCAACGCACAACGACGAATCATCCTCCGTCAAGACAATGTAAGTTCGCACACAGCTCGCAAGACAATTGAATTTTTAACGCACCAAAACGTCGAATTGTTAGACCATCCTCCATACAGTCCCGACCTACGTCCTAACGATATTTCGTTACCTTTTCGAAAAACAAGGACGGATTGCGTTGTCAAAGGTTCGTTAGAAGGAGCAGTTGATGCTTTCAAAAATGCAATTTTAACTGTGCCAACAAATGAGTGGAATAATTACTTTCAGTGTTAGTTCGAGCGCATGCAAAAGTGCATAAATCATCGTGGAGAAAAACAATAAAATCTTACTCGAAGTTACACAAAATACCTTTAAAGATTTAGTTTCCTGTATACAAAAGCCACATCTTCAATATAAATTTCCATAATACGAGGTGCGACCCCTAAATTCCCGGAATATGAATGTGGTGCGCGAAGTGATGGCAGTACAGCTCTATAGCGCTAGATAGTATGAGTTACATCTATACTGTCAGCCTGTCAAACCTCATGGAGAATACGTCCAAAAACATTAAAGTCTTAAAAAGCTATTTACTGTTTCATTACAGCTCTATATGAAAAATATAAAAAAATAACCCTAGTACGTAATGAAAAGGAGCCTGACACTAGAAATATAGAAAATTTATTAATTTTAAAAATGAAATTGTTTAACTTTATTTGTTTCCTTATATTACATGGTAGAAAATGTATTAACAAAAATAGATACAGTTAGCAAAACTATGTAACAGTTGTATACTATATTACCAAATACTCCTATTATTTTAATTCTAGAATAGATCAAAACATATTTAGGGCAGATTAAATCAGATACAAGCTTTAACGGCATTTTAGAGAGATTTGTACCATGAAATTCAAAACATGGTACCCTATATTTCCCCTGAAATGGACGTACCTATTAAATATATTTACAAATAACCTCATCTATCCCTTTTTTTTAATTGCCTCTGACAGTTGCGACCAGAGATGCTTTTGGGTGCTTCAAATAAAACATAATTATTTAAAATACGACAGTATAGCAAAATTTATCCTACGATTTTCGCATATTTGGTAGAAGTACCTACGTTTAGATTATTATTATCTTAATTTATGATTTTAATAAGTAAAGTGTATATTTTTTTGAATTTTTAGTCTCTGTATTTTATTTAAGGTAAAAGTAACGTGCCTTCAAAAACTTGCCATTCTCATTCAAAATTATACGTTTGTGACAGATTACGTATAGTGAAAACATTTAGAGAATAGCACATACGTCATAATACGCTATGAACATATTAGAATTGGTCGAATTCATTATATACCATCTGATCCAGTTTAGTTGTATTTGTATAACAGTTGCGTGCCACTTACGATTAAGTTATATTGGTGTTTATGTTTTTTTTTAACTTCAAATTAAAAAAATAGGACAATTTGTTACTTTTTTATACCACACTTATTTACTGGTATTAACATACATGTATTAAACTGTTATTGTTTTTATTGCCTATGCATTGTAATACTACTTGGCAAAAATAAAATTTTCTAAATAATTTCATCTTACAGATATTAACTTGTATTAATTATAACAATATCCTCACCAGACAACAGGAAATATTTATATGTATCTTTATTGTGGATTAGAATAAGCCAATATCTATTTCAAATTATAATAATTCTGATTTGATAAATGCAAAATAAATTTTAACTGCTACGCTGAGTTCAAAATAATTCTCTAAATTAAAACACTTTATGAAGCAAAAAAATTATTAAGTTAATTTAATTTAAATTATACTAGCACCAATATTCATAACGAGGTAGATTTAAAGATTCACATTAATACTTCTGTAAATAATAATTTGCTTCCCCAATATAAATTAATTTCATTAGAAATATTGTAGTTTTATGAAAAAACGTAAAAAGTCTTTCAAAAATCACCCCTAATACCTCTGCTCTCGAAATCACCTACGCCCCTGGCGTAGCTTTGTAATGACGTATGTGCTATTCTCTAAATGTTTTCACTCTACACTGTCCCAACTCCCAACCATTATTAAAAAGCATGGCCGTCTCTAATGAGGAAAGTTTTTGAAGGCACGTCATTTCAGTTAATATATTATACTATAGTGCAATTTTTATTACTTTCTGAAGTTTAAATTTAAAACAATTTTCTTGTAGGTTGATGACAGAGTAGTATCTAAGTTTAAATGCTATGAATATATGTTTTTCCTTTTTGACATATATCGATCTTTTTATAACTCACGACAATAAATTATTATGTATTATTACATACACATAGTATCTACTATCTACATATCTTATTAAATGCGTTTTTATAATTTTACATTGTCTTAAGTCACGACGTCTACATTTTAAGACAGGTAAATTGCGAATGCATCACGTATTCACATATTTTATTTCATAACTTTAGATAATATTCATACTTTAATACATATATACTTACTTACATATATTAAATCTCTCCAATAATTAGATATGCATATTTGGTGATATAATATATCCCTGCAATTATAAAGATTACAGATGACTATAAATCAATATTTGGAGGCCTAGAATTGACTGACAGTTCTGTTGCATAAAACTCGAATCGGCTTATCGCGTCTAATGTACCTTTTGATTTATGCGGCTTTATTAACACATGATGGAGTACTAATAATGGGCATTAATAACATGTAATTACACGTGCTTTATCAAAATTATATAACCTCTCGGCAAACTAATACTGGTGATTTATGAAAAAATATATGCTTACCTACATTCATCTTATTCATGGACAATGTTTACTGAATAAATGCTTTATTTTTACGTAGGTGCGTCATTCTTTCCGAGACAAATATGTATCTTACATAATTTTATTATGTAGGGTAACCAGATAAACGAATAAATATTTAGATTACATGAAAATCTCGTGACTTCAAAGTGAATATTTTTAATAAGTTTTATATTGTAAGTAGGTAATTTATAATAATGTTACAAAACTATTACAAATAGTAAAAGTGCGTACATACATGTTTCCGAAGAAGATGCCAAAAAAATAACATTTTAAAATTTAATTTATAATTTGTATATTTACTTGACAAACATATTTATCTCAAATCACAAATATGATATTTTTGACGCATTGTGCTCCAGGAATAACCTCGGTATCACATAATAAAATGTCAATGTATTGCAAGAATGAATTACAAAATGGTCTGATACTAAGCTTTTAAAAGTAGGAGTTTTCAGTTTGATTTTGTTATGATTACGCAGGTCTACAAACAAAAAACATTGCGTACTTCTTGTAATTTTCCACCTGGATATATACCGTATGTGTCAAATATCATTAGTATTCATTAGGCATAGAGAATCAACGTGTGAGATGTGAGTACATACAATGTATACGTACATGAAAGCCAGTCCAATGCCAGCGAAGACCGCGACGACTGTGTCTCCGATACCGACTGACTGGAAATTTTGCATTCAGTCTAGCTGCGGTCGTTACAGTTTGAAAGCGTACAATAAAATTAATGTATAATGGCTCTTTATACACCCACTGAAAAGCTTCAGTTAGTAAAATGGTTTTATGCTGGCAAGTCTGCAATGAAGTGCATGAATTTGTTTGCGCTGACTTTTGCAGACCGTTCTGTACCTTGCAGACAAACAATTTATAATATCATAAATAAATTTGAAACTTGTTTCTGTCTCAATAACTGTACGAAATGTAAACCAAGAGAGGTATCACCACAAAAAATTGAGGAAAGAGAACGGCGGGATGTATTAATTTGTAGTATTGTGGAAATTGATAACATGAGATCTACTAGAAGTGCTGCCGAGGAATTGGGTACAAGTAACACAACTATTTCACGTATTTGGAAACGTAATGGTTTAAAATGTTTCAAATATTCGAAAACTCAAGAAATATTTCCCGATGACAATTTCCGGAGAATGGAGTTTTGTCAAGACGTTATGGAAAAGATACATCGAGATGAAAATTTCGTTAAAAATATTCTCTTCACCGATGAATCAACTTTTCATTACACGGAAAGCACAATCCCGCTGTTCTTCGATATTGGGCTTCGGAAAATCAACACCGGCATTTTGCAAATCGCACTCAGTATCCTCAAAAATTAAACGTTTGGGCAGGTATTTTAATAGGCCCCTATTTTATTGATGGTATATTAAATGCCGAAAGTATCTCGAATTACTGAAAAATCAAATACTTCCCGCCATTCAAAACATTGGAATAAATCAGGAAATCGTTTGGCTTCAACATGATGCCTGTCCAGCACATAATGCAGGGTAAAGGAATTTCTAGGAAATACTTTTCCTGACCGTTTTATTACTGGAACAGGAAACATTAAATGGCCCCCGCGATCTCCTGATCTATCTCCATGATTTCTTTTTGTGGAGATATCTAAAAAATATTGTTTATACTCATGAAGCTGGTAGAGCGGAAAATCTAGTTGCCTTGAGAGGAAGAATAACTGAGGCTTCGAATTCATTAACTGCCGACATGTCAGCAAATGTAAGAGCTAATTCTACGACCGCCTAGGACAATGTCTTGCTGTGCAAGGAGGAATTTTTGAACCTCTTGTATAATTTATTATAATTTTTAGAATCCTTTTTTATTTATTTTATTAGGATTATTCTTTAATTTTATTAGAATTATGCTTTTGTTTATGCGACGCACCGCAGCTTAAAAATTTCCTGCATCTACTAAAAGCAAATCCCTTGCAATTCGTAAATGTTATTTTAGAACGCATTACAAGTACCTATGTCGATGGTCAAATGATTACTGCTGACTTGTATTTGCGAAACAATCGGAGACAATCGTTGCCGGCCGTCGCGGTCTTCGCCGGCATTGGATCGGCTTTTCCATATACATATACATCGTATGTACTCATACGTATTCCCTATGCCTAATGATATTTAACACCTGCGGTATAATATGAATACTCTAAATTCAAATCTGTTTTCAGTTTTCCTCTATCGGGCTAGGTTTTCATACAAAGTGAAATCAAATGTTTTCAATGAAATATTACAAATATATTAAACACTTAAAGCTAATACAAAATTATTTCGCAGTTCAATTATCTGAAATATTAATGAATATATGGAAAAAAGATAATTATGTGTCAATCATTATGAATTTCTACATGTTTTAATTGTTTGGGAAAAGAAAATTTCATTTTTTCCAAGTTCTTATATGTTTTTCACCAGTGTATCTTTTCAAACACCAATGGTAGTCAGCCATCATTGGCTCATCCCAATGGCCTTGGTAGCGGGTTTCCATTGTTTGAATGTCTTTGTGAAACCGTTCACCTTGTTCTTCACTCGTTGCATCAAGATTCTCAGAAAAGTAATCAATGTGATTGTTAAGAAGGGCTCAGGTAATTTGCACACTATTTAATCCCCTTAAGCTTTACTTATAATTTATAAGTGCCTCATTTATAACTTATAAATGAGGTACCCTAACCCAACAGGTAAAATGCACTCGTGCACTTTAATTATTTGTATACTCATATCCTGGAATATGACATTACGCTAATTGTGAATGTCATGAATAGGGACCGCACAGAGAGGCCCATGACTCATCGCCCACGGGCGTACTATTGAAAATTTGTATTTTTAAATAGTTTTTAATTTTATTTATATAATTGGAAAACAAACGGCTGGTGATCTATAAAATATGAAATACATTTTTATTTGTTCATTTTGTAGTTCAAGTTGAGTAAAGCAGTATTATTATTAACTAGCAATACTTTCTCAAGGTTTCCTTCTATAAAATTTGCTCTCTTTGAATGAAATACATCCTTGTAAATAGAAAACGTCATTTCTACATCGCAACTGGTTATAGGTGCATACTAGAAATATTCTTTTATTTCAGCGTATTTAGCAGTTAGATTTTGAGGCATTGTCCCCATACACAATTGCCGCAATGTTATTATATTTGGATTTCTATTAGAAACTGCGTCTAACTTTTGCTGAAGGCCACATCCGAAGTCACTTGAAATATTTTTCAAATTATTAATAGCCACATCTAATGTGGTTAATCCATCATTAAATTTGAGATTTTTATTTTCAAAATAAGTGATTGGTTTTGGCAAATTTCCAAATGTTCCTGAAGAAAGTACAACTGATTTTTTAAATTTGGAAATTTGTATTAGTGCCTTGCACTCGGAAATACTTCGAGCATCGTCATTGAAACATATAACGAAATTTTGGAAACTATCGAAATTCTCTACATAAAAACTAGTAGCTTCTAACCATGTTCCCCATCTAGTTATTACTGGAGAGGGAGGAAGTGACAAAGATGGAAGTTTTTCCCTGTAAAGTACTCTCAATGGTGCTTTTCCGAAAACTTTTTTAAAAACGGATACAAGTCTATCAACTTCCGGAAAGGTGTCTCTGATATATTCACAGATTCTGTGGAGAGCATGTGCTACACAAGTAATATGCAGCATATTAGGATATGTTTCCTTTAATAGTTTGCCTGTTTTGAATAATATGCAGCACTGTCACTGACAAATAAAAGTATTTTTTCTTTGTACCTGTCGTCGGCATGAAGCATTTGGTATACATTCTCGTAAATGGTTTTAGCTACTATTTCCGCATCAACTGTATTTATAACTTTTGTTGCTATTACATATGCGTTATATGGAATAGTTGGATGTAGTGCACCAGCTACAACATTTACCACACAGCGTCCTAATATATCGACAGTTTTGTCGGCACTTATCCATAGGTACTGATTTGAAAGATGGTTTCTAATGCGTTTTACTGCTTTCGTGTAGCACTTAGAAACATAATATTTGCGATCAGGAACATTTCGACCAGTATATTTTTGGAGAAATGTTTCGGAGGTGGGATTGTTAAGTTTATTTAATGGAATATTTTTCGCCATTAAAGTTTCACAGAGTTCTTTGTTATAATTGTCAGATACCAACGGGTCTAATTTCTGTGTATGTGTTTGCGATGCTAAGTGGAATTTTTTAACGATATTTGACAGACTTTGCAATAAATTTCGGGCTCACTGGAAATGGACATACAATCAGTTTGGCCCTTAATTCAACTCGGCATTGTTTCGCGATGCCATTCTCGATGTTGTTCCATATCATATCTGAAGAAGTAACTTAAACAATGTTCTAGATCTAAATAAATTAAAATTAAAAATGTATGCGTAAGTTATTGAAACTTAACGAAATTCACCGAGCACTTACGTCAAAATAACTGGGAGAAGTAGATTCGATGAAACGATATTAAACAGGATCCATTACAAAAATTACGATGTATGTAATTAACAGTTAAAACAATGAAAAAAGGAAACTAACTCATCGTAATTTATTTATCTTACGAAATATAAACTAATATATAAAATAAATGATAAAAACTTCTCACGCTTCTATACACACCCATGAAGAAAAGATTTCTTGCGTCGCAATTCAACCACAAAAAACGAATTTGTGATTAACCGAATGATTAGTCCTATTCAATAACTGCCTGTTGTACTTAGGGATGTTATAGACTATTTATATGGTCCATCGAAATTTAGGCCTCTCGTGTTCGATCCCTATTAATAATTAAAGACAAGCATTAACTTGTTCACTTGCTAATTGGCATCACTATTAATAATGCGATAACTCAAGGTAATCAAAAAGAAAAAAAATAAAAATAGCAAAATAGAATAAATTGAGTTAATATTTAGCACAAGTTGGTTGATTAATCTCTTGAATGCAGTATACTTAAAATGAATGCACGAAGATTGCCTAGCACATAATAATATTGGATGGATACAAACTTGCGACGATGTTGCTTTGGTGGTAGATTTAGAACTGGAACTGTTTCCTTCCCTAAATAATTGCCCAGATATCTTGCTTTGAAATACAATCGCTTCAGTGTCACACAAAAACTGCCTTTGACCGGCATGCTCTAGCGACAGATTTATTAACTGGGAAAAATCTCTCGATATTTATTACAATTATCTTTTCTGCCGCATCTGATAGCGATTGTCTACGATGCCGATTTGTTTGAAGATTTAGAACCGGAACTATTTCCTATTTTAAAATAAATAATTACTTCCACCTAAGTTCTTCCCTTGAAACACAATTACAAATACTAGCTAACTACGCATTTGTCAACTAGGAAACCAAATCTAGATACTATTGGAACTGAAAGCAGAATTAGCCCGCGCTATGATCAAATGCACCGACGAAAACAAAATGCTGGAAAAGTGAATAGAAAATGAAAGCAAAACTCTATTGAACATATATCTTAATTTTATCTTATAGTAACTGCTTTTGTTACTACTATGAACGGTCAACAACAAATGTCTCGTAAGTAGAGTTGCGAATCGTGTCCGTACAACAAAGTGGAATGCGCCCATCGCTATGTAAATGTGCTTATAACGTGATCTACGGAATTTATTTAAATATGCTTTCATTCTCCCGTATTTACGAGGGCCACTGCTAAAATTCGCGGAAAATAGTGAAATAAAACAAACTACGCTATGTAAATCGCTTTACTGTTTCTCAAAGTACTCCCCTTTAAGATGTATACACTTTTGCATCCTATAAAACCAATCTTCAAAACACTTTTTCCATTCTGACCGAGGTATTTCCAAAACCAGTGATTTAAATTCTTCAACAACCTCTTCAGGCGATGAAAACCGCTTTCCACGCATTTTATTTTTGATGTTTCGGAATATGAAGAAGTCATTGGTCGCTAAATAGGGCGAATTTGGGCAATGAGTCAGTAATTCGATGTTTCTGTTAGTCAAAAACTCGATAGTTTGTCGTGCTGTGTGAGCGCTTGCATTGATGATTCGTCGGTTTATATTCTTTTTTCTGACTTCATCGATAACTTCCGGCAAATTCGCCGATCCTCTAATGCAACAGTTGCAACATGACCCGTTTTTTCGAAGAAACAAGCAATCATGCTTTTCGAAACGCTTCGAGACTGCACAACTTTTGTTGGTTTAGGTTCATTTTGAAACACCATACAGCCGATTGATGTTTAGTTTGAGGCTCACGTGAATAAATCCAGGATTTGTCTTTTAAATTTTGAGGGATCCAACGACTGGAAAGCTTCCTGACATGTAAATGATCGTGCAAATTCGTATGTATTTGTTTCGCCGCAATGCCTAAGGACGCCTCTATCTCACTGTATCTCACATGTCGATCCAATAAAATCATTTTACGCACAGCATCGATATTTTTTGCAGCAACAGAGGTGCATGGACGCCCTTCAGGAAGATCGTCACCAAACGTTGGTCTTCCAAGCTTGAATTCTGCGAACCATAGTTTTGGATGGTGCTTCATTCCTAAATACCGAACTAAGCTTTTCCACATATTACTTTGGTGTCAAACCGTATCGAAAATTGTAAAAAATCATTACTCGAAAATCACGATTCAAAATTTCCATTTTTGGCACAACTATTACTTTGTTAAATTCTGTTGAGACAAAACTGTTCGGTTTGAAATCGAACTGTTCACTGAATTATAGGTTAAGAATGTCAAATTTTACGAATATGATAATTGTGGAATGCTGGCAATTCAAAGAGCATGGATAACTAACATCAATATCGAGAAACGCCAAATCAACCATTGTCATCCAAAGACAAAGTAAGTAGTTTCATCGGACAGTCGCAGCTGTAACCCACGAAAACTGGTAAAAACAATTTGAAACATACTTGAGCGGGTAAAACCTCACTGGTAAGACGTGCCTACGATTATTTTTATATTATTAAAAATGTTTTTGTTTTGTACAAAAAATCCACTCAAGTATGCTTCAAATTGTTTTTGAAATGTATCGAAAATGAACAGGTATAACTTTATTCAACAAACCTAACCCAAAAATAGACATTATTAAAAAAAAATTTAGCAATAGAATCATGAGTCTCAATAGTTTCCTTCCTATAATCGATACTTATCTTTGCATATGTTTTGGGGTGGAAGAGTGAATTTTTTTTGTAATTTATAATCTAGATTACATTTTTAAATGTTTTTTGCATTCAGTTAATTCCCAAAATTATAAATTTCTGTAGTACTCTAAAATCTGACTTAAATTTATTATAATTGATGATTATATGTTTATAATCATTCAAGTCCATGTGTAAATATTTAAATTATAAACAAATGATATAATTAGCTTTATATCCAATTACAGACATCTTTGTATTTAAATGAATTGTAAATTAAAACTCAATTTTTTTCTTTGCACATGTATTTAAGTTATTAACTAGATTTTATGCTAGTATTTGCTAGTATATGCTAGTACTTATTACAATGGTGCAATCTCTGATTATCATGAGATTCATAAGACATTCAAACATCAATCGATAATATCTTTAATCTTTTAAATATCAGTTAATGCGACGATGCAATCTTTTGACAAATCTTTTTAACAAGTTAAGAGCACATCTATACGCAATATGTGTAATAGTAGATAAAGAAAATATTCCATTATTTTTTAGGTAATATCAATTATGATGCTTTTTTCATTCATTCTTAATATGTTTATGGATGCGTTTAATCAATTAATCTGATAAAATTCTTATAGATTTTTGAATATTAAGCGATAAAAATACAAGATATAATTAACAACTTAAATGAATGTAATCGTAATGACCACGTGAATAAATATTACGTATACATGCTTATGTATGTAGGATATTTGACGGGAACGTAGCTTTTAAATGAGAAACAATTGTTAGTACAAAAAAAGTTTTATTTTTATACGTAATCGCCTTTCAAGTATATACACTTAGACCAGTAATTTTCCACAGTTTATATGCCTTCCAAAAAGTAGAATTTTTGCCTGTTTCAGTGATGACCTTCTCCTTCGATGTAAAGCTCCGCCCGCTGAAACATGTTCAGGTTCGTGGATAAAAATAATCACATGAGATTGAATCAGGAGAATATGGGGGATGAGGTGGGAATTTGACATGTAATTTAATGAATTTAGCGGTTACAATTACAGACGAATGAGCTGGTGTATTATCATGATGAAACAACACTTTTCTTTGCCAAATGTGGTCTCTCTTTCTTTAATTCAACAATGAAATGGTCCAATAAATTAGCATAATGTGATTGTTTTTTCTTTTTTTCAATAATCGATATACATAGATGCGAATCTCAAAACATCGTAGCCATAACCTCTCCGGCAGATGAACCACTCATGTCCGTTCGCCAACAGAAACTTATTGTTTCGATTGTTCTTTCGTTTTTAGCGTGAAGTGATGGATACGAGTTTTGTCTATAGTTATAACATGCCGCAAAAACTCATTTGGATTGCACTTGTTGGACTTCTTAAGAGTTTGTGTTTAAATTTTCGCGTTATTTAGTTTTTGGTCGTAATAAATACGGCACCTATCATGGCGATAACTTTTTCATACTTAAATATACGTTGGAGACATTAAATTCGCGTTCAGTAGAGATTATGGCAACAACGATCGTCAAAAATACTGTTTTTACTTTGGTGGATGCTGTAAATGAAGGAACATAACTAAATACAACCAACCATTTTTTTAAATCATTCCATACAAAGGGACAGAATATCCGTAATACTTTTTTAACTTTTTCTAATGGGTTCACCATGCAAAATGTAGTGCTTTATCAACACAAAAAATTTTGTTAGTTCCCAAAAATATTAATAGTGAACCTGTATTTGTGTTCTTCACACCAGATTTTTAATAATATTTTATATTATTAAAAATACCTTTGTATTATACAAAACTGGTGGGGTTTACCTGCTCATGTATGTTTCAATTATTCTGATACATTACACATGCGGTTAGTCCGTAGTATGAGTGAAGACACAAACAAAATGCAGTTTCTAGAGAGATGGCTGTACCACCTTTGGAAGGGCGTCGTTACTTCACATTGGTTATGTGGACGGGGCGAGGTACTTCGGCTGTCTGACAACAGGCAGCGCTGAATTTACTTCTACGCTCCTTTCTCCAGCAGGGGCGTACCGATGAGCCTGTAGAAAGGCGAAATACGTATCTACGTCTCTGGGGAGGGATATGTCCGGACACGTTCACAAAAATATTAATAGTGAACCTGTATTTGTGTTCTTCACACCAGATTTGTAATAATATTTTATATTATTAAAAATACATTTGTATTAGTTATAAAATGTCAAAAACGCATGTTAGCGCCTCCTATCGAAAAGTTACGGTACAGTCAAACAGACTTAGAACTTAATTACTGCATGCATGAAAAATTATTTAGTATTTCACTATATGAATGTCACAAAATATCGATCTTAAAAGTTGTTAAAAAACATTAAATAATTTTTTCTTAAATTAAAAATACATGAATGTAGGATTGTTTCAACCTTTACTTGATGAAGCGGTACGGTGTAAAGAAACAGTGAAATTCATTAAAATTTGTTTTATTTTATCCCGATAATAGATACATGAATGTGTTAATAAAAAGTATTGAGTATTTTATAGTTCAATGGAAAAAAATATTTATTCTTTTGTAATCGATGTTCATACCTTTCCACATAGATTAACACAATCTTATTGCATTGAGTTCAAGATTTAAAACAGTAAGATTATGGAAAGAAGTAACAATGAATTGCTTGTCCTATAATACAAAAACTGTTAAAATCAATTTGAATTCTAGGTTTATAGAAAAAGAATCAACAGAAAAACATCTAAAATAAGGGGTATACAATGGTCAAATTAACAATTTTAATTTCGAAACATATAATAACAATTTTAGTAAATTACCTTTTTATGTAATGTTTAAATTTATAGACGAAATTATAAAATTATAAAATAGCATCTCGATGTTTACTAACATCAAGTGTATAATGCAGAAATACAAAAATGTTAAGAAATATATCTATATAACGTGTGTTCATTTGAAAAGTCAATCTAAGTTACTTTGAAATTTTGATAGAATAAGACGCATATATATTAGTATGTGTTTGTTGTTCCGTAAACGTAAATCCAAATGACATTTGATAATGTCAATCACATTTGTTATTTATTTGTATGTATGAAACTGTCAAAATATACGACTTCGTAGGTTAAGTAGTAAATTTTAATTTACGACATACTTCAAAATGTTCTCAGTAAATGACATGCTACTAGATTGACTTTTCAAATGAACACCCGTTATGTGTACATAGACATTCACAACGCATCACACGTTGGTTACTTTTACGTACAGGCACGTGTTTCGAATTCCTCTTAGTTCTCGTTAGTTCACGTGGAGAATCGCGCCAATACCATACGTTACCACTAAGTATAACATAATACTGTACGTCAAATGTCATGAGAAAGCGTTTCGAGACATCTGACGGCTAAGAAAGGCACGCCGGCAATGGTTTTCGTGAGTATCTAAGTTACTACTGGGAGAAAACTATGCGTTTAATTATAGTAATAGCATACCTACTCAAGGAAACCGTTCCTGGCAAGCCTCTCTTAACCGCTAGATGTCTCGAGACGCTTTCTCATTACATTTGACATACAAGACTGTGTTATACATAGTGGTAATGTATGGTATTGGCATATTTCTCCACACGTGCTGACGAGAACTAAGAAGAGTTCGAAACGCGTGTCCGTAAAATATATGTTGTGTATGTCTATGTATACATATACAGATATGTTTTGTAACATTTTTACAATACCGTACGTTCAAATTAAGCCGACGATGAAATGATAATCGGAATTTTGGACAGTGTAGAAGTACGAGAGGTTTCTTCTTTCTGTCCAGCTCGATATAGGAAAGTACTAATTATATTTACATATATACCAAAAGAATAAGCTACTATTTTAATCCTGAGACTGTAAGTTATGCCCGAGGCCGCAGGGTGAAGGTACTTTCAGTTGAGGGATTGACGAATTCTATTCCAAAAGTACATACCTACAAGGCACATAATATTATAGTTGATGGAGAAACGGTCTATAAACAAATATGAAGTCTCTGACAATGATTACTCATTACTCATTACTTACAATATTGTTGTAAGAAGCTTGGCTGTAAAAATGAAAATTGATACCGATATGGTTCAATAAGAAATAATTTGAATGCCAGCAGTTGTAGTTGCAGCAGCCGAAGAAGCAATAGAACATAAAACATTCGAATTATTAAGGGTAATTTATTGATATCAATGTCTACTATGTACATAAACTAAAAATGCGCTACCCGAATATTTTATTACATTTCGAATTAGTAAATATCATAGACTACTGCAAAAATAAAAGTAGTCACTTTTTTTCTTTATATTTGATGAGATTTAGATGAAACTTGAAATATGTAATGATTCATTATTTATTGAAACAATTTTAACAAATTAAAAACAGAAAAACCTATTGCTAACTTTTATGTACTAATATGTGCTAAAATAAAGTCGTTGAAATCAAATCAAATAAAAAAAATTGCTAATTTGTACAAATTGTGAAGTTAATATCTAGTGTGGCCTCCTCTAGCCGGCACAAGTGCTGCGCAGCGTTGTGGCATGCTATAAATAATCTTTCGCAAAGCGTCCTGGGAAAAATTGTCCCATTCTTCTATTAAGGCCTGTGAAAACTGTTCAGTTGTAATTGGAGGATTTAGACGTCGTCGAAAACGTTTTCCTAATTGATCCCAAACATGCTCGTTTGGATTCATGTCTGCCCTGTATGCGGGCCAATCTATTTTACGGATATTGTGATCATCAAGATAAGTGACGATTTGAGCAACGTGCGGTCTGGCATTATCTTGCATGGAAATAAAATTTTGACTAACAACAATGTACCTTCGAGCTGTTAGTCCATCATTGCGAATAACAAGATCCGTGCGAGTGTTTATTGTTAGTCCACCTCACACCATTATGGATTCAAAACCAAAAGGGGAGGTTTCATGCACTGTATTTGGCATGAAACGTGCTCTAGGTCTCCTCCAGACGCTTACACATCCATCATTACCTGACAGAACAAACTTGGACTCATCGCTAAACATAACAGGAGTCCAATGACGAAGTTCAAATTTTCTTCGACGATGTTCTCTGGTCAATTTAGGCACTTTTGCAGGACGTCTTGCTCTTAAATCAGCTTCTCTTAGCATATTGTGGACGGTTTGGTCGCTAGTTCCTGTCCCGTTCCTGCTAGATCTTCTTGCAGGTCACGTGCAGTTTGTGTCCGATTTCGAAGGGTTTGCAATCGCAGAATACGATCATCATAGTTTTCCTCTGCCGATCTGTACCTACTCGCCTTGTTACGGTACCTGTTTCTCGATATAGTTTCCAAAGCTTCCACACAGTTCCCTCTACAACCCCAAGCTGTTGGGTAATATAACGTTGTGAATATCCTTCTTTAAGTAACGTTACAGTGCTACTAACTTCTATCGACGTTAATTGCTGAGCCATTGCTTCTGTTAAATGTTAGTGAACTGTCGAACTGGTCTAATATTGTTTAACACTAAAATGGCTCAAAGCTATTATTAGATTACTTTTATTTTTATTAATCCACAACAGAATTGTTCGCGTTTGATAAACAAATCAAATTTCAATGAGACGAGACTAGGCACTCGCCTTACTTTACTGTTTTATTTTGATCTTGACGACGTCTATGTACTACGTAAATCGCCAGTTTGAATAATGCGCAAAATATTTTTTTTTTTACAAAATATTGAATATAGGTATAATCATCATTCCAAATCCAATTCAACATTCTCAATGTTTACATTACACATTTTTTAAATATTAGGTTGGAATTGCTAATAAATCTGATATACATAACTTCAGTTCCTCAAGACCATATTTTTGAATCTATGCAATTTACTATTTTTAAATGTTTCTTAAGTTCTCTTGCATGAATTGTGTAAGTTATATGTTTAAATAAATAGCTTAGCTATAGGTTTACTGTAATTACTTAATTGAACTGTGAGAGTTGATACTGCTCTAGTGCCGACTATTCTCCAGTAAAAGAGACTACATTTTCCAATATAATCTGCTTCATAGTAGACATGACTTCTTTTTGCCTAAGCACAGGTTTAGCTTTAAAAAGCGTTCGTAGTCTCTTAGAATCAAAACTGAGGAATGAAGAGGTTTTCGGACAATTCAAAATCCATCTAAAAATTTGAAGTCATCGCTGCACAAAATGTGACCTAACTTGTTTGAATTGTTAACGGTTTTCTTTCCGTTACACCACTTCTTTTTCGAGATTATCGATATAAGTATTTTTACGATAAGAACGCAGTTGCGTCATCAATGTGCGTCACACAACGTTGACAAATTTATTGTTTACATCTTGCAAATAATTGCCCTTTTGGTTATAGGTTATGTTACGACATCAGTTAAAAACTTCAAAAACCTTTTTTTTTTACAAATGCCATTTAGATTATATCTTAAACTGTTTAGAATGTTAATATTGTATATTTATCACTCTATATTTAGAAAAATACATGGTTTATGTTAATGAATAAAAGCAATTGTATTACTACTTTTATTTTGCAAAATTTATAAATATAATATCAATGTTTTAGAATAAAAAACGGAAGGAATGGAAATAGTTTATTACAGTTAGTATTAATAATAGATTAGCAGTGCATATGTTAAACTAAAGAACAGAATACATATAAAGGTTTTATATTTTTTCAGTTTTATTACATTACACTCACGAGTTTTTTTTAGGCACAGATAATAAATAAAGTTTTACTCGAAGTACTTGCCAATCAGATAGTATTAGGTATTATATATGGTGTAATATAAAGTCAAACAAATATTAAAATCAAAACACTCATATATCGGCCCTTCATTTCACAAATATTTTCACTGGAACAAAAGGTAAAAGTGCAGTCGTAACTTATAGCTTAAAATATCATCTTCCTCTTCTTCTAAACTAATTATGAAAGGTCTGATATCATTTTGATGAAATCCAACATCCCTGTCCCACTATTTTTTAAATCGCACCTTCAGTGTGCGTGCCACACAGTTAGCTCACGCTTCAGCAGTTACTTGACTTAGTGCTTCTTGCACAACCTTTTACAGCCTTCATTCGTCTTGCCATATTTACCTATATTATTAGAGTAATAGCTTGCATTATCCATAATAATAACTTAAGGGCTTTGGAAATGTTCAAGTAGCTGATTTTTGAACCATTATACAAAATTATACAAGCCAAAATCAATGATATATTGCCTGTGCCAATTACTTTTTAAATAATTAATACCTTTTGCCACCTACTTGTTTTGTTTACATATTGTTGCAAAAACGTTATTAATTTCAAAACAATATAAGACAATTACATCAATGCTCCTTTAAACACGTCTTTCTTAAAATAGAAACCAATATTTTGTTGTGAGAGACGATAATACGCGAAAAATAAAATGACCAATATTAATATTTAAAGACGACTGACAGATCACAGACGAATATCATACGATGATCATACATGACAACATTGTAAGGAATAGGTAACAGTGATAAAACAAATTTCGTAAAATGTTTTAGAAGTTGCATATACTACATTAGTAAATTGAAGCATTTAGGTTTCACAACTGATATTACTAGTTATGACGCAACTGCTCTTATCGTAAAAATAATAGGAAAGATTGGACTAGATTAATTGAGGTGAATGTAGAGTCTATTCTGCGACATCTTCGGTTCGCTAGAGAACTTTCTATAGCCCTACTCAATTAAGTTTAACAATTTCGGGAGCGATTCTTCGGAATACGAGTGTAGTCTTTTATATTTTGCATATCGAGCTGGAATAAAATAGAGATAGCTTTTAAAGACTTTATTGTTTTTTGAAGCATTCTCCACGAAGATTAATGCACTTTCGCATGTGCTCGGACCAACTCTGTAAGCAGTTATTCCACTCGTTTATTAGTAACTGACGACTCACCTTTGACCACGCAGTCCGTCCTTGATTTTCGGAAAAGTAAAGAAATCGTTGGGACTTAGGTCGGAGCTGTACTGAGGATGGTCTAGCAATTCGACGTTTTGTTCCGTTAAAAATTCAATTGTCTTGTGAGCTGTGTGCGAACTTACATTGTCTTGGTGGAGGATGATTCGTTGTTGTGCGTTGGTTTCTCGGAGCTTAGCGATGCCTTGCGGCAAACAAATAGTTGTATGTCAATCGGCAGTAACAGTTCTTGATCTTGGAGAGAAATTGTTGCTACATGACCTGCTTTCGAGACAAATATCGCGACCTTCTTTTTGGAGACACTTCGAGAATGCATGACTTTTGTCGGCTTTTCTTCACTTTGATTCACTATGATTAAATCCAAAATTCATCCTCATACATGTTTTTAGAGTTTCCTGCGTTGAAGAGTATAGAGTTTTTTAGCACCAATTCACCCTAACTGTTTTCTGTTCTTCGGTTAACAGATGCGGTATCCAACGGGAAACTATTTTCTTTTCTACACAGTTCTTCATGCAAATTTTTTTGAATTGATGTCTTTTAAATCCTCAGTGATGCCTCAATTTCGCAATATGTCACATGTCGATCTTTGTTGATGAGCTTGCGCACGGCATCAACGTTTTTCTGAGTGACTACCGATCCAAGATCAGGTGCACCTACTTTTGGATCGTCGCTAAGACTAATCCATGTTTAGTTACGCTCTCTATGTTCCAGTATGCAAAACATAAAAGACATCCCTCGTATAGTTCAACGTTAGGATATTGAACTTTCCCATTTGTAAGAACTACGTTCATGTCAGATTTTCACATTGGCATAGCACATGATTCGCGGTTAACACTTCCGCTTGGCAGAATCTACATATGTTTTTTTTCCTCAATCTTATATTATTCATATAGCTGTTTTGATATTCGTTTTTGTAATGCCACAAGAAGGCTCCGGTCCTATGAAGGCCATGAATAAAGCATGTCGTGACAGTTCGTCTGCCTTCTCACTAGCCTATAGCTTGATTACTGAGTTCGTTTACAATCTCATATATGTTTAGATTTAACTTGCATCGAATTCAGAGCTTTCAACATTGCTTGATTCTCAAAAATTGCCATCGTGAGATTTCTTCACGCTGCCTGTCAATTTCCCAACACAATGACGTCGTGCGACTACTTCCGCCTGAAATGCCGTAATATCTGTCCTTACGATTTACTGGTTCAGCATCCTTTCTTTACGCTTGTAAATTCTGGCTCCAACACCTTGTTCTGTCTATACGACGACAAAGAATGGTTCTTTATCTTCTTATTCTTCAATCTATGGCTTAGTTTCATAATCATAGTCATGAGTCCAAAATTTTTCCATCAAACTATTTTTTGATAATCTGTTATTTGTTTCGGTGCCTCTTTTATTTTAAATCCTTTCGTAAATAGTAGTACTAAGAAACTTTAATGCATTCTTTTGACAAAGTCACAGGATTAAATTTCAAAAATTCATTAGAAATTCAAATTACACAGCCAAACTATAAACCAGCGGTTCTCAACCTTTTGTTTATCATCGCGTACCACCATAAGGAAATCACATGACATAAACTATATTACCACCAGCATTTGAAAAAAAAAATTTTTACTTTTTATTCATATATTTATTATACAAAACATATATTCTTAAAATTTAAAATAAAATATGTTTAAAAGTTTACAGCAAAAAAAAAAAACGTAAAAACAGTAAAAATAAAATATTCAATGCGATCCTTGCGCTTGTTTTGCAGATACAATTTTTTCTATTTCTGGTTCTGTCAGTTAATTTTAATCTTAAGTTTGGTTCAATTTTTAATTTTGTTCTGTATTTATTCTTCAGATATAACATTTGTGAAAAACCTTTTTCACATAAATACGTCGTACAGAAGGGCATTAAAAACTGAATAGCAATGTTTGCTATGTCCTTAAAATCTGTTCTTTGTTGAAGCCAAAATTCAATCAGTGTTTTTTTGTTTAAGTTTTCCATTACAGTGGAATCACTTGACATATCTATTATTTGTTCTTTTTGTTCACGTGAAAAATATTCTGGAATATTTGAAGGAAGAGGGTTTCTGATCCAATTTTGATTTTCCAAATCTTCTTGAAAATAAAATTTAAATTTATTTATCAATAAGGAGCAATGATGTTTTATATCTGATGCCAATTCGTCATTATTGTTCATATTGTTTTCTGTAAGAAAATTTTCTAGGGTTGGTAAAAGGCTGAAATTATTTTTATCTATTTCACTGATAATTAGTTCGAGTTTTTTTACTGTTGCAGTTATTTTATAATTGACAGTAAAGAAATTCACGTTTGGTCCTTGTAAGCCTAAATTTAAATCGTTCAACCTTCCAAATATATCAGCTAAATATGATAAACGGGCCAACCACATTTCATCAAAAAAACACTTTCCCAATTCAAATTTTGAAGTCAATAGGAAAGCTTGCACTTCTAATCGAAGTTCGAAAAGACGATTTAAAACCTTGCCTCTGGACAGCCATCTAATTTCAGAATGTAATAATAGGGTTTCATGATCACTTCCCATGTCTTGGCACAAAATTGCAAACATTCTGGAGTTTAAAGCTCGACTCTTAATAAAATTTACAACCTTAACAGATTGATCCAAAACAGTCTTCAATTTTTCGGCGATTTCTTTTGTTACTAAAGCTTCACGATGAATACTGCAATGAGTAAATTTAGCTTCAGGGGCAACTACTTTTAATTGAGATAATACACCAGAATTTTTGCCAGTTAAAGCTCGAGCTCCATCAGTACACACACCAATGCATTTTTTCCAAGGAATATTATTTTCTGACATGAAGTTATCAATTAGCCTGAATATTTCTTTCGCAGTAGTTCTCCCAGAAAGAGGTTCGCAAAATAAAATATCCTCATTTATTTTTTCTTCCGCCTCGAATCGAATGTACACTAACAATTGAGCAAAGTTCGTTATGTCTGTACTTTCATCTAATTGTAGTGCAAAATAGGGACTTTGGTTTACCTTACAAATAAGAATCTGTTTTATATTATCCGCCATTTCGTCAATACGTCTTCTTACAGAATCATTTGATAAAGGAATATTATCAAGTTTACTAGCTGTCTTTTCATCAAATAATGTTAAAACAATATCTTTAGCAGCTGGTAATATTAAATTTTCTCCAATAGTATGAGCACTACCAGTTTTGGCAATTCTTAAACTTACAAGATAACTTGCATGCAAGCACTTGTCATTAGCACTAACAAAACCTTTCATTACCTGTTTACGATATTTTAGTTCAACTAATTTCGCCTTAAAATAGTCAACAGATTTATTTTTTAAATTGACATGCTTAGATTCAAAATGTCTCTTAAGTAAAGATGGTTTCATACTTTGATTCGAGAACAAGTCGCAACAAATAACGCACTGAGGTTGAGGGTCCATTTCATTTTCATTCCAAGTGAAGCCAAATGCTAAATAACTTGAATCATACTTTCTGGTAACTTTTCGTTTCTTTTCAGAATTACTACTACTACTAGTAGTAGTAGTTTGTTTCTGTAAATCTATTTCCTGTGCATTATCAGGTTTCCGAGCCACTTCCGATTCCAGTCCTAGCCACATATCCATTTTCTAAATTTAAAATTTTTCTTATAATATGTAAACTTAACGTAAATGATTGAAGTTGACGTTTGGTCGAGTCTAGGAAATTTATGTGCTTTGCATTTGCCACACTGAGAATTATTACCTCGTCTGCCATAGTCGTGCGTGTCTGTTATTGTAAAGAATGTATTTCTGTCATTACAATGATTTTAAATATTATTTTATTAAACGATTGTAATTATTATTGGCAATAAACATTCCAAAAAGTATGGGTTATTCTGTTTGATTTTAACAAACAATTTTTAGAATTACATCAAAGGTGATTACCGCTTGGGACACTAATGTTTATTGTTGCAACCGAAATCAAGTGTAGCGATACCAATTTGACCAATATTTGACACATGCTGTCAACTTCAATCATTTACGGACACCCGTTATATTATACATTCGCTTTTTAAACTTACATTACTCCATTAAATTTAGGCGAGCGTCGTAAATGTAACATGCAAACACACGCGTTCGTATATAACTGATTGCAGACGCAGACTACACTTCTACACTGCCTTGTTCATCCGTGCATGGTAAATAAATCTCGTACGCGCATCCACGTTCGCGCAGCGAGACGTTTTTTCTCTGGTGCCGCGGTGGGTAGGAAATGGAAGGGACCTTATATTTTGTTATATTTTGCGTACCACCTGGTGTTCTTTAATGTACCACCAGTGGTACATGTACCACAGGTTGAGAACCGCTGCTATAAACTAAAGAATTCCTTTAAACTATAAGATCACTTCCGATACCCTCCTGGCGAATGTAATAATATCGAAACATGATCAAAGTGTTTTTAGCACTAAATTGTATTCCATAAATTCCATCGGTTCAAAAATTATGATAAGCAAACGAACAAATTGTCTATTTTCAATGATATTCTTGCTTTTTAGAATATGAACGGCCCAATCGGTTTACCGAATTTTTTTTGGAAGAACTAATTTAATAATAAGTTATAATTAAAGATCGCCATTCTCGCTCGGCTTTCATAGACGTGGATAAGTGAGAGATTTGAGGGATTCAATTTACCAGCGCTTCGCGTGCTATATGTTTGTAGTAAATGAATACATGAACAACTATCATAGTGCGAAGTTGTTTGTCGACGTATTTACGAATACGTGCAAGTGCAATTCGAACAGAAAGCATGTTTCTAAATAACGCGTACTTTATTTCAATAAAGCCAAAGCAGTGACGCTGTTGCTTGCCTCCCTAAGTGTCGGCCTTTAGTCACATCACCGAATTCTGTACAAGCAACCGATAATTTTTATAATTGATATATACAAGGTGTAAACGAAATATGACTACATACTTTAATATGTAATAGCTGCAATAATATTAAGCATAAAATGCTAATGCACGAAAACTTTATCTTGAACGAGATCAAAGAAAAGAAAATTTAATAAATGCGCATGGCTCGACCCGACTCTGATAAATTTAATATTCATTTATAACTGCAGCGTTACCCCATACTGAAGCGTAATGGTGGGAGTTTTAAATACGATGATGCGTACTGTAAGTCAGAAGTCAGTCTGTTATCAACTTCCGCAAGGTATACCTTATTCAAATCACGAATTAACAGATATCGTCTTACTATACCGTGAAGCAGATGGAAATGTTAGAGCTACTAGTCGTATTTATAAAGGGCGATGTCCGAACCGAAGATGTCCATCATATGATTAGATTTAACAAACCGTGCGATCGCGGTACATTGCATTCAAGTTATGACGGCCGTGGCCGTGAAAGATGATCTTCGACAACGTATTTTTCAAGCTGCGACCCATATCCGTGAAGACCGAGCCGTGTTAAAGCGTGTACATACTTCGAAAGTTTCCGATAGGTTAGAAGCTTGTATTTATGCAAATGACAGCCACGTCGAACATCTCCTTTAAGCTTTACACCTGTTTCACACAAAGTTCCCTTTTTAGGGCAACGAAATTGTCATTAAAAAAAGAGGCAAATAGAACACCGAAAAAAAAATGAATATTAAATTAAAATTACAAATCTCTTATACCGTTTAAAATTTTTAAAGTAACTCGATATTGTAAATTTTTCGGGATATCACGAAGGTAACCTACTTATAAATAACAACAGAACAGCTAATGCGTAACAAAATTTATGAATGAATGCATGTCTATAAAACTTTTCACACAAAGACGTAAGACATTACCGAAATGTGAAGGGGATTTTTTGGTGAACTTGAACAAATAAATGCCTATTTGTTTGTTGAATCGACAACATATAAACATATAACTTTTATTTATTATAGAGTCAATCTGAATACAGGACCGTATTCGAAAAGTTTCGATAGAATAAATTTTTTAGTAGATTTGATTTGCTGTCTTAGGTATCTATTATATATTAACGTACGTCGGGATATTTCATTTACACCCTGTATAAATAGGAACCAATAGGAAAGATAAAAAATCAATAGTTCAAATTCAATTATTAAAAATTTCTGTATTTATTCTGCAATTTTGTAATTATATGAATACTTTATAAAGTATTGTTTTATTTTAACAATACGATTGTCACACATAACAGTATTATATAATGGGATGAATCATCCTCTACTACATTGATGTACATACAACTGATGTCCTTTTTTTCTCCGAATGCCGTTATCTCCTATATCTCAATCAATTAACCTTATTTCTGCTGGCCGGTTCTGGTTTATAACTGACAAGCGTTTTAGATATGTGGCACCTGTCAGCAATTAATGCTTGTCGAAGGCTTTGATTAGATCTAGAGCCGCGAAATATTTGAAGGTCAGCGAGATAACAAAAAATGTATTTTAGATGTTCTGATAATTAAGCAATATGTCCACGAATTTTATTTTTCCGATGAGATTAAAAAAATAGAGCAACACTATTAAATCATTTTGGTTACTATGAGGTTATTTTTTCAGCATAGGTTTTATTACTACAGAAAAATAAAGTAATGACAAGCCAAAATTAATGTCTCAACACTCGGGATTACGAATCCATGTGTTAAATTTGCATTAAAACATAGATTGCATATTCTAGCAAATCTCGGCGAAAAATAGTTACAGAAATATTTATAGTATTCATATTTATTGCTCAACGTCAACAACAATTACTGGAATTATAATGAATAAATACGTAATTATGAATTTTAACTTAAACTAAAATACAAAAAATTATATTTCATTACGTGTACAACAACATACACAACTTAGTCCCTTTTTAAATCACGTGTAATAATTTGTGATAAATATCAGCTATTCTAGTATTCTACATAAATTGTACAAAGGTGAGTTTATCAACAAATTAGTTTTCCGCGTTATAATACAAACCTCGAAATATATGTAGATGGACGGTTAGGAACGTGGAAGTCCAGTTTAAACAATAAATTGCTGCAGCAATAGTCCTATTTCCTAATTTCCACCAAAATATATTGATGGATTTCTTTGTCGTCGTTCAAAAAGGGATTGGAAATCATGGCGTTATAATAATGAATCTAATCGATACCAATACAGGTTACTGAACGTCAACTTTGAATGAGATATATTTAACAAATCGTCGTTGAACGTTATGAATGCTTAATTGATGAGAGACGCAAAAGGTGCCTAGACAGTGGAGTTACATTACAGACAGCTTATAATAAACGCAGAGTATAAGAACTTTAGAGTCGCAAAGTTATTAAATTGTATGGAGTTGTTTATTGTAAATCCTAATCGTTTAAAAGCAATTGTAGAAACATATTCAACGTGATTCCTAAAGCACAGGCGTCGATCAACAGCTTCACCAAGATCTTTGAGCATGTCAACCTTAGATAAAACTTATTCATCAATATTATACCGTTTCTTCCTTATTGAATCTATATGAAAAATAAATTATAGTTTTCTTTATAAACTACGATGCAAAAATGTTCCGTTACGAAAATGGTTGGGTGTTTTAGGAAAAAAATGGAAATTAACTAATATTTTCGAAATCGCTTGAGAAATTTAAGTTAAATTTAATACGTAGCGATTGTTAATAAAGGCGCATATTTAAAAAAATAGGTTTAACAGTGGCGTGCCTACGGGCACATACTTTTATATTTTTGAAGAAAAAAATGGTACGCCTATGGTTTTTTCAAAATACAGATTATTTTTGAATTCCCCGTACAATCTTAAACATAAGAGCTCTCTTGAGATGTTTTCCTGTAATGCGTCGTTTTTTGAGTTAAAAAATAAAAATCGTTGAATTGTCCGACAAAATTAATAAGTATTGACGAATACAATTTCGCAATCAATCTAGTTGCTCTGGAATATGTCACTTGTTTTTTTACATCTGACATTTGTTAGTAAGTCTCTGTCATTCAAATCTGTTTGATGTGAATTACCTATTTCATAGGCCCCCTTTCCATTTTTGTAACGGAACATTTTTTAACCATAGTTTATAAAGCAAATTATCATTTATTTTTCATGTAGATTCACACCTTTAAATATTCGCATATCAATAAGAAACACTTTGTATAATGAGGATATGGTTGCATTTTTTCAAATATAGGAAGCGACCTGATATTTGTTAAGGTTTAATTTCAAGCTATTATTTCGACACCACCAAGACAAAACGTCGATATTTCTTGCAAGACCCCAACATCATTGTCGCATGAAATAGAATAATATATCTTGATAACATCTGTATAAGCCAATGCAGGACATTTTAGAAAACCAAGGAGATCGTACATGTATAAGAGAAAAATTAAGTTGTTCCTATTTAATTCAAATTATAAACTTATGTCATATGGTCGATAGGTTCAAAATCTCGTCGCAATCTAAAGCTTTTTATTCTTTGTCAAGTCAATTCATAAAATTTCTCATATTGCGCACGGTTCTAATTCTACTCGTTGCTTCTGTGACTGTTTTTAAGAAGTGAAAAATTAGGATCGTAAGAGGTATGCATTTGTGTTTTTGAATACAATTTACGTAGAATGTTTAGTAGCATCATACTACTTCATATACCTACTAGTTTTATAATACAAAGTTTTTAGTCACTTGTTAGGCCATTTATACATAAAGCTTCTTATCTTTTCTGTAGTTTTCAAGTGGCTTCGAGAAGTAAACATTTCAAAATAACAACTCAGGATTGTAAGGAGTATTTGTTAGTATTGTTTGGTATAATTTATTGAAAATACTCCAGATCAATTAATCAGTGTTGTGATTGCATATTGTTACGAAGAAGAAATCCAATTTTTTCCACATTTCGTTCGAAAAGCTGACTTAATTTTTACAGATAAGAGTTTAATAAGTGGTAATATATGTGATAAGCTGATTATTGATTTTGGTATAGTTTGAGGTTTGTATGCGCTAGCTAATCTCGTACATTTAATGTACTAATTTTTCATCCCCTTCTAAACCACGTCAATTAAAAAGATCATGTATGACTTTTTTAATGCCGCCGCTATTTATTTGCATTGTTTCAATCCAGAAAATTTAAATGGCTCTTAGCTGGACTAGTAGGAGAAAAAATCTCAGAAAGAACCTGGTAGCATGGTTAGCTTTACATTAAGAAATAAACTTTAACCACGACAAGTCCGAAAGAAGTCTTTTCATTGGAAATCAGCCTCAAAACCTTACATTTAACGATAAAAACAAGTACTTTGACCCAAAAATTTACCTGTCACTACAAAAAATACTCATCCCCTCAAGTGTTTTAAGAATATTTACATTAAAAGTTAGTGGTGACTCCAGGTCACATTTACGGGGAAGTCATATGGAATTTAAAGTACAAGTGAAAAAAATTGAAGTCTTTTAATACGTTGTAACTACTGATTAAATATTTTCAAATTGAAATCAATTCTTTGCTCTCTAGCACCTGCAAAATGATTTATCGTGGTTCATTAAAATAGAGTAGGTATTTAATTTATAAATGACTTCTCCATACTTAAACACACAAAACATACAAATAAAATATTTGAGTACACTTACAATAGACACCATCATAAAATGGTCAAAGCAACTCTCAGCGACACACATAAATATATGTAGAAAGTAACACCCTTACATTTAATTGAGTAAACTCTTTGATAACGATGTAATATACTGAAACAATATTGTTAGATAACTCTTATAAAATTGAATGAGACAAACCATGTGTTATAAATATGATCACTGAAGGACACTAGCCCAATCAACTCATAGTGTATATAAATAGAATTTACTACGTACGGGAGGGGGGCGATCAAAATTATATTCATAAGTAATTGCTATTTTGTATTGAAAATGTAAAACTGTTTTAAGCTATTTTGATTGTTATACTTCATATTATTTCAGAAATGATTGAGAAGTCATTGACTAAATAACCCAATTTAGAAGTCACCACAGTAAAAACTATTGCACTCAGGAATGCAAATTATATTTATTTATTATTAAAATTAAATTATGTCTATTTGATGTGTATTTATTTAGAAAAAAAGAATACGAACTGCCGAAATACTTAGGAACGGCAATGTACCGTGCACTTAATAAACGATAATTAATAACAATGTACTACATAGAATATTATAGTTTTAAAAAGGAAAGTATTAATAGATTAGATAAAAACCAGAGGTACTTAATATTAATTAGTGATTACTGATCTTAACTGTTGTACCGTAAATTGGTAGCAGAAAGTAAATCTAATTCCACGTTATTACTAACTCTTAGTGTTAGATGTTTTAGGAAATTTTCGCACTAATTACATTAAAGAGTGCTACTCTCGTAAAATAAATTATCCTGTTCTTTACAACTCTATCTGCTTAATAATCTATCAACCCTAGAAGACCCTAACAGTCGCTAATTATGCGTGTAAATGTTTTTATAAAACATATACCAAATTTTTTATCAGCATGTTCCGTTGAAGAAAAATTCCAAAATACTATGTCATATACATTATCCCAGAATAATATGAAACATAAACATTATAATAGTGTTCCATTAAGAGCGCAATATTTTGTAATAAATTGCATTATATATTCAAAAAGTGTAAATTTTTTTATTTTAGTATAAAGAACACACACTACGGTTAAGCGTGGAACACAATATCGAACAAATGTCCCCCACGACTTTGGCACGCGCTTGCTCTTTTTACGAAATTCTCGATGACTTTTACGCATAATTGTGGTTCGATTTCGCCAATAACACGTCTAATCTCCGCCTTCAGCTCAGGAATGTTATCTTGGGTTGTTGGCATATATACGAGATTTCACGTAGCCCCAAGGAAAGAAGTCGCACGGGGTCAAATCGGACGAGGGTGGGGGCCAATTCCGGTTGCCATAGCGTGAGAAGATTCGTTCAGGAATTTCTTCTCACAACAAATCCATTGTTTCGGACGCCGTATGACAGGTTGCCCCGTCCTGTTGAAACCTCATTCCTTTGATATCCATTCCATCCAACAGTGGCCACAAAAACTCCCTCAGCATTTTGTGATAACGTACGCCATTCACTGTTGCTGCTTGTTCAGCACCATTTTAGAAAAAGTAAGGCCCAGAATCCACACCAGACAGTGACTCGTTCTGCGTGCAATGGCTTTCCATGAATCACTCGACGATTCTCCTCACCCCAAATCCGACAATTTTGAGTGTTCACGTACCCATTAGGTTGGAAAAGCGCCTCATCGCTTCGAAAAATCGTCGTCCTCTTGTTGGTTTTCCAACACAGCGTCGAGAATTTGTTAATAACAAATTCTCGACGCTGCCCATTGTCTGCTGGCTTGAGTTCTTCTAATAACTGCATTTTGTACACGTGCATAAGCAGATCTTTGGGTGAATATTCGGTGCAGGGTGCTTCTCGAAGTGTCTGTCGAAATGAAACTGTTGACAACGACGACGAATCGATATTTTTGGATTTTCGGCAACACTTTCACGTGCATGCAAAAAAAAAGTGGTACAGTCATATTTCCATCGGTTTAAATTAGGCTGTGTGAATGTAGATATATATTAAATGTAGGCGTCAAATTTAAATATTCAAATAACCTACAAGTGTCAAATAACATATAACGTGTGCTCATTTGAAAGTCAATCTAGGTTACTTTGAAATTTTGATAGAATAGAACGCATATATATTAGTATGTGTTTATTGTTACGTAAACGTAAATCCAAATGACATTTGATAATGTCAATCACATTTGTTATTTATTTGTATGTATGAAACTGTCAAAATATACGACTTCGTAGGTTAAGTAGTAAATTTTAATTTACGACATACTTCAAAATGTTCTCAGTAAATCACATGCTACTAGATTGACTTTTCAAATGAACACCCGTTACGTTGATATACAGGTAAGTGTAAGTGTCAAAAATGACTTTTGCACGTTACTACGATCTTAAGTACCTCAGCAACGTCACAATACTAAAATGTTTAAAAACGCAAAACGCCGTTGTTATAGTGACAATTAGTTATGTCTTGTTTGATTCTGGGGAAATAGTTATCTTCTTGATTTTTGCATTTTAATTTTAAGCTTTATGTTTCTAGTGTAAGTTTTTTTTGCACACATTAGCCTATTCGATTTGTATAAATAATTTAAAGTTTTTTTTAATTTGTTTTTCACGATAACAATATGTTCACTTGATATAAAAATAGTAATCGGGTTATTCCAGGATTATGCGGTCTTCATGTTATCTTTCATGCAAACAACTCGCGCGTTGGTGATACATCGCGTAATTTACAAAATTTATTTTGACATTTAGGTTATATTGTATATGTCGATTTGTTCATATTTGATAGAATAAACGACATTTGTTGAACATAACCTGCAAATGGCAAATATCGAGATATCAAAAATTATCTTGGTCAACCGATATATCAAAAATTAATCTTGGTCAATTATCTTGTTATATTGACATTAAGATTAATATAATTGACAAATTTTAACGTCAGCGTGACACTTAACCCGAAACTTTTAGGAAAATTTTTTCAAAAGGATGATATAAATTAAGACAGACGTTTTTCACTCCATGGCCAGCGTTGACCAAGATAATTTTTGATATCTCGGTATAATTGATAACAAAGCATAGATGACATCAATGACGTGACGCACTCTTATCATGAAAATCCTATAGGAAGCTGTACCGCATTCATTATTAATTTTTATTTTTCTAAATTATTTGATTTTTACCCTTTAATTGAATTTTATTTATATGTTGGGTGAATAAATATTATTATTACTATATCTCCTATAATGGTTTCGTCCCCCATTTTGTTGCATCTTTAGGTGTTTGTTACCACCTCTATTCGAATCGTGCTGGGATTTATAGATAGAAATTGAGAATAATTTTGATAAGATATTTGCGCCTAAAACATTATACTCAGGCCACTGGCGTAGTAAGGTCTGGTGGCACCTGGTGCGGAGTTTTAACTTGTCACCTTCTTGTACACTAAAATATAAAATGAAAATGATTGAGGAAGCAATTTTTTTATTCGACTGGTTAAGTAAAGAGGGCAAAATGTTAATTATTTTGTAAACATTTGTTACGAATGAAGAAACAAGTAAAATGCTTTTTTATTAATAAACCAGTTTACTAGACATTGTAAGAAATCTTTTTTCATAGTGATAGTAGATATTTAACGCATAACTTTATTATTATAATACGATTGAATGAAAACTCAAAATCGATACCTCTGGCTACATTATTTTCAATTGACAAAATGGCTAAGCTAGAGAGTCCTGCTTGCTTCATAGTGGATCTGAGATAATTCTTAATAAGTTTGAAAAACTCGTCTCACATGATACAACTCAAGACATAAAGTTAAGGAAAATCTGAATGCTGTAGCGATATTGGGAACAGGGTCACAAAGTTCATATTCAATCACAAACTCTAAGAAACTAAAGGAAGTCCAACCAAGAGACTCTTCTTTTGGAACTTTGGCGGCTTTTAGAAATCTTCTTAGACGTGGAATTTCTGTAAGGATACCATCTGCAGAAAGCTCATTGTAATTTTTAACAAAACGTTGTACAAACTTGGGCAGTTGTTTCTAAGGTTTTGATCAGATTGCTGGGCTCTAGACTGCAAACCAATTTGATATACATGAATCACAAACAAGACTGAAGAAATTAATAATACCCCAGAAATTTTTCAAAACGTTCTTAGTTCGTTTAAAAAAAGAATTACTCTCTGTAGAGATGTGGGTGGCGGCCATACCATACAACACATCTTATTTAATATAATTTTGTTATTCTATATTTTTTTCTTCAACATAATAATAAATTATGTTTAGCCTTAAAAATGTTTATTATTTATTTTGTTATGAGAAATATTACATCTGCTGATATTATAATTAAATCGAAAAATATATTATTAAAATAGATTATTTAGTTTGAACTATCATTAAATTAAATTAAATGATTTTATTTGTGGCATACTCTGAAAAACTTTTTTTGGCTCACACATTATATCACATTACCGATTAGATGGTGTTTACTCATCAAAAGCCTTTGAACAACAATATTTACTCAACCAATTTAATATCCTCAAGTTTCAGAAGAATACTAATTACCTAGTGCAAAATTTCATAACAATTTTGTTTATCCTGAATCTATTCTTCACCTACATAAATGTTCCACACTTCGTGTCGAAATGAATACCTACTTTTTCAAGAACTTGTGACTGAGATCACATATACATATCATGTGCAATAACTTTAAAATCACCGTCAATACCACGCTTTTGTTTCTCATATTGCGGACAAAATATACAATAGTAATATCGTTGCTTTTTTAGTTTAATACAGATATATAAAATATTTTTTATTATTATTTTATTATTATATAAGTTAGCTCTATGTTTGATAGATTTATATTATTAGATTTCTCCTTGTTTGATATCTTTGTATTAATTTTGTCTGTGTGTGTTTATAAGTACTTATTTATTGTATCTACTGTATTGTGTTGTAATTGGATCTATTTAGAATCTATTGGGCCAATAAATCATATTATTATTAATTAAACTGATATTTTTTCAAGATTCAATATTACAAATATAGTATACGTTTCGTCCTTGATATCAATTTATTGAAATAAAGCCTTTCTGAAATATATGTATATGTATGTAGAAATAGAAGGTATCATAGATATACCTATGACCTATGATACCTTCATATACATCTACATATATACATCTTTCTATATATTTGAAAATCAACGAATTTGTATCAAAGAAACAATTTACTGTATAAATTATATATCTCTCGAAAAAAATTGTCTTGAGTTGACAGACATGTAAAAACTTATAAATAATTACACTGAATAAGCAAAAAAACAAGCCTTCACTTCTACGAAATTACACAATCGAAAAGAAGAAAAACACGAAGATATTTTTAAAAATCTGTACTTTGGTAAGGCATCGCGGCAAAAAAAGCATCATCAACGTCATCACTGTACATCATCAGGCGAAATTTTTGGGGCGTCTGAATCCCCAGAATCCAAAACGTATTATATAATGCAACGACCCACTCTATATTTATATTGGTTGCCTGCCGTATCTGCATCAATAAGACATGTGGAAAAAAAATATATTTTAGTGATGTTCTATTTTGAATTGGAGCCGACTTCTGATGTTAACGTAAATTCTCAATGTGTCGACGTAATTTCGGAAAAATAAAGTGGCTAAAGTTAATGGATGCGTGCCTATATTTAAAATCTATCGAATCGAATGCCATCCATGTGTTAAACGTGTTTATGTACGTATGCACGTATTTTAAAATTATATAAGAGGAAATTACTTTCAGACGTTAACAATTACCTTTACGCAAAAAAATGGGAGCATGTTAGAAAGGTAATATAATGTAAAAATACGCGAAATTGGAGCCAATCGCCAATCTGTCCGAATAACATGAATGTGTCGGAACAGCAGTAATGCTACAATTATCACTTGCAATTTATTCAAAAGCTTAGAATATCATTTTCACTCCCTGACAATCTCTAAATGTTAGATACATATATCAATTTTATTAAAATCTATGTAGAACGTTTACCTACTTGAGATTTATTACTAGAGTTGTATTACTTATTAAATGACTAATTGGTCCACGGCTATATTAACAAGTTTTTAATTAAGAAAGTTTTTTTTAAACAAAAAATACAATAACAATTAGAAATAACAATACATTGGATCGTTTGCTGGCATTATCATATTTTTAATACCGCGCTTATGCTTTAGATGCAAATAATTCACTACAAACTGCTCCTACTTCCGCGACATTGACAAAGTGACGTCCAGAAAAAAAAATGCGCGATTAACCTCAAATAGATGGTAGTTTGGTAATGATATGTCATGGCCGTATCCAGGATGTGATCTGGTACAGTCCCGCTGGAAAGGTATACAATTTTGATGACCAATGTGGAATATCTTTCATGTAAAATTGTGTACATGTAATCCAGTTGTTCACAGTACAGTTCGACGTTTGTCGTTCTACCTTCAGGTACTAGTTCAGAATGAATAACGCCTTTGAAATTCCAAAGAGCATAATTTAGTTTCAAATATCTTACGTTTTAGCACAGGTTGTGGAGACTGGCCCGGATTCAACCTCTGATTTAATCTATTAGGATTAGAAAGATAAATCAATTTTTCATTGGGGTTCGCAAGCAGTTCATTGCAGATGGGCATACGCTGTTGTGCATGCTTCGTCTTTAAATTGTAGTGTACTTTTCTGCATCGCCTATTTACCTTCTTTAACTTTCGAAGATGGCGACCTATAGTTCGTCGTTTAGATCCAAACTTTTGGGATAATTGCTGCACAGCAAAATGGATTCTGCAGCTATTGTTTGGTACCCCTTCTCTGCCTCCCATAGATTCACTTTTAGACATAATGCACCTGCAATTTTTAAAATTTCTTCCCTTCAAAGTTGGTGGAGTTTATTCACCGATTAGAACGAGTCAGGGAGATTTGTTGCAGCGACCCAGTATGGCTTCGCTTTCTGAGAAAACGGATCGCCAAATGTGCTACCTTCTTGTGGAAACTTAAATAATAATATCGATTGCCCGTTCTTTCTGTCAAGAATTTACTTACACGTTTCGAGGGTTAATTCACAATTCAACTGCATCGCTCATGTGTCTAGGGCAAGGGCTATGCGTTACAACATTCTCCTGTCGATGTGATGAGCACTACTGCTAATAGATTTTTGGAAGGTTTCTTTTTCAATTCTTAACTGATTAAGTTTTTATATTATTTGTTACATTGTCCTATAATTGGGGATCTTCTATTGGACATATTATAATAATTATTATTATTATTATTATATTTTCTAGTATGGCCACATTACACACTCATTGTAAAGTATGCTTAAATCGGGATATGGCTTACGTACCAAAATATGATATAATCAACCGCAAATCATGATTTTATAGCCATTGTACGCCGAATTTAGCTATGTTTGTAGGTCTTCTAACATATACTTGATGACTATTGGAGCCGTAGAGTACAATTTTGCAATAACCTCCGAATTGTTCTCTTGCTAATATTTAAAAACAGTTATTCGTAAGTTGGTTGAAGCTATAAATTGATTAACTCTTGCGTAAAATCTTTTGTCTTCTCATGTTATATTTTTTTCTTTCTACCGCGAATTCCACATATTTCTTTATATAGGATTTACAATCAACTCTACAGAGCTACTTAAAATATCTAGAATGAGTTTCTGCATTTTACTCTTACTTCTGAGTTTTAATTCACGTGTTTATCGTAGTGTTTTTTTAAATTTATACGTTGTTGTTCTACCGAGTTTTATTAATTTATATTTATTTTTCATTGATATTCTAGTATGTCGCAACTATCTATGCAGACGTATTTCAAATTTCTGATGTTAGACTTACTAAACTCTGTTTACAGTTTAAATACTATTGTGACTAAATGTTTATAATAGTCGAATTGTGAAGTCACAACATATCAGAATTAGATGACATTCTTCATATTTGCGTATATCGCAAACATATTCATTTACGAAATTTCATATATTATTGCCAATATTCTAACCACAATTATTTACATATGCAATCAGTTGCATAAGTCTGCACGTAGACAGTTTGTTATTCAGATGTAGTTATATGTAACCGTGTGTACAAATCGTATAATAGTTAAAATACGATAAACATACACTATAAAACGTAATTAGTTTATTAAAAACATATTCCACAGTCGTATTTACGATTGTTACTTTGAATAGCAAAAAGAAAGACAGATACAGCGATTTAGCGTGTTGCAAAATTCTGCATAAAATTCCCAACATTTGTAAAGTAGTTTGTGCGCTGGCGTTTGGCACTTATTTTCGAACCACAGGTTGTAAGTCTGTAGGGAGACTTATACAAATAAAACTCACTTTTACTATATACAAATTTAATTTTATTATAAAAAAAAACTGTGCTGGCGATTGAACACTTTGTTGATATTTAATATACAGTACGTGATGCTTGTTTCAAATGTAACGAAGAACTCATCCTTTTTCCAGTAACTTCCTAACAAGTAACATCGGTAGTTCACTTTAGGGGTGCGCACTTTTCTACGCATTTGTAGAAAGTGCAATACTGACGCGTTCCTGGACAAAGGCCGATTCTCCGAACAAATAAAAAATATAAAAATGTACAGAGACATGTATATTAAAAAATGTATTTTTCTGTGCCGCTGAGGGTAAAAATATGTTTACAATAGCTAGTTGGAAAGCCCGAACGGCAAATGAAGAACGGCAAAAATTCTTAGAAATATAGAACAAATGTCTTCAAATATTAGAAAGTTTTAATGCGTAAAAATTGTGTACACACAAGTAAAATAATATTTTACATACCGCCCCCTTGAATGGTATGAAATACCTTTCAAAGTAAGCTAGAAATAGATGAGAATGAAAATAAAGATATGTACAAATATATACAGAGCTTAACTAAACATATTATACAGTAATTGGACGTAATTTAATGTTCATGTAGCTGCTTGTATTGGCAGCACACACACTTTCATCACAGAACGTTTCACCACACTGTGAGCAATTTTTATCGTGACAACGCGCACAATTTCGTCCTTTCCAGGATGTAGCTCCAGTATTCTGCCTAGCTTCCAGTAGCACGGTGGTAGATTGTCCTCACGAACGATGACCAGGGCACCAACCTTAAGTAGCGTCTCCTTGTCATATTTCCACCGACAGCGCGTTTGAATTTCACTTATATATTCCTTGTTCAATCGCACCCAATAGTGTTGCACTAACTTTTGCAACCGTTGATAGTGCGACAGACGATTTTCGGATACTTCTTTAATATCAGGTTCGAGCAACGATGTCAGGGATCTGCCAATCAGGAAGTGTCCGGGTGTCAATGGATTTAGATCGTTGGGATCGTCGGATAACGGGGATAGTGGACGGGAATTTAGGACTGCTTCTACTTGTGTCAGTACTGTACAGTAATCTTCAAATGTTAATGATGCATTGCATAGTATACGTTTTAAATGCCCTTTTGTAGATTTAATTCCCGCTTCCCACAAGCCTCCGAAATGAGGTGACCGTGGCGGCGTAAAACGCCAAGTAATATTCTCGTTGGTGCTAAAAGTTTGAACATAATCGCTATTTGCAAGGTGTAATAATTGCCGTAATTCTCTTTCGGCCCCTACGAAATTTGTGCCATTATCTGAATATATAGTCGCCGGTTTACCACGACGCGCGATAAACCGCCCTAAGGATGATAAAAATGCCTCGGTAGTAAGAGCGCTGACCAATTCAAGATGCACAGCTTTAGTAGTCATACATATGAATAAACAGATGTAAGCCTTACTGGTTTTGTTTCCCCGAGAATTTTTGTTTTTTATCATAAAGGGTCCGGCATAGTCAATACCACAATTCTGAAAAATATTAGTAGGCGTGATTCTATAATCCAGTAAGCTTCCCATTAGATACTGACTTCGGGGCGGATTCGCCTTAAAACAAGGTACACAATTGCGTAGTAATGTTTTAATTCTGCTGCGCCCAGATATTGGCCAAAAGCGTTCTCTCAGGGAAGACAGAATAGCTTGAGCACCACAATGTAGCAATCTTACGTGCTCGTGTATAATGATCATGTCAGTTAGTAAATGATTTTTTGGCAAAATAATTGGATGTTTTTTATTAAATTGAAAATTAGATGAAGCGTTCCAGGACAAAGGCCGATTCTCCAAACAAATAAAAAATATAAAAATGTACAGAGACATGTATATTAAAAAATGTATTTTTCTGTGCCGCTGAGGGTAAAAATATGTTTACAATTGCTGGTTGGAAAGCCCTAACGACAAATCAAAAACCGCAAAAATTCTTAGAAATATAGAACAAATGTCCTCAAATATTAGAAAGTTTTAATGCGTAAAAATTGTGTACACACAAGTAAAATAATATTTTACAATGCTACTACTATTGGTTAATACTCGCTTAGCATGAGTATTTCTACCACATTATAAGTATAATGCATATCTAGCAGTTTCTATATTAGACCGATGTTAAGATAATAAAACTGTCTATATAAAATGTGTATTAAAAGAAAAGTATTTAGAATAGGCACCACGAAAGTAAGAAAAAAAAAGAAATGATTAGACTTGTATTGAAAACTAAAATCCTATACCAAAATAACTGAAATAGACGAAATAAATCTCATGGCACAATCAAAATGTTGTAAAACGTTTTCTCAATAGAGATGCAGCGATTAATAAAAATTAAGAAAAATAACAAATTCTGAAGAAAAATACATCACACGTGCCATGAATAAAGAACCTTTATTAAACTTAGGACAATATAAAATGCAATTGGAGGAATATTGTGAAACAGTTCTTCATTTCCAAGATATCTAGATCGCTACATATGCTTCATGTGTATCAGCTCAGAAACTATACGGGATTAGGCAAATGTATGGATCCAATGCGAATATCTTTGATATAGCTACTTAGATTTTAATAAAATGTTCCACATTTAAGTTAATGCAAATAGGGGATTCGGAAAGCATATTTATTTTCAAATCAGACTTCCGGTTTAGCCAGAAAAGATGTTAACTTTTTTATTTTAAATGAAACATCCTGTATATTTTTACGAATTTCGATAAAGCTCTACTCTGGGAGTTCAGCAATAATAAGGTTTGGCACCCTTTTGTTCAACAAGGACACAGATATTTAATCAATTAAATAATACAAATTTTATTGAGAACATGAAAAATGAACACAAAAAATATAAACAAAATCAATATCAGTTAAGAAAGTTTTCGAACTGATGACCGTCCACTTCTTGACAATATGCACGTCTGTGAACAAATTCTTGAGCGACATTTGCCAAAGCCTCCTCGCCAATTAATTGCACTTCCTCAATTATTCTTTGCCGTAACTCCTCCAGATTATGCGGTAGTCTAGTATAAAGTACAGATATTAATTTTATTAATTCGAATGAATCCATATATTTGCCTAATCCTGTATATGTGACGTTGATAAAACACTTGAATTCGCAAATAAATATATAAGCAAGCCCTACGAATTTTGGAGGTATATTCTTTTTAGATGAGAGTAAAGTTAATATCAGCAAGATTGACAGTCGAAAGCTAGTGTAGAGATCTCGTGGAGAGGGCTATCTAACAAAAAATATGCAAAGAACAGGAGAAGGTACTGGACTTATATGGAGGTTTGGGTTTGCATGTTAGCTATCGGTACAGGAAACATTATATTTATTCATCAAATCATGGATCAATCTTTATTAACAAATTATTAACGATAATTTAAAACAAAATGCTTAAAAACTTAATCGTCAACAAGATTTTTATTTCCAATATAATAAGGAACCAATATATAGAATGTGTTAATGAATTCTATATCATGTTTCACGTCTCCTACAGATTACTCTTTAGTTCTATAGCATCACCCCTATGAGGAACTTACGAGCACACTTAAAATAATGAATATGAAATTATAACATTTAACGGTTAATATGTCTATCCACTTTAGTCTTTATAATTATGTGGTACCTTTTGCAAAACAAATTACTGCATAAATTAAAATAGACTTCCCCATCGCTGTCAAACCCTTCTTGAGGTCTACTCTTCTTTGTTTTCGGTATATTTTCAAAGAAAATAATAATTCCAAATAATTAAATTATATATGCACACCTATGCAATTGATAGTATATGCATATATATTATGTTGCTATAATTCATTTTACTGTTTTTACTATTAAAAACAAATAACATGTTATATTATTATATTACTATCTGTTTGGTTTTAAATAAGTTAAGCAATAGCATAGAACAATGTAATAAATTAACTCTTCACCTCACAGAGACTAAGAAACATGTTGCTATACAACTGATATTTAATATCTTTAATAAAGACTTACTAACAAACAATTCGATAGTGATTACGGCATTAAATCTAACGCAGTTGATAAAATTTACCGGTACAACTTATCAATATTTCATTATATGCATGTGTTTATACAAACGAAAGTTTTATCTACGCATGAAGAAATAATATCTGGCAAAATAAAATTTAGACATAAATATGTGAATTATATAATCAACAGTTCCTATTTTAATGTATTTTTATATTTATTACAATTATACACTCACATATACATGTGCATGTATGTACTTACATACAGTGCTGTACTGTAAAAATAGCAAAAAAATTGTCAAAAAAAAATGATGTTTTGTCATGAATCTCAGTATGCAAAGTATGTCAGTTTTTAACCGTTAAAAATAAAATATTGTTTAACGAGTGACGAGTTTGCCAATGTTCGCAAGCTTAAAAAATGATTTCGACGAGTTAAACACTATACTTTTTCTACGACCTTGCCTATGGCATTATAACAAACTTAAAAAAATATGTAAACAAATATGTACTTTATTTTCAATTAAAAATTACAAAACTATAGATCATATTTAAATTAGTTATGATTTAAACATTGATACATAGAATCTGCAGACCATAAGGTTGATGGCTTCAAGTTTTTCCACAACTTTGCAAAATATGCAAGCAGCACAATTTCCGAATATGAATTTATGCTATTATCAGGCCTCTATTCAATGAATTTTACATAGACTTCTTCATACCTCTTTGTCGATTTTTCTCGTAATAAGCCCGCATAGGTTTTCTCAACTTGATGTACTATTTCTGGTGGCGTATTGGGAATATTTCTGAATCAGAAATCATGATAAAATTTCAACCAGCACAAACTGACGTGATTTAAAAATGACGGGATACAGCGATAGTAGGCAACTAGACGCAGGTGAAATTTAGTAAGTAACTTTCGTCACTAGGGATAAAAATTAAGGAATTGGATTTTCTCTCACTAGTGACGGAAATCAAGTTTTCGCTGCAATATTCCGGTGACGAAAAATGTCTCTTTGTAAAAGGTGGTAGAAAAAGTTTTTTTTCACTGTTAAAAAAGAACTTTTTTTTCATTGTGAAATTTCATTGGGTAATTTACACTCGTAACTAAGACAACTCAGCGGAATTGCCGTAGCCGCCGTAATTATGTAGGTAAAATTGTTTTTTCTACAAACACCGTTAAAAGTTGACATTTTGACACGGCTAACTTCACTTAAAAATGCGATTTTATAGCGTAGCGTGTTAAAAAGGCCACTTTTAACACTTGTGTTAAAAGTAAATGACAGTTTATCAAAAATGACAAGAGAAAATTCCGTACATATCAAATGATTTTTATTACAATGAAAATTACATATTCTTTGGATAATTAATATTAAATGTACAGTTTGTGCAATTGGAGATATTTATTCCATGTGTTGCTGTACTTGCAGAATTATTATTTGCAGCAAATAGTTCATAGGAACTAAAATATCGTGATTTAAATTATCATTTGCAATAGAATTATTAGATATATCTGGGAAGATGGAGAGAGCAATTTTGTTTTTATTTTCTAGAGAATCCTCTAGGTAACTTTCAGCAACGGTGGAACTTTTCCAGCCTCCATGTCGCTTAATTGAGCATAAGCTTGCACTAGAATCTGCTAGCAAAGTAGCAGATGAACGTCGGAAGCAATGTCCCGTATAAGATTCTGGATTCGGCAATTTCAAAAACATTGCGATAATTGCAGGCACCTTGCCAAACGAATTTATTCCACGCTTGACTTGTGCATTTATTATTAGCGTATTTAATAAATAAACGTAGACGTTTTATATTAGATGGACGTAATGCTTTGTATTTGCGATACGAGTTTATATATGAGCCAATAACGGTAAATATTTTTTGAGTATTGGTTTTAGTATCTGGTATAGTAACTACTAACACATTTCCTCTATCTTCAATGTCATCCACAGTTATATGGCATAACTCTTCCCGGCGACAAGCGCCAAATATACCCATAACAACAGCTACTTTGAACAGCATATATTTTTCATCTCATGCTTCAGAAATAAATCTATCAATTTCTTGTCTTGTCAATATTTTTGATTTTCTTGGTCGGTAACCTTCTCCTTTCCGTTTCTAAAATGCAATAAGTTTATAATATTTACTAATATCATGGTTGTCTTTTATATTTAGCAAAAGTTTTATCATCGAAAAATGTGACCAAAGAGTAGAATATTTCCAAATTTTAGACCTTTCTTTAAAATATGCTAGTAGAACATTTTCGCAAAATTTACCTATCACATTATTGCATCTGCACCATTCCATAAACCTTTTGTACGCAATTTCATATTGTTGCCTAGATTTTGAGGGTAACAAATCTAATGTCGCTTTATCAGCGGCTTCAATTATTGCACTCGGTATTACTTCATTTTCTTTATTAATACACGAACTCATCTTTTGTACAAATTGTGACAAATTAATTTGACGTAATTTAACGGTTGCGTCCAGTTGTGTCGTGTCAAAATGTATTCATGAGCTGTCAAATTTGGTCAGTGGAGTTTCATTATATTTTATAATAAAAATTGTGTTTGTAGAAAAAATATTGTACGATACACATGTTAAAAATGCTATTTTATTTCACTCGTAAATTGCGACACTCGCTAACGCTCGTGTCGTAAACTTTTACTCATGAAATAAAATCGCACTTTTAACACTTGTATCGTAAATAACTATTATTTATATTAATCTACAATTTTAAATCACTACAATTGGAAAAAATGTTACGTGTGCAAAGCAGTTTTTGAGTTTTCGAATGTATTTTTAAAACTGAACATTCTCAACCCAAAAAACCTATGCTTTGCACACTTAATATAAAAATAACTATATTTATTTAGTTATGTAGATCAATTTGACAATTGACAATTGCTAGGAATTGAAGATGGCTCTGGAAAAAAGTAAATGTAGCCTCAAACATAGTACTCATCAAACCATTTCATTTAGTACCTATCTCATGAAAATCGAAATATAAATAACAGAGTTACAGCTTGAGGCGTCGTTTGTGTGACAGCCTGTATATATATATATATATATATATATATATATATATATAACTAAAAGAATTATCAACCGTACTATTTTGGTTAATATTAATAAATTAATTAAAACGGGCAAGCGATCTGTCAATTAAAACTCATTTATTTTTTTATCTCTATATGTCACAACGAGTTTGTTGCTTCTTCAGGAGATACTACCGGATTAATGAACAAGACATTAAATAAATTAGTGTATAAAGCAATAGCAAAATACTCACAGAATGTAGAGTTGTATGAGAATGAGAAATGTAGATAATGTATGTAAAAGTTAAAATATAAAAAAAATAAAAATAATATAAAACGAAACATATAGCAAAAAACTAAAATCATATATATATTAATTCGTTTAATGTTAAATATATTCGAACGGATAGATGACATAAATAGGCAGAAATTTAATAATTTAATGTATTGTTTCAATTTTTGTGAACGCCACTGTATATATATATATATATCTAAATTAACAGGAAGATCATAAAACGTCGTCTGAATCAAACAACAAAAATAATTGCTGTATCGTCTAAAAAGATTCGTAATTCGTAATGTTTCTTTTTTATCACTGGTTGACTTTATCTTTTCGGATATTTTTTCAGTGACCTCTACCCCGTCAATGAAATATTGTAATAATTTATACTTACAATTAGTACATGCGACATCATTTATTTTGTGACGCGATGTAGTTCGTGTAAATATGTGTTTGTGGTATTGTTATTTGGTTAGTTTTTCCTAAAATAAAGGATAAAGATATGTGCTGGTAAGGAGGCTATACGTATTTGAAAAGTGATAATGAAAAATGTAAAAATTTCGGAGTTTGTATAGGCGCTTTTATTTTAAGTTTTTTTTTAACTTTAAATCGTTTTATTAAAAAATGTACTTTATTAAATATTCTTTACTCTTACGGAAGCATGTTAGTGCCCTTATCATTACATGAAAAAGAATATCGGATAGATTAAAAATAAATTGAATGACAGCGATAATAGATTTCTGAGAAAAAATAGCGATACTAATTAAAATAGACAAATTAACTTTAAATTGACACTAGCATTTATGGAAACTTGAACATTTACTTATTTCAATACCAATATTGTTTATTTTTGAGCAGAATATTAGTAAGTAATATCGTAAAGTTAAAAATTAAATACAATTTTATGTTATAATATATAGGCAAGGTAAGAAGATCTGAACTTTAGAGGAAAAGCCTTGTTTTGTTTTTAATAAGATTCATACAATTTCGAGCATCCTTTTTACCACTTTCTGCTGGTGACTTTGCATGATTGTCACAATTGCGGAAGATTTTTAATTGATTTTGTTATATAGCATACAGCATTACCGTAATTGATCATGCATAAATGTTTATGTGCGCTCATTGTGGTCCATATCGTTTACATACGGTATTAAAATATTTTCCAAAACGTGCCTATTCTGTTTTTGCTCCATAGTTCTGTCAACGTAGGTACAGGTCTTGGTCTTTTCGACGTTATGCATGACCAAATCATGATCGATTCACTGATTTTGTTACACATTCTTCACTAAAACATTCTGAAGGGCGCCTTCTTATGAATAGGGCTCTCTCGGCCACTGCCTCTATGTGTGCCTCGTCATTGAACACACCTAAGAAATTAGACAAAAAATCTAAATTCATTGTAAATATTTCGTGATTTAAATATTTGTCTTTTCAAAACCTGTTTGGACCGCGCGAAAAGGGCCGTCTTCACTTGGGCAATTAATCTCGGTTTCGACATTTTAATTTCTATTTGTATAATCTTCTACGTATTGTTTGTTAGAATATTTTGAATCCCTCTCCATGAAAGATTTTTTTAAATTACTTTACTGGATAGACTACGGTTTTCTGTAGCTATTTCAATGATCCACTACTTGATATCCCGAAACTTGTTGCAGGTATGTTGTCTTTAATTAAATAGGCAATTCGTTGTACTGTTTACCGGAAAGCTTCTTCTATTCATTCAATTTCAACTTGCGCATAATCTAGTTTCTCTAATAACGAGAAAATTATTGTTTTTTTTATAACAGGAAATGTATTTTGCTCAGGCATTTCTGAAAACCTGCTTCAATGTGGTTGCTAGCGCCAAGACTTGGCAGTTCCTTTCCGTTCTGAAACCGGCTTGCTTAACCCATAACATTTTTTAACTATAAATATAGAAAATTACAATTAAATAAACTCTAAAAACAACACCAATTGTTCCAAAATGACATTCTTTAGTTTTATAAAACAAGTGACAATTATGCACTGACACAACTGTTGTTAAAGATGCTATCCCAACAATGTGAAAACCAAGTAATAGTGGGGATAATGCATATTTTTCGAAAACATAATAATATTAGACGTATTAAATATATATTTCGTAATCGTATTATGCCTATAAAACCGATATTTTTAAATAATTTCAATTTACAGGTATGAATTTTGCAAATTCCTTAAGGTGGTCCGAATACTTTGGTTAAGTACTGTATAGTGATAAATAAATACAATAATTCAAATACAATAAATAAATATTTATTAATTAGATATAGTGTTATACTACAATGATTATAAGACAACAAAATAAATATAAGAAAGTAAACCAAATTTAAAATATTGTTCTAAAAATTATATATAATACGTAAACTACATAAAAATAGACGAACTTGAACCGTAAAACTAAAGAATTTGAAAACATTCTAGTGATTTATAAATATTTAACAATAACATCTATAAAAACTCACAGTTCTAATTTTGTAGCAAAATAATGATTTTGAGAAATCGCCAATAAAACAAATCCATTTGTGCATTCATTAAAGTAGGTTTGCTCATTCGCATTTACGCAAGGACAAACGCACGCAGAAGAAGTAAAGAATATAAATTTTCAGGTTTCGATGCATTGGTTTAAAGCAAAATTTAATTTTGAAAGCAAAATATATCATTTGAAATTGCGATTAAGTTTGAAAATAATTAAAATTCTGAATTAATATAATTAATTTTCTCGTGGTGTTAATGTCTAATGAAAAAGTTGGGAAGCCCTTAAGTTTTTCTAATGATGTCTTTCATTAGAGAAACTTAAAGAGACAAAAACTTCTCAAAAACCGAGTGCCAAAGTCCAGGGTAAAGGAACTCGCTTGAAGAATTCAAATATCAAAATAATGCTCATTACTATTAACGATCCGAAGGAAATTATCGACAAAGAATTCAGACTAATAATACAACTGTTAGTACTGAGTATTATCTTGGTGTATTGAAGCGTTTGGTAGGATGTATTGGATGTGTTCGGCCTGTATATTGATTGCGATTGCTGTTCGGCAATTACTTGCTTATTGTTGCTGACTTTTTGACCTAAAATCGATTCTTTTTTGCTTCCATAGTCTCGTATTCACCCTATCTGCCTGCGATTATTTTTCATTCGTTAAGTTGCACTTTGCGATGAAAAGTAACTGTTTAGCATTTAGCATCAAGTTTAACGGCGAACAACGAGCATTCTCACCATTATTGCAATTAGCTACATAAAAAAGTCAAAACCTGAACACGCAAATCATTGGATTTCTGCTGAAGGATAATATTTGGAATACTTCTTCTTCTTCCTCTTAATTAGAGCCTTAGGTTTGTATATCCCAATTTAATTTTTACTTGATATTGATACCTGTGAGTCCTTCCAGCGTTTAGTAGGTCTGCCTCACAGTGTTCCAGAGATTCCGTCTCGTGCGACTTAGCTTCTCTGCGATCTTCAACGTTCTTTTTTCAGATTTAATCTTTTAGTTTATACGCCATGTTCTTCAGTAATTTCATCTCGCTTGTTCGTAATATATTTTGGTCTGTTTATTATCAGCTCTTGTTTCCATAGCATACGTAATATATATCGCGTTAGATAGATATTCTGACTTTGACTTGCTTACTCACAAATTGATTACACCAAATGACATCTCTAAGGGCTCCGGATATTTTATATGCTTTATCGATTTGACTTCTGACTTCATGTGTTCAATCTTGACTTGAAAAAACTTCCATGTCTAAGTAATTTAATATCATGACCTGTTCTATTGGGTTGCCCTCCACCACGTGTTTGCACTTTATTGATTCTTTGCCAATAACCAGCAATTTTGCTTTTGCTGTAGGTATTTGCATGTTTAGGTTTCTGACATTCAAGGAGAATGAATGAAGGAGTCGTTATAAGTTGTTTCCATTTTCAGTTATTGTCACCACGTTATCAATGTAGCATATAATTTTAATCTCTGGAGTTTTTGATGAACAAGCGCGGCACCTAACGCGCGGATATCTTTCGCATGTGCAATTCTTCAGTCAATATATGACAAACACAGTCTTTCGATATGTGCATAGCCTCTGCTATCTCTCTGACATTGGTTCGACGGTCGTCCAGTACCATCTGGCGAACATTTTCAATGTGACCGGTGGTAGTCGCAGTTTTTGGCCATCCCGAGCGCTTATCGTCAGTCAAGCTGGTACGACTACGTTTAAATTCACCTTTTCATCTTTTCACGGTGGCCAATGGTGGGACAGAGTTCCCGTAAAGAGCATCCAACTCAGTTTTAAACTGCGCATTCGTATTGCTTTTTAAATGTAAGAATTTAATCACGCATGATATTCGATTTTTTCCATTTTTTACAAAAACACTGACATCGACTGGCACAAGTGACTGTCAAGAAACAACTGAGCGTTTAAAATGGTTGAAATTTTTATAGAAATCTTTCAAAGTATATACGATTATAGTACCAGAATGGTTTTGACGAGTAGTGCCATCTTCATGTTGAGGCTCAAAATATTTTACACAATCCTCGTAACTACGATTTATAAATAAGTTGTTAAAGCTTGACATTTACAAGTTGAACCGTTATAAAATTATGAATTTTTGAGAAAAAGGTAAATTAAAAAAAAATAAGTTTCTGCTGAATTTTTGCTGATATAATAAAAACCTTAAGTGCTCAGTGTCCTTCGCTTGTCACTATTAATTCCGGAATTTAAGATCAGCATCGCTCTGGAAGATGGTGAAATAGATTCCGAGATGCTTCAGTGCTGATAAGAAGAGCACTCGATTAGCAACTTCAAGCTTTTTGGATCGGTTTGTGTCCATCACTATGATCTCGAGACTAAAGAGCAATCCAGAGAGCAGAACCATTATGGTTCTCTACGACCCAAAAAATTTCTTGTTCAATTATCAGTCTGCAAGATTTTTGGTTCAATTTTTTGGGACAAAGATTCGATGATAATTAGATTATTAGGACAAGGGTAGAAGAATTACAGGACCATATTATACTGAGTTGGTAGCTAAATTACGTAAGGAAGTTCTGAAAGAATACTGTGCAAAACTTAATGTGTGCTCGTACAAGATCACGTTCCTGTTCACTAGTCGTTGATTGTATTGCAAAAAATTGATGAAATTAGTTTTGAATTGGTTGACCATCTGCTCTATTCTCACAATTTAGCATCGTCAGACTACTATTTATTCTCAAAACTCTTCAAACATTTATTTACGATGAAGTCATAGGTTATTTGGTCCATTGAATTTGGAATACTTAAAAACATTTTTGTCGAAATATCTTAACTATTTCTTTTTATGTCATTCCGGATATTCTTTAAGACACAGGGTATATATAACTTATAAATTAAAATACTTAAGAAATTTTAAAAAAACGTAAAAAATATAAAGTGAGAAATTCATTATATAATATGACTATACACATAAAATGTATTTAAAATATATTGTATATTTAATTATACCATGAAATTGGCATTCACCTTCAAACATACGTCACCTTTCTCGTTAACGAAAGTGAGATTATGTAAAACAATTCTGGGAAATTTAATTATTCAATTTCACGTTTTTTTTTTAATTTAAAAACATTATCGAATGAAAGTTGTACACTAAATGTTTTACTCTACTTAGTATTTACATGTTACAAATTTTTAGCTTATGTTAAATTGTTGTTATTACGAGAGCAAGTTAAATTAGGGAATTTCAATGGCGGGACGCATTAAAATGGTTATTTAAAATGACTAATATTAATATAATAATATATAATAAATATTAAAATAACTAATATTAAGTACAAGAAATTTAAAAAATATACTACTTTATGTTTTGGTCAAGACCAGAAAGTAAATTGGGAACATAACTAATCTTTTTATTTTTTAGAAATAACAAAGTTATAAAACAGACAGAAACAAGAAAAATCCCTAACCACAAAATATATTAATAAATTCTATATACGTATTCCGGCATCTAAGTCGCCATCTTCAATAGAATAAGCTGAAAATTAAAATAATGCTAAACGTAGCATCTTTGGTTGAGGTAAAAACCTTTGAAGATATGCTCTTCACCAAATCACCAATAGGATAACACTTGGGCGTTATCCCACTGGCGATAATTCTATATACGAAATACGTAATATTCGGAATTTACAGTTGTTCCCCTAGGAACGAACTCTGATTGCACTATGCCTTCACTATAAAAACGCAATGAGTGACCTTAACGTTCGACTTTGACTAACGTGCCTTTTTAGGGCGAGGATAGCCACTTGTCTTCCATTGGAAACTCTGAATTTTTCTTTCAGGGTCATAGCCATACATCCAACATTTATCTCCAGTTATAATTTTTACTATAAGTACGGATCTGGATCAAGACGATCCTTCAATTCCGTGTAAACTGACCCACGATATCCCTTCTGTTCGTCAGTCAAAAGTCGGGGAAAAAATTTCGTTCTCAATCGTCTTGTTTGCAAATTATTAGTTAAAATGCTTTGCACGGAACCATACGAGGTCTTCAGTTTTCGAAAAGCTATCGAATAGGTAATTGCCTGTTTGAGCGAACCATTTTTGCGACTTTTTGCACGTTTTCGTCTGTTTGTTTTAGGTCGAAGGACGTTGCTTGTCTTCATTTCCGCTTTTAAATGGCGCATACCACTTGTAAACAGTCAGAGTCAGTACATTATAGCCGTACACTGATTTTAACATTTCATGGGTTTGGCACTTTCTTGACATTTGTTTTCAGAAAGTCATCATGAATCGTTACACAGGTAAACGACGTTTACAAATCGTTCAAATTTATTACGCAAATCATCGATCAGTTCATGAAACTTATAGAGCACTTCGTGAATTTTACGGTGTTCCTAATCGAGCAACTGCACGCGCTATTGGTCGAATTACACTGGCCTACAACCATTTTGGTGCTGGAGATTTTAGACCCGATTTTAAGTATGTCTTACATGGCGATATCAAAAATGTTACCCGTTTTCTTCTGTCAGCTCTAGTTCCCGAGAAAAAAAAAACAATTCACGAAAAAATATATATTTTATTGACATTAAACATCAAGAAATTGTCTTTTGAGTGATTTTCTAGAATGAAACTGACTCGGGCAATCTCGCATGATTCCCCAGCAATAGTCAGCCATCATATGACTGTCCCACCTTCCTTGGTATCTATTCTCCATTGTTTTTAGGTGTTGGTGGAAACGTTCCCCTTGTTCTTCGCTTAGATCTCCTAAATTGTGTTGGAAATGATGTAGATGACTATTGAGATAGTGTAATTTTATACTCATATTACAGCCTAAATCTTTGAATCGCACCAGCATTTCGTTCTACATAGTTGTCAGCCTTATGATTTCCGAGGAAATTTTGTGCAACTGCTACAAAAGATTGCCAGGCAAGCCTCTCCACATCATTCATACAAGTCTCAAAATTAGTTGTGTCTTTCATCAATTTACGTATTTGAGGTCCATCAAAGATACCTGCTTTTAGTTTTTCAGTACTTAAACCAGGAAATTTGTGAGAAATAAACTGGAAACATTGACCATTTCTATCGAGAGCCTTAACAAATTGAGAGACGCCATTCATTGAGCTGATAGATTGTTAAACCCATGAAAGCCAGCAAACCACTCACATCACAGCAATACACAAAATTTTCATCAGATGAAAAAAACTTCAATAACTTTCCCTCTCTCGTGCGATATGTAGACACTCGAACATCTGAGGAAAGACAATTTTTTTCTTTTAATCTTGACGCTAGTAACTCAGCACGTTCCTTCGAAAGATCTAAGTCTCTGATGAGGTCACTAAGCTCATTCTGCGAAAATGGCTTAGGATCTGATGTTATTCCGCAGTATTGAAAGTCATCATCTACTTGGGAAGAAATAGGTATTTCAGCTTCATCCTCCTGAGATTGCTGCACTACCTGGTGAAAAGTTGGTATTGGAACATTTTCTGAATGAGGAACAGGTCTTTGTACTGAATAAATATTGGGGTATTTCCATTTATGGCGATTGTTTTTGTTGATGCCCACTATATTAATCATACAAAAGTAACAGTCGTCATAATGATTTTTTTGTTCTCGCCATATCATAGGCACTCCAAACTTCAAAGACTTACGTTTCCCTCTCTCCCATTGTCGCAAATGTTCAACGCATATTTTACAAACACTAGGAGGCACCCACACTTTATCTTGGTGTAGAATTGCAATACCGAAGTAAGCAAAATACAAACGACGCACTGTGTTTGTAATCGATTTACGCTGATTTTTCAGTATGTATTCACCACAAACGTAACAAAATATATCAGGATCGTTAACACAACGTCTGGACGTACTAGCCATAATGAAATAGTAACACAAACTTTATCGATGATATTGTAATAATGACTAGTTACAAACAAGACCATAACAAGACCGACAACAATTCACAATGAGGGTAGTAGGTAAACTAGAGCTGATGAGTTAAAATGACGTATGTCAATATACTGTACATTACCTACTTTATCGACTATTCAAACAAACAGAGATGCACCAAAAAAAATTTTTTTTTTGTAGGCCTGTGTTATTTAAAGATTCGAGCGTAATTTATCTCTTATTTGAAGTGTAAGTGCCAGTAAGCTAAAGGAATGCCAGAAGTGAAGCCAATATACTGCTACATTGAAGTATTACAAATAAAGAAATTATAATACAATTCCATAAACTTTGGAACTATAATTAAATTTTTCATTAAATAAAACTAGTAAAGTAAGCCGAATTCGCAATTTTTTTTCAAATTAGATTCACTTTATGATATATAACAACTGAAAATTATTTAGATTCATAGCTAATTTTAAATTCAGAAACTCGAAAAGCAACCACCATGTTAGTTATAGAACTGCTTATATTTAAAAAGTAAAATCATTTCATTACTTAAAATTTAGACTATTTTAAGATTTTTGTATCTGATTGACGTCATTGCATTCCTAATAAACATATGATACTCACACATATACTTGTATATAATCTACATTCGTCTATATTATGTTCACACACGCATATGTCATATATTTATATTCTGTTATAATTCCATTCAATTTAAGCTTCACGAGCAATTACATAACGCGCGCTAATGTAAATCGTATCACATTATTTAAACAAATTCAGCGTCACCTAACTTATCAGTGACATTCACACGTAGGCCATAAAGTGATAACAAAGTATTAGGTAAATCTGTACTAAACTTATCTCTAAAAGGTACTGACAAGGTTTCGAAGAAATACTCACGATTAATTATAGCAAGGATGGATTGAACGAAGTAATTGAGAACCTTGAATTTGTTTTTGGATTATCGTTAATTTCGATGGAAGTCTTATAACCAACCCGAGCTTTCTATTTTGGTACTTTGTAAATTTTCTCGTGGTTATCGACGATTTCGCGTTTTATTATGTAAGATTTTTGTTTTGGGTGTTCGCTACTAACAGTAAACCTCGTGGTCCTCGTGTTAATATAATAAACACGCGCGTTTGTTTTATGTCTAAATCAAAACGGTGTTTACAATTAAAATACAGATGTTTAAAAAAACAACTATCTAAAATAGTTGCACTAAGAAATCTAAATTTATATAGCATGTGAAACCTTGTTGGTTTGTTATAAGTAAACGACTGACTTTTAATGATGGATTAGATAATAGATAATACAGTGCGTGTTCAGAACCTCACAAGAGGGGAAGTTATAGAGTAAAATAACGCCTAAGCAAAACGCTTTTTTGGTGGAGGCGCAAAAAAGATAAAATTTGTTACTAACTAGAATAAAATCCTACCTTACTTAAAATTAAGTGTTATACGTCTATTTTCCTTTGCAAACTCATCTATGACGTCATCATAAAAACATTTTGGCGAGAATATTCTTGCAATAATTGTTTTTCAATTGATATTAATCCCAAAGCAGAAAGTCTTTCTTGCTCTGTAGAATTACTAACAAATTTTTTATATTCGTTTAAGCGCAGAAAAAGAACGTTCTCTAGACGCACTTGTGACGGTGATAGTGTCAGTGACGCGCCGTCCATATGGGCAAGGTCGTGCAGCGCACAACGGCGCCAAGGCCTTAAAGGCGCCTACGGCCACTTGTGATAAGTTAAATTTCAAAAATATTAAAAACATTTTTTGAAAGTTTACAACAAATTTACATAAAACAATTATTACAATTATTTTAGCATTGATCGCAATAATTTTATTGTTACTTCAAAGAGTGTACTTGATATTTGCATCTACACTGTTTTTTGTATAAATTTAACTTAATTAATATTATTTAATAATTAAAAAGGTGAAAGGGGTATCTTAAGCATTTTAATAGAAGCTAATAATCATACTGTAACATTACAATAAATAACTTAACCCACTCATTCCCAAACATTACAATTGCATTACGTCTATTGTTAACTATACCAATTTCTGTAGCTACAGCCGAAAGATCATTTTCTAAATTAAAGTTAATTAAGGATTACTTACGATCTAGAATGGGCCAGGAGCGGCTAGAAAATCTTGCTATCATTTCTATAGAGTCTGACTTTTTAAAGCAGCTGAATATTGAAAATCTTATTAATGAATTTGCCAAAAGTAAAGCTAGAAAAGTCCAATTTCTATAAGACATTTCCGTTGTTTTCCTTCACGTTTATCTATTTAAAAACACGGGCACTCTAAAAATATTTTATTTGACCTTTTGTTTTTTAATAATTTGGAATACTGTTTTTTATTTTGTTACTGTTGTTTCAGTGTGCAATAAAAATTTTAATAATATTTTTTTGTATGTGAACCTATTGTTTGCCTCAAATAAAAAATACCTACCAGTACTAACAAGTCTAAAGAGTTCGTCATAAATTTCAATGTTGAACTGTGGGAGAGTGGCTGGTAATGTTGGCTCAATACATATAGGGTAAAGGCGCCTATCAGTATTTCGCACGACGGCGCCGAAGATACTTGGCGCGTTACTGGTTAGTGTTAATTAATTAATGCAAGAATGTTAAAATATTGAAGATAATTATGTTTAAGTAACTCAAAGGCCCCCTCAGAATTCACACAACCACTCTGTCATAGTAAAATTAGTCATCCAAGCCTTGTTATTTGAATACCAATGGACCGGAAGAAGAGCAATGTTAAGATTTTTAAATGCCCGAGGACGTGCTGATTTTCCGATAACCAACAGTTTTTCATTCTCCCCTGCCATATTCAAACAATGCATTATAGTTAATCTTTCATTCGATAACTTGCCGCCCACACATTTTTCGCCTCTTAATGCCATTTTCTTTGTTGGTAGTAACCGAAAAAATAACCCTGTATCGTCCAAATTATAAATATCGCAAGGTTTGTACTCTTTAATTATTAACGGTAACCTGTTTATGAAAGCTTCAACATCTTCTTGATTTGAGCTAGCGGCTTCGCCAGATATCATGCGATAATAAATATTATGTCGCTTTTTGAATTTTTCTAGCCATCCAGTAGAAGCCGAAAAATTACAATTGCCTAATTTCTCAGCAATTACCTTAGCTTTATACTTAATTAGTACCCCTGATAAAGGTATATTCTTATTTCCAGCTTGCACAAACCATTCATATGTTAACTGGTCTATTCTGAGGTCTTCAGTTTAAAAAAATCGCCTTTTAATTCCAATGTTGTCATTTGTTTGCCACTGTTTTAGATATTCATCTTTTTTTGTTATTATTTGGGCGGCTTGTGTTTTGACAATATTAAATTTTCTGGCTAATTCACGTGAACTGAGCTTGTTTTTATTATTATATTCTATGATCGCAATCTTTTATTTCAACGTTAAAGTATTCCTTACAATTTAAAACTTACATTTTCTACAGAGAATGTAATAAATATGTAATCCAAATACATATTGCAGACAACACACCCAGAGGACGTTGACTTGCGAAATTAACAAATATCTATACTGTTCAAATGATTATCATCGACGAATGCAGGGGATTTCCTGGAGCAGAATTATTATGTTTTGATTCTCGCGCCCGCTTAATGGAAACTTTGTGGTCAAAAAGCAGCTAAATAACTATCGGCGCCCGTTCAAGGGAATATCCGCATAAGAGAAACCAATTTATTAGGAATACCCTACTTATAAATTCGGGACCGGATAAAATGTCCGCTTAAGGGAAGTGCCCGGCTAATAGAAGTGCCCGTTAAAGGAAGTTTCACTATATATATATATATATATATAGTAAACCTAATCAGTAGGCGATTAAAGGTCTGTATATTACTTCAAAATATATGTATTTAAAAAACTCTACATGTTTCGGCTATATACGCCTTTTTCAAGAGCTCTTGAAAAAGGCGTATATAGCCGAAACATGTAGAGTTTTTTAAATACATATATTTTGAAGTAATATACAGACCTTTAATCGCCTACTGATTAGGTTTACCATATCATACCAAGGTCACGAAGTTATTATATATATATATATATATATATATATATATATATATATATATATAATCTAAAAAAAATCGTAATTTAATTCATACTACTTATCTGGCTTATGGCATTAATATAGTTGCCAAAGAAATCAGAAATCAATTTCCTCTTGTGAATAAATTAATTTCTAATGTAAAAATATCAAGTTTCATAAGGCACTCGTTCTTTAGAAAACTCCTGCCACAGAAGGCCTTATGAAACGACTTTTTTATACTATTTTTTAAATTTTGCATTTTTTACATTAATAAATTAAAATTATTTAATTTGAAAGTTCAGAATTTCATTTTTATTTAAAATATGCAGTTGAACACACTGATACTTGACATTTTCAAATTTGATGTATTGCTATCCTCGAAATATTACTTATTAATTTTTGTTAACATTACTTGTTGATATTTTATTTAAAAATATAAACATGGGTGACATAGAAACTAATATGCCTTGTTGTCAATTGTATACAATATATGTACTTTGTTTGTGTACCATTTTTCTTTTCTACGTATATCATTTCTGTCAAATGTACTTAAATTCTTAAAATCAAATGACAGCAATGATATTTATTTTTTTGTATTCGAACAACGCCAACATTGAAAAATGAAAAAAAAAGCTTATCGAAATGAAGCTCATTTCGATACTGTTTTGGGTTTCATAATGAGTTCATTACGAACGCAAAATAGAAAAAAATCTTTTTAAAGCGCCATTGTGGGTTCAGTTGTACGAACAATTTTTCCCGGTTTACAATTACCTCCACAACCAGTAATCACTAAGTGAGGAACATAGCCAAATGCTGCAATTTTTTATTCTAAAAATTTTGTTTTAGAGTTCTCTGATGATTCAGATGCTATAAAAAGGCAAAGAGTCTTCAAAAAATAATGTAATACCAAATCAAATGGTATTTATTGCAACAAATTTTTCTATAGTAGCAGAAACAATTTTGAAATTAGAAACAAGAGAACTGCTTTTGACTGAATCTGTAAATTCAATAAACAAATGCTATAACGCATTGTTAATTATTACAGAAACTGGAGAAGTAATTTCTAAAAAGCTAAAGTCAGTATAAGAAAAAAAAACAAGGATTTATAATTCCTTCAGAAGTTTCTAATATTTTGAAAGGGGAAGTTGTATATGATATTGAATTACATTGCCTTACATTGTAAGCGATTTCAAAAATGTTCCAATTACTTCCATCGATTTTGAACGATCTTCTTCCACATTCAAACACTTGCTAGACGACAGAAAATAGAAAATGTTGAAAATCATGTAATTGTTAACTTTTTTAATAATACCTAATTGTAATAACTGGATTGATCATACACCGTAGATCATAAGTAAATAGATGTACTTATTGTTAGATATTATTAATTATTAATAGTTACAAAATATTAGTAAGTATATATTTTTGAATAGCATTCATAATGTCTAATAATATTTTAAATTTTTATAAACTTATCGTTGCATATTTTTCTATATTAGAACATATTTATCAATATTTTGTGTATATTTTTGTCAAAATATGTGCATTTTTGCTATTTTTACATGCATATAATCCGAGCTTTAGGCTAGTCGTATACTGACACACAGGGCAGTTCAGGATAGTACGGAGCAATTCAGCATAGGACAGACAAACGCAGGACAATTTATATGATGCGTATATTGGAAGACAGGACAGGAAGTGTTTTCAATTGATGTTAAATTGGCGCACGATTATTCGCTATTTATTGTAGATAGGAAAAATGTCTTCTCAATCAGATTCAAAGATTTCAGATCCTGAAATTGAAAATTTAATACTACATTTTAACCAATCCAAACGGAAACGCTCCATTTATCAAAATGATTATTTAAAAAAGACGTGCTTCACATGGAGAATTTATTCTAACACATGAACTATCTAATTACACAGTTTAAAAATTACTTCAGACTAAACAGGCAACAATTTGATGAAGTTCAAATATACGTTAGAAAAATATGCTCCTTGCAATACTGTGTCATATGTGCTACAGTATACCCATTTCTGTGGGTATTCGTCTCCATAGGTCACAAAAATGCACATATGAAACTGTGTCAAACTCGCACGTGTAAACATCTAACTGCCTGGACGCACCTATCTCACCAGTACACGGGGAATTAAGAATATATATACTATAAAAATATGTCCTGAATTGTACTGCGTCACTTGTGTCGACTGTTTCAGTATACACTCAGCGTTAGTCATCAATATAGCGTCCCATGTCCATACCAAAATTAATGATAATTATCATTAATTTTGGTATGGAAGAGTTTATTCTAGAATTACTGTGTACGTTTGGTATTTTTGTGGTTTCGATTTTTTTGGGAGTAGATTTTCACTATTGAGTGTGTCTGAATTTATTGTAGTGATGGAAGGGAAAATTGAAATTAACAGGTTGGAACGTGACGAGTTGAGTGACGAGTAGAGATGGCAAATTCGACACACATGCTAGCAGCGTACGAATGCAATTTAATTTAAGTTATAAGAAAAAAATTATAAAACGTGCACAAACATTGCATACTAATTTGCAATTCAAAGTTTCTTTCATTCGCACGGCTAGCTCCCGGTATGAAATCCGATAACGTCCGAAATATATCCGGCTGTGTATGTGGCATCATATGGCCTATATGTTGTAAAAACATAATGTTAAAACATGCTTCTTTTAACTTGTTGTTTTTAACAAGGTGAGCCATTTTTTCTACTTTCTAAGAGACGAAAGTTATAGGCCATTCTCGCGAGAAACATACCTATAGCCCATCGGCTGTTACAACTAGCCGTCTTTTATCTTATGACGATGCAAGGCGATTATTGTTTTTTGGCATTTTTTTTATAGTTTTCGGGCAAAATTTTGGAGGCGTTTTACTTTCTGGCTATCCTTCGTATACTAACATAGATAACTTTGACACCAAATTTATTTCAAGGCTCTCCATATTTAATGGAGCTAAAGACTATTTTATTAAGACTTTACTTCGCCAATGCAAATGTTGTCTGGTAATAAGAACGTAGTACATTTTAAGCTTTTGAACTAATATTTTTATAATAAATTAACATACGAACGAAATTGTTTGATTTATATTTTGTTTGACACAAACATATTACACGTTAACATGATCTTGACCACAATTAGTACCTGTATCACAGTTACATAAGTGTATACACGTTTAAATAATAACAAATACGCAAATAATTTGTTTATTTAAAATGAAATTTGATATTTACACCCTTCTTTTTCTCTTTTTTCAGAGTAATGTACTAAAATACGAAACACAGAACACAGAAATATTAAAAAATCCACAAATATGGTTCAAGGTGTTTTGAGAATATACGGTAATACCACAAAAAATAACTTCCGACTGATATTTTTGGAAAAATCTGGTTCAACGACTTGCTCAAGATGTAAAGTAACGCTCTCAAATGGATCCAATAGATGGCTGTCCACTCATATATCGCGAAGACTTCTACAAAAAGAGGCACCTAAAGAAAAGGAAATCCAAGGAATCCCCTATAAAAAGTTAACTATTGGCGTCCCGAAAGAAGTATGGAAAAACGAAAGAAGGTTGGTTTTAATATCGTTATTATAATGATTATAAAGTAAAAATAGCATAGAATATATTATACAACAATTCTGACCATGAACCCCCAAATATAACTGCATAATAGAGAAATTACGAATTTAACTTTGATAGCCTGAATTGTAAATGGTGACCTAAAAATTAAATATATATATGTATATATATATAACATTTTGATATTTTAAAGGGTACTATTGAAATTATAACCTTTATTTTAAAATACAAAACACACTTTTGGTGAACCTGATGGAAATATTAGATTATTTATATATAAGTTATTAAAGCAATCTTATCCCAATATGCTACACGTTACCTGCGCAGCACATGCACTACACAGAGTATGTGAATACATCAGGGGTCATTTTCCAAATGTTGATAAGTTAGTTTCATCATTTAAAAAGATATTTCTCAAAACTGAGACAAAAAGTTGATGCCATTATGCCATATTTAGCAGAAATCCATATTTGAATATATTATCTCAATTCTGCACAGAGCCGATTGAAAAATCTGTATATTCGAAGTATGGTGCACTTTTGCAACATTTTAATCACGCGCACATCACCAATTTTGATGTGGAACAGACACTTTCTATTTTTAAAGACGTTTTAACATCTAAAAGAACTAATTTAACACAGGAACACCTTGAACAAATTTTAGTTGTTCATAGTAATGTTTTACACTTTCAATGTTTCACAGAAAATACATAGTTTTGAGTTTTGTTCTTTGTAAATTATTATTATTCAAAATTCAATACGCAATTCGGTTGTCAGCATTACTTCTGTTTCAGCAGTAGTTGCTGCCGGTTACCAAACCGTTTATTACATTCACTCTGTTGTACATTGACAGATACATATTAACTGCATGTGAAGGTATGTGCCACTTATGTAGCTAACCACACGTATAAAATTGTTCGAAACTCACGGGTCGCTTACAGGAACAAACCTATTGCGAATACAATCATCAATCGCTCGATTCCGCTCTGTGATTATAAGAAACATATTATTCTGAAAAATCAATTAAACAAAAGGTTTAGGAAAGTATAGAAATAGATATATATGTGAAAAAAGAATAAATTATTTGCTTATCGTGTACGATAATATATAAAATACTAGTTTAGTTAGTAGAAACATACACAGATTTTAAGGTTACAATATACATAATACATACTTACTGTCAATTTATTGTTCACTGAATATTTTGATTTGCACAATTTAAAAAGAAAATAACTTCCTGGATATTTAAAACTCATTATTATTTTTTTATTCTAATAGAAAACTCATATATAAAATACATTTGAAGAAATATATAAATAAATATACTGATATCTAAGTGTGATTAGTGATTATACGGCAGACTATGTGCCCACACTGTCAAATTTAATAATAATATGTTTATATACTGAGAAGGATTGTTCGACGTTGAGAGATGTTATATTTGCATAGTTAAAGTGCTCTTTGTATCTGTACAATGGATCTTCAGTATTGGTAAAACGTTGCCCTAATTTTGTAAAATCTACATTTTTATCTAATACACCTTATGTGTATTATTAAATTTAACAGTGTGGGGCACATAGTCTGCCGTCTTTAGATTATCGATAACTAAATCTATGAGTGAATTACAGTATCGATTATTGGAATAGTGCAGGGTTATAGAAAATTTAAAATTAAATTTGAATAAAATATACTATTTCCATTGAAACTATTAAAGAATATTCTGCCTGGCCGTGACATACAAATATAATAAATAAAAGATCCTAATAATAGTATAAAACCCACTTACTATTATTAGTGATCAAGGAAATAAGGAAATCTTTCAAAATTTAATAGCAAGGATTTAAAATTTTCAATATATCATATGTTCTAGTCTGAGGTAGTGTTAAATTGTATTTAAGCTACTCTATCTATGCGTATATTTTACTCAGGGCGTAAAAATAGTTACCAATTTATTTATTGCTATTTATTTTAATTTTCATAATAATAAAAATGGGTCACAATTATTCTACTTTGTATTAAACCTTTCGCGGACCCTCCGACGTTGTCCACGTGTCCCCAAATTAATATTAATTTGCCACAGGAACCACTATTATACACCCATAAAGCATAAAAATTAAATCGATTTCGACAAAACTTTCTCTTTTTAACTTACTAGGGTTGCCTTAACTCCAGTAGTTGCAGCTACATTAATAAAAAAAGGGTTCGCAGTAAACGTAGAGGACAGTGCCGGTTTACAAGCTATGTTTCGAAATGAAGATTACGAGAAGGCAGGCGCAAAAATCGTCAACACTAAAGATGCTTTCAATTCAGGCAAGACATCCTTCTTATTATGTTTGAATTTCACAATTCAATTTGCAATTAAATATTTCAGATATTATACTCAAAGTTAGGCAACCGATAGACTCGGAAGTAATAAATCTTAAAGAAAATAGTACGCTTATTTCATTCCTGTATCCTGCACAAAATAAATCACTTATAGATCAATTAGCCCAAAGGAAAATAAACGCATTCGGTAAGGATTTTAACACTTTAGATCTATCCGAGGTCAATTACAATAATAATTAATTATTATTCGTAGCCATGGATTGCATTCCCCGAATTTCTAGAGCGCAAGTTTTCGATGCATTAAGTTCGATGGCTAATGTATCCGGTTATAGAGCAGTTATAGAAGCTGCCAACCATTTTCCAAGATTCTTTTCTGGTAAGTTCATAATATTATTTTAATATACTCGTTATATAATATATCAATCATGTTATTAGAAAAAAATTGTGAAATAAATAAATATTTGCTTATAGGTCAGATTACAGCAGCTGGAAAAGTTCCCCCAGCAAAAATTCTTGTCATAGGTGGTGGTGTCGCCGGTTTGGCTGCCGCAGGTCAAGCAAAAAGCATGGGGGCCATAGTTAGAGCTTTCGATACACGTTCAGTTGTTAAAGAACAAATAGAATCGATGGGTGCAGAATTTTTGACCATCGATATCAAAGAAGAAGGTGCAGCAGAAGGTGGTTACAGTAAGGAAATGTCACAACAATTTGTGGACGCCGAACACGCTTTGTTTGCAAAACAAGCTAAAGAAGTAGACGTTATAATCTCAACAGCACTTATACCTGGAAAAAAGGCTCCACTCCTTATACTCAAGGTATTTCAAAATAGCAGCAGAAACTATTGTTAATAGCAAAACATTTCAGATTTATTCTTACATTTCATTGTATAAGATAAATGCGCAATTAACCCATTTACGGCCAAGGTGTATATTAAACGAAAACTTTACAAAAAAGTATTGTTTATTACTAAAAACATATTTAAAAAAAACGATTTGATACATATCAGCTCGAAAAAAAAATTGCGTATATGAAAAAAAAGATGGTGCGTGTATGCACCGTTGGCCGAACACATGTTCATATTTTCTTGTGGTAATCTTCAAAACATTTTAAATGTAGATATGTTTTGCACTTTACACAAATATGTAAATTGTGTGACTTTTGCATAGTTTGCAACGACGTCTAGCTTTATCGGCATGCATCGAGATTACATGACCAATGTTATCAAGACGAACTTCATCAGGAATGGAGCTTCCAACTGCTTGATTAATTTTCCTGTTTCGATTGTCATCTTCTGCCTTCATCAAGCGTACTGCAATGTAAGATTTGAATTCCAGTTGCGTCATTTGGGTTTCATTCGCTATGTTGTATATTTTCCAGGCGTTAACAATAGTGCTGTCTAGCAAATTTATAAATAACGGCCACCACCACTTTTTGCCACGCACATTTATTCTATAGTTAGAAACGCCATTGTCGTGCAAATCCACGCCGCCCATATATTTATTATATTGTGCGATCATATTTGGCTGAGAAATCATCACTTCCTTTCGCTCTTTTCGGTCGTATCTTTTAACAGTGCATAAAGGTCGTAGTGTAAAAGTATTACTAATAATAGTTACCACTGAATTATCGTTCAACCTGTTCAAAGATATGTTGGTTTCTTCGTCAAATACAGAATCAAAACTTCCTCGTTGTTTCTTGGAAATGCTTTTTACGTTTTCTAATGGACAATTAGCCGTTCGGTTGTCTCTTATGGTGCCTGTAGCATAAAAGCCTTTCTGACTCAAAAACTTCAATAACTTAAACGACGAGAAAAAGTTATCAAAGTAAAGGCAATGCTTTTGTGGACTTTTCACAATTGTGAGCAAGTCAACAATAACCTGGCCTCCTAAACCAAGTTCTGATTTACTATTTGATGCATTCGCCCCTCCATATGGAATGAACTGAAATAAATATCCATCGGCAGAAGTTAGGCACCAAATCTTAAAGCCAAATCGCAAGGGCTTTCCTTTTATGAACATTTTACAGGAATGTTTCCCAAAATAGGGCACCATTTGTTCGTCAATAGATAGATCGTGAGCAAATACGCCAAACTGCATGTACCTTTTGTTCATTATGTTGAAAATCGGGCGAAGTTTTGAGAATTTGTCATTTTTGTCTAACTGAGCATTATCAGATAAATGCAAATTACGTTTTATACTTCGAAATCTATTGCGAGGCATACATTTTCGAACTATGACCAAACCTTTATCTTCGTCGGTAGACCAGTACATATCAGTCTGAGGCAGTGTATGGTAACCGGAAAGCAGCAATATTCCTAGGAACCGTTTTAGGTCTGTTATACCAAATTGAAAATCATGACGATTATTGTCATAAGAATATATATATATATATATATATAAGATAAAACTTCTTCGTCAAAAAAGAGATAAAATAATTCCAACGGAGATTTGCCACATAAATTATTTTTTATATCTTCTCTTCCAGTATTGTCAAAAACAGGTAAGTTTGCGTAAGTTGTCTCGCCTTTTTTCCAAACAGGCGCCGATACTTTTTGTCTTAAAAGTTTTTGTCTTTTTACATCTAACGTCTCATCGTCAGAATCAATAGGACCTTCATTAGTGGTATCATTATGATTTTGTATCTCAAATAAACCAGAAATTTCTTGCTCATTTGGACGAACCTGTTCAATTACCACATTATCATCAATATCTTCCTCATCGGTCAATTCATCAACTTCCGGCGGAATATACACTACATCAATATTATCTAAAAATATTCACCTTTACTATGTTATGGGGTACACTACCTACAAATTTTACGTACCATTTCTATTTTCTAACTCATTTACTATTTCGTCTAACGCGGCCTCCAATTCCCGTTGAGTTAGGTAAACCGGCATTTTTTTTGTTTACCGTAAGTCTATTTGCGTCTATATACTGCAGAGGAACGTTAAAGACTGAATGCATCTGGTTATGAATCTAAAACATAAACAAGTCTAAACTTGTATTTTCTTGAAAAATGCATGCGCAATATGAATTCAGCCAATGGTGCGTTTACGCACCAAGTAATCTACTGTCATCTTTTCTAAACAAACTAATAACAAACATTTAAACTAATGTTTTAGTATTATAGTATTGACATTTAGAATTTAGAATGTTTACTCTAAAAACTTAAAATAAAAACTAACAACAATTTATAGAAATTTACTTCGGGGATTGGTGAAAACTGAAAATTGTCTATTTTTAATAATTGCTATCTCAATAAGTTATAGTCTTAGAAAAAAATAGATTGATGCTAAATTTAACTCAATATATTAGTTTAGTTATCATACAAAATTAAAAATCTGCATCTAAACAATTAGGGGAAAAAAAAATTGTAATCAGTGGTGCGTAAACGCACCACTGGCCGTAAATGGGTTATAGAACGCATTTAATTTATCTTCAAACACGAAAAATTATTTTAAAGCTAAATGAATAAAACAATTGACAACAATTTTTGACATATTGAGTGCGACACAGAAGCACACATTATTTTCAAAATATACGCATCACAATGATAACATTAAAGTAAATTTATCAAGTACATCATCTAATAAATACATGATTTATTTGACAATGCTAAAGATCCAAGAAATATTATTGACAAAAATCAGTTATGCCAATATATATTGTCTCAATTAATGAGTATAGTATTTTTCACAATCTAAGAAAATGACTTTATGCCGTGCAAATACTTTAATAAGGCACCATGCGGCGAGGAGGGTCTAGGCAAATACAAACGCTGATTATAATATCGGCATGGAAGCCAGAGGAGTATTAACTAATTCTTATTCTGTACGACTATCAATAAGTGTTCCTTATGTTTATTTTCATAAAATAGAAATTGGATAGATTTTATTTTATATAATAATTTGTTTAATTAATAATTATAATTAATTAATTAAATTAAAAATTTAGATGAGAAGCATGTAAAAATTAAAAAAAATATTATATAGTCAATATATTGTTTTATTGGTTGGAAATCAAAACCGAAATAATAATTCATATAGATATACATACAGTGAGGTCCTAAAGTAGCGGATAAATTCATTTTCTACGTAATTAATAATACAAAAGGAAAATCCTGAAACAGGTCAATTTTTATATATGAAACTACACTTTTTGAATAAAATTATCTATGTGCCCCTTCAACTCCCTCGAAGTAATAACCACCCCTTTAAAAAATTTAAATGAAAAGGGGTAGCGTGTGTTACTGCGTTTAAAAGGGATTTTAATTCTCTATTCAGGAGTATATGCCTTATTGATTTTTGGACGTCGATAATAGGAAAAATCAATGTTAAATTGTTTAAATTGTATAATTAATTATGTCGCAGAACGAAATAAATTTTAAAATATTTAACATTATTTACAATAACTAAAAATAGTTTAAATCATATGCTCAAACTGGAGTCCGTTCATTTCTTGACAAACAAATAGACGATGTTGGAATTCTTCCAAAACGTTTTGCAACATTTCAGCGCTGATTTGATTAATTTCATGCATTATTCGGTTTTTTAAATCATTAATGTTGATTGGTTTATTGGAGTAAATTTTTGATTTTAAATAACCCCACAAAAAATAATCCAGTGGAGTCATATCGGGAGAACGGGCTGGCCATTCAATTTCACCACGTCTACCGATCCACCGATGCGGAAAAACTTGATTAAGGTAAGCTCGTACTACTGCTGCATAATGTGGTGTAGCTCCATCTTGTTGAAACCATATGTTTCTATTAATTTCTGTGGGGTTAACAGTATCAGGAAAAAGTCTTCTTAATTCAGGTATTAAAAATGTTTGTAAAAACTCCAAGTAAATCGCCCCAGTTAATGTCCCCTCAAAAAAATATGGTCCAATAATTCTGTTATTTATTATGCCAGCCCAAACGTTCACTTTAATAGGATACTGAGTATGACCTTCCCTCATCCAGTGCGGATTTTGTTTACTCCAATACCGACAATTTTGCTTGTTGACTGTTCCATGTAGGGTAAACGTTGCCTCGTCAGAAAAAAGAATGTTTTTGGGAAACATCGGATCCTGTTGACATCTATTTGTAACAATTTCACTAAATTGTAATCGACGATCAGGATCATCGTCATTTAATTCCTACACCATTTGAATTTTATACGGATGGTATTTTTCTTTTTTCAAAACACGCAAGACAGACGATTTACTTACATCGCAATCACCGGCTACTTCTCTTGTAGGTTTATGTGGGTTTTCCTCAACATGTAATAATACATCCAATTTTTTTTCGTCATTCAGTTTTGATTTACCAGATTTTGGAAGATCTTTGACAGTTCCTAATTGACGGAATTTTTGTTCGACTCTACTCACCGTAGACTGGGAAATGTGACGGTCAGGATACTTATCATTAAATATTCTGCATACTTCAGAATGCGTTCGTGTTTTATCACCCACTCCAATTAATATTAATACGTCAATTCTTTGGGTCTCGGAAAGGCTCATTGTTGAACAATTTAAAAATCTCTAAAAAACCGTTTAATACCTAACAATTGTTAACGACGTCTAATGAACTAAAACAAATTTGAGAAGTAAATGTCATAAAAAGAAACAAATTTACTTTTTTGACATAAAGGTAACTAATAGACTAGTCACTCGTGACAGGTATTTGGCTCTACGCCTACTTGTTTGTATGTCATAAAATTACTCTTTTCTTGATTATCGACGTCCAAAAATCAAAAAGGCATATACTGCTGAATAGAGAATTAAAATCCCTTATAAAAGCAGTAACACACGCTACCCCTTTTCATTTAAATTTTTTAAAGGGGTAGTTATTACTTCGAGGGGGTTGAAGGGGCACATAGATAATTTTATTCAAAAAGTGTAGTTTCATATATAAAAATTGACCTGTTTCAGGATTTTCCTTTTGTATTAATAATTACGTAGAAAATGAATTTATCCGTTACTTTAGGACCTCACTGTATATACTTTAATCTTCTCCGGAATTCTCAACACTCGTTTTATCACTATCACTTAAATTCTTGATTAGTAATACGTGTATTTTGGTAATATTCATTTTCTATACTAGCTGTATGCCGAATACATTGTCTCCAGTCTTCTGGTGTGATATTCCGAGTAGCTTCCCGAATAAGATTTAACGTACTTTCGCTAAATTTTGAATTAACGATATTGCGACGCATATTTTTCTTAAGTTGACTCCGGATTAACTCCATTGGATTAAATATACAATACTATGGCGGTAATCGCAAAACTGTGTGTCCCGCGCTGGCAGCCATGTTATCCACATGATATTGCTTTCCAAATGTCTTTGTATGTAATACTTCTAACTATTATGCTTTTGTATAACTGTCTTCGTAATATAAATCGTTTAGTTCCAAAAATCGGGCTATTTCTGGTTTTGTGGCGCTCAATCCTGATATTTTACTGGCCTGTCGTGAATGATAACGAGTGTTGCCCATAACAATAACACTCCCCGCGGGCAAGACAGGCAATAATTTCTTCTGGAACCACTCTTCAAATAATTTTGATATTATGTCTTCGTGGTACTCAAGAGGATATGATTTGATATTTTTGTTGATAACATTTCTCCAATCCATCCATTTCCCGAACTCAAATCATCTCATCTTGACTACCACGAAGACATGACATCAGAATTACTTGAAGAGTGGTTTCAGAAAAAATTATTGCCTGTCTTGCCCGCGAGGAGTGTCATTGTTATGGACAACGCTCCATATTATTCACGACAGGCCAGTAAAATAACAGGATTGATCGCACAAAACCAGAAATAGCGATTTTTGGAATTAAACGATTTATATTACGAAGACAGTCATATAAAAGTTCCTACGGATTTACAGAATAGTTATTTTATTTGCATTAAAATAGATATGAAGTAGTACACGATTCTCGCTCGTAGAAACATTAATGTATGACTGGTTGCCTACTATACCGCTAATGCATTGACAAATTTCTTTTTCCAATTACACATAGGAAAAATGTATGTATAATAATAACAAAAGAACCCGGTATATATTTTGTCAGTCGCCGCCGAACAATATTGAGCGCATTTCGCTCATGGGATATTACGCCGATGGGATGTTACTCGAATGAACTTTTCTATTGATCAGTATTTGAACAAAATGACTCTTTGCTAGAACATGATTCTCCATATGTTACTAATAATATTACCATATTCAGATTAAAATTTCGGCTTGAAAGATGCTCTAAAGTCGGGATTTTTATTGTTGTAATGCGTTGTAATGCAATGTATTGTGTGTCTTTTTTATTGTTCTTGTAGCATCTCCAATGAAGCCACAAAGTTTCTCTATGCAACCCTAAGTAGTTGACTGCTTGTCACTAGTAGGATTATACATATAGGTACATCTTGTATTGAAATTTTTACCTTATTGAATGACCCGAACAATAATTATTTAAAAATAATTACCATGGTTGCGGCACGGGTATTATTCTAAGGATTAAATTTAAATAGCATTTCAAAATACAAATACTTAATAATTTAATATGTACTGATCTAATTATACAAAGTTCCTAATGTTCTAATTGCTACGCGACATTTCAAAGTTTATACAAATCTTGAAAAATCTATAATTTAAATGTTATCTCTAAGAAAATAAGATAGGAATAATCATTTAAATTTCATTTTAATAAACTTTCAGGAACATGTTATGTCTATGAAGCCAGGTAGTGTAGTGGTGGATTTAGCAGCAGAAGCCGGTGGCAATATTGAAACTACCAAACCAGGCGAAATTTACAAGCTTAATGATGTTACACATATTGGTTTAACAGATTTATCAAGTAGATTGCCAACACAGAGTTCAACACTATATGCCAACAATATATCAAAGTTCTTGTTATCAATAGGTAAGTAAAAATTAAACAGATCTCAGATGTGTCACTAAAAATCCGTGAACACTTAAATCGATACCTTAATTTCTGTAAATTGGCATAATGATAACGGAAAAATATTGATATTTTATATAGGCGATCAAAATCACTTCAACATAAACTTAGAAGATGAAGTAGTACGCGGAAGCATAATCTTAGATAAAGGAAATCTAATTTGGCCACCACCAAAACCAGTAGGACCACCACCAACGGTAGCTGCACCAGCGCCCACTGTGGTCGCACAAGAAAAGAAAGAAGTTAGTCCTTTTGCAGCCACATTCAAAGATTCTCTATTAACATCAGGAGGTATCACTATTAAATTTTAGTCAATAGTATGTGGACGTTTCGAAGTTATTTTTTTCTATAGGAATTGGAACAATACTTGGCTTAGGCATGGCTTCACCAAACCCCGCATTTACATCGATGTTAACCACATTCGGTCTGGCAGGAATTGTTGGATACCATACAGTATGGGGTGTTACACCTGCTCTGCATTCACCACTTATGTCAGTAACCAACGCTATATCTGGTATTACAGCTGTTGGAGGTCTTTTACTGATGAATGGTGGTTATTATCCGACAAATTCCATAGAGGTAATAAATTACATAGTCATTACTAACATTGTTATTGTTGTAGCTGCGAATTTAGTTGAATTGGCGGAAAACTTGTAACACATAACTTTGAACGGGGTGTATATAAGGAGACATCTTTCTATGTAATCTTGAAATCTTAACAATCTCTTCCAATTCACACACTTCAGTATTTACACTCTTTAACAAAATAACTTTTTCAATCATCGTCTTCGTCTTATAAATTAAAGACTTTGCTGAACCTTGTTCCGAAATTAGTGCTGAATTTATTGTTATAGTTTCAAATAGTTTGAGATTTCAAGTTTCAACATTCCAAAGGATTACAACGTACTTGTTTCATTTGTAGTTAACGCACATAAACGTAAAAAAATTGCAATTCCCAGTAAAATCTTAAATTATAATGAAATTTGTGTCGCTACTTTCCTCGTGCAAGCAAAGACCGGTGCTGGTTTCTGGACGACGTTTCGCCAAAATCACATTTGCCATCTTCAGGTCTGCGATAACTGTCTGCTTCTGCTTCTGGTTACTCGTAAACTGACGTAGTCGAGTTTAGAATGGTGGTTATCTACCCGCTTAGCGTTCTGGTTGGTTACACTTGGTTGAGTGTGTGCGCGACTCCGTGTCGTTGGGCCTGTAGCTGGAGTGTGCTGGCTGGGTTGCGGTGTAGGTGTTTTTGTTTGTTGTTTCTTGTTGACAACTTCTTTGCTTAATACTGGTTGCCATGCTGTTGGTAGCCTCTGGGTATCATCTCGCGAATTCAAATTGTCCGGACGTTTCTCAATTTCGATAGCTGCCCTGATAATTCTGGTTTTCATATGTTCTATGTTCGCCAATAATTTGGTATTGCTGAAGTCTATCGTATGAGACGTTTCCTTTACATGCTGAGCCAAAGATGAAGTTCTTTCGTCTTTTCTTACGGAGTTTTGGTGTTCGTCTCTTCTTACGTTTACCCTTCTGTTTGTTTGGCCGATGTACGTCTTCTCACAATTAAGGCATGGAATTTCATATACTCCCTGGTTTTCTAAAGGTATTCTTGTTTTTGAATTCCGAATTCCTTCGGAAGAATACCAACAAGAATACCTTTAGAAAACCAGGGAGTACTTATATGAAATTCCATGAGAAGACATGATAAGCAAAAGTATATGATATTTAAATGATATTTAAATAACATAAGGTATATAACAAAAAAAAAAATATATAATATGATGGTAAATTGTAGATCTACAATTTACCATCATATTATATATTTTTTTTTGTCATATACCTTATGTTATTTAAATATCATTTAAATATCATATACTTTTGCTTATCATGCTGACTGTTCCGTGTTTTGATTCCTGTCTAGTTGTCCGAGCAGGTTTTCGTGGTTTTCCTTCTCGTTTTGAGCGAATGCCGACAACTTTGCATCTTAAGTCGCTCCACGGGCGCATACGTAATAATAACTCATGTCTTGCTTTTCTCTGCCTATCCCTGTTTTCTGTTTTTTGCTGATGTGGTCCTCTACTGGGTTGTAGCCTAGCATATGCGCTACAAAACTCTAGGGGGGTCTGCCCGTTGGGCAGTCAGGTGCCATTCCGCCTTTCCAGCAAGAGTGAGGAACCATGCTACGCGGCGCTATCTCGGCGCCGCGCAATGTACACACCACTAGGATCGGTCCTGGGCGGCAACCTGGCTAGGCTGCCGTTAACAGCACACACACGTTCGACGTGTGTGCTATGCCCCCGCTTCGGCGGAAAACGTTAAGATGGCACAAGTGTGACCATCGTCGACCGAGGTAGCAACTAAGAGTGTTCCCTTGGTTAGCGATGAGCAACCCCGTACAGGGTGCGCTTCGCCTGCCTGCGCCTTGCCTCGTTGGGGCGGGGGTCAGGCCGTCGAAGTACTGCACGGAATTGTAAAGAAGTTGCCGGGAAAGGGTTGGCGGCCCTACGCAACGGCTGGTTATCCGACCTCTCTAAATTCATGCGACCGGTCACTAAACACACGCACGAACGCACCGACATACAAAACCCTACACTTACGCTCTCACACAAAACCACACACCCATAGAGAGACGCAAGCTGCCAGCAGCAACCAACACACAAGTTCATACCCAGAAGGAGACACAAATTGCTAGCAGCGAACAACACATATGTTCACACCTTGCTATCTATTTTTTGGAATACTAAGGCATGATTTATTATTATTACTAGAATGTATCTTTGAATAATTTAAACCATAGCACCTTAATTACTTGACATTTATATCCTGTCATTCATATTTTGTATTCTCTTGATAAAGGCGTACACAGCCGAAACATGTAGAGTTTTTTAAATACATATATTTTGAAGTAATATACAGATCTTTAATCGCCTACTGATTAGGTTTACCATATCATACCAAGGTCACGAAGTTATTATATTTATATGTATATATATATAGATATAGTATATATGTATATATATGAGAGTAGGGAGGGTGGAGTAGTACTGCCGTCTTCGTTGAGGTTAGAAACTAACGCATTGTCGTGGTGTAGGCTCCACGAACTGTTGAGCCACTTGTTAGGTCGCTTGTGTCGAATGTTTTCTCTTAGTCGCCGAAGAACATCGCAATAAAATCGTTTATTAAGTGTTTCACCTGGTGAGAAAAATTATTTGCGCACGATGCCATTTACCGTCAAAGAAGCAAATTAACATCGACATGATTCGTCGCCAGTAATGTTGTTTTTGTTCAATGCTGAGTAACCTTGGCACATATTTCCAGCAATACGCCAAATGTTGAGTTCGTTATGGATTGTTTTCGGTCTTGCAGTGTTTCATCAGGCACTTTTGCCACATTTTGTGGCGTGTTTTCAATCGATGGACGACTGGCACGCTCATTATCCACCGACACGCGTCCATATTTAAAACGGTTCTACCAGTCACGAGTTTGCGTCTGGTTTAAAGCAAACGCTTGTTTAAGCATTTTCAGAGATTCCGCTGAAGTTTAATCAAGTTTGAAGCAGAATTTGATGCATGTTCTTTGCGCTTTCACATCAGACATTGTAGTGTTGCAGAATAACTCGAACACAACTCAACAAATATAACACTAAAATCTGTTTATCGCCCCGTAGCAAAGTACCGTTTGACAGACTGACTTAGTATAGACGTAGCTCACACAATCTACCGCTATAAAGCTGTACTACTTCAAATTCCGGGAATTTCTGGGTAGCACCTCCTATTACTTGATAAGACTTCTGAATGGTTGAATTGTAACTAAAATTTCTTTTTTCTTTATTCAGGTATTAGCTGCAACAGCTGCTTTCGTTTCTTTCATTAACGTCTTCGGTGGATTCCTAGTAACTAAACGTATGTTGGACATGTTTAAAAGGTAACGAAAGTAAAATTTAAAAAAATATTTCGCCACTAACTAAAAATTTTCGTGTAGACCAGAAGATCCTCCAGAATACAATTCCTTATTTGCGATACCGGCCGCTTTATTCCTAGGAGGATATGGATGGGCTGCTCTACAAAACCTACCAGAAATCCATCAAGCGGCATATCTGGCTTCTTCATTATGTTGCGTAGGTGCTTTAGCTGGTCTCAGCTCACAATCAACATCAAGACTTGGTAATAGTTTGGGTATGGTGAGTTAATGTTCGACTTTTCCATTTGCCCTGCAAAACATTAGGTTTTGTTGTCAGATTGGTGTTTCTGGAGGTATTATAGCTACTTTAGGACAAATAGCACCTAGCGCGGAAGTACTCGCTCAGATGACCGGAACATTAGTAGCCGGAGGTACTATAGGTACTATAATCGCTAAGAAAATTCAGATTACGGATTTGCCACAATTAGTTGCTGCTTTCCACAGGTAAGACATTTCATACGTATTATTGTGGTAATTTTAAGACCATATCTTTTGATTTTCCTTTGAAAAAATAAAACATATACATGAGAACTCGTTTGCTTACAAAATGTTATCTATACAAAAATTAAAAGCAGGCGATTTCTTAGAAACAGAAGGGTAAAAGTGTCATCAGTATGTTGAAAGGTATTAATTTTATTATGAAAAATAGATTTTGTTGATGATCGAGATAATACCTTATGAATATGAGTATTGCAACAACAGCCTGATATCATCTTGCGAAGTTTCAAGAGTTTGTACGAAAGCGAAACGATTGTTATAAACACATACAACTTGTTGGTAAAGTACCAGGTCGAGAAAGATTTGATTTAACAGCAAGCTAAATTTATTTAAACACAAACTAGAATTAACATGAGTGTTTAATAATGAAAGTTCTTGCTACGCTTGAATGTTTAGGAAGAAGCCTTGTCCTTTAGATTAGATTAGATTACTTGAGGTGATATTGCTAATTCCAGTGCCACATTTCTAGATGTATTATGGTCGTCCTGTCTTGTTAGGGGATCTTTTCTAGCCCTGCTCTTTTAATTAAGCTTAGCAACTTTCTTCTAAATATACATAATTTCGCTTAGGGATATTGATCTCCTATTAAGAACTATATTCTTGTAAGACCTTTGAATTAGCATAGTACATAGTACATGAATTGCGATTTTTCCTCCCGATCTACATACCGTTTCCTTTGTCAAAAGTCTATATTATTCGTATGTTTGTTGTACTTGAATTTTCCCGTCAATAGGCCCACTATCATCTTGCCAAACTTTCTGTGTCTATTTAGAAGGCCCGTTGTAAACTTGGGCGAATATTTCCTAAGGGACTGTTTTACATATCTCTGACCTAAGGAATACTTCCACCTTTCCCGAAATCTATTTTCAACCTACTTTTTCACGGCTGTTTTAATAATATTGTTGCAATGCCGCTGGAAGCGTCCGGCTCTATAATCGCCATAGACAAATTGACAGGCATCTTATTATTTCCTTAGCCCTATGCCCTTCGTAGCTTAAGGAGCAGGCTAATATCACTTCTCTGCAACCTCTGAGCTTTTGTAGGGTACATACACAATCCCATTAAATTGGGATTTAACTTGCACTGAATTCAATACCTTTAATATTGTTAGGCTGCCGGAGGAAGTGGTGCAATTCGTCCCAACTTGTCTATTCATTTATCCAACGCAATGATTCAATGCGGCAACTTCGCTAGAAATACCGCAGTATTTTTTCTTAGGAGGCTCACCTGGATCATCGTCCTTTCTTTGAGCTCAAATATTTTGTCTCCAACACATTGTTCTGTTTTAGATCCATCAGTGTACGAGATAGACTCAGCTTGAGCGGGTACACTTTTTTCAATCCTCTCGCAATCTGGCTATTTTATATTTCTTATAAAAGTTGAATTTGTACCATGGCATTACTCAGCTTTCCTATTATGGGATCTGCCTCAAGTTCTTCTACCAACTTATGATGGTCAGGACCATGGACTGGGTTTATAAGTGTTTGGACTTGGCATTAGTAGGCTACTGACCGTACTTCTGCTCGTATATGGATGTCTAGAGGTGGTAGATTCAGTATCACCTCCGGTGTAGTGATGGGAGTTGCTTTCATGGTAACTGTGACACTTAGACATGCTAGTCTTTCTATGCCACTTAGTCGTCTACTAACTCCTTTTTGCTTGGTTTTTGGCCACTGCGTGATTGCTCCATAGCTTATCATGGGTCTAAGTACGTTTGTGTAAAGCCACAGTCATCTTGGAATTAACTGTCCAGTTTTTCTCACATTCGCCTACATCTGCCCAAAGCAATGGTTGATTTATTAGTGGTTTCTACAATGTGAAATTTCCTCGGAAGAAGCCTTTAGCCGCCTAACTACTCGGTTTCCTTTGCGAATGGACCCCATTAAAGTGTACATGTTATTTTAAGATACCCTGTTTCGGTACACTATGTCGTTTGCAAAAAATCTAGACGCTATTTAGCTTTAGTGCGAAGATAGTTTGCTGAAAATTGGAATAGAAAAAATAACATTATGCCAACAAATTGGCGTCCTGAATCTCTGGATGTCAACCCAATTTAAAATATTTGGGGGAATACGAAATCAAAAATTCCGGCTTCACCGTAGTTTAACAAGAAAACAATTAAGTCGCATAATTTGCAGAATTTGGTAGAAAATATGGACAGTGTTACAGATAATAATAATGATGATTTATTACTTGCAGTCCGCATTGGATTTTGCATTATAAGTTTTTGAATATATTATTTTGTCTTTCAAATAAAACGCTTTGTATATCAACTGCTTTCTTATAAAATATAAAGCTTTTTTACCAACTTTTTTTAATTTTCGATTTATATTAATTTATTTAATAATCAAATCCAATTAACAATATTCGCTTATTTAACACGCTGTGTACCTATTTCCACAGTTTAGTCGGTTTAGCAGCTGTTCTAACATGTGTTTCTACATTCATCCATGATTGTCCAACAATAGCTACGAATCCTGCCTCAAACGTACTTCTTACGTCCCTGTTCTTGGGTACTTACATTGGAGGAGTCACTTTCAGGTAGATATAAAACAAAAACTATTATAAAGAGCTAAGGTATTAATTAAAGTATTAATTCGCAGTGGTTCCTTAATCGCCTATGGGAAACTCCAGGGCTTCCTAAAGTCAAATCCTCTACTCTTACCCGGAAGACATGCATTAAATTCTACCTTACTTTTAGGAAATATTGGCGCAGCCGCATATTTGTTCTACGATCCAAGTCTTATGGGTGGTTTGGGAGCGTTAGGTACCACAGCTGCTTTATCTGCTACCATGGGTGTTACTCTTACAGCAGCAATTGGAGGTATAAATAAATATCAGAATAATGCTTACGAAATGCGGATTTGCTAAGCGAAATTTAAAACTGCGCAATTTCTAGAATTATTAATCAAAAATAACTTCCATCACAAACTTCTATTGCATACATTTCTGAATCTGACAAAGGCTTTAATAACGCCTTCAATCTCTTCTTCATTAATAAATTCATTTTCAGTGCCTAGATATTTTAGTGAATGATAATTTGTTTGAGATAAGTTTAGTCAGTGTGGTGGATGCTAAGAATTTTATTGTTACGTTTACAAACTTATTCGAGGGGTGTGGGGTTTTAGCTAATCAACAAACCTATTGTACTGAAAACTATATTTTTAATTTCTTCTAGATTTGTTGAATATATTTGTAATACTCATTCACTATTAATGTTTTCGATACACCAAATTGTTATCAAAACTGTCTATATATAAAGTTGAAAAACACGCCTTGGAATTTTTATCTAAGGTTATTATATAATATCTATTTTAATTTTATTTTATACCATTAATCGGTCCAGAAAAGGTTTGCAATTGTTTCTTATAAAATGCGATTTAATCTATAGCCTATTTTTCTAAAAAAGCCTTTAGTGTAACCACGTTTTTTTTTTTTTAATTTACCTATGGCATAATTGTGCCATATCACTGTAGTATAACCGATATTTATTTTGTTTGTAATTTCTCTCGAGGTTTGACGACCAAGTTCATCCGTACATTTCATCAGAAACTCCGTTTATAACGGGTGTTCAGAAACATTCGAAGTCAAAGTAGTCCTTGAAAATATGAAGTCATGTCTAATATAGATTGATACATTTACTTAATACAATTTTATAGGTTATCCATACACGCAAATGTACTTAAGTAAAGATATACGATTTTTTGTTCAAAGCCTACTTGACTTCGAATGTTTCTGAACACCCGTTATTACGAGTTCTGGTTGTACTATTATTTCAAAGTTTAGATTCATATTATTGGATTGATGCATTAATTCACGATGTTTTTATAGCACACAAAATTTATAATTTTTCTAACAAACAAGAACTAATTGACTAATCGAAAATGTTTTGTCCTCATTATTTACAATTTTCTTTCAACGATCTGGCAATTCTCCGGCTCCACGCATGAAGAAATCCGCTAGTTTGAAAGTGACGAAGCCGTCAAGCCAAATTTAAAGCACAGAATTGTTATCAAAGATGATTCCTCGAAGGTTGCTACACGCAACGTGCAACAATAAAAGTTACACGAAAACTGCCTTGTTAAAATGTTGCTCAACCCAACAATCCTCCTCGGACTTACCTTGCGTGGGTGGGATGATCTTAAACTGATAAAGCCGCCATACAGTGCCAATGGTCCAAAGCTCAGTTAATATGGTCGTGCGATTCTTGTCGAAACGTTGCTGAACTGACAAAAAATTAAAGAGCGCCACCGCAATTTAAGAGCTGCTTGTCGTAGAAGTTATACGTCAGGCGGAGAACGTACTTGTGCTAACGAAGTCACTAAGGAAGGACTAGCGTAATTACAAAAACAGGAGGTAATATGAAGTAAAAGAAAACGTTCCAAATTAAAGAAAAAGGGCCTAGTTTACAATAAACGCTTACGTCGATAATAATTGAAAGAAATAATTGGAATAATTAAAATGAAACCATAGTATGCTTCAATAATACTAAAATGGGTGAAGCCCTGGATACAATTAATTTAACGTGTATATTAATTTAAATAAAGATATAATTTGTTAATCGTCAATATAACTTAATTATAAATTCATATAGCAAAATTAAGAGTCTAAATCTCTTGTACGCCACGGTATAAGACCAGTCTAGTCTGTATATATTAGAGCACAAAAAGAAAGTGATAAAAGAATACAGACAAATAGCATACGCATACGCAAGATCTTGAGTACTCGTTCGCAATCGAATATAAGTCGATTGTAAACACGTAAACTTAAGGCTTCATATTCTATGACGCTATTGAAACAAAATAACAAAAAGAACACACGAAATGCATTCTTACATAACTGGAATCAACAAATTTCTAATTAAACTAAATTGCTTCATCGCAAATATTAAATATATTAAATTATTTACAAAATATTATAAACAATACTAAAGTTATAACTGTCTAACGAAACTAATGGACGTTCAAGACAAATGAAAAGAATGAAAAATTACGGTGAACGCTACTACAGTATTTACAAGAAGGAAGTCAATGAATGTCTATGGCAAAGAAAGTATAATATATTAATGAATCTTATTACTTCATGTCGCTAATTTTCCTTAATTAAAACACGATGCAAATTTTCGAGTGATAATTTTTCAGATAAATCGGCGTAATTATTGTCAAAACAAGCTTAATGCTGGGTGATTTTGATCGGGGTGAAACGACTGCTATGGCGGTCATTTCCGATTCACACATGGTCTTTGAAGGTGACTTCCAGAACACGTGATCGGATACGGTTCTCCAAAAGGTTCTCCACTTCCGTTAATTTAACAACTCGTATAGCAACTCTCAGCAGTCAATTAGATATAACACTCGCAACAAAAACCCTGCAAGCGGTAATTATGCATTAAAAATAGCTAAACACGAGCGGGAAAAATTACTCACGCAGTTGTTCGAGGGGCAAAACAACTTCGACCTAGTTAATATCGTCTACCCAAACATCAAATTGCGGTACACTAAGCTCGGTATCTCGTCGTATTAGCCACTTGTTTCAGTGTAAAATTGTCTCGATATCAAATTTCACAACGACACACCAAACAAATGGTCGACTGCATTGGCCGAAGGACTAGACAAAAAAGTGTCTAGGTCGCACACCGGCCTTTTTTCTAGAATCGTGGCCACCAGCAAACGGAGGTCAGTCTTAGCGTTTGCTCAGGGAGTTGTTTTCTGTTAGAGCTAAGCCATTCCTTCTTCTTCATGATGTTAGCATAAAGGCTGCCATTTTCCTCATCAGTATGAATGTGGGACAAAAACGGTTAATGTTGTTGACGAGCTGGCGAAGAAGCACAAATAATGATACACTAGTTTTAATTTTTTTTCTCAAAGCACGTAGCAACCAAATTCCCTGTTTCTAAATCTTGTCAAATCTTTGTACGAATTAAAAAATTATTCAATTAAAAATAATATGACATAGAAATAACTTTTGCATACGCCTACGGCTTGTTTTAATGCACCCTCATGTTAGAAAGCAAAAACGCTACGAATACTAGGCATCGACCTGATGTATTCGTCTTGTGCCGTACAAGAAAAAATGAATAAGAAAATATTTAAACGAAATAAGTGTTATATTCCTATACTACAGTATATTTTATCAAAAATATCGGACAATATTGCACAATATTTCACTACGGCACAATAAAAAAACAACATTTGGTATGAACTGACCTAATAGCACTTTTAACACAAGCTTATGGGCAATGCTGTAATGTATTGTAATAACTTTTGTTAATAATAACTTATTAGGAAAATATTTTTAGGTGCTGACATGCCTGTTGTTATCACCGTTTTGAACAGCTATTCAGGATGGGCTCTTTGCGCCGAAGGTTTCATGTTAAATAACAACTTAATGACAGTTGTCGGTGCGCTAATTGGATCCTCTGGTGCCATTCTTTCGTACATTATGTGCAAAGTAAATTTTATTTGTTTCATTTGACTTTCTTTATACATAACGAATTAACTCTTTTCAAGGCTATGAACAGATCTCTTCCAAACGTTATATTAGGAGGTTATGGAACATCCAGCACCGGAACTGGAAAACCGATGGAAATTACTGGCACTCACACAGAAGTTAACGCAGACAACGTCGTAGAAATGATTAATAACGCTCGTAATATTATTATTGTTCCCGGTTATGGTTTGTGTGTTGCCAAAGCCCAATATCCGATCGCGGAAATGGTAGATTTCCTGAAGAAAAAAGGCAAACATGTTAGATTCGCTATTCATCCCGTGGCGGGTATGTTATTTCCGAGTGAAGATATTTTTATGATGTTATAAAACTTTTTCTATTTTTAGGAAGAATGCCAGGTCAACTCAACGTCCTTTTGGCGGAAGCTGGAGTTCCCTATGATGATGTATTAGAAATGGATGAAATTAACGAGGATTTCCCTGAGACCGATCTAACACTAGTCATCGGTGCTAATGATACCGTAAACAGTGCAGCTCTCGAAGATCCAAATTCAATTATTGCTGGCATGCCTGTTCTTCACGTGTGGAAATCTGAGCAAGTATGTATATAAATCCTTTACATCCATGGCAAAATTAAAGAGCTAAAATCACTTTTAAGCCATTGCAAAATCGATCGTATCTGTCATTATCCTGCTTTACCATAACGGAATACACGCATTAATTTTTGATGTTTGGGAACAAATAGTAATCACAGAGTCAGGTATCAGGTGAATACGGGCAATGAATAATTAATTAGACATTTTTACTATGTATCTAAAAAGTAAACCGCTTTACGTACTGACAATGAGTGAGAACTGGCATTGTAATAACAAAGAATAATTCGTCGATTTCGATTATTTTTTCGTATTTCATCAATGACTTCCAGTAAATAAATGGTGGTATACCAATCAGTGTTCAAGGTTCTTCCATTCTCTAAAGTTATGATTGCCACATGTCCAGTCAAACCGAATAAACAAGCGTTTGCTGCGTGAACGAATAACTTCCAACGAGCTAAATGATGGATTGTCGTTTGCTTTCGGAATAGTACAAATCAATCCAAGTTAAGTCACCAATAACGATGCTGTAGACTAAATTTGAATGACCTCAGTCGAATTTTTTAGTATTTCTTTACATCATTTGACACGACTTTGCTTTTGAACTTCTGTGTGTTATTCAATAACTATAAAACTTCCGTATGTCAAAATGTTTATGCAAAACCATATGTACTGCTTTCCTGATAATGGTCCAGGGTGTTTCAATCTTACGATATGTAGCATACCGATCTTGTTCAATTATTTCACGCATAACATCAACATCAGTGACAATAACAGACATCGATGGACCTTTACGAAATTCGTCCTTGAGGGTGAAATTCGGGAAACCAACTATGGACAGTGCTTCATCCCTAAAAGCCAAAGAAAGTCTATTGATGTATTATTTCGCTGTTAACCACATTTGAAAGCATAAAAATCATGACCTGAAGATTTTCACGCAAAAATTCCATTTTTACACAAAACTACTTTCTTTTAAACAAATGCTGTATAAAATAACTACTTCACTTAAAGTACAAACTGCTAAGTGAATTATTGGCTAGAAGTCTGAAATTTTAGGAACATAACAGTTAAAAATGCGGGCACTAATTAAATTCCTATATTCTAGAAATTTTTCCAGCAGCCCTAGTATTTTCTAATTTTTCATTTTACTCATCTTTCACTCCATAATACTTACTGCATTGTTGAATTAATAGTTCTATGCCGCCATCAACAGAACCCAGAAACTTGCTTTTAAAATAGGCTATCATAGTCTTGAAAACATATCTCATAAACAGTAATCACTAGGAGTTAGAACTGAAACCCGTGGTAGGGATTTGAATTTTAAATTATGTTAATTAAACGTCTTCCGTTAATTTTCTCAGACGTTGTTATGATTACAATCCTGGAGTAATAAGATGTACGGTACTCCCATTGACAGTGCGATGTGATTGTACTGCGATGTAGTTCGAATGTGATTGTCTACCAGAATGTGGTAGGCGCGCTCGAAAATTGTGTGCCAATTTGAAACTACTTTGTCCATTATTTGACCCTGGAATGCGGAGCAGAAATATTCCTATAGACTTGCAACATTAGATCTTACTTTCTTAAAAAAAGACCTGTCATTAACTGTCTTAAAAAAAGACCTGTCTTGGCATTCGATGCCATTTCAATGGCTATGGAGCAGTGGATGGTTCAGCATTGGCGTCGCGGTACCGTTCCTAGCCGCAATACGATTCTTAGTTAGATTAACAATTTACGGACACCAGGATCTATTTTGAAGAAGTCACTAAGACCGACTAAGACAACAAGAGCACCAGAAAACATCGAGAGGGTGAGAGCCGCACTGATTCGCAGTCCTAAGCGGTCTGTATGCAGATACACGCTCGAACTGGGAATAACCGGTGAATCTGTGCGCACAATTTTACAATAAGACCTAAAATTTCATCCATATGTGTGTTGTTCAGAAACTTAAAGAAAGAGATTATGCTGAACTTCGCTTTTCGAATGCAAGTGCTTTTGGCAGATAATGAGAATGCAGACATTCTCATAAGTGATGACTGCGTTCACATTATCTGCATAATAAGCAAAATTTACGGTACTAGTCCTCTGAAAATCCCTGTAACATTCACGAAAAACCTCTACACTCGGAGCATGTTACTATTTGGTGCGCAACTGCTCCATTCGGCATCATTGGTCCCTATCTATTTTTTCGAAGATGAAAAAATGGCATGTAATGACAAAAAATTTTCCGTAAAAACTAATTGTACTTACGGTTCATTTCAAACACGTCAGATTCCCGTCTGTCACCCTGTATGATACTCTACTTTAGATATTTTAGACACCTGTGATATTGTGGTATTCATCTGAATGTTATTCGCATGCAGCAGAGGCAGAAAATTTATAGCGCTTAGTACGTAATTTACCTATTAAAATTACCCAAAGTTGAGACAATATAAAATATGTGATGCTTCTGAATAGGCCTAGCTTAATCCACTAGGCACATTTCGTTGGTACGAGGGTAGTCCAAAATGTTTTAGCCTCAATATGGAGATGGTGTTACTTGTCAAAACCATTTTGGTACGTACTACAATCGTATATTCTTTGAAAGATGCCTGTAAAAATTTCAACCTTTTTCGAAGCTCAGTTGTTGTTTGACAGTCGATGTCAGTGTTTTTGTAAAAATAGAAAAAAGATAATATCATGCCGTGATTAAAATCTTGCATTTGAAAGGCAATACAACTGCGCAAATTAAAACTGAGTTGGACACTGTTTACGGTGACTCCTGCCCCCCCCTGTCCCATCATTTGCCACCGTGAAAAGGTAGATAGGTGAATTTAAACGTGATCGTACCAGCTTTAGCTGATAATGAGCGAAAGTAAAACTGCGACCACCACCGATCACATTGAAAATGTTACTAGATGGTACTGGACGACCGTCGAATCAAGGTTAGAGAGATAGCAGAGGCCACACACATATCGAAATAACGCATTTGTCATATATTGACTGAACAATTGCGCGCGTTGGGTGCTGTTTGCCCACTTTGGAATAAAAACGCATTCAAATGAATTCCATTCCAACGATTGGAGCGGTTTAAGCGAAACTAATCAGCATTTTGTGTCGATTTATAACTGTAAATGAAATTTGGATCCACCACTACACTCTTGAGACGAAGAAACCGTCAACAGTGGACTGCAAAGGGTGAACTTGCTCCGAAAAAAGACGAATACGATTCCATCGGCCGGGAAGGTCATAGCGACTGTGTTTGTCGACTATCTTGAAAAATGTAAAACATTAACGGGAGTATATTAAGCACCATTACTTGATAGCCGATGGAAGACATTGCAGAAAAACGGTTGCATTTGATAAAAAAAGAAAGTGCCGTTCAATCAACTCACACTTCGGTGGTCGCCATGGCCAAAATTCACGAATTGCACTGCGAATTGATGACCATCCACCGTATTCACCAGATCTGGCATCGATCTGGTAATCGAACGAATACATCATTGCATACGTAAACGCATATTTTGCGGAGAAAGACGTCAACTACTATTTGGAGGGTTAAAGAAGTTAAACCATCGCTGAGAAAAGTGTATGGACTTAAGCCTGTACGACACGATCAATTTTAATGTACATAAAAAAATGTACATTAGAATTGATAGACGTAGATGATTTGTAGCAAAGATCACATATAATGCGCGCTACATACTGTACCGAAAATTTACTTTATAAATTTTTATCCAACACCTCATAATAATAGACCTATAACTATGGCGATTTTAAATCAATTATGTAGCTTATAACTCACTAGTGAGTTAAAAACATAATTTATCTCACTAGTGAGTTAAAACAAGGTGAAATTTAGATTGCATAGAGACATTCAAACTGCTATAGTATTAACACATTTATATTAATTCTAAAGGGTAAACAATAGCAACTAATTAACATTTACATTAATATTAAAGTTGAAGGAAATCCTCTTTGTATCTGACTCTGCATTCAGGTTATTCGAATTTAGAGTTATACTAGAAGACGTATTTGAAGTATCCTGAACAGAAATTTGATGACCAGAAGTCGAGGACGTTAGACTGTCTGGACCTTGTATCTTTCTGGCTATATCAATCTTGTTGGATACTGAATCTTGTATATAACCTTCTGCCACAGTGGACGATTTCCACGCACCATGTCGTTTAACTGTTGTAATATCAGCTCCTGCGTTTGCCAGAAGAGATGCTGACGAACGTCTCAGACTATGTCCTGTATATAATTGAGCTTCTGGTAGGTTCAGGAAAGATGCAACTTTCTAAGGTATCTTAGAAATGGTGTTAATTCCAACTGGCTGGATAGTGGATTTTTCTTTCTTGTAATTTAGGAAGAATCTGCCATGTGGAATACCTTTTGGTCTCATACAGACATATTTTCTGTAGAGGTCAAGAATATTTGTTGTAAATCTTTCTGCCATAATAGTGAAACTTCTAGATACGTTTGTCTTTGTGTCAGGTATCGAAACATACAGGTATCTTCCTTTATCTTCTATATCGTCAACTTTCAGCTTAGTTATTTCATCACAACGACACGCACCTGATATACCCATTATTAAGGCAACATGCATACAATACACGAACGAATAATGAATAAATATTTTGAATTAAATATAAGAAAATAAATAATACCTTCATCATCAAATATTTATTGTTAGGAGCCTCATTCAGAAACTTCTCTATATGTAGCCTCTCCAAGATTTTCGCCTTTTTTGACTTGTGGGTTCTTGCCTCACTCTTCAAATAGGAAATCAGTTTTCCGTATTTCGATATGTCACTATTCATATACACTTTCAAAGTACTTCTTAACATGGAATACTTCGTCCACAATGAAGAAGGTGCTATTTTCCTTCTATAAATATGGAAATACGCCAGCATAACTTCTTCGTTAATTCCAGTGATACTTTGCTGTTTTCTCCATTCTTCAAAATGACGAAATTCTTTGTCGTAATTATCCTTCGATTTTTTTGGCAGTAATTTATAACATGCTGCTTGAGCTTCTTTCTTAACTTCTAGCGGAATGAAAACAGCCTCTTGCAACTCTTCCATTACCATCAACTTTTAACTGCAGTATTATTAATCAATCACTAATTTTGTTTGCTTGTTGATTTGCATTATTTATTCTCCATAGTAACTGCATTACTGTATATGACCTTTTTGCGTTAGTCGTTTATAATTTAAATTTGACATGGAACGTCAAATTTATAATTTAAATTTGACATGGAACTTCAAATTTATAAAACATTAAAAGCCATTTTGAACGGATCTTAAGAGGTGTTGGATAAAGTTTTGTATTGCACACGTGTGTTAATTACAAATAAGTCACTTGAGAAAAGTAGCTCACTCGTCCTAGCGGACTCGTGAGCTAAACATTTTCTCGCGTGACTTATTTGTAACATAACACACTTGTACAATAAATAACTATAATGTACATTAAAATATAGAAACTTGCTCTATTTTCAAAGTAAATTTTCGGCGCAGTACGTAATGCGCATTATATCTGATCTTTGCTACAAATTATCTACGCCTAACACTTTTGATATACATTTTTTACGTACATTAAAATTGATCGTATCATATAGGCTTTAAAAGGAGACTATGTTAAAAAATAAAACTACATTTTACGGGCAGAATACTAGTTTCTATGTTAAGCTCAAAACATTCCAGACTACCCTCGTAATGTTTCTATGCTTAATTTCTCTCGTTTTAAGATTTTAATGCCATTAAATATGTCTACAAATGGGACCACTCTTACTGTTTTGTGTGTGGAAAATACAAAAATACAATATGTAACTGTCTGCATTGTATTTTTGTATTTTTCCATAGAATTCTTTACCTCCCTGTAATATAATGTAAACCTCTAGTTTTATTACTTAAGAACAGTACATTTTGTATAAACCGTAGCGAAAGTTTTGTGCACAGACATTCAGTAATAAAAAGCACCCATCCCTCTGACTATTTTTTAAAATAAAACATGTGTTTTTGCTTGTTACCGTTTACTTGTGTTTAATATAAAAAATATTTTGTAAATACGTTAGTTATATGTCTGACGAAGCCCAGGTTGGTGCGAAACGACTCGTTACAGTGATAATTAAAAAGTGAAATTCATAAAATTTGTTTTATTTTATCTTAATAGTTATAATGGAATTTCATCAAGTAAAGGCCGAAGCAATCATATATAATACAGTAAAACGTCAACTACTATTTGGAGGGTTAAAGAACTTAAAGCATCGCTGGGAAAAATGTATGGACTTAACCTGTACGACACGATCAATTTTAATGTACATAAAAAAATGTACATTAGAATTAATAGACGTAGATGATTTGTAGCAAAGATCACATATAATGCGCACTACATACTGTACCGAAAATTTACTTTATAAATTTTAATGTACATTAAAATATAGAAACTTGCTCTATTTTCAAAGTAAACATTCCAGACTACAAACGTAATGTTTCTATGCCTAATTTCTCTCGTTTTAAGATTTTAATATCATTAAATATGTCTACAAATGGGACCACCCTTACTGTTTTGTGTTCCATCAATTTTTAGAGTAGCTTATTAAAATTATTTAATACAATAATTTTTCCAATCGATACGTATAGTTTGATACGTGAAGGCTGCTACTGTACTTATCTTTTATGTACTTCTTTAGACTCGCTATTATAAAATGCGTTTGGACTATATAATTTTGGTAATAGATACTCTTTTCACTTTAAATGAGTGTATGTATTCCCAGTCAGTATCAATTTTGACAATTGTGTTTAGATCAGTAACATTAGGTACAATGGGCAAGTGATGTTCTCTTAATATCAGGTATAATACAGTAAAACACAATATATTCTGAATTTTATTACATTTTGATTTTTCATGTTTCTGAATCTCTTTTGAAAATATTGACAACTTAGTTGGTCGAAGTCACATTCCCCACAGCTTATCTTTGACATTTGGGAATAAAAAGTAATTTTTAGATGTTATGACGAAACTATGTGGTGGATGATCCAACAATTCCATGTCCACTGTTCGAAAAACGGTGTGTGAACGAGTATTATCATGGATTCTTTAAAGAACTTCAGGCAGTGTATCATTCAGAATTAATCTATAGTCATCTAAGACTGCAGTTACAACATACTTAGCGATAGCAAAGATATCAATGACCACCTTGTCACCGATTTTCACGGACAGCTTTTATTGGAGTATTTATTTTAACAACATAATTTGAAACATACTTGAGTGGGTAAAACCTCACTACATTTGTATAATACCAAAGTATTTTTAATAATATAAAAAATATTATTAAAAATGGGGTGTGAAGAACACAATACAAGTTCATTTATGTATTTTTGAATGTATCTTCTCCAAAGACGTAGATACGTATTTCACATTTCTACATGATTCTCAATACGCCCCTGTTGGAGAAGACACATTCAAACAAACATAACTACAAAACGACCAAAACCTCGTGATAGTTGCGCGGTAGCAAAACGTATAGAGCTGCTCGCATCGTATTGGCGCGCTGATAAAAGGGGCGGGCGTAATTTTGGCTAATATGGGAAAGTTTTATTATAAACTTGTTTATTGATAGTTTGTATCCATGAATTGACGTTGCTTCATTACTTAATGAAAGAATTTGTATTAAAAAATTAATAGACAATTACCATAAGCACCTTTTAATGTGACGAGTAATTATCGGTAATTCGAAGATTAAATTAAATTATGACAAAGGAAACAATTTCCAAGTTATAAATACGCCAGAATAGTTCTGTCAGTCCTAAGCCTGAATAAAGTGTTAAGGAAGGTTATTGATTGTAGCAAAACCGAGTTATAAAAATACTGTAACTTTTGTACGATACTGTAAACCGGCTATCGCATAACTCCACCCACTCTAATACAATATGCGCAGACTGGCCCATCGCTATCACGAGGTTTTGGTCGTACGTACGTTACTATCTAGCCGAAATTATATATAATAATTATAATTTCGGCTAGATAGTAACGTAGTTATGTTTGTTTGAATGTGTCTTCTCCAACAGGGGCGTATTGAAAATCATGTAGAAATGTGAAATACGTATCTACGTCTTTGGAGAAGATACATTCAAAAATACATAAATGAACTTGTATTGTGTTCTTCACATCCCATTTTTAATAATATTTTTTATATTATTAAAAATACTTTGGTATTTATTTTAGAAAAATTCACACAATCTCAAAATATTCTTAGGCGTGACAACTGTTTTTGAAGCTTTTTTCCTTCAAAGACATGGTCAAAATGAAATTCATAGTTATCAAGGTTTCGCGGAAACCAATAAACGAGATTAATTATTAAACACATTCTTTTTCAGTTCATCGAAATATTCTAGCCGGCTTAATCATGTCGGCCGGGATCCATCAAATCCGTCAAAAATTTTCGTTATCAAAAATTTTTCAATTCAATTCAAATGTTTGCAACTTAAAAATGCTACAATAATTTTTGATTTGTTAGTTTTATTAAATCCACAAATCATTAAATTAATATTAAAAAAAGTTTTAATATTTCAGTTAAAATTTGATATTAATGATAATAATTAATTTTTCAGGTTATTGTTATGAAGAGATCTCTTGGTGTTGGGTACGCAGCCGTTGATAATCCAATTTTCTATAAACCAAACACGGCTATGTTATTGGGAGACGCCAAGAAAACATGCGAAGCACTCTTAAACAAAGTCAAAAGTGCAGAATAAAAATTAAGAACTAGTACGATACTAGATGTCCTTATAAACAATAAATTTAAAATGGAAAAGGAAACATTTAACTCAAATTCAAAAGAAAATAAATTATAGGCTAGCTAAAATTATTTAATATAATATTTTAAATTTGCAGTAGCGCATCGCAAGGAAGGCAGTAACACAATACATCTTGTCAGTAATTACATCAGAACGTCTACTATTGTTCTTCATCTTGTCCTGCTTTCATAGTCGCAGTGCGTTTATTGTACATCATTTTTAATTATTTTATTTATGTCAACGATTTATTCTTTAGTTTATATTATTTTTAATTATTTTATTTATGTCAACGATTTATTCTTTAGTTTATATTATTGTACAGCTTTTTGAGATTACTTAATGATTTCTTTTTGCACAGTCATTATGTAATCCCAACTTAAATTAATTTTATTGTGAGTACCACATAATACTTTTATTTTTTTAATTGTTCCTATTCATGCACTACACTGTATTTCATTATATTACTTTATTGTATTTTTCGTTAATTAATTAGTTAATTCAAAACTTTTACATATTAAGAACAATTTAGGTAAGTAAGTAATTTTTAAACTTAAATAACCTAATATACATAAAAATAAGTGATAAAAATTGTGTCGCGTCATCGATTTTTAGACATGTGTTATAAATGTTCTCTAAATATTGCGTGATTAATTTAGAAAATTTTAGATATTTTTAGGTAAATAATGTGCTCAATAACGCAAATTTAGTGAACATTATGCCTTTAGATAATTTTTCAAAAGAAAAAAACTACATATTGTAATCATCCATGAATTTCTGTAATGTAAATTTCATTTAGATTACTTCATATGTTGAAAATAAATCTTTCGATTTTTATCATTGATTATGATTTATTTTATTTTCTTAATCGCAAATGCGGCCTTGACCACACTAGACAACAAAATAAAGCTTTTTTTACATTTCGTAGATTAAAAGTGCTATTTTATTCCCTCATTCCAGGAATTGAAGAGCCACTTTTAATCGTAAAGGATTAAAAAAAAATTCCCTATTATAATAAAAAAAAAATCCACCCAGTACTACCCATTTCAGTGCTATTAATTCAAATAGTTATTTATGAACCAAGGGCGTTATGGGTATTATATTGCTCCGAGGTCGACGTTAATTCAGCCCGAGGGCCGAGGGCCCTAGAGATGAATGTCGATCGAGGTCAATATAATTGCCACAACGCCAGTAGTTCATACAAGATTTTATTCTTCACGAAGAATTAATTTCTTAAGCGGAAAATTAAAATTACATTGGAAAAGTTCCAAGATTTCTGTCAACTGTCATGTCGTTGACAGTCGTTACGTATCATTACGCATCTAACATGACTCCTTGAATCAACGATTTAACCTTAATTTAATTTTAAATGACAGTTGTTGACACTTTGAAGTTTTCAAGTTGTCAATGTTTAGATACTCTTAATTTTAGACTTTCTTAAAAATTCAAATTATTAGTTCTGTAAAATGTATATCCTTTCTTCTCGGGCCTTATTTATACTCACACAACATTAAAACTATGAATAAACTAGCGGGCGTTATGAGCCATATCGCTCGGTTATAACGCCCACGGGTGATATGACCGTGTTTATGGTAACCGTATCCAAGGTGCAATGAACAAATAATACTTAAGTGAAAAATAATAACTATTTATGTAACAAGTACATAATGTAGGACTTTATTGACGAGCCGTGTTTATTAGCCGAGCGAGCTTTGCGAGCGTGTCTAATAAAAATGGAGAGTCGATAATGTCCATTATGTACGACTTGCATATATCGTTCTATGTTCGACTGCTTTGAATTCTTAAAAGTGATTAATGTTAAGTTTAGTAATTTGGTAAAAGTAAATTTAAAATGAAGGAGTTTGAAGAAAGAATTTCTGCCGATATAAATGAAATAGCGTTGAATGCTAAATAGAGCAGACCAATTTCCGTGCGCGCCATGAGCGCCGGTATGGGAGTGTAATTCGTAATATATTAGAATATGCGATAGAATAGGGACGCAACATGAGCTTGTTACCGATATAAGTATAGAAGTAGAGACATTTATTCTATCAGAAATAATTAAATATACATTTGGTTTTCTGCTATTAAAGTAATATGCATAAACACACGAAAAATAAGAATAGTACATATTATAGCAGCGTTGTATGTACCTATAAATAAAATGTATGAAATCAGTGATTGTGTGCACGACAGAGGATTTTAAAAAAACACTTACCGATTTAAGCGTCTTCCAAGGATTGACAAACTGGAGAAACTCGATTGTATATTTTCAACATCAGGTGCGTTTCTAAGGTTATTTCTGAAAAACATGTCCGCCGTGAGGAAAAAATATGTTTACATTCGGAAAACGAGCGTTCTACATCTAGTGATGTTATATTCGCATAATCAAAATACTTTTTTAAGCAACTTAACGCATCTGTAGACGTGCCCTCACAAATACGTGTTAAGTTTTCAAAATCTGCATTTCTGTCTAAAACACTTTCAAATTTAATTAGAACACTTTCACTTTTTGCGTCTTCTACAGCACATAGTTGTGCGTGAACATCTTTAACGATTTGCAGTGATTCCTCGAACGACAGCGACGAATTTTATAATTTTGTTATTGCTTCTTCTAGTGCCAAGTAATTCTCACGAATACTTTATAAATCCATTTTAATCTGGGCATCTTGAAATTTTTTCTGGCTTGTATTGATAGCTGCACTTTCTTTCGGATCGAATGATAAAACCACGTCCTTAATTTTTTCAAAATGTCCATGATAGTAAAACCCCGCCCGTAACCATGTACCCCAACGTGTCAGAATCGGCTGTGGTGGCTCAGAGGTATGGGGACACAATTCGTGAAATTTCCGAACACGTTTTGGAGATTTCAGGAATACTGCCTTTGTACTCGATATTAAAGCATCTACCTCTGGAGAACATCTACGAACCTGTTCTGCCACAAGGTGTAGAGCATGGAGTTTACAAGTAATATGTATCAAGTTAGGACAATATTTTCTAAGAGACCGGCCTACAGAACACACGTTTGCGGCACCATCGGTCATAAACATTAATACTTGGTCTTTCGAAAGTTTAAATTTTTCCAAAGTATCTAATAGCACCTCTGAAATTTTTTCGGCATTACATTGTTCTAGTCGTCTGGATGCTAATAAAATTGAAGACGTTGTTTGATGTGGTTCCATATTACGCGCCATCACATTAACTACAGCTTGTTTTTTGCTGTCAGTTGTTTCGTCCACACATAGCCACAGTTATTTATTTTTCAGTTCGGCTTTGATTTTATTTTCAACCTGTTTACGCACCGATGGTAAATTCCTTCGTAACGTTGTCGTGCTCGGTAATGTTTGATTCGCGTATTTATTCCAAAATGAAATCAATGAATCATTACTTAATAAGGTAAACGGCAGTGTACATACAATCATAGTTACACATAGTTCATGTATAAACTGTTGTCGATTAATTTTGTTATTATTGTGCTTCGAACTGCTTACGTGTTCTTTACAATGTGTTTTTGACCAACACATTAGATATCTATTGCACACTAAACATTTAATTTTTGAGCCATCGTATATTAAGTCCGGGAAATCCATAATAAACTTAATCACTTCATCTGACAACGGTCGTTTTCTCGATTTATGTGTCGACGACATTTTATCACGTATGCTAACACTTATATGCAGTCTAAGCAAGTACCAAGCACATACAGTTCTGATGCAATACAATCATTCTCACATCGGCGCATATGGCGCGCACGGAAATTGGTCTGCTCTAATGCTAAACAATTAGTCAAATACTTATACGAAGAGGCACAAAGTATATATCGCAAATGGTATTCAAAAAATAAACTTTTATTTTAACATATTTTTGCATTATAATATTTTACTAGTACAATAAAGTACAGCTTTATAGCCGAAAAAAGTATAATAAATCATCTGTTTCTAATGCAGTCGTACATAAAAATAATTATGCAAACATCTATTAATAAAAATCAACAGTTAACAGTCTGAGTCATTTCAGTTTCTCACAAGTAGGTAAGTACATATTATAGGGCTCACTAATCAAGCCAATGTTGAACAGATACTTAAAGGACTCCAACAGAATCTATGAATATCAGAGACACCTTTCCGGTTGATAGACTTGTACCCGCTTTTTAAAAAGATTTCAGAAAAGCACTATTGAGAGTAGCTCTTTACAGGGAAAAACTTCCATCTTGTCACTGCCTCCCTCTCCAGTAATAACCAGATGGGGAACATGGTTGGAAGCTACTACTTTTTATGCAAGTTTACAGAATTTCGTTACATGTTTAAATGACGATGCTCGAAGTATTTCTGAGTGCAAGGAACTAATACAAATTCCAAATTAAAAAAATCAATTGTACTTTCTTCAGGAACACTTTGGAAATTTGCCAAAACTATTCACTTATTTTGAAAATCAAATTCATGGACTTCGGATGTGGCTTTTGGCAAAAGTTAGACGCAGTTTTTAATATAAATCCAGATTGAATAACATTGTGGCAATTGTGTATGGGGACAATGCCTCAAAATCTAACTGCTAAATACGCTGAAATAAAAGAATATTTCCAGTATGCACTTATAACCAGTCGCGATGTAGAAAGGACGTTTTCTATCTACAAGGATATATTTCATTCAAAGAGAACAAATTTTACAGAAGAGAACCTTGAGAAAGTATTGCTAGTTAGTATTGGTACTCCTTTACTGAACTTGAACTACAAAATTAACAAATAAAAATGTATTTCGTATTTTATAGATCACCACCCGTCTGTTTTACAATTATATAAATAAAATTAAAAACTCTTTAAAAATACAAATTTTTAATAGTACGCCCGTGGGCGATGAGTCATAGGCCTCTCCTGTCCGGTCCTTAATATTAACTTGTACTGCGTAGGACTCTGGAATGTGGGGAAAATAACTCTAATAATAAGTATCGTCGCGTTAGCTCCTGATTATGAATGACAACATGCTATCGACACTCAAATTCAGTGAAGCACTACATGCCAATATGTACAGCATTTAATGGGTGTTTCAATAAGAGCGCAAGATTTGAATTGCGCGCCATGTTTGACAGTCATAATGTCACATGATTATGACGTGGCAGATCGAAAGTTGACAGATGGGAGTTAGTAAACATGGAGCATTATACGCTAGAACAACGCGTCCTGATTATCAAAAATTATTATGAAAATGGTGAAAGTTTAATTGCCACTATTCGTAAAGTGCGTCCAATGTTCGGTCGAAATAATGTGCCTAATTCATCTACGGTTAAACGAATAATCGAAAAATTCGAAAGTACCGGTTCGGTTAGTGATGTGAAACACACGATACGAGCTCGTAGAGGTCGTTCAGAACAAAACATCACGGCAGTTCGCGAGAGTGTGACAGAAAGGCCAGAGACGTCGCCATCGGGCCCAAGAATTGGACATTTCAACAGGCACTCTTCAGCGAATTCTCACTAAAGAGTTACAGCTGCATGCCTACAAAATTCAACTGACTCAACAACTTCTGCCAGTAGACCATGAACAGCGAAGAGAATTTACCAATTGGATCCTTGAGCAACCTGCTGGTTTTGCAAACAAAATCATTTTCAGTGATGAGGCCCATTTTCACCTCGATGGCTTCGTTAATAGGCAAAACTGTGGCATTTGGGGCTTAGAAAATCCACGAATGATTCATCAGAAAGCAATGCATCCACAACGGGTCACTGTATGGTGTGCATTATGGTCTGGAGGAATAATTGGACCGTTTTTCTTCGAAAACGAAGAAGGTAATGCAGTAACGGTGAATGGCGAAAGTTATCGTGCTATGATAACACAGTTTCTTGTGCCTCATTTGGAAGCTATTGATCTTGACGACATGTGGTTTCAGCAGAACGGTGCCACATGTCATTCCGCCCGTGAAACATTGACGATCTTGCACGAGTTTGCTCCTGGTCGTGTCATTGCCCGATTTGGTGACCAGAATTGGCCTCCACGCTCTTGCGATTTAACGGCTTTAGACTTCTGGCTGTGGGGTTATCTGAAGTCACAGGTTTATGCCAATAAGCCTGCAACCATCGAAGCATTGAAAGCCGAAATTAGACGCTGAATCAATGAAATACCACCACATGTATTCAATAACGTTGTTGAAAATTTCGTCAGAAGGGTACGCATATGCCAGCAAAGCCGTGGCGGCCATTTACAAGATGTTTTGTTTCATACATAATTCCCAAATGTATATTTTCTAAATCAATAAATATTTCAATACTTTGCTACAGAAACCCATGTTTTATTGAACACTGAAATCTTGCGCTCTTATTGAAACACCTTTATATATATGAGAGCCTTGCCAGGTTGTTCTTTATTACTCTGTGAATTGGATCTCCGCAATCGTTTCTACGCTATCTTCAGTAGGCGATGTAACGGTTGATTATTCGTCGTATGCCTAGGAAGGAAAATAGTATATTAAAACCCAAGTTTCATATGGCACATTTTGTCGCACGAGTTCAGTTTAGAAACGAGTTTTCTAAAGAACCAGTGCGATAAAAGGTCTTGTGAAACGAGTTTTTTTATACTATTTTTTCTGTTTTGCATTCTGTACATTAACAAATTGATATTATTTAATTTGAAAGTTCAGAGTTTTATTTTTATATAAAGTATGCAGTTGGTTACATTGATACTTTACATTTTAAAATTTAAATCTTGCTATCCGTGAACTATATCCGCGACTATATTACATATTGTTTATGAATTTTCGTTAACATATTTTATTTAAAAATATAAATATGAGCGACATAGAAACTAATATATCAATCGACCCACAAAATTTCTATCTTAGGAAGGCCGTGAACGACTGAAATAGATACATAAGTCACGTCTGAGCTTAGAGAATTGACGAAGTGTCATTTGTAAATAATCACAAGTTAAATTGACAAGTTACGATTATAGTAGGAAATGTTGGTTAGATCACTTAAGCAATCTAAGACATAACAGATTTAATCCATGGCATACTGTGAAAACTCTTTTTGTGGCTCACTTCCTTATCTTGTTGTCAATTGCATACAATATACGTTGTTTGTGTAGCCTACGCACATATATCATATATGTCAAATGTATTTAAATCTTTCATGGAGTTAAAAATTAGGAGAGAATTTAAGCGTACCACAGTGAAGCCGCGTGACGGCAATGCCGCCATCTTGTTGTCAGTTATAACCAGAAAAGATGTGTATCTATCCCCCTGTTTGAATTTAATCTGCTTTTAATAGCATAAATTTATTGTGTTATTAATATATTTGGACTATATTAAGTTAGGTATGGAAATGTGATCTGCTATATTGCTGAATATGTAGTAGACATTTAAATAAGACAATTGAATGTGAAGAATGTTTACAGGTATTGGTCAGTTGTCAAGGCTCTATAACGGAGATGTGTCGTCTAATTGCAATTAAAAGTCAGGGAAGATTGCTATTTCCATCAGGGGATGTCTCAAGTGTGTGTGCAAGCAGCGAGAAAGTAATTAAGCAAGCTTTAAGGGCAAGTGGTGGCAAGCTTACAGTTAAGCGATTTGCCTCAGATAAATTGTTATTATCTGTTTTAAATTATTACGAAAATAAGGACATTTTTATATCTAAAGGATGTGCAATCATATAATACTTATAAAACAATATCCAAAAAATATATTGACATTAGATTACATTATATGTATTTCTAAGAAAGCAGATGATAATGTTGAGTCTAATAGACAAATTTGTAATATGTATTGTTTTCATAATAAAAATATTTTTTGAGATGTAGCATTTTGATTGTAACCATATAAATAATCATACAACATTCACAAAATAGTTACAATTATACATTAAAATTTTATTATCTGTATTAACTATAAAAATACTTTTCATTTGCATTTATCAATAATTGTATTTTAAACTACACTCACCGGCAAAATAATCGATCCACTCAAAAAATTGATGAAGTTTGTTCGTTAATAAGTTTGTTATTTTAAATTCGATTTGATTCATTTTTTTTGCATATTGTAGGTAAATTTAAATGTAATCTATCACATCTTTGGAATTTTAAGAAAATTTGGCGTACATCATTTTATACAGGGTGACACAAAGTCTGTTTTTTTAAATCAACTTTAAAACCACATATGGATTGTCAAAGTTGCTCCACCTTGTATTTTCTTATTTTGTTAACAAGGCACATCATTTATTTACAATTTCTTTTTTTATTTATTACAATAGCTTAATTTTTGTAAAAGATACAAGGGTTTAAGAAAAATCTTACATTTTTACATTTTTCCTATGGTACTAAAATTAAGCTATTGTAATAAATAAAAAAAGAAATTGTAAAGAAATGATGTGTCTTGTTAACAAAATAAGAAAATACAAGGTGGAGCAACTTTGACAATCCATATGTGGTTTTAAAGTTGATTTAAAAAAACTGACTTTGTGTCACCCCGTATAAAATGATGTACGCCAAATTTTCTTAAAATTCCAAAGATGTGATAGATTATATTTAAATTTACCTACAATATGCAAAAAAAATGAATTAAATCGAATTTAAAATAACAAACTTATTAACGAACAAACTTCATCAATTTTTTGAGTGGATCGATTATTTTGCCGGTGAGTGTATATATTAAATGTTAAGTATAGTAATTACCAAATACACACTAAAATTCAATATATGAAATTAAAGAAATTTTATTTATTACCAATTTTAGTAGGATGCTGTTTTATCATCATTTTATGATTTATATATTAAATACTTACAATTTTTTTGGGAGAATGTTAAAATTCCATATAACTATGCTACATCTAACATATGATCAAAAAGTCTTTGGATCGCGATAGCCATGAAGTATAAAAACCATCTATAGGATTATTTACTTCTGTAGTTTGAAGTACACATAAGTCACAAATAAAATAGATTTTAGGTTATGGTAATTAGTTGCATTTTATGTATATTTTATAGCCAGCTGCATGCGCGGCTCGTGATGACGTATTTGGGAGTGCATGTACAATGATGCGAGTGTTTCGTGTATTCTCGTGTACTAACTGTAGCGTTTTCTTAGTAAACACCGAAAACACACGAGGCACTCGCATCATTGTACATGCACTCCCAAATACGTCATCACGAGCCGCGCCTGGGCCCAGCTGACTTAAAAGTTGTCAAGTAAATGTCAAAACTAATTGAAATAAATAATTTATCATCATTTTATGATTTATATATTAAATACTTACAATTTTTTTGGGAGAATGTTAAAATTCCATATAACTATGCTACATCTAACATATGATCAAAAAGTCTTTGGATCGCGATAGCCATGAAGTATAAAAACCATCTATAGGATTATTTACTTCTGTAGTTTGAAGTACACATAAGTCACAAATAAAATAGATTTTAGGTTATGGTAATTAGTTGCATTTTATGTATATTTTATAGCCAGCTGCATGCGCGGCTCGTGATGACGTATTTGGGAGTGCATGTACAATGATGCGAGTGTTTCGTGTATTCTCGTGTACTAACTGTAGCGTTTTCTTAGTAAACACCGAAAACACACGAGGCACTCGCATCATTGTACATGCACTCCCAAATACGTCATCACGAGCCGCGCCTGGGCCCAGCTGACTTAAAAGTTGTCAAGTAAATGTCAAAACTAATTGAAATAAATAATTTCATAGATATCTCGTAAATTCCACGGCAATAGTGATCCAAAGATTTTTTGATCATACGATATAATTTTGGGCGTACTTTGCGGGTTGCATACTCAAAATGCATGCTACCACGTCATACCACGTCAATAAGCGGCCTTATGTCCTCTCCATATAATTTTTAGCTCCATGAAATTTTTAAAATCAAATGACAGCAATAATATTTATTTATGTGTTCGAACAACGCCAACAGTGAAAAATGAAAAAAGCCTATCGAAATGAAGCTCATTTCGATATTGTTTTGGGTTTTATAATGAGTTCATTAAGAACGCAAAATAGAAAAAGTAACTATACTTTCATTGATTCATTAACTTTTAGAAATACTAAATTCAATATACTTGTCAAACCTTATTATACACTGTGTCCATAAAGTATGGACACAAGCCCGTAATAACGTTATTGCGCATTATTTGACAAAATGCAAAGATATATCGATTAATGTTTTTTGTTAGCTATATTTAGATGCTACCATTTTGTTTTTTCCGTCGACCTTGAATAAGTTATGACGTCATTGATATTTTTTTAAAATGTCAACCCCACTTTTTCTTTGTGGATTTTGAAAGCTTTTACAATTCTTAATCGATGTTGTAAAAATTTTGGTATGTTACATTAGAAAATTTTTGAGTAAACTGTGTTGTAATTCTAAGTTTTATTTTTGACATTTTCAGTATCAAATTTATAACAAATGCTCAAAATGTTTTCCTTCATTTTGTTGACAAAATCCTAAGCGATGATAAATTCCATTTCGCACATTCTGTAATATTTCGGGAGTGATTAGTCTGGTTTCGTAGATGATGCGTTGTCGTAAAACGTCCAAATTTTCCGGTTGTGTCGCATAGACTTTTCTAATGTATCACTAACACCAAAATGTTTAAATCATCGAATAAAGAATTGTAAAAGCTTTCAAAATCCATAAAAAAAATGGGGTTGACATTTAAAAAAATTATCAATGACGTCATAACTTATTCAAGGTCGACGGAAAAAACAAAATGGTAGCATCTAAATATAGCTAATAAAAAACATTAATCGACATATCTTTGCATTTTGTCAAATAATGCACAATATCGTTATTACGGGCTAGTGTCCATACTATATGGACGCAAATGATTACTCAAAAATTTTCTAATGTAACATACCAAAATTTTTACATCATCGAATAAAGAATTGTAAAAGCTTTTAAAATTCACAAAAAAAAATGGGGTTGACATTTAAAAAAATGAACAATGACGTCATAATTTATTCAAGGTCGACGGAAAAAACAAAATAGTAGCATCTAAATATAGCTAATAAAAAACATTAATCGATATATCTTTGCATTTTGTCAAATAATGCACAATAACGTTATTACGGGCTTGTGTCCATACTTTATGGACACAGTGTATATTTGGAAGCAAAAGAAATTCTATTTTTATTAAATTCTGTTGAAATTTCTTTATCGGCACGTTGGAGACTTCCTTGTCTATAACTAAGGGTAATTTAAGCCTTTAAGTATATAATATTCAATAGTTAAGAAATTTACCGTGTAACCCTACGACTACTTTCAAAATTATACGAAGAAATAGCTTAATGTTCAAATAAAATTGTATTGAGTTCATCATACTTACTTACTTAATCCTGGGAACTCATGTACCTTTCGGTGTCAAATTTATGAGTTCATCATTTAGACCACAAACTTTGTTCCATTGGATTAAAAAGATGAGCATTCAATTTCCGCGTATCCTACTAATTACGATTCACTGATTCACAACTAATTACCCTTGTTATACTCCCATTGTAATTTATAATATGCACTCATTGGTATAAAATGTAAGGATAATTTGTTTATTTAAAAATACAGAAATAAAACGAAAATATAATCGTGTATATATTAATATATTGTCTTAAGTATTGTTTGGTTAAGAAGTTTTAAAATCTACAGCCATTGTACGTTATTGTACATACAATAACGATTGCGCTCTCTTTGACTGGACCGATGCCTACACTTTATACCTAAACTAATCTAAGAGACTAAAAGTGAGCAAAATAAATAACAGTAGTTCTAAAAAAATATTACTACACAATATTTATACAGAAGACGAAAAGAACTAAAGGAAAAAATAAAACAGTACAGTATGGCAGCTGCGTAAACTACATACCTGCAATCTTGACTTTTAATGATTGCATCAGTGATCATTGAATGGACCGTCTCACAACGTAGAATAAATAAAAGTCTAAATGTACAACGAAGATATGTATGCATATCCATTCTACAATCAGGATACAACATTAATTTCCAAATAATATTTATCCTTTGAAATTTTAATGTAGTTTACTATAAAAGATTTGCATTCATTTAGATGAGCTAGAAGTAATTTGAATGAATCCAAAAATAGACAGAAGGAATTTTGTGACAAAAATTTAACTCTTAAAAATATATTTTAATATTCATCCAATATTAAAAGCTAATTGATATAATGATTTTATGTAGAAGTTCAGCTAAACGAAAGCAGTTCTTTTAATGCAAATTTATAAAAAAATATATACACTGTTGTCCAAAAGTTTAGGCACAAAAACTCTAAGAAAAATTCATATCACAAAATTAGATTATACTTATGTATCAACAAAGCAAAACTTTGAAGTCATATAAATATAATAAGGTTTACTTTTTTACAATTAATTACTCTAGAATAAACTTTTAAGTTTTTTTTTTATAATAAAATTGGTTTAATTTTGTAACTGTATTAATGACCTTCTAATTTACTAGATTTACCTAAACTTTTGTATGTTAGCACACATACTTTCAAAAAATCGTTTGAATGATTTTAGGAAATCATTAAATAATTACATTAAAGATGTAATTTAATGGTAACCAACAAATAAATGACGAGCAGTTCTTGTAGAAAATTCTTTGTACTTTTCTCTTTACATAAATTTGTGTTTTATGTATGCTTTTTTTCAAAATTCTTTTAAATACATACATACATAAATCATACAAACTTCCTTTTTTTAAGGAGAAAAAAAATATGTAGTATCAAAATTGTCTCATTGATATAAATACAATACGAATTCAAATTGTTTTCGATTTTATATACACATATAAATTAATTATTTAATGCATTACACGTTACATTATAGTTTGAAGTTGTTAAAAATACATATTACACCTGAGAATTAGTTATAGAATGCGAAAATTTAATTTTTGTATCCATTTCTTTTTAGTATTAAATGTTAAAATTTTGAACACAAGCAATCCTGATGGTATTTGTTGAGTTGTGGAAAAAGTAATATTTTTGTACAAAAATTGCTGTCTCGTGTACCTATCCATACTAGGCATTTTATGTAGCTTTGAGTGACTTCATGAGTCCATCCGTCGACAGGGACTTGGGTCTCTCGATGGGAAGACCAAGTGCACGATCCCAAATCAAAGATGCCAACACGCCCAGTGCTCTCGATACACCAAAGAGTACAGTGTAATAACTGGATTCCTTGAGTCCATAATACTGTAATGATAAAATTAAAGTAAATTTTTGGTACACATGAATTGTAATACCAATCAAAATAAAACGAGCGCTATCCAGGGATCAGATTACCTTTTGGTATAAAAAAAACAAAGTATAGGATAAACATTATGTTGTATTCATTTGAAAGTGACACTTAAATACTGCTCTTTAATATAGTCCCCATACAAATTTAAACACTAGCGGCGGACAAGCTTTGAAATTCCATTGTCATAAAATTCTACCGCCCGAGACTTTAACCAGTTAGTCATGCCCTCTCGCAATTATACGTCGTCGTTAAAGCGCTGCGTTGCGAGCCAGGTCTTCATAGTTGAAAACAGATGGTAGTCACTGGGTGCAAGATCCGGACTGTACGGCGGATGAGGAAACACCTCCCATTTGAAAGTATCCAGAACATTTCGAGTGCTATTTGCCATGTGTGGTCGGGCGTTGTCGTGCAAAAACCAATTTTTTTTGAGTTAAACTTTCTTCTATGCTTGTTCCGAATGGTTCTTCGTAATTTTTTCCAAAGTTTGACAATACCTCGCAGAGTTTGTTGTCCTGCTTCGTTCAAGAAAATCGATAAGAAGCACACCTTCCCTGTCCCAAAAAACAGTCACCATAATTTTCCTTGCAGATAACGTTTGCAAGCATTTTCTTGTTTTTTTTTTGGGGGGGGGGGGGATTTGTGTGCCCCCACTTCATAGACTGCAATTGGTCTCGTAATTCGTTTGTTTCACCCAAGTCTCGTCGCTAGTTACGATTCGATCAAGTAACGAGTCTTTTTCGCAAGATTCGAGAAATGTTAATGATGCAGCCATACGCTGATTCTTGTGGTACCCATCCTGTACAAAATTTGTGATAGTCTAGCTTATGTGCAACGATTTTATACAGAAAACCTCGTGAAATTTTTCTCATAGACTTTTGCGACCAATTCATCGGTCATAATGCTTGGTTGTCCACTTCGCTCTTTATCATGAACATTAGTTCGGCCATTTTTAAACCTAATGCACCATTGACATACTCCACCTTCAGTGATTACATTGTTTACGTGCACTTCACATAACTCGCGAGATTTTCAATTGCTGCACACATTTAAAACATTTATTGTGAAATAACGCGAAACGACACGAATCTCGCGCTACCGCGACTGGATTCCGACTGAAACGAAGAACGCTCAGACATCAAAATGGCCGCTGTAGCCCCGCCCCTTACTGCTACAGATAAAAATGTAATCTAATTCCTGGATAGCCCTCGTATTTTAAACCATATTATTTTTCACTTTTTATTTGATATGGAGACACTATATTAGAATTGCTAATCTTTATCACTTCCTCCAAATTGTCTGTTTATAAAAAAGAGTCTAAAAACCTTTGCAAAATACTTTTTTTAGTACTCTAAGTAGTCCTGGGGGTCTTGCTGACGAATCTGTAGAAAGATGAAATACGTATCTGCGTCTCTGGCGAAGGATAAGCTCCCAAAAATATTAATAAAGAACTTGAACCAGATTTTTAATAATATTCTATATTATTAAAAACACTTTTGTATTATACAAAACTCAAGTATGTTTCAAATTATTCTGTTATAATAGTATTAAGTCTTGAAAACCCATGGTATTGCAACATGGTTGGATTGTAAGATCTGGATTGTACCGCCTGAATCGAGTTAGGATCGAAAAAAACCGTAGACCAAGATATTATTAGCTGTACTCGGGTTCCACCCCAGTTCATTAGGCTCATAGTGTAGTAACCTATTCTCTAAATCAGCACGGTCCCTTGTTACCAAATAGTTGTTTGAAATTATTTATCGATGCGTAGAAGCATTATCATGGCAAAACGATCTCTTTTTGATTAGCCAAGCTTGAATGCTTTTTGATAACACCACATATCTGAATTGATGCTCTCATTGGAAGAAGAAATAATTTTTATTTAACGTGAGGTAACCAGACAAGCTTTGAAACCTAGTAGAATTTCTTAATATATGCGGATAGGAAGTTTCTTCAATATGTTGTCAACAAGCTCTTAAATATAGCTTAAACGACAAAATCTTGGTTTCTCAGGTTAACTGACTTCGCTTTACCTTAATTTTGCAAACCAAATTTATTTATATTTATTCTTTTTCTCTTTGAATTAATGTAAATGACATCATACATATTGTCCCTTTCAGATGCAAGTTACAGCTCATATACAATTATACCACGACTATTACAATAATCTACTATTATTAAGTCAAAACATAATTCGCGATAAATTGGAAGATTATATGCATATGAATTTTAAGTTTTTGAATAGATAATAGACAGATACTGCATACCTCTTTAAAAATTTTGCTATGAATCTTATAGTTTTTATTTAGCAAGTAGTAATTGTTTTTCGTTTATTCTACATATTTAATAAAGTACTCCTTACCTGAAGCAAAACGCCAGAATGGGCGTCAACATTTGGCCATGGATTCTTGACTTTTCCAAGTTCCAATAGAATTGGAGGCACCACTTTGAAAACATCAGACACCAACTACAACAAAATTGGAAATAATGAAAATAATTCATAAAATAATAAAGAAAACAAATTTACCTTGAAGAGAGGATCATTTGGTAAATGCTTGAGAGCGAATTCTCTTTGACAGGCATATCGGGGATCTGTTTTTCTAAGTACAGCGTGACCGTATCCAGGTACTACTTGACCAGATTTCAGCGTCTTCCAGATGAAGTCCTTTAATTGATCTTCAGTATATTTATCGCCCACAGACTCGCGGAGTTTCTCTAACCAAACTAATACCTGTATTTAATAAATACGTGAATATTATTTGAATAACATTTCTGTTGTATGTAGCATACCTCCTGGTTCGCGAGACCGTGAAGTGGGCCTGCAAGACCGTTCATACCAGCAGAAAAGGAAAGATAAGGATCACTTAGTGCAGAACCTACAAGGTGAGTGGTGTGCGCTGATACATTACCACCTTCATGATCACTAAAAGTTAATATTGATAATAATTAGGTTAATAAAAGTTGTAATCTAAAACGTAAATTGTAGTGATTCAACTTTTACTTAATGAATATTCATATTTAAAATTACAGGGCTAAAACTTGTAATAGTGTCTAATTCTTTTGACAGTTATGGTTGATAAATTTAAATAACAGAAAGCAACACGAATGAAGACAGAAGACAAGTGATCTTTGGGTAACTGCGCCTGATATTAACTATGACGTAATCTCTTCAATCGTAAATAGACTACAGTAAAACGCACGAAGCCATCCACTTCCGTCATCAACCAAAACAATGACGTCTGTACCTATTGCTAATCTCATAACAATAAAAATAATAGATAATTTCACTATTTAGTAATATGGTTAATTTATAATTTTATTAATCTGAAATATATGGTTATCGCTGAATAGCGACAAAGCTATGCGAATCTGAAGAATACGTATAAATGTCTAATTGGAAATCAAAAAAGAAATTTATTTGTAATTCATCCAAAATTTCCAAATTTTAGGACCAAAATGTAGTTAATGTCGGTCCATATCTTTGTTTATTCTACGGTGTGTATATAAATGATTGAAAGGTGTTTGAATTTCCCGCTTTCAATTTTTTGTGTTTAAGTTGGTGCTAAGTGCATGCCAGCATCTCTGAGGGAGCAAATGTCGTATATCATAGGCGTAACATTAAAAAATTAGAATAGGAACAAATATAGTAATAAATAATATTTTATTGAAAGATAATTACAATGAAATTATGTATGTTTTCTAATGCTGGTATCTTAAATTTCACTATAGAATACTTTAATTTCAGACTTGCATACTCTATCAAAATTATAACAAAACTATAACACTTATTCAAGATAAAATTATAACATTTGTTCAAAATGCCGTCCATGTAAATTTAAGCACAAATTCAAATAGTAGGACGTCCTGTAGATTTTCCCTTTAAAACGCTCCCTGTTGTGCGATATCTCTCTATTACACGACGAACGTGTTGTACAAAATAGTCATATGTAAATCCCATTTTTGGAAACTCCTCTTGAAACTGCTGGTGGCAATTTGGATAGGAATAATCCCATACTCCTTCAACATTGCGTGTTCCCGAACGAAAATATGCCTCAACAATAAATTTGTTGTGCAGATCCGTGAAAACCATTATTAACCTAAAAGCGTACTTTGTTACATTTGTACAAATTTACTGTGATTTCTTCATCGCTTACCAATAACAAATATGTAACAGCAGAAAAATGGCAATAAGAAAAGCCTTTCTGGTAATAAAGGAGAGAAATAACAAAATAAATAGACGAGAACGAAAATGCAGAAAACCAAAATAAACAGAAGGACGCTACTGATTATTTGCGGCATAGCTTGTAGAAGCACCAACTTTCATACATTAAAAAAAGCGCGGGCGATTCAAACACCTTTCAATTATTTATATACACACTGTATATTTATCGAAATACAGGTGGAATTCAAATTCATTGATCTGCAAAAAAATCGATAAATTCCGGACTATACTTTTAACAATAGGTTCCTATTCATAATATAGTCAATGTTGTTGTCTTCTTACCAAAACATACTCGGCCGCACAAATGGCGATGTTTTTTTGTGGATATCAATAATAGCCTTTACGTCGAATATATTGACAAACCTATGCCGCATTCATTAAAATGTGATTAAAATTAAGTAGTTTCAATGTGAAACTTCTTTTCAAAGTAAAATTATTATATTTATAATAAAACAAAACTCGTCATAAAACAAAAAGCTTTATCTAGCCAATGGGGTAGATCCCTGGTTTTTAATTATTTGTATGAAGTTATTTACATATAATTTTTTTCTTTAAATTTGTGATGGTACCGACAAAAGCTGAGAGAACAATATAATTTGTTGGTAAAGAGAATTACTGATGAATTAGAGGTGGAACTCCGTATTGCCGCACGTATATTTAACTGCGACAGAGTCGGACTCGAATAAAGAAAAATCATTTTTTCGTTTCTACGTGAACATTGTATATATCTTTTCACTCTTTTTTTTATTGCTATACGCTATACACAACTAATATTGTATATTATATAAAAATGCAGTTTTACTTACTTCTAGTCACAAAATACTTTAGTTTATTTTTTTTTTTTTTATTGATAATCTACTTAATTTTCCTTTAGAAAATTTGGTCAATTTAGATGTAAATATAACCTATAAACTAAATTTGTTTTAAAAGATCAGAACTGTTTTTATTTATTGTTTTGTGTCATTTCATTCTAATGTCTATAATTAATGTAATAAATACCTAGTATCACAATAAATAAGAGTGACAACAAAAAATATTGAAATGGAGACGACAGAAAAAAAAATTCAGAGCCAATGATTTAGGCAATTTAAATGTGAGTTCCATGAAAAGTGATATCGTCCACGAAATCTGAAGTTAGTTACATATAGTAATTCTTTAGACGATGCACTTACCTGTGGATAGTAAGGTACAGTCTCATTAATTCTATGAATTCCGGATTATCAAAGCCTAACATAGTCGTGAAATTATGACTCCAATCTTTCGATGTATCGATGGCTCCGATACCAGAACCATCTTTGTACGTATTTCTATAGATGGTAGCTGCGATCACAGGTAATTTTGCAATAAGATCCATGCTGTCTTCGTAAGCGTACTGTAATCAAAAATTAAAATATGCATTTCTTTGTGTAACAACAAAGAGTTCATAATTGGAAGAAATCAGATACTTACTTCCCAATATTTAGTTTTATGGACACCCGATGAGTACGCTTTGGCGAATTTACTTTCACTGTTGAGGACCGTTACAGCTGCTGAGAATTGGGACATGGGATGAACTTTATTGGGAATATTGTTGAGCAATGTTACAACATGGGGTGGTAGTTCTGCACGTTCCGCCCATTCCTTAGATAAAGCCTTAACCTGTTAAAAATAAAATCAATGAGTCGCAGAAAATAAAATATGGTCGAATTGATGTATGTATTATATTAACATATATTAACTATAAATATATACAGAAGAAGATGCTAGCGAGAGTATTGAAACGTCGAAAAGTTAACGGTTCGTCTTCGAATCAAAGAACCTCTACAACGCGGAAGAAATCCAAAAAAACAGGATTTCTCATCAATTCTCCGCGAGAATATTCGCTTAAACACATAAATATACATATATATGTATATACATATATAAAAAAAGTAAAAGAAAAAAGAATTTCATCTTTTTTCTTTGATTTCTTTTACTCTTCTCCGCTGCTCTTTATATTTTTGGTATTTTTTGTTTGTTCTATTAAGCAGATACGGCATCCATTGCTTTTTTTTAATTTTTGGTTCCTATTTTCACCATCTTGCTTGTTTTTTATTTTTCCTTGTATCTATGATTCCACATGTTTTTTTTGGCTTTTTTTCGAGAAGAGTATTTATACTTTTTCGTCAAATATATTAGACTTTTTCATTGTTTAATTTGTAAATTCTAATTTTATCTACTGGTTTACATTTTTATAGATAGAGTTTGGTGACAGAATATAAAAAGACTCCTTTGGTAACAAATACTTATTTTATAGACTCCTGAAAACACTTAGAAAAGGAAAACAAACAATCAAACACAAAATGGAGGAAATTCTTTGAGTATTTTTATTATTTACAAACAAACTCTCTCTTTGTTATTTCTTATTGTTAAATTTCAACTAGGAGTTTTAATGTATTTATAAGAAAGAAAATAATTTTCCCTTTCATAAGAGTCTTTGTAGTATGATGTACGATTTATACTTTGTCATGGCTTATAAAGTAATAATTAGAAATCCACATTAAAAAAATAAACAATTTAAGCCAAACGTTGGAGTGCTGGTAATTTATCCACCAAATGCAGTAGTAATCCGATGTCGGCTATTTTTCCAAAATATGGTCTGTACATATAATTGTTTATAAACTAGATATGTAATTCAATTTTTTCCATAGTTGATATTTTGATTGAACAAAAAGAAACAATGTCGAATAGAAAATTTATAACTTTTTCATTTCTTAACAATCAGAATTTTTTCTAAATAAAAAATCGCAGCCGGTGAACATTTGTAGGCAATTAAAAAAAATCGATGTTATATTAATATCATGAAACATGTACAGTTTTCGTATGTTCTTCGTAGCACAAAATTTAAATTTTACCTGACTATCTGATGGAACATCACCGGTGACTAGAAGCCAAAACAGGCCTTCAGGTAATGGTTCGCCGCCGCCTTCCACCTTGGGTAAAAGCTTTTGACATTCAGGAATGGAAAGACCTCGAAATCTGATGCCCTCATCCGGATCGAGGACAGAAGTTTCACAGATAAGACCTTTGATACCTCTCATGCCACCGTACATCTGCAAGAAAAGATTGATCATAAATATCAGGATTTGACACAGATTCTTAAGTAGAGTATACAGGGTGTGTATAAATTGGCGGACCCACTACACGCGGCGATGTTCTCCGTTAAATTTGGAGTCCAAAATCCTAATACGAAAATGTTGTACCATGCTCCATATCTTTGCACGAGGTTCCTAAAGTTCGGACTTTCAGTCTTGAAATAAGCATTACTATTCGCTATTTGTTGACAGAAAGAGCTACAATTTAGAAGAAAGAAGAATTGTTATTATCCTTTCGTTAAAGTTTTCTTTTTGATTTTAAAGTTTGTTTTTAATATTTGTTTATTAACTTATTTTGACGAAAAACACATCTGACAACGTTGTAAAACAATAAGTAGGCAGCCTAATGTTGTTCTAGTCAAATACATTACTACTGTCAAATTCATTCTGAAGACAAAGGAAGCCTGATACATCGTTTTAGGATTAGGACTTTTAACTCAAAATTTGACCAAGAATGTCGCCACGTGTAGTGGGTCCGCCAATTTATACACACCTTGTATAACATTTATCTCTAGAAACCAGAAAAAAAGTGTAACGGTTTCTTATTATTAGAGTTACGATATTTCGTCCGAACGACAGAATCAGACTAGGCGCTTCGTTTACGGTTTCTGACTAATTCAATCATGCCAAGTAAAAAATAAAACAGCTACTTATGCGATATATACGTTATAACTAGAGATTTTATTTATTTAATAAATTCGGAAGAACGAAAGAATATTTAAACAAATTCCGTAGATCAAGTTATTAAATTAAATTATTAAAATTTTCTCCTCTCCTTACCAAAATGGATTCGTTGCTAGACGTTCTACCACCACTAACTTGAAAATGACGCAATTTATTAGCAAAGCTATCGATGATCGCCTTCAGGTTAATGTAATACATACAAATTTCGCCAAAGGTATCGATTCCATTGATCGCTTATTACTACTAGCAAAATTAGATGCCTTTGGTTTCTTTCCCTTATTATTGAATCATTTCATCTCTTAGGTTCTCGCTCGTGTAACTTCTGTTTTAATGATTTCCACTCTCAACGTTTCGATCCAATATCCGGTATACCCCAAGGCTCTAATTTGGGGGCTTTACTTTTTAATATTTCTTAATTATCTACGCTGTTCACTGGATTGCGGAGTTTTAGCTTACGCGGATGATTTAAAAATCTATATGAAAGTTACGAAAATTGAAGATTGTTACGAGCTGGATAACAACTTGAAGCTGGTGCACAATTAGCGTAATGAAAATAACATCTCCCGAAATATTAACAAATGTGCCATTGTGACATATTCCAAGATTGCGCATCCATATCTCTTCCCATATAGTATGGACCAATTGGTGATATCTCGTAGATCTGAAATTATAGACTTGGGGATTTTGTTTGAAGTGTACTTCAATTTACCACCCATATTTGTTCTGTTTGTAATGCTGCCTCAAAGTCTTTGGGCTTCTTGATGCGAATTTGTTGCGACTTCAACAACTCGTCGACTTTAAAATGTTTCTTCTGTGCTAATGTGCAGTCAATTTTTTTGCATATACAGGATGTAAATGAAACTACGTACGCTAATATATAATAGATACGTAAGACAACAATTCAAATCTACAAAAACTTTTTAGGGACACAAAGTTTTCAAATATGGCCCTGTATTCAGATTGAATTTAAATAAATAGAAATTATATGTTTATATGTTGTCGATTCATAAAAAAAAATAGGCATTTATTTGTTCAAGTTCACAAAAAAATCCTTTTCACATTTCAATAACATAAAGTCTTTGTGTGAAAAGTTTTATAAACATGTATTCATTCATTTCCTAAATTTTCTTATGCATCAACTGTTCTGTTGTTATTTATAAGTAGGCCAATGACCTGACCTTTGCAATATCCCGAAAGAAATGCAATATCAAGTTCTTTAAAAATTTTTAATGGTATAAGAGTTTTGTGGTGATATGGAATTTGTAATTTAGTTGTCTTAATATTAAATTCACGCCGATAAGTAATAAATTACTAGAATATCTACAAAAGTTAATTCGTCGCAGGCAATTCCGTAAGTTCTTGGACACGTTGCACGTGGTAGGGTGTTATGGACTGGTGTGTGTGAAACGCCTACCTCTCTCACAGCCGCTTGAGTACTTGTGCTTGGATTTTCATTTACAATATCCAAAATTTGTTCTTCCGCATTTACTTACCCCACGTGGTCTTTCTCGGCCAAGGCATTCGTAACTTGGATACAATGTACTGCGATCTCTCCATCTGTACACGGTTTGTAAAATTAAATCATTTAATGGACATCTTCGGTTCGGACACCACCCTTCATAAATACCTCTAGTAGCTCTAATATTTCCAACTTTTTCACCGTATAGGAAGACGATATCTGTTAATTCGTGATTTGAATAAGCATATTTCACGGAAATTGATAATAGACTGACTTCTTACTTACATCATTGCCTCTACAACTCCCACCGTTACGCTCCAGTAGGAGTAGTGCTCTAGTTATAAAGTAATACTAAATTTACCAGAGTCGGATCGAGCGACGCGCATTTGTTAATTTTTTTTTTCTTTGATCTCGTTCGAGATAGAGTTTTCATGCATTCGCATTTTATATTTAATAATTACATATTGAAGTATATCGAATATTTCGTTTACACCCAGTATGTAATTGTAGGTAGCAACCGTTATATAATTATAATAATTATTATCCCGTAAATGGCTTGCTGTTCGATAGTAATGATTATTATTATTATTATTAAATATGCACGGTGCATCACTGCGACTGACAAACTTCGGCGATCAATGTTAATATTTACTTCGCACGGTCACGCTGACGGACAAGATTCACAACTCTGGTTATTTATTATACAAGTGGAAACTTCAATTATCATAAAAATATATCGCAAACAAAATATGTATACGCATCGCATAAACGTTTATTTCTTTATATTTTAAATTTAATATCGATAAATAATTAATATTAGAAATGAATTCTTAATTTTTTTGACCGAATAATAAGCGTAAAATCTTTCGACTCTTCAAGAATGGGCGATATACGTTTCGGCTAATTAGCAGGTTTGAATAAATTACAGTATATCGTTTCGGCTGGTCCACAAAAATAATCCGATTTAGGGGTGTAACGATTCGGCCGCGCAGGGTAAGTACTTGTTACTTGTCTATTACCAGTCAAGTAGCCAAATGGCAGCCGAACAACGAACGCATGTGAAAGATTTTTCACTAGCTTTTAAATAAATGTTTTAATTTTCATCACCCTAATATTTTTATATTCACTATCAAAGTGAAATTTACTTTCAAATTTAAAGTGTACAGAAACTTAGAAAAATAGTTATTTTCCGACGACCACAATGTAAAAAGAACAAATTCGCATGATTTACTTGCACTGAAAATTGCAAATTGCATTGTATCCCCAAAACTGTGTTGAAAAGTTATCTTGTAACTAAAACTGTGCTGAAAAGTTCAAAAGGGCCAATTAGAATCGTCGCAGAACCGTGTGCAAAGTAACAGACGAGCCAACCTACTAATCATAAAATAACAAATAGGAAACTGTCAAATGAATGACTCTCAAATGTCAAATTGTTGTTATGAAATACATCATATATCATTGTTTTGTGAATCATTCTTTTATTTTCATTGAAATTAATTCTTGTCACTAAGCGGTCGTCGGAAAAGTATAGTGTACAACACGTGCTGAAAATATTTCACACTCGCATAATTAAACCACTCGCCTACGGCTCGTGCCTCAAACTTCATGCTCGTGTGAAATATCCTATTTTCAGCACTAGTTGTACAATATACTATTACGATACAAGTGTTAAAAGTGCGATTTTATTTCACAAGTAAAAGTTTGCGACACGAGCGTTAGCGAGTGTCGCAATTTACGAGTGAAATAAAATAGCATTTTTAACACGTGTATCGTACAATAATTTTTCTACAAACACAATTTTTATTATAAAATATAATGAAAATCCACTGACAAAATTTGACAGCTCATGAATACGTTTTGACACAACTGGACGCAACCGTAAAAATAACGTCAAATTAATTTGTCACAATTCATACAAAAGATGAGTTCGTGTTTAAGTTCGTGTAAAGAAAATGAAGTAATAGCGAGAATAATAATTCTAAAAGTACTGCAACACAGGTAATAAATATCTCGAATTACACAAACTGTACATTTAATATTAATTATCCAAGAAATATGTAATTTTCAATCATTTTAATATATGTTGTCATTTTTGACAAACTGTCATGTCAATTTACTTTTAACACTAGTGTTAAAAGTACTACTTTTAACACGCTACGCTATAATATCGTATTTTTAATTGAAGTTAGCCATGTCAAAATGTTAACTTTTAACGGTGTTTGTAGAAAAAACAAATTCACGAACGCAAAAGCGCGAAAAATACCTTATTGGCAAAATTGAGCAATACAATACAAATCAGTTATATGTTAAATTAACATCGATTTACTATAGGTTTTAAGTTAATACATGGATGTGTAATTAGATATCTAAATAAATATTTTTTAAACATTGTTTTTATGAATTATTTGGTTAAGATCTGTGGGGCGCAAATCTGTCCGCAGGTAAGAATTATCCTCGGCCGAAACGATTACCACCAAAACGATACGGTTGTTTAAACTGGATTATCGGCCGAACCGAATACGACCCTCAAGAATATCTTGCAAAAGAAAAAAGAAGCAAATCACATAAAAAAACAGACTGTCGAAACGTGATTATGGGGAATCAATTTTGTTTTCGTTACCAGGCCTTCTAAGAAAACACTTTTTACGTTTTTTATTTGGCCAAAATGAAATGTATATAAAATCGGATTCTAAACATAAAACACAGAAACAATTTTTTTTCAGATCGGAAATCGTTTAGGAAATAATGTAAAAAATGTAAAATTAAGGCAGCTATGAAAATAAAAATGGATTTACTGTTTGACAGCTTGTCATCAACTAAGTATTTGTATTCACGTTTCACAACTTTCTGTTAGTACTGCTTTACAATGTGTTAAAATGCAGTTTAGTAATGAAGAGTATGCTGGTATTGTTTATGTTTATGGGTATTATGATGGTAACACTAGAGCTGCGTGCCGGGAATACAGGTCAAGATATTCAAATTGACGGCAACCTTGTCGTAAAGTTTTATCTAATGCATTTCGCATGCTTCGTGAATTTGGAATTAGTGAACGCCGTAGTGGAGGCCCTCATCATTAGCACACTGTTGCGCAAGAAAATGCCATTATTGATGCAGGACTTGATGAGCCAACAACCGGTACTAGAAGAATTTCTATATAGTTGCAATTGCAGCATAACTTTGTTTGTTAACTGTTAATTGAGAAGTCTTACATCCGTACCACAACCACGGAGTTCATTACTTGCAGACAATTAATGTGGAACAATTAAGAAATAGAATTTTGAATGCAGTAATATAAACTATTCAAAACACTCTGAATTTTGCAGAAGTTTACAATTCACATGTGTTGCGTGCTGAAATGCAAATGGTGGAATTTTTGAAAATGTGTTATGGATTCGTTGTATTAACTTTTGTTGAAATTTGATTAGTTTATTGTAATTTCGTGTTGAACAAAATAATAAAGTAATTTTTTTGTAACTGAGTATTTCCTAAACGAAACCCGATCTGGAAAAAAAGTTTTATATATACTACTATTTAAGGTTTCGACATTTTATTGTCTTCTTCAGAAAAAAAAAAATTTAATTATATCAACCAAAATATATTTCAAATCATTTATTTTTTTAAATCTTTGTATCTGTAAGGGCATTTTAAAGTGAAAAATTAATGGCAACGAAAAGTGCTTGATGTAGGCATTAAAATAATTATCGATTGTCGTAGAAGTGAATAAAATTATTAAAAAAATAATTTTATTCACTTCTACGACAATCCATTAGAAAAAGCACTAAATCCACTAATAAAATCGCGTAAAATGGTAAAAGTATTTTATCTATCAAAAATATTTCACTGATACTAAACCACTAAATTGTGAACCATCAAGATAATTCTCAACAATTGCAATTGTTAACAAGATCAATTAATAATAATGATGATTTATCTATTAAATTAGATTCGTTTTTAAATTTTATATAAATTATGATTAAATGATAAAATAATAGAGATATGGATAAAACAACCAGATAGTTCTATGTACTGTCATCCTTCCATTAATTTTTCCTTCATTGGATATTTGCCTGCGTTTCTTATTTTACAGACTCTAAGTTAAATTTTTATTATTACTTTTATATAACTAATTGATGACATTTAAACAGAAATATGTATTTAAAAAATTAAAAACAAATAATTTAATTTTATTTATTATACAGGTACCTATAACTATACAATTATTATCAAGATAAAATAAAACAAATTTTAATGAATTATTATATGAATTTTATTTTATCCTGATAATAGTTATAATGGAATTTCATCAAGTAAAAGCTGAAACAATTATATAACTATACAATTAATCTTTCAATAAAAAATAAAAATAATAAAAAAAAAATATGTATTATCTTTAAATATGAAAATTATATATTTAATACATTTAGTATTTATTTTTAAAATGATAACAATATGCTTGAATAATATCCGTTATTTATATTGTATGTAAGTAATTGGAAACATTGGGCACGCATGAGCATAAGGTACAGAGCAATTCAGCACAGAATAAACAAACGGACGCGTCTATCTCGCCAGTAAGAATTACATATGCTACAAAAATCTGTACTGTTACCTATATCAACTGTGTCTCAGTATACGCTCAGCCTAATGGTTAGATGGTTTTGTACCTTATCTACGGTTTTATCTATGCGATAAACTTTTGCATCTGTTAGTATCGTTTCATGTGATGTTTTTTTTTTGTCAAAGATTGTAGTTTTGTTGATATAAAAATATGGTATATAAATTTAATGTTAGCGTGTCGCTGGACAACGGTCCCGAACGGTCTTTTTGTGTATTTGGAAGAAGACTCGAGCATTACTAATTGAAAAATACAACAATTTCTCGTCACATAATGGTATTATTACATATTATAGTGATATTAAGGAATATTTAGTTGAATCAAATAACTAGAAAATTGGTTGGGTTGACGTATTAAAAATATCTTAGATCAGAGGTCTTGAAAGCAGCTGTTCTATGATTTACAGCTTCAGAAACCTGTTTTGAATAGCATACAAGTAGCCAGAATAAGAAGTTTTATGTGAGAGATAATAAGCTTTCACCGATATTACAATTCAAAATATTTTGAACTAATTAGAATTAGTATATATTTTTAGTAGTAGCTCCAAATTCGCCTTCCTCACAATCCGAGATAGCAAAGGAGAACATAAATATTAGTTTAATGACAATTAGAAGCACGAAGCATAACTCCGATAAACATATTCAGATGTGCGAGATCTGGGCCGACGTTATGCACTTATGACTTATGATTACCAGAGAGCGAACTCGGGCGATTGGTGATTTATAGATAGCCCATAGGCTTCTGTCTTGTATTCGCAATAGGTTTGTTTCTGTAAGCGATTCGTGAGTTTCGAACTATTTGATACGTGTGGCTAGATACGTAAGTGGCACATACCTACATATGCAGTTAATATGTATCTGTCAATGCACAATAGAGCGAATATAATAAACGGTTTGGAAACCGGCAACAACTACTGCTGAAGCAAAAGTAATGCTGACAATAATTACGTATCGAATTTTGAATAAAAATAATTTACAAAGTACAAAACTCAAAACTATGTATTTTTTGTGAAGCATTGAAAGTGTAAAACATTACTACGAACAACTAAAATTTGTTCAAGGTGTTCCTATGTTAAATTAGTTTTTTTAGATGTTAAAACGTCTTTAAAAATAGAAAATGTCCGTTCCATATTACAACTGGCAATGGGTGCGTGATTAAAATGTTGCAAAAGTGCACCATACTTCGAATGTATAGATTTTTCAATCGGCTCTGTGCTGAATTAATATAATATATTCAAATCTTGATTTCTGCTAAATATGGCATCAACTTTTTGTATTTGTATCAGGTGTTTACAATTAGAAATGCTTTGCGTATCACCATCTTGAAGACGAAAAACAAAGTTTTTTAATTGAAAATAAAGAGAAATACTAAGAACAGAAAGAAATGGACTATAAAGAAGGTATAAGGCAATAAGGTAGTAAATTAAACTTAATATTTATAAAAAAATATAGGATACATATACAATATAACAATATAAAACGAATTTTTTAAAACACTAATGTTGTGACCAAATAACACTGAAAGAAACGAAACCAGAAACACGCCACTGTAAAATAGAATTTTATGAATGAATAGACACAAAAACGACGGAAATAATAACATCTGCTCGACGAATGCAATCAAGCAAGCAAATAGTGGGGCTGTTATAATATGAATACTATACATGCTACCACCACAACGTATTATCGGGGCAATTGGTCATTCAATCGCTTCAGTCCACTCTAATGATTACAGATGAATCATTTTTCGTTTACCGATATTTTAAAAGCAAAGAGAATAATAAAATTGTACCTAAAAGGAATTCTAAGATCGGTAAAAGTGTAGTTTGAAGATACACATAGATTGGATTCTACAAGAACAAGACAACGATCCAAAACATCGGAGTAAACTGTAGGGAGTGGAGGGCTGCAAATGGCATTACATCAACGGCCTTCGCAGTCCCCAGGTGTCAATCCAATTGGAAATGTTTGGGCTCTTATGAAGCAGAAACTTCGTGGGAAAAATGTACATAAATACTGGCACGAGTGGCCGGACTAGCATTCGCAAATATTTTAAGTGTTGATTTTCTACATGACCAAATAAAGGGCAAGTCATTAACAATTAAAATACTCCCAGATGTCTAACAATTCCATTCAAAAAGAAATAGACTCAAAACAATATGAATACACTAATAATATAAATCCAATAGAGGAAGCAAAAGATGATTAAATGTTAAACATCCTCACTTAATAAATTATAATGTAAATAAGAAATACTGTGCAATTTTTATTTGATTTTAATACAAAATTAGAGAAAAATCTTCGTGATATTTTTTATGCAAAATTTTTACAGCCGCCGTTTGAAGGTGTTAAGTCATTCAAGTTTTTATTTTCATGTAGAATATTTGTTAACGTGGAATTACAACAAATTATCATGAAAATTATTTTCGAACTGCAAGATTTAGAAATAAACAGTGAGTCTATTAACGCCACAAATGACAACTCAAAATTTTACTTCAAAAATATCATTATTATGTAGTTTTCAATGTTCGCATCTGCGTGACTATAACTTGATTTCATTCCAACAGTTAAGCCCGAGTTACATTACACTTTTTTTCGTACTAGAAACTTGAACAAGTTCTTGTACAAGATTTCATACAAGTTTTAATTTATGCTATGTTGAATAGTGGGCACCAAACTTTGAGTGCTTTACCAACATAAAATAAAAATTTCTGTTTGTTTATTATTATATAATGGCTGTTCATTTGAAAAGTCAATCTAGTAGCATGTGATTTACTGAGAACATTTTGAAGTATCTCGTAAATTAAAATTTACTACTTAACCTACGAAGTCGTATATTTTGACAGTTTCATACATACAAATAATAACAAATAATAGGTATTTATTGAAAACTATAACAAATGTTGAAAATGTTGTCCTTCAAGATCAATGCACTTTAAAATCCTCCGTTCGAAATTTCTGATGATATTATGCAACATTACTGGATTGTTATTAATTTCCATGCATTTCTGTTCGATTCTCTGTAGCATATCATTCAATTCAATATAGGTGTTCGAAATATGTTATTTTTTAGATAAGGCATGAACATGCAGGCCAGGCAATTTCAGTATTTCGACTAATTATAGCTCATCAAAAAATTCTCTTAAATAATCCAAAGATTCTGCAGTACAGTGACAAGGTGCTCCGTCTTGTTGGAAATATGCATTTTGCAGTTCATCATCATGTAACTGATTGACAAATGGTTGTAAAATTTCCGTACGGTACCTTTGAGCAGTTAACGTTCCCTGAAAAATATTGGTCCAATGACTCGCCTTTTTCTTATCGCTGCCCAAACACCAATTTTCTCTGGATGTAGCGATTCTTCATTAATTACATGTGGATTTTCACTACTCCAAATTCTTGTATTTTGTGAATTTAGGTATCCAGTTTTATAAAACCATGCTTCATCAGTAAAGATGACTCTTTGCGAAAGTTCTCCATTATTGTTCATATTTACAAACCAATTACAAAACTGTAGTCTACGTGGGTAATCAATTACTAACAATTCTTGTACTGCTGTGACACGGTATGGATAAAGTTGCATATCTTTTTTTAATAACTTTTGAGTTGTACCAACGGAAAGGTTTATTTGTTGACTCAAATGTCGAACAGATGTTTGTGGTTCATTTTCCATTATTTTTTCAACACGATTGACAACTTGAGGTGTACGTTTCTTAACTGCTCCGCTGCCTGATTTTCTTAAGAGATTACCAGTTTCAGAAAAAAGTTTTTAAAGTTCTATCCAAAGTATTCTTAAATTGTATATAATCTATTACAAAATGTGGAAACTCAACTTGAAATTCTACCATGCAATTCTGAACTGAATAAACCCATAAACCATCAATTTTATTACCACTTCGAAAATAAGCCTGGACTAAAAAAATTTTATGTTCTAAAGTGAAAGCCATTTTAAAACTGAGAAGCAATTTATTTAAACCAGAATCGACGCACGATTATTTTATGCACCAACTGATATTTGTGATTGACATTATCAAATGTCATTTGGATTTACGTTTACGGAACAACAAACACATATAGCAAGCGCCAATTAAGTTGGCGCGAGGAGGGGGTGCGCAGAGGCCGTTTTGACGTTTGACGGAACATAATGTCTTTGCTAGGGGATCATAAAGTGATACACGCTCAGAGGTTGGAATTATCTGACATTTGATGTAAAACCAAATAAAAATCTCCCCACTACTTCTAATTCTGCGCGAACTTACCCCTCCTCGCGCCAACTTAATTGACGTTTGCTATACTAATATATTTGCGTCTTATTCTATCAAAATTTCAAAGTAACCTAGATTAACTTTTCAAATGAACACTTGTTATTTGACGTTTAGACGGGTTGTGGTTATTTATTACCTTTTAGAGATACAAAAATATTAAAAAAATTAATTCGAAAACCGGTATATCGGTGCCCCATATTTTGTTACTGGACATTCTTACACAATTTATATTAATTTTCAGAACAAAACCAACACTATGTTAACCTGCAATTATTATATGATTTTTATTTAAAATAAACAGTTGGTACAAACGAAATGGTGTTTAAGGCGCAAGTCTAGTATGAAACTTGGATGAAAAGTGGGCTCGGATCTAGTTTTGTAGTTTAGAAACTTTGATGTATTTATTTTGAATTACACTATCAAAGTTTCGACAAGTACATCTAGTTTGAAAACTTGTCCAAGTTTCTAGACGAAAAAAGTGTAATGTAACTTAGGCTTTATAAATGTTCAAGCTTATTGAATATAAATTAGAAGATAATGTCATTTTCCTTCTGTAAATAATTGTTTTGCTAAATCTGTTATACCATTTTTCTAGTATGCATCGTTAAATATTGTTACGCTTTCTTCTTTAAATATCTCGATTTAAAATATTAACTTAAGACATTTCTCTGTACATTTTCGTTACAAAGAGAAAGCATCTCTTTTGTTATATTCTTAACCGAGACCCTTAGTTTTCTACCTGACCCAACAACCGTTACTGCGGAATTTCTTTCTATTTACATTTCGTTTTAAATTGTTTTAATTGAATTTTAATAATATTTATGCCATCGATAGAACACATCTTCAGATCTTATTTAATTATTATTCAAAACAGACCGTTTTCAAAACTAGTGTTCTTTCGATACAAAACTATCAGTCCGATCTTCTCGTTAGAACCCTCGAAAGTGCAACATCACCCGCCGTACTGGTCAAGTACCGATGGCATGATCCACGTGCCCCTGCATCTCACCGCAATTAAAAGGTAATCCTGTATTGTTCTATATATATTATTCTTTTAAGCGAATCCATATTAATTTAACTAATTAATTTCTTGTTCCTCCGGCCAAACATCGCTCTGCATATCTGTCCAGGTATACGACGCACCACGTGGCCGCCCATCGCCGCAAATCAAAGGTAACTCTGTATTGTTCGATACAGAGATTATTTTATATTAATCGTATTCAATTAACCCTTAATTTACTGCTCAATTAAACGTTCGTTTCAGAGTATTTTTGTGTTAATTTTCAGTTACTTAATTACCGCTCCACCTGTATATATTACTTTTGTTTAATTACTTTTAAATATACCAATTTCATTTCTTTCTTATGTAAATATAAATACAAACTTTAAGGACAACGCTGGTGTTTTATTTATTTAGTAAGCAAGCTGTAGTATATTTATTTTAATTAACAATCATCACGCGCGTCCTGGACCTTTGAAGAAACTTCACCAGTACCACTAATTATTTTATTTATCTTAGAATAATTTCATTATTATTGGCGCGGCACATTCACATCCCGATATCCAGCACAAGCCGCCGTTTGTAATAATATATTAAGACTATTATTTCTTAATACATACTACCTTTTGGTATCTATATACGACTGTACCGTGACTTTTCAATAGAGGGCGCTAGTATTATCAAGATTAATATGTTTATTACATTTGATAATTCTAACAAAGTTACAAATACAAAATTTCAAATAGAATATATCAAACAGTTATTGTTTCATACGCTTCAAAGACGAATAAGAGTTTATTGTGAATATGGAAAAACGTAATTTCGTGTATTGATAAATCACTTTTGTGTGGAAAAATTCGAAAAAAAAATATATAATATTTATCAATAATTATTTTTCGTATATAATATATATAATATATATATATATATATATATATATATATATATATATAATTTATTAACGAATTAATTTAGTGGTTCACTATTAGTGGTTGAGTATTGGTAAACTAATTTACCAATATAAAATACATAACATTATAATTTTTGTCACGATTTTTTTAGTAAATGTAATGCTTTTTTCTGATGGTTACTAAAATAGTGAGTAGGAGAGGTTTCTTTTGTAGTATTCGGGGTGCTGTTCAGAACTTGCGCAGAACTGCGCAAAGGGATGGTTGTACAGCTCTATAGCGCCAGATGATGTGAGCTACGCCTATACTAAGTCAGTCTGTCAAACGGTACTTTGCGAGGTGATAAACAGTTTTTCTGTTTATATTTGTTGAATTGGTTTGAGTTATGCTGCGACACTACAATGTCTGATGTGAAAGATCAAATAACGTGTATCAAATTCTGCTTCAAATTTGGTAAAATGGCAGCGGAAACTCTGAAAATGCTTAAACAAGCGTTCGGTGTGGACGCTTTAGGCCTAACGCAGACTAATGAGTGGTATAACCCTTAAATGGACGTGTGTCGGTTAATGATGATGGACATTTTGGTCGTCAACCGACGGAAAATACGCCAGAAAATCTAGCAAAAGTGCGTGATGTTATCCTGCAAAACTGAAGGAGAACAACTCATGACATTTATAATATTGTCGGCTTGTCGTACAGCGTTTGTCAGCTTATTCTGTCTGGCAAACTCGAAATCCAGCAATAAGAAAAACAGCACCGTGTTCATGTGTGCACAGACCTGAAAGAAAGTGCCGAAAGGGATGCGTACTCCAATATCAAAATCATTACTGGCGACGAATCATGGGTGTACGAAACAAAGCAGCAGTCATCGCAGCGGAAGACGCCATCGTCACCACGACCGAAGCAACGTCAAATCGATGTTTATTTGCTTCTTTGACGCTGATGGCATCGTGCACAAAGAATTTCTTCCACCAGGTGAAACAGTTAATGGACAAGTCGCTGGGATCGGTGTAATCAGACAGAAGGGGATGGTAGTGAATAAGTTGTAAGAATAATAATTTATTGTTTTTTCACATTCCGGGAATTTTTAGGTAGCACCTCGTATGTAGCGACCCAATGCTTTAAGATCGAAGAGTATCAAGTAGGAATGGACTGAATAGTTTTATTTAGTGAAATAATTTGCGAGAACTAGTTCACAATTCGTAGAAGTAATTCTCAACGAACTATTAACGTAAACAACGTAAAATTTGAATGAAAATAAAACAGGCAGTTATCGTTCGTCGCGAACTAGTTCATTTCATATATCCGAACTAGTTCACTTAGGAATCGTACTAGTTCCTTCGACAACTACACATCTCTACCGACAAGACTCCAAGACTGCTTATAGTGTACGTATATGGATTTGACTTTCACTTTTCTAACATTTGAAGGGATTCCATCTCGAAAAAAAACCTGTCCCAAGATGCGAACCCTTGACCAACGGGACTTTCCCTCCTGTTATCTGGCGCTCTTACCACTTACGCAGTTTCTTCAACTGCACTTGAAAACTGTAAACCAGGTATGATGAATAAATAAACATAATGGAGAAAATGGAGGAAAATATTTTTTCGGGAGATTTTGTAGTAAAATTATGGCAAATTTACAATACAATTTATAATTTTGGTCTATTTGTGATGGTTTCTATTATGGCGGCAGAGAACCAGCATAATATAAAATTTGCTGTAAAAGTGAGTAAAATGATAAAACAAGGGAAGTATAACCTTTTTAATGATTCGCAATTTGGACATAATATACGATTAGATCATTATTTAAATATGATTAAATAAAAGAAATAAAGCAACACTTAGACGTAAGATTAAGAAACATATATTGCTTGAAACATTTTAAAATTATTTTAGTTTATTTGTTGCCTTTTTCTAGTTTAAACCTAGAAACACAAAAAAAAAATATAAATTTAAATGTAATTTTTTTGCTACAAGTTAAGAAAATATATATTACATAACCTTGTAACACTCATAGTCATAAGATTTGTTGGCCATTGCAAAGTGCTAAAGATGAATCGGCAAGGTTATGGGAGGTCATCGAACGTGCAAACATCCGATATGGGGTATTACTTTATCAGTATAATCATTTGAAAGATGATTTTTTTCTAGTGGATTAGTGGCTAACTGGAATCAGGTTATGCTTAACTGTATATGATAAGGATTATGTTTTATTATATGCTTTGATTGATAACTTCAATATCAAGTTTCAATGTCGCCAAGGTCAAAACTTTGATATGTGGTGGTGTGGTATTATATAGTATTTGATTGCAACAACACGTCAAAATATTATCATTACCTAACTCATGTATTTTCTTTTTAAAAATATTAAAATTTTTATTCGTGTTCAGTTTATTTAGGGTTTATGTACCTGCTGATGAAAAACAGCATAAACGACATAATAGAAATCCCGAATAAGTCTGCTGATTAATTCTATAATTATGTAAGAGTTTAGATAAATAAAATGAATTTAGGTAATTCTCAAAGTAATAAATTTTGGGTGTTACAAAGAAGTAGGTCCCCGTTAACCATTTATTCTATGGGTATAAATAATGGGACACTTCTTCCTCTCATTTTCTATTTGAACACTTTTTTCAATTATAGGGTGTTAACAAGGTTAACTTTTTAAAAGTAGCCCGATTCTCATGAAAAATCATAGTCGGATGAAATCGACACCGTAGAATCCGAATCTGACATCAGAATTTACCTATAGTCCTCGAGGGCGGCTCAAGGGCGGTTGTGACTTTCTCGATACGAAGGAAGGCGCGCGAAAAATCGAACCTTCAGATCCGATACATCTAGTGACTTGAAACTTTGCATGCAGGGATGTAGCTACTTGGAAAAAAAATGGAACATCATAGCTTTCTCCATTTCGGAGATACGGCTGTGCAAACTTGACTTCTAGAAAAAGATTGCATGAATATAGGTCAGGTTTGACCAGCCACAGCTTCGATACCTTTGTAGCTAAGATGTTTTTAGCTGCAAAGGAAGATTTTTTCCTAGTATGTATTAGGGCGGTCCTTATTTATATATGAATTTTTTTTCGTGTATTTTAGAATACTTGTTTGCTGAAATGTTACGTCATATGAATTCATGAAATGTACAAAATTTCCGTTCAATCGGATAATATTAACACAAGCCGCATCGAGTCAAAAGTATATGCAGATATGGTGCGCTGACACCAACTACAAGTTTAGACTTGTCTACTTGTGTTATTATAAAAAAAATGATAAAAATTTATTAAAAGAATAACATAAATAGACACAAAATATCCGATCACCCCCGGGCTACACTAATTTAATTTAATCGGGACAATTGTTTCGGAAACTTGGGACTCATTAAAGTAAATGTTCAAAATGTTGACCTTCAACCTCGATACACTTTAGAATTCTCCGACAAATCGTATCATGGACGTTTATTAGCACGTCTTCCGTAATTTCTGAGCATGCATTTATTATCCTTTGCTGCATATCTTCCGGTGTTGTTGGGGCAGTGCGGTACACTTTCTCTTTCATTGAACCCCACAGAAAATAATCGAGAGGGGTCAAATCTGGAGAACGAGCAGGCCAAGATGTAGGTCCGCCGCGTCCTATCCAGTGATCGCTGTAATCCCTGTTTAATATTTCTCGAGCCGCGTGTGAATAATGAGTTGGACACCCATCATGTTGGTACCACATTGTGGCTCGCCGCTCTAAGGGTACATCTTCAAGTAGTGTCGGTAACACATTGTGTAGAAAGTCGCTATACTTATTACCATCTAAATTGCCAGTAATAAAGAAAGGTCCAATTATTTTCATACCAATTATCCCACACCAGACGTTGACATTCCATGGATGTTGCCGGTCTACTTGTCGTAACCATTTTGGATTTTCCGTTGCCCAATAATGCATATTATGCCTATTTATCTGCCCATGATTCGTAAAAGTGGATTCGTCGGAAAATAGCACATTGAGAAAATAGTATATTAAAGTACAAGTTGCATAAAACATGATTTTTGCGCACGAGTTCAAGGTTTAGAAAACGAGCCGTAGGCGAGTTTTCTAATGAACGAGTGCGCAAAAAGGTCTTATGAAACGTGTATTTTATACTATTTTTTCTATTTCGGACATTAAAAGTTCAAAAAGACTTAAAATAAGAGGCATGTTTTGTACGAAAATTGTAGAAATTTTCTTTTTTTGAAGTTGGTAGCATTGATGTTTAACTAGAGCATTTAAATATTTGAAAATCGGCGGTGTTATATGTCATTTTAAGGTTAAAATTTAGATTGATTTATGCTTTGACCAACCTCTAAAAACAAAATTTTGCGTGCGAAAAAGTAATACTTTATGCAACCCAAACGGGTGTCGAAAAGTGCACTTTATAGCACCGAAATAGAAAAAAGTTATTGTTATCGCGAATTTTTTGCTGAGTCCAATCACAAAATTGTACACGATGTTCAAAATCAGTTCCGTGAAGGTCTTGATGCATCGATATGTGGTATGGGTGAAATTTTTTGTGTTTCAGTATTCGACCAATACTAGTTCGTGAGATTCCAGACTGGCCGGCAATTTCTCTAGTACTGGCGTGTGGATAATAAGCCACTGCCGCTAGAACAGCAATTTGCGCGTTTTCATCGGCAACACTCTTCTTTCGAATTTTTTTCTTCTTCACAATACTTCCTGTGGTAGTGAACTGTTGTACAACACGACGAAAGGTCGTACGACTCGGCTGGTGTCTATCAGGGTCTATCATTTTACAGCATACAAACGACACGCTGCGCGAATATTTCTTCCCGCTTCACCATAAATGAAAATCATATCAATTTTTGCACGTGTTGCTGGATCCATTCTTGATATTAAAACACTGGTAGTTTTATCACAACGATACAAGTAACATTAAGTCAGTTACCTAGCTTGTGAGGTATTTATGCAGCTTCAAGGGATTACGAATAGAAAGTTAATTGGCTTTTGCGATGGTATTCCCGGATTTAGGGGCAACAAATATCCCATTATTACAACAAGCAACTAATTCATACGACATATTAATATCCAATTATAAAGAACAAACTTATACCCATATTTATGCAGCTGCAAGGGATTACAAATAGAAAGTTAATTGGCTTTTTCGATGGTATTCCAGGATTAAGGGGCAACAAATAACCCATTATTACAACAAGCAACTAATTCATAGGACCTATTAATATCCAATTATAAAGAACAAACTTAGACGTAGGTAATTACTTTCTAAGTACCTACAACCGCTATTTCAAATATGACTTATGTGTTATGTAAATCTGTTATTAATTATTTTGTAATACGTCCACATTATTGCTTTGAAAATACTATGTTTTGCATGTATTGTTTCCAATTTATATTTTGTTTTTCTTGAATATTTCGCTGAATCTTAATTTTAGGCCACATGAGTTTTAGTACTTTTCTACTCGCAATTACATCCTTTTTCAGAATTTGTAAAAAATAATGCCATGTTCTATTTAAAAAAAAACTTGACCTTCGTATAACCTTCATACGTTCTCCTTGGTGTACGACTGCTTAACCATCAGATAGGACACTTCTTGTAGTAAAACTTTTACTTGAAACTTTTTTCCTAAAACTGACTGCTTCCAAATTTTTGGGGGGCCCACGATAAATGGACCACCCGGTATATATATATATATATATATATATATATATATATATATATATATATATATATAGTATATTCGTGACCTTGGTATGATAAGGTAAACTTAATTAGTCGGCGATTAAAGATCTGGTTATTACTTCAAAGTGTATATATTTAAAATAATCCTACATGTTTCGGCAATGATGCCTTTGTCAAGGATATAAAAAATATAAATTTATATTTTTTATATCCTTGACAAAGGCATCATTGCCGAAACATGTAGGATTATTTTAAATATATACACTTTGAAGTAATAACCAGACCTTTAATCGCCGACTAATTAAGTTTACCTTATATATATATATATATATATATATATATATATATATATATATATATAAAGTTTTGTTTTCTTCTTCCTAACCGACATCGTCGTAGTTTTTGTTATGTTTCTTCTGAGCGTTCTTAATAGTTCAGTCTAATACTGGGCAGCGAAAGGTGTGTATGTGTAATATGTACTGTCTTGCGCGTTAATAAGGATTATTCAAGATAATTATTGTTCCATTTCATAACAAAAGTTAGGTTAATATGTCCGGCTCCCGAAAAGGTGTTTATTTGGTTGGCTCAATAAACAGTCAAATAAGAACCAGTAAATTTACTGGTTCTCTAAAGGAGATGTTTTGAGTGTGCTTTTTTATAATATGAGAATAGTAAATTAAATTTCTATGCAAGTGATTGATGAAGTGAATGTATTCTGGAAAAAAGCTAGAATCCCAACACAAAATAGTTCAAATTGTATTATAAAATTACAAGGGCTGTATAATACGTTGCGAGATTTCGAGATATCAAAAAAACGGAAGAGTGAACTACAGGGGCAAGGAGAAACTGATTTCGTAGAGGGTTTGAGTGATCTGTTTGATATTGCGACCTCGAACGCTTTGAATGATATACAAATTCCTGAAGACAGACAATTTTTAATTATGCAGAAACAGAAAGGTCGGCCTGGTTGTATGTTGGGAGTCGATATAAGATTAACGCAAATGGAACAAAACGGAAAGAACAAATAACCGCAGAGGAAGAAAAGGTACAAGTCTCAAAATCTTAGTTTGTTATGTAAACATGATAGTCAGTTGTCTCAATTCAATGAAAGTGAGGCGCAAAGTACCGAGGAAAATAAAAGTGCAACAGAAACTGTGAAAACAGATCTCAAAATCTTGGTTTGTTATGTAAACATGATAGCCAGTTGTCTCAATTCAATAAAAGTGAAGCGGAAAGTACCGAGGAAGATACTAGTGCAACAGAAACTGTGAAAACAAATAAGAATCAGAAAGCGGAAGACACAGCTGATTCGTCTAATAGTAAAAGAGCTAGGAAAACTATAATGACTCCTCGTCCTGCCGCTGCTTTGCAGAATAAGTGATCGGGATGCAGTCCATATTGTAAGTACGGTGGTGTAGAAGCGTTGTCATTTGATATTAACGAATATGTTTTAACAGGTCTTCGGTCAAACGAAGTAGAGAGAATTTTCGAGCAGAAATATATGCATTAATAAAATCAGTTGAAATAGATGTACCTTTTATTGAGCTGCATTGGGATTCGAAACTACTTCACCTCATTTAACAGAAAACAAAAATATTGATCGACTGCCTGTGATTGCGGTTAGCGTAAATTTTGAACAGTTATTAGGTGTACCTGGAATTATATCGGGTGAAGGGATAGAAGTCTGTTCTGCTACGTTTGATATAGCGGAAGAGTGGAATATGGGACAGAAGATTCGGGCTTGTTGTTTTGATACGACAGCGTCAAATACCGGAAAGTTAAAAGGTGCTACAACTTTGCTTGAACAAAAGTTAGGACGTGATATTTTATGGCTACCATGTCGACATCACATCTTTGAGGTAGTGTTGGCAGGGGTATTTTTAAGGACCAAATTAATAGTAACGCCTGGTCCAGAAATTGCTTTGCTTAAACGGTTCAAAACTGAATGGCAAACCATGGATAATACAAAATACCACGATTTTACGACAGACACTAATGTTTATGACTCCTTAAAAATATAGCTGCAGAAATGATTACATTCATTAAGGAAAAACTAGTAGAGGATCGACAACGTGACGACTACAAAGAACTGCTTCAATTGGCTCTCATTTTTCTTGGAGAAAAGATGAAAAATGTAAATTTTAGGTCGCCTGGACCATAAGACTTAGCAAGGTGGATGGCCAAAAGTATTTACTGCTTGAATTTTTTTTTATTTCGAAAGCAATTTACTTACATTGGAAAGAATGACCTTAGACTAATTGGAGAAATAAGTGTGTTTATCGTAAGCGTATATGTGAGAGCGTGGTTTTCTGCGCCTAACACTGTAGAAGCTCCTTTAAATGATATTAATTTTTGAAGAAGTTTACTAGAATTCAAAAAAAATTATGAGACAATTGCTAATATTGCTATACTGAAATTTTTAAACAATTTATGGTACCTAAATAAGGAATGCGTCGCCCTTTCAGTGTTCGATGAAGGAATTGGAAGAGAAGAAAAACAACGAATGGCTATAAAACATACAGATCAACTTCGTGATGAGCTTGGAGCCGAGAAACAGAAGGAGGAACAAGAAAGTGTACTTGTTAGTGAAGCTGAAATTGAAGAGAGTGAGGAACAAAATGAAAAGAAAATAACCCTAAAGTTGAAAGATGTTCAAGATTTTATTAACAGCGACTTACCAACAGAATTATTATCTAATAATTCGACAAAGTTATTTACAAAATTTGATATATCTACTGACTTTTTATAGGACGATCCATTAAACTGGCCATTTCGTGAGAATTACCAGAAAGGTAAGAAGATTGTTTCATCATTAAAGAGTGTGAATGACACAGCTGAGAGAGGGGTCAAGTTAATGCACGAATATATCGATAAACTTACAAAAAATGAAGATCAGAAGCAGTTTCTACTATAGGTTGTTTCACACTACCGAAAAAAATTTTCAAATGCATTAAAGCAAGTTCTTAGCAGAGAGTTTTAAAAAGGTTCTCTAAATAAACGTTCTTTTTAAATCTGTTATTTCATCTAATAATAATTACGGTGTAACAATAAAGTACAATTTCTGTACTTTGTAATTAATAAACAACATTTTTAAAAAACAATGTGATGTAGCCTATTTAATTATATTTTAAAGATATAGATATGTATAGCAAACGCCAATTAAGTTGGCGCGAGGAGGGGGTGCGCAGAAGCCGTTTTTAAAAACGTCCTCCCCCACTACTCAAGTAATTGTCAGAATACATTTGTCATTGACGTTTGACGGAACATAATATCTTTGCTAGGGGATCATAAAGTGATACACGCTGAGAGGTTAGAATTATCTGACATTTGATGTAAAACCAAATACAAATCTCCCCACTACTTCTAATCCTGCGCGAACTTACCCCTCCTCGCGCCAACTTAATTGGCGTTTGCTATACTGCAGCTTATAGCCCTATCGTAACTTGTCAGGCAAAACTTTAGTCTCAATGCGGCACGTGTTATTATTATCCGATAGAGCTGAAATTTTGTATTTTCCATGTTTGCACGTAGCTTCCCAAAACTACACATAATTATTTCAAGATTTTAATTTTGAAAAATAAGGACCACCCTAATGTACATCTTCTGTCCTTGTGCCAAATTTCAAGTCTCCATATGTTCCAGATCTGAAGCTACGAGTTTTCGGGTAGCCTCTGCATATCGAGAGAGCCATCACCGCCTTCAAGCCGCCCGCGACGCAAATTCTGATGCCAGATTCGGATTCTACGGGGTCGATTTATTCCGACCATTATTTTTTATAACTATCGGGCTACTTTTAAAAAGTGAACTTTGACACAGAGTATATTGAAAAAAAACGTTCAAATAGGAAAGTCCCAATTATTTAAGCCCAAAGAATATATGGTTAACAGATTGCCCTACATTTTTGTAACACCTGTATAATGTTAAACTTATCTTCATCAACTTACTATAATTATAAGTAAGTCGTTTGTTATTTATTCGGAGGTTTGTGTTGCCAAAATATAAGTAACGGAATGTGGTGACAATAGTTACGGCTAATTTTTTCAACTGCTGTTAATAAACTTAGATCGGTTTAAGGTATAAGCAGTCTACACATTAAAAATTATAGTTATTAAACTTCCTTCGAAAAGACGGATATTCTTTTGATGTTGAGTCGAAGCAGTAGGATACAGATGTCATTGTGACATTATCATTTAATCCTTGGTAAAATTAACAAAAGTAATAGATTGGCAAATATAGCATTTTAAAGTTAGTCACTTGAATTGGACACCTTCATTTAACTTTCATTTGCATTTTCGAGGGCAATTTGCTACAACTATAACTCAGCAAGAATATTCCGATGAACTTGAAGAAAATGCTGTTGTGAAATACTAATATAATTAATTTTATTTCGGTAATGGATTTTTGAAGGATATGATGTCCAAAAACAGTTATCACTGACAAACTCATTGCGATTGTAGCATAAGTACTATTGTGGAAATGATCAACAGAATATTATACAATCATTTAGGTAAACATAAGTGCTCGCTGGATACGCTAAATTATGTCAACTAATGCAAGCCTTCTTTATCTTTCATCTAGTTAATAACATTATAACAGGCAAGGAAAGTTGGATATTATTCATTCAACAATAAAAAAAAATTGCAATCAACTGATTGAGTCTTCCAAAATGAGTCTGCATCAATAAAAATTGTACGTGAAGAAATCCGCCCTTCGGTACCATTAGACATGTTTATTATAACTCTGAATAAATATTGTCATTCCGAATAGCATCACTACATTATGCTTGCACGAAGTTCTTCAAAGGATCCTTGATCTCTGCCCATTCTCGATTATAATTCAGTAGCTTCACTTCAATGCTGTTGGGTAAAATTATAAAGCATTACGACAAGCAGTCACTAATCAGATTCCGGCTAGTACGCATCGGTTCTTGTATTATTTACTGTCATCGTTGACTGACTGTGTAAATAGTATTTCATTATAACGTATGCAATATTTGTTGTGCAATATTTTAATACATTTTTATTATATAAAACGATTTCATGATAATCTTACAAAACCTTCCTAATATTCCACTGCTTTAGCAAATTAGGTAATCTAATCCTGAAATATAGGATAAATAGATCTAAATTTGAAACAATGAAGAATAATAAGATTGAAGTTACTGGGAATGTTATCCATCCATCAAAAATCCGAATAAAGCTGGACTATAAAATTATGCCTGACGAAAAAATAGAAACTGGTTGTTCGGTTTCTACAACTTCAGGTACCTAAATATGGAGGAAACCAAATGTAATTAGCATACCTGAATCATTTAGATGATTCCAAGGCTATGTCTTTATATCTCAATATTTATATAAAATACTAGATCGTCTTATTTCCAAACAGGTGTTCTGAAGTGGTGAAGAAGAACCAATGAAAACAGGTTTTTATCAGGTCCTCAATTCGACACACTATATTGTTTCTTATGACAGTTAATAACAAACTATTGAACTGTTGAAAAAAGAAAAATGGTTGGCTTTAAAGTAGCGCTTTAATTCCCTGATTTATTCATTCATTTACTTAATATGCTGTGCAGACCATGAAGACCCAAGACATACGACAAAAAATTACGTTATCATTATTACATAAATTTTCGTTGAAATTCGATTTCGATTCTCCTCCAGTCTACTCTATTTGTTGCTTTGATCCTCCAGTTTAAAACAACAATAATTCAGAAATTCTCCTGTGCTTACCTGCCACCTTTTCCGTGGTGTTCCCTTCATTTTCTTGCATATTGGTTTCCTATACAGAACTATCTTTGACATTCTCTCCCCTGCAGTCTCTCCACGTGTCCTAACCATCTAATTTTTTTTTGCTTTACTGTATGTGTACTCTCAGTTCTTTATATAATTCTTTCATTTCTCTATTTGGTATCTTTTTTCAACCTTCTTCTGTTCTTTCTTTCCCATTCGTCCAAGCGGCCTCTTTCAGATTATTTCAAAACCCATGTCATACATGCATAAGTTACTATATGTCTTAAAATTCTACAATATATTCTTAATTTAGTATTTCTGGACACCAATTTAGATACCAATAATAGTCTCAATACTGCATATTTCTTATTTCCTTTTGCAATTCTTGCTTTTATTTCCTGAACTTCGCGCTCGTTTTCTTCTATTTGCAATTCCAGATATACGAACTTATTTACCCTTTCAAACGTATAAATGCCATCCCATACTATCTGTTTTTAGCTCACTCTTCACTGTACTTTCTGTATTTTCCATTATCATCTTGTCCTCATTTATTTTCACACACTTCTTTTGCCTTTTCCTCTATCTTTTTGAATATTTTTACTAATTATTTTTCTTATTTTGCTATTAAGATCACATCATCCGTGAAAGCTATACATCCCGCTTTTCCTGACAATTTCTTCGAGCCTTAAATTGAAAATACGGTCGATACTGGATCCCCTTGCCAAAGTCCTTTCTTTATCTCAAAATCCTCGAACCTATATCCCTCCCATATCATTACGCTACTCGATTTCTCCATCACCGTTCTTCTTATCAATTACTTCAATTTACTTAATCCCCTTATTTATATACCAATGACTAATCAATATCGAAAACATCAAGGACCTTAGTTTATGCTGAACAATTGAAGAACCTTTGACCGAGGTATTAATTACGAGTTCGTACTACAAAAGTAGCTGGCTTAAACCAAACTGCATTAGGGTTCAGCTACATATAAGTTATCAGCTTAAGAAATAATCAGGCTACAAGATTGCAAATTATTTCAATAAGTAAAGTTATTCAGATGTGACCTTGGGTCACATATCTTTAAACAAAATTGTTCAAATATAAAATAAAGAAGTAATGTAATCACAACACTGCAACATTTATTTAAACGTTTTATTATATTGTAACAAGTGAACACTTAATTCAAAAATGTGATAAAGAAAGTTTCGCCTTTTTAAATAGAAAATTTAATTAGGATCAAATACGAGTACTATATCTGTAACATACTAAGAGATCGATATTTCACGATAAGATTTTATAAGCCTTATTTATTATCGTGAAAATAAAACTGACGTCAGCGAATCACCAGATGCCTAGATATTATCTTCGTGTCACCTAAATGAATGACATGCCCATATGATTAGGACAATGCAGGTCGTAAAACAACAATTAAAATAGAAAAATTCAAGTAGAAGTAGGTGAGTGCCAATATTATCATCGTGGTTGCGTCTCGTTATCTCTCACTCTAGTAGATATATCAGTACTTCTCCCGCTATTGTTGTATGAGAGTTTATGCGTGTTTCGTTACGCGAATTGTCGCAGAACAGCGTAAAAATCGTTGCGGTATTATTATCAGAACCGACGCCACATCCCGTAATTTAATTAAAGTCGCGCATATGTGGTTGTATTTGCTAAAATTGGCTTGTGCAAATATCAAATAAAAATACATTGTGAAATATTTCGCATTATCTTTTTTACTTACAAGGTTGAATTACTATATCTATAATTCTACACGATATACAGGGTAAAGAATTTTGGGATTTCCAGTGAAATTTTACATACAGTAGATAAGACAATCTTACTCCTACAAGCTATGCTTTTCTAAACTATTTCAATAAAAACACAATAACGTTAGTTTTGTTTTTGATAATTCTATTTAATTCTTCAAAGTATTTTTGGTTTGAAATAATTTTCGAGGTCCTTTAAATCACGCTACCCATCTTGAATTAATATTTAATTAATTTATTGTCTGTAATTATTAGTCAACATTAATTAAAACATTAACCTTCTGTTAAATATTATTTTACTTACATGTACCAATTTTTACGTAAGCGTTGTATATTAAAACATTCTAATATTTGCGGACATTTGTTCATCATTTCTCGAGAATTTTGCCGTTTTCTATTCACCCTTGGTGGGCTAAAGCAGTTTATGTACTGGAGCACTTCTTTTTGAGAATTACAGGTTGTGAGTCTGTGGGGAGGCTTTTACAAATAGAACATTCTCATTATATGCAAAGCTTATTTTATTGTAATAACTCTGTTCATAATTGAACACTTGATTAGTATTTAGTATACAATATGGAATGGTTGTTTGCTTTAGATGCAACGAAGAATTCATTATTTTCCTAGAAACAAGTAAACTCAGTCCTTCACTGTTAGGGCACTTTTTCCAAGAGTTAATAGAAAGTGTTGTAATGACGTGTTTCTAAATAAAAGGCGATTCTCCGAACAAAAAAAAAATACAGAAATTTGCAGATATATGAGGGTATATGAAAACATAACGAGACTGGTGCTATAACTTCTTTCACAACTAGAATTTTATAACACAAAGAATTTGAAATCGCCAGCTCTAATATACTTATCCACAAGTAGGCTTTGATTTAACTTTTGATGTTTATTGCAAATTCATTATTGAATTGTCAGTGTTTGACGTACCCATCGAAAAAATGAGAGCAAAGATATGCAATAAAATTTTGTGTTCGGTTGGGTAAAACTCCAATTGAAACTTTTGAAATTATTATAACTGCATATACAAATGATAGTTTATCACGATGTAGAGTGTTTGAACGGCACAAGAAATTCAAAGACGATTGTGAATCAGAGGAAGCTGAACCATGACGCGGTCGACGGATTGATTCAAAAATTGCAGAAATTAAAGACTTGATCCAAAATTATCATGGGATTGGCATATATCGAGTTTCTCACATTGTTAATTTGTCTTATGGTTCCACTCAAAAAATTATTCATGAAAATTTAGGGTACCGAAAGGTCGCGGCAAAATGGATTCCAAAAGTGATAACCGATGAACAAAAAGCCAATCGAGTAACAATTTGTCGGTAGTGGAAAAGGCAATTGCAACATAATCCACAGTTTTTAAACAATGTTAGTTTTGTTAGTAATTTGTTTCAAACACTGATATTTGTTTTCGGATATGAAAGACTAAAATTTGGTATCAGTTGCTCTGGCTTTGAGATGTATATCTGAAATTATCTGCAATACCTCATTTTGTACTGAAGAGATCTCCATATTGAAAGTGTTTAAAATTTCAGTAGCAATTTTTTCAACCAGAAAATGGATGAGCCATGAAAGTTACAATATCCGTCAGTTGCTGAATATCAGAGAAGCGTCTTCCAAATTAACTCTGGATGTTTCTTAGCTGTGTTTCGTAGTGGTCACAATTTGAGTAAGAACTTGCCTTTCTTTTTAAAGCCGGAAAATTTGTATAGTCCTTTTTGTTTAGTTGATCAATCAACAGCTTTCATTTATTTATAAAAGCGTTTGTTGCGCTTACCATATCGATAATGGTTTTATTTTTTCCCTGTAGTTCCAAATTAATGATATTCAAATGATTTGTCGCATCCGATAGGAAAGCTAAATCACGGAGCCATTTTTCATTTTTAAGTATCTCAGTGTCGTCACCTTGTTCGTGAAGAAAATAATTATTTCAGGTAATAGTTCTTGAAATCTCTCTAAGAATTTTCTGCGGTTCAACCCTCTTATGTCTGTATAAAGAAGTAAATCAGTGTGCTTGGCAGACTCGCTAGCTTCCAATTGCACTTTGAAGAGAATTCACTATCCTTGTGGCAATATCCACATTACTTATATTTAGTATTTTTGAACATAGAATACGAAAATGATGGGAAGTCTTCGCTAGCGCGACACAATGCAACAAACCAAATTTGATTGCCTGTCATTGATGGTGCTCCATTAGTTGTAATAGACACGAGTTTATAAATTGGTAGCTCATATTGTATTACGAAATTTATGAAAACTTTGTATATATCTTCTCCGCGAATTCTTTCTTTCAGAGGCAGCAACGTTAACAATTCTTCGTTGGTCGACATATCAGAAAATATCATCCGAATGAAAATACATAATTGAGCAGTATCAGTCATATCGGTGGACTCATTAAACTGCAAAGAAAAGTATATACATTCCATAATATTATTTTTTAGTTTGGATTCCAAATCTGTGTTCATGATTTCGATACATCTAGTAACAGTTTGGCCTTAATAGTACCAATACATAAAAAAGGAGACAGGAGAGACTGTGACAACTACAGGGGCATAACACTACTGAGTACAGCCATGAAGATATTCGAGAAAATTTTAGATGGAAGAATTAGAAATATAGTGGAGAGTACATTAAATGAGGCGCAAAGTGGATTCAGAAAAGGGAGAAGTACGCAAGATCACGTTTTTACGTTGAAACAGATAACCCAGAAAGCCATATGTGAGAAAAAAAACCGTATTTCTAGGGTTCATAGACCTGGAGAAAGCGTTCGACAAAACACCGAGGGAAAATGTATTAAATATTTTGAAAGAAAGAGGAGTAAGTGTTAAAATAATAAGATTGATACGAAAAATTTACAGTAACAACGTTAACACTATCATAAATAATAATATAGAATCTGAAACATTTACAACTGAAAACGGTCTGAGACAAGGAGGCAGTTTAAGCCCAACGCTTTTCGTAACATATATGGATGAAATAATAAAGAAATGTACGACAAAAACTAGCAAGTACAATGTTGGACACTTACAACTACAAAGAGAAGATATCTCGGAGGGAGTTTTCGCAGATGATGTCGTTATAATCGCTAAAAGTGAAAAAGAATTACAACAGAATCTAGAAATATGGGACACAGAGCTGGAAAACCACAGAATGAAAATAAACAGAAAAAAAACAAAAGTGATGACGATAGGAGATGCACCAAAAAGAATAAATATAGAAATAGACGGGGTAAAAATAGAGCAAGTGAAAACTTTCCAATATCTTGGAGTCCCAATAGACGAAAAGGACACACAAGAAGTAGAAATAAACCAGAGAATAGAGAAAACGTTAAAGCTCTATTATATGATGAACAAGAAATTCATAAACAATAAGAAATTTCGCGAGACACAAAAATGAAATTTAGACCCATACTAATATTTGGCTGCGAATTCTGGGTTTTAAGCGAGAGGCAAAAAGCAAGTTACAGGCTGTCGAGATGAAATACCTGAGAAGAGTCCGAGGAGTTACCAAACTAGATAAAATAAGAAGCATGAAAATACGAGAAGACCTGGAAATAGAATCAACACTCAAATTCATAGAAAAGAGACAGTTGGGTTGGTGGGGCCACTTGCAAAGAATGGAAGGCGTAAGACCAGCTAAAAGAGTGTGGGAGGCAAAAATACTGAAAAACAAAAGGAGGGGTAGGCCAAAAACGCAATGGGATGGAGTAATAGCGAAAATACTGGAGACAAAGGAAAGAACATGGACAGAAGCAAAAAAAAAATGGCGGAAGAAAGAAAAGGATGGAAAGAATTTGTAGACGCCTAGAATAAAAATACAGTTTCGTCCCGACACCATTATATGGTAGCAGGGAATTTAGATTAATTAATTAATTAGTAACAGTTTGGCGAGATAATTGAACATCTTTGATAGCAGATTTTACTTTTTTCACCGCACTCACTTTGCCTTTCAAATATTACGTATCGTTCAGATACTCAGTTATGGCTGGCATAGTGTCGCGTCGTAGCCAGATTTTTATTTGAATCTGACTAATTCGAGAAGAATCGGGAAGGGTCGCCGAACGTTGCGCAGTTGTATTGCCTCGGGAGTCTCGCAAATTCCAATAAGAGACAGAGACGATCTAGAGTTGACGTTCAATTTGTGGAGTGATCATTTTTTATTTTTTCGCGGTTGACTCCAAAAGCTCTCGCAATACTTCGTTTTGGCACCCCTGTTGTACATATTGTACATTGTAAGAGCACGGTGTCTTCTTCACTTTACAGTAATAGCCGAAGAGAAATTATATTGATGTTGGGTTAGAAAAATTATAAATCACAATGAAGATGCAAGTTTTATAGAAATTATAACTATTTCTAAGTAAAAAAGCAAAATTTAGGACAAACCCCTAATCTATGACTTTTCCTTAGAAGTTCATCTGTATAACTTGATATAATTGAAAGGCAATATAATGAACGAAGATAAGTTAGATCAATTTGCTTGACATCATTAATAAAATTTAGAAGCAGAGTTTGCTTGTGTAGTCGAAGATATTGGCAAAAGAAATAACATACTGAATTATTACATTCCAGGAAATATGTTATATTCCATTGTGATTCTAGTTCACAATTACATTAAAGATTAGAAAACCAACATAAAGTTGAAGACAAGATATACTTGAAATTACATGTTTTTATTTGTAAATATGATGAGAGAACCTGTCAACATTATTAATTCACTGTTATATGGATATTTCTAACCACAAAGTTAAATATTTACTCTCGTAATAAACATTGTTTAAAAAGGAAGATGATCTCATATTTTTGTGTCACTTACCCTATTTAAAATTTAGGGGTTCTTTTGTTTTCAATATGTTTAAATTGTATGTGTAAAAAAATGTCCAGAGAATTCGGGATTTTGTGTTCTAACCGTCGATTAACGGTCAGAATGATCGAGCATGGATTGACTTTAATAAGATTATGACCTATGAATTGTACATGAAGAAAATCTGCGCGAAAATAGTTCCGAAGAACCTTTCACGAGCACAAAAGGACCCGGAAAACAAGCGCCGAAGCCAAGAATACTTCAATACATTCCAACTTAACCACGGTTAAAAAAAAGTCAGAATGAGCAAATCAAACATCAAAAACATGCTGATTTACTTTTTTAATAGACAGAATATCTTCAATGAGCAATTTGTGCCTTGAGGCCAAAGTGTAATCCATCATTTTTATCGAAAAGTTCTTAAACTTCGAAAAATGGTTTCTCGTGTGAGACCGAATATGAAGAACACTTGGGCACTGCATCACCACAATGCGACTAGCCACAGAGTAATCTCAACTAACGAGTTTTTGGAAAGTAAAAATATCTTTGTGGCTTCGCATTACCTTATTCACCAAACTTGAGTCTTAGTGACTTTTTCTTTTTCACAATATTGAAGAAAATTCTCCGTAAAGAACACCTTGAAAAAGTTCGAAATCGACCAGCTGAAGGTGATACCACTATCTGTACAAGAGTGCACAAACCTTCTTTAGCACTGTGTGGCTTCCCAAGGTAACTATTTTGAAGGAAATAATGTGGAATGATAATGTTAATTGAATCAAAAAAACATGACTTTATTTACACAACTCTAATTTATGTATGTAGCGAAATATTAAGCAACAATTACTACCACGTTTTCCTGTACTGAATTTCACTATGGACCTTGAATAAGGTCAAAATGAGTCACGCAATAATTATTGTAAAAGTCCATTTTAAGGCTAAATTAACAATTAACATTTTATACAAGATTCTTTAATCCAAATATGAACTTACGCTATTCTATGGTTTTATACTTTTCACGGTCCTACTTTACATGGGACTAGGCTTTTGTAGTAATTGCAAAAAATAATTACGTTCTAAGAATACAAGTTGTAATAATTGCGATTACTCCATAGTCCATGAAATTTGTTAAATTAAAATATGCATATCATGGATTCAATCTATGAATATCATAAGATCAAGAGTAACGAGAAAATGTTATGTAAATATCTCAAACGATTTCAATTGATTAATTGCACTCAGCGATGAATCTGTGGACCGCGACGATAATCTTTGACTCTACAAAGTTCTTCAATTACGAAAACATACTGATGCATATCTGAAACGCATGTTCATTTTTAGTAGGAGCATTAAGAATAACTTACCATATCAACGGTAACTTCTCCGACTTTTGTGTTGCCATGTTGTTTCCTGAATTTCTTCACTTTTTCTTGTTCTTTTGGAATTTTAGTCGCTAGAACAGCTTTTAAATCAGTAGAAGTGTTGCTCATGCATCTTATTACGGCCGACACCTGGGGTATAATCTGCTTCTGGAATAAAACACAAATTATAAGCAATTGCAATATTGCATATTAAACCACAAAGTTAAAAAATATTAAGTGTTACGTAGATAGTGGAATTAAAATTCAGTTTATGTAGCTATCGTGTACCTTATGTAACTTTATAACAATGTAAATTCTCTAATAAATATATTGCGGTGCATTGAAAAAAACATACTTTGTGAAGTTCCTAGAGTTGGATATAAGCTAATGAATAAAAGATTACTTCTTTTTAATAAATTCGACAAATTGTGCATTGAGAATGCGTACTTAAAAAAAAAGTTAAAAACATAACTGAAAAAAAAAGAGTATCTATTGCAAAAACTTATTGCGCATTTAAAACAAAATATTTACTATATTAATTGAATGCCTACAACAGGAACTAAACTAATAAATAGGAATATATAATTTTACTTCTGTCTGGTAACTATTTCAAAATCCTTTTTACATAATTTCAAACACACCTCTATTGTTGAAACTAAAATATTTAATTTTTAAATCAACCAAACGCTATTGCATTATAAATAATTTCTGACCGATTTCTCTAGAAGTTTTTTATAAGATTCAGTTCGGACGAATAAGCTGACTATTTTAGTTTATAATTTAAACAAAAATACTAAGCTAGTTACAGTATGTTCATAACAATCGGTATTATAAACGATAAACATTTGCAGATTTTTTTTTAGTAAGCAAGTAAATTTAATTTATTCTATAGATTGGGTATTATAAATAGCGAATAAGGAAACTAAGCAAGTAAATCTACCAATTAATTTACACCCTAGAAAATCGTGGTATTAAATGTTATTCATTGGTTAAATGCGATCAGCTGTTTGCTCCACTGTGCTTCAATTAAACATAACCTTATCTTTAAAAGTTTATGTTTTGTGTTTGATAACTTGAATTATGATGTTAGATTTATCGGTTTCATCAGTGTTTTCTGTATCATCAGTTTCAGGGGTATCTGAATTATCAGACAATGAAAATCAACCGTATGAATGTCGTCAACGTCTACGACATTGCCGTCTGCCAATGGTGTTTCGCGAAAGGACCATTCGAAATGTAATCAAATGATGAATTAAAGCAAGATTTCGTTTAACAAAACTGACATTTCAATATGTTTTAAATATTATTGAAAATAATTTGAAACCTTATACAAATAGGTACTATTTCTGGAACGTTCCCTTTTTTATCTTCAGACATTTTATAAATACAATTAAATTATAATATATGCAATAGCAAAATTAATCTAATATTACAGGCAAGTGACAAACCACGGAGGAAACTTAAACACAATTAGTTTTTTTTGTATTTTTTCATTTTATTCAGTGGTTTCATCGTTTATCAAAACGCTAAACTAGAAAATACATAACTATTCAGCGTTATTCTACAAATACTTATTTCATTTGCATGCATTTTTTATAATACCAGATTTCTATTTATTCGTTCAATAAATTTATTCGTCAAGTTGTTATTCAGAGATTTATTCCATATTTATAATACATCAGGTAAGTAAAAGGTACTGTCTATTTGGAATCGCCTCCACCGTGAAAATATTTACAATAAAGAATGGGTAAACGCAAATATATATATCAAATTTCTCCATCGAGACTGAATCTAGAACAAGCTTATTATGAACAGCAGCACCTGTATTATTATCTAGTGCACAAATGTGTTCCTACTTGACCAGTAAACAAATAAGTACCAAGTCAAACAAACAAGTACCAAGTCAAAAAAATAATTTCACGCGTCAAAATCTTTACAGACTGCGCATAAATACTGCCAAATCTAAGGTTACTATGAGAAAGTGGAAAATATAATGTTTCTTTCCAGTGATCGGAAATACAATATATTTTGTTGGTGACGACTCCGGTTTCTAGTTTATTAAATGAATAAATGAACTTTCATATAAATATATTTATTTACATTAATAATACATTTAGGTATTTTTGGACCTACGACTTATACTGCTTTTGAGACTGGTGTCTCTTGTTTAGTGTGATACTCTGGTTGAGAATATTGTTGCTTCTTATGATGTTATGAATGAGAATATCTAATTATTTATTGCAAGTAGATAAAACTCCACCACTACCCCAATAAACTATTACATAATTCAATGCGAACCGTATTGGTTGACGTCATAACTTGGAAAATTTTCATGCGTTCAATTCTTAGTAAACGTACCTACTGGCAACAGTACCAGGGTTTACAGTAGGGTCTTAAAAAGCTAATTTTAAAATATGATTATTAATTAAGTATCGGTTGTAAATCTAAGTGTAGGGTTGAGAATAAATTCCATTGGTTAGTAATGTAATTTATTGATATACAAAAAGGTTTAAGTATATCAATACGTTATGCACGTATTACGCATTTGTTACAAATGAAACAGAGATGCAATATACCTATCTGTAACTGTACACATGGACAATACACCTCGTGTATTGTCCATGTGTACAGGTTACAGATATGTATATTGCATGTCTGTTTCATTTGAAATTTATTGATACCTATTTAGGAAATGTGAGCTTAAGAATAGATGGCCAAATTAAACACCGTCTATTGAAATTGTTCAGTAATAAAACTAAGTAATAAACAAGCGGTTTAATGTATAAAGTAATAAATAAATTAGCAAATATAAAAGATGTCGCTTCTTAGAAACTGGAGAGAGTTTTACAATGCATGATAATAAAATTATGTTTATACAGCGGTTTTAACTTGAAAATGTACGTTGTATATTGATAAAATTGTAAATGTTATATTTGAATTCTATATCCTAGATTTACTTATGTTTAACAGTAAAAGAAAAAATATTTGAAATTAAAATATTACATAAGGATATTAAATGTATCATCACCATATTTAAAGGCTATCATTAAATCGATAGATACTATAATAAATAAATTATGCGAATATACAAATTTTGCTAAATATAAATATATTAAATTTGGGGAAATTCCATTGTCAAATCAGTCAAATGTTTTTATTGTCGGTCAATTAAATATTAAAATTATTAAAGTTATTTTGATTTTTAATATTTCCACTCAACGTTATAACGCAATAAATTATTTTCAGAACATCGAGATAAATTTTTGATTTATTACACCATCCAAAATATTATTTAACGGCAATTTGAATTAATTGAGATGAATTGCAAAATAATCGCGGATACCCTGGTAAATGCGCGATTATCTAAAATGTGATTATAAATTTGCATCAAATCTTGACAATAAGGGAATAAATGAATAAATAAAGCTTAAATAATTTAAGGATGAAATCTAAAATGACATATGACAAGTATAAACGATATAATCCGGAAAGAAGGCACTTTAAAATAAAATGCATTACATATTCCATGTCGTTTGATATTTTTTCTACTCCCATCTTTAAAATGACATTTATTGTATGTTTCCATGATGTTTAGTGATCTTTTAAATACACCGCAAAAAGCCGTGGCATTTTAGTCACGGGAACTTACCAACGGGCGCTTTAGTTATGGACTGAAGTTAGTTTTTGATTTTTTAATTGCAAAATATCAAATTAGTTATTTGTGTCCCTTGTCATTAATCTGTCAAAATAAGTCGACGCGGCGTGACAAGAGACAAGTAATTTTGTATTTTGTGGGAAAAATGAACCTAAACGAAAGTGGAAGTGAAGATTTTTACATTGGTACTCTACCCGAAATTTCTCAAGCAGCGGCATCGGCAATTGCTAATTTGCTGCTGAAGGAATCAAAAAGTCAGTACGAACGTGCATATAAATTTTTCCAAGATTGGCGTCAAACAAATTCATTATCTGAAAATGTGTTACTTGCTTATTTCCAAAATCTTAGTAGAACAATAATTTAATAAATTTGTACTGTTTCCATGTTTATTGATATGATAATAAATAAAATAATAAACTGATTTCCAAATTTTTTACTTACATATTTGCAATAGTAGAAAAAGTATAATATGCAACTCGTTTTATAAACTTATTTTTTAGACTTTTTATAAACTCTTTTTATTAAACACTTGCTTCGCTCGTAATAATAATAATAAAACAAGTTTAATAAGACACATTTTAAAGCACGAATTCATGTTTAAAAAAAGAGTTTTAATGAATGAGTGCTTTAATGTGTTATGAAATTATGAAGTTATGCTATTTTTTGCAATTAGCTTTGTTAATGTATTTTTTACGAAAAACTGACAAATTTGATAATTTAGGGAAATTTTATGGCAGTTGGTAACGTCCGCGTATGTTCAGAATAATTAAAATTTTTGAATTTAGTTGCATAATAAAATATTTGTTATTGTATGGTAAATATAATTACCGTATAATAAAATTAGTATAAAGAACTTGATATATACTATAATGAAGTTCATTATACTAACTATATATACGCGAAGTATAGAAGTGAAAAGTCATGTCTGTCCAGGATACTGTGTGTTGATAAGTTACAATAAGAGCGAAATGCATCCCCACTGGAATGTGGGGATAGATGTGACTTTTCACACGAATTTTTCAGTATAATAAAATGTTTATTGTCAGTTTAATCGTAACCTTAAAATATCACTATGACTACTGACTTATAGACGTAGTGTTACCAACTTAAAACTGAATTCGCTAAATGTTCCATGCTTTAATGATTTATTAAACCACTCATTTCGAGTGCTTTAATAGGTCTCTTAGCAACGCTAATTGCAAAAATAATATAAATAAATTGGGGAAACCAAAAATGTATAAATCTCCTAATAACATTTACCAATTATTAAGTTATATACTATAGATATTGTAATGGATAACATTATTTTTAGGAAAATTAATATTTAAAAAAAATGGGTGTAGAAAATACAAAACAAGTTCATTTTGTGTGAAAATTGGTATCTAGACATACAGACATGTGTTTCGTCTTGCTTTAAACTCGTTAATGCCTGATGCTGAGATAGACCAAATTCACCACAGCTCCGTAACTATATATAATCAAGTCACCAAAGACAGTATGGAAGAACAGCTTCGACAGCCATATGTACGCTGTCGAATCTGTTCGACTTATAGTGGAAAGATGGTGGGATGCAGACATAAAGAGAAGAACATGGAACGAAATAGTAAAGATAGTCGAAGCCATTGGCATTTCTATAAGTTTCCCAACATGTTAAAATAACGAACGCTGGTAACATGACTGAATATTACATCCTCGAAAGATATAGTTCGATGACATCAACAGTTTAAACTTTACTAGACGCACAATACAATTATTTCAGCACTTAAATATACATAGAAATCGTTGGTGCATCAACTGTTGATTTTTTATTATTTAGGATTAGTACGAGGACTATGTACAGTTTGTAGAAAAAGTAATGCCCCCCATTGTCACATAAATACTGTGGCGGATCGGTGGATTCTCGCTTTTATATATGTAAATATTACTACCTGAAGAGAATCGTCTCTGTGTAATACAAAAACAAATTAAAGAAATCTATTTAACCCTAGAACCTAGTACTGAAGTAACGAGCATTAAGTATTTTTTCTATTTTGCGTTCGAAATGAACTCATTATGAAACCCAAAACAGTATCGAAATGAGCTTCATTTCGATACGCTTTTTTTCATTTTTCAATGTTGGCGTTGTTCGAATACAGAAATAAATATCATTGCTGTCATTTGATTTTAAGAATTTATGTACATTTGACAGATATGATATATGTCCGTATTTTACACAAACAACGTATGTTGTATACAATTGACAACAACATATATATGTTTCTATGTCACTCATGTTTATATTTTTAAACGAATTATCAAGTAATGTTAACGAAAATTAGTAAATAATATGTAATATAATATACTTCGCGGATAGCAAGATTTAAATTTGAAAATGTCAAGTATCAATGTGACCAACTGCATGCTTTATATAAAAATTAAACTCTGAACTTTCAAATTAAATAATTCCAATTTAAGCAATTTATTAATGTAAAAAACGCAAAATAGAAAAAATAGTATAAAAAACTCGTTTCATAAGGCCTTTTGCCGCACTCGCTCTTTAGAAAACTTGCCGCAAGCAGCTCGTTTTCTAAACTGATCTCGTGCGGCAAAATGGTGCCTTATGAAACTCGTTTTTTAATATACTATTTTAGCATCGCAATTTGTCAGTCGTATTACTTCATGTGGTGTTAATATTACACGCACTAAATCTCTCATCTTTACATCGCAACATACAATGACGGATGATTAAACTCTGTGTTTAATACCAAAGTTTCAAATTCAGAGTAGTAGGTATTTTATTTTCTATTGGATATAAAATGATTCGGGAGGGATCCAAAACATCCACAACATTCACGTATGATTGATATATTTTCAATTGCAGTTGATTATCCAATATTTGTTAATAGTGTGTTTTAGAGTAAGATGGTAGTATTGACGTTAAGCCTATTGCCATTTTGCCTAATACTTTAAGGTATACACCTGTATGTATACTTTTATATAATAAAATGCAAGTTCCTAATAAGGTATGCATCGTCATAACTTTTTAAATTACAACTAACGAACTGGTTGAATTCTACAGATGATCTAAGATGACACTGCGTATGTACTCGCTACATATAGCATATATAAAGCAAGTTGTGAATGACGTAGCGCTGTAAAACCTACAAAGCACCGAAGTGGAATTATATAAATATTTTTACTTCAAAATCCTGGTTTTGTTTATTGCTCTGTAACATTTTTGTACTCCATTGAAGACAACATAAAAGATAATTTTCTGAAATGTTTGTTTCATTTGAATTTTATACAAGTAAAGATGCCCATCTTTTTTCATTATTGTTTACAGGATTTTCCGGTTTTTTGCTGAACTATTTCAACGAAAACCGTGTATCAACGAACATATAACGAAACCCGAAAAAGAAGTTTATTATTAGTGAAGCCAGTACTGATAATATTCGAAATTTTAACATAAAACGATTTTTACATTAATATCTGGAAATGAACAAATTTCAATAAACAAATTGTTTGAGATGATATACGTATTTTATTGAAGTCAACAATATCTAGTAGGTATATTAATCCATAAACTTGACTCAGCTATATTTCAGATGCATTTAATACGCGATATTGTATACACACAACATTGTACTATTCAAGATATTCGACATGCAAAAATAATGTGATAAATTTTCTGTTCGGTTCGATTTAATAAAGCAAACGGTAATTAAAAATAACTACATATATTGATAAAAAGTACACTAAATAATAACTAACAATAACTACAGTATTTATTTTCACTTACATACATATATATATATATATATATACATATATATATATATATATATATATATATATATATATATATATAAATATAATATCTTCGTGACCTTGGTATGATAAGGTAAACTTAATAAGTCGGCGATTAAAGGTCTGGTTTACTTCAAAGTATATATAGATTTTATTTTATATTTTGTATTCCCTTGACAAAGGCGTATTGCCGAAACATGTAGGGTTGATTTAAATATATATACTTTGAAGTAAACCAGACCTTTAATCGCCGACTTATTAAGTTTACCTTATATATATATATATATATATATATATATATATATATATATATATATATATGAACTTCATGTGTATGAGAATTAATAATTATTAAATCTCATTTTACATGCGATTGTCGCTATAATTTGTTGCATTTAATTCTACAATTCGGCAAATCACTTTTGCCCTAGATTGTAGACGCAACAAGCCGCGACATCAACTGTACAAGTTGTCAGTACAAATGAAAAATTATTTGAAAAACTTATCTGCGCGGAATGTGCATATATCGATATTTCACTGTTTTTTACAGATCATCAGTGCACCTCACCGAAGACATATATATATATATATATATATATATATAATATATATTATGTTTACGATGATCGCTTAACAGCGATTATTGGTTGAATGAATCATCCTTACCCTTGAGCGCTTATATACTCTTAGCTTATATATAGATTTTCTCGATTCTTCTGTGTCTAGGCTATTCGGGAAAATTCTAGAACGTGCTGGCGTGCCCATACGATGACATCATCGCCTTAATCACCAGCTGAGGTAACGTCGCATGACGCACATCACAATAATATCCAAAGAAGTCCAGTATAAACTATGAATCATTTATAAGTGTGTTATGGTTTACATTTATGGAAAAAATATTTTCTGAATAAATGCGGTCGTTTTTGGCATCGAACCTTGGTCAATTATTATACTTCCTACCTGTATAAATAGTCAAGAAAGAATATGCCTTTGGAATCCTATAAAATCGTAGCCATAATCTCTTTGGATCCAAAAAATCGTAGCCATAATCTTACTGGCAGAAAAAAAACAGGTTTTTAACTACTTCTGGGCACGTTCATAAGAAATTAATTGCCTCTGGAGCATAATGTATCCAGGTTTAATCTACGGTGATCCGTTCGGTTGCAATTTTTACGGCGTTAGCTATTTCACACTCCTTTATTCGATGATCGCCCTTTACAACGGTATGGTCTTTACTGATAATTTCCGGAGAAGTTATTTAAATGAAGGCCCCAATTTTCCATGTTCCATTATTCATATTACCACTTTTGAAAGCAGTGAACCACATACAAATTACTCCATGAGAAGGAGCAGGTTCATTATAATATTTATATAACTTTTCCTCAGTTTTTTTAAATGTTTCATCAACGTACAAAATAATGTCTAATTAACACATCAAATTCATTAATAAAAAAACGAAAAATAGTTTATTTTAAACGATTCTTGACAGATTTGAGCAAAATTTTGACAGTAAGCTTATAAAGAATGACACACGAAAACATAACAAATGAAATTATTTTTCTCATATTATCACAACATCCAGAAATAGTTTACTTTAAACGATTGTAAAAACTTTTATGTATACAACAAATTTGACAGAAATTTTGATAAAACTTCGCTGATGTCAAAAATGCAATCAGCATGGCGGAAGTTTTGCCAACATTTGAAAAGTTACTCTGCCGTCAAGTCACCCTCGTGTATATAGTCTAGTACATTAGAAAAAAGTACAAGCTCTTAAGAAACAATATTTATCTCTTTCTGGTCGTATTAATTATTTTTGTCCTCGTAACTAGAAGTTGTTGACGATGGATTAATTGAGTAGTTGTTTGAGCTATTTCCATTGTTTGCAGGATTTGAATAATCCGACGTTTCGGCAGTCAAATAGCGTAGTGGTTAGTGTGCTTGAGTTAGTTCAATGTTTCGAATTTCAGACCTTGTTCGAATCTCACACATGTAGATTTCGTAACTAAAAAAAAATGCGAAGACATATATGTCAAACATGAGTTTCGCAAGAACTAGCCCTTCTCAGGGCTAGCCTGAAGACGACAGTAGATAGATTGCCGAAACGTTGCATTATTCAAATGCTACAAACGATGGAAATAGCCCAAACAACTACTGAATTATTTTTGTAATCTTGCACTTAATTTTAGTTTCTGTTTATTCATATCAGCTTCTTGTAGTGAAGACAAATATCACATAACCATGCCATTAAACACCGACTGATTCCAACCACAAACAATAAAGTACACAAATTCTCAATGATAATTCTATTTTTTAATTAGTTATTTTATCACACTCTATTTCAATAATTACATATTTAAATTAATTTTTTAAACATTTAGGAATAAAATCAAATTTATACTGCATTTGTTTCAATTCCTTCCACGACAAAACGTGTCAGCGTAGTACAGAATTCCCATAAGCGTAGTACTGTTTTCTAAGTATTATGGGTTACTTGGTTTTTAATGAATAACAAAATGGCGCATCATCTTTATACGTAATATAAAATGAACGAAAGTCAGCTCGTTGGCCTGATCTAAGTCTTAGACAATCTCTGGGGAATTTGAAAAAAATGCATGGTATTAATCCATTTGCTGGAACGTTTAATAAGCATCTTGATACTTAATAAAAATAGTTTTTAGACAACATCAAAATGTACTATCATTCATTTCCATTGTCCGATAAAACAGCGTTCTCGAAATGTCTAAAAAATTCAAGTAAATTGGCATATTTTAATAAGGCCAGAAACAGCACCTTTTAATTTTAATTCTAGTAGTGTGGTTTGGTGCATTAGTTATTTTTCTTGAATGATGTAGTACAATTTATGCAGAATTATAACATAATATAAATTTCTTTAAAGTCTATCGTCAATATTCCCTCACAATCTCAGAAAGCTATTATCATGGTTCTTCTCTCAGATTAAGCCATCTTGGCTTTTCGCAGAGCTTCCTGGATTAGTATTCGCTATTCCATGAACTTTATTTCGATAAGGGATTATAGTGGGATACAGCTGCTTCATCACTGGTATCAATCGGTTGCAAAATTTCTTCTTTATTCGCTGCACAAAGTTTCAAGAATAAACGTGCACAATCGACGCGCTGCTAAGATATTCATTCTTAAATAATCATGGAGAATTCATCTGATTTTATAATTCATTAACTTTTATACGACGATCAGCCGATACCAAACTTTCACTAATGGCAATGTTCTCTGTGATCGGGATTTTTACTAGATAAACGGGTCTGGCGGCAGTATCTTCAAAGGATGTTTGTCCCAACGAAAATATTTTACCCACTTTTCACATTTGTAAAGAAGGAGAAAATTCTCCATAAACATTGTGTAAACAATGTTTAATTTACACATATATTTCTTATTGAATAATTGAGGTATCTCCAACTTATTATTTCTCTGTCACAATACAACATCATCATCATTTAATTTTGAAAACAAACACAATATTAATGTAATTTGCGAACCATTAGCTGGACATTATGAAAATAAATTGCAAATTAGATAATTAAATTAACAAATACAATAGAATATATTTATGTGCATTGCTATGATTAGAAACCTCAACATTAAAAACATAGCTAGTGAGTAACCAAAATAAATACATAATTATACTTATCAGTAACTAATGAACACAATTTCATTTCGATCGGTTAAAAATATGCAAGTACACTACGAGTAAAAACAAGGGTGTAATGTCAACCTAGGTATATTGTTTATATGTATATTGAAACGTTTTCAGTCACCGACGATAGCCATCGAGCAATTGTCCCATCGATGATATTCCACATATTTTCAATTGGTAGTATCGTCAATTGACCGGATTTATTCGGACTCGGTCAGAACAGTTCTGTGACAAGCACTTCGCACTCTTACGTCAATTTGCGACGCCGTATGAGGCACAATAATGTAACATTTGTTCTTTTTACCAAGTTCGTCCCAACAAACACCGTTCATTATTACTGTAAAGCGAAACTTATCTAAGAAAACTTCATCATCCTATTCTGGACAGCAGTTGCAGCTGTTGATGGTGAGTTTGATCAGTGACAAATACGTCGTGCTACGATTAGACAGTATCGAATACCTCCAGGGAGAATTCGGTGCACTAGCAGTCGATTTTTTCCCAACGCGCACCAGATCCTGGACGACAACATATTATAGTTTGCCTATACATTGACACCACATTCGTAAAACGGTATCAGTTTGACGAGCTATGCGAGCCATAATGACAAAACACCTTCACATATTCTGACAATGGAAACATGCTTAAATTTAGGTGCTTGCCTGTAGAGCAATCTCCGCTGTTCCATCTCTTAGAAGCGTTAACACATTTCTGCCCTTATCGTTACTCATTGTCAAGTGGTTATTATACTATAAAGGTTACTTTGAAGGAAGAGTTCTTGGTGAAAAAACTTCTATTCACTCTAATGTATATAATCCGAATTGGCAGATACTGTGGCTTGAAATCTGAAGCAGACAGAAACAAGAAAAATCCCTAACCACATATAAATCAATAAACTCAAAAATACGTATTTCGGCAACGAAGTTGTCATTTTCAGTAAAACAATCAGAAAAAGAAAAATAGTGTTACACGCAGCAGCTTTGGCTAATGTACAAATTTTGAAGATATGCTCCTCACCAAATCGCCAGCTGGATAACACTCCTAGTGTCTTTGGTTAAGTTACAACCTTTGAAGATATGCTCTTCATCAAATCGCTAGTAGGATAACACTTTTAGCGATTTGGTGAACAGCATATCTTCAAAGGTTGGACATTAACCAAAGACGCTACGTTTAACACTATTTTTCTTTCTCAGGATTGTTCTACTGAAGATGGCAACTAAGTTGTAGAAATACATATTTAGAGTTTATTGATTTATATTGTGCTTAGGGATTTTTCCTGTTTCTGCCTGTTTCTAATGTATATAAAATTATTTATTAATCATCTTCCAAAACTGAACATATGTTAAATATTTTAACTAAAAAGTGACAGCTTTTTTTAATTATCTACAGACCACACGGCAATAAACAATAATAAAAATTGTATTCAGCTGTACGCTTGTATATTTCTGACGTTTATAAACGTCATACCGCGACAATTAAGTTAATCAAAAATGCAAATACCAAAAGCTTCCGAACAAGAAAAGTATTTTATTATAGCAAAAATTGAAGGTTAGTCAATTAGAGATGTTGTACTTCATTTCCATTACAATAAGAGCACAATTTTAAGAATTAAAAAAGAAGATGGGAACAGGAACATTCTACCAGAAGGAAAATAGGCTCTGGTCGAAAACTAATTTCTACTCCTAACAAGATGAAGAACTATTAAATCGTTTAAGACAAAATCCTTTTGAATACGGAGTTTTGGCGGCTTTTCATACCGATTTGCCTGGATCCCCACGTAGAATTAAAGGAGTCGGAGCTTAGAAATTCAGCTAGCGCAAAAAAACAATTTTGGTAGCTACAAAAAAACAAGGGCGAATAATTTTTTGTCTCAATTACATTTATCGTCCCTTAGAATTTTGGAAACGAGAGTTTTTTTCGGATGAAAAAATTTTTAAATCGTCAAATCATGGAAGAATCCTGATTTATCGTACTGTAATGTTTGTCTTTTCGGGTTCTTAAATAAAACTAACAATAACTTTAGACACACACACTATATTAATATTAAAACGTATAACTAACTATTAACAACAATAAGTACATTTATGTATTTTATATTTATGTAACTATATTTATGTTTGCTTCGCGAGACTCGGGTTGAATGAATGTCCATCCCTTCTTCGACGCGGCTTTTATATTGTCGTGAATATGTTCTAGACGCAGGCAGAACGATTGAGAAAACGCTAGATAGTATGACGCGCTACGCGTTGTTGGATGAGTCATCACAGTACAAACAAGAAATTGTAGATTCGATGAGCGATATGTAAATCCATCAAATAGTTCTAGTCGATTCTCGGTGAACGTGTGGGCTTGGATGTGTGTTCATGGTCTTGGTGTATTTTGGCGTGTTGAAGGACGTTTTAAGAGATACAATTATATTAATATATTAGTATTCTATTAGTTTTCTATTAGTATTAGTATTAGAAAACGTAATGCTTCCTTCTGTGCCTCAAATTTCTCCTGATAAAAATTTTATTTATCACCAGGACAATTGTTCTGTTCACGTTGTGAATGATGTGAGACAATGGTTTCAAGATCATAACATAGAAGTATTACCTTGGCCATCTCATAGTCCTGATGTTAACCCTATAGAAAATCTTTGGGGTTTATTAGTAAAAGGGATTTATAAAAGAAATTTCAAAGCCCGAAACGCAAATGAGTTATGGGAAATTATTCATCAGGCTTGGGAAGATTTATATGGAAATCACAACGAATTGTGTAGGAATTTAGTGCAGTTTATGCCACGTAAACTTAATGCGATTTTGAATGCAAACGGTGCCATGACTATTAATGTAATATTCAAATAAAATTATCTAAAATAAACACATAACCTTTATAATAACTTTTGTCAAAATGAGAGAAAGTCTATTAATAGTTATTTATTGTACCAGTGTGTTATGTTACAAATAAGTCACGCGAGAAAATGTTTAGCTCACGAGTCTGCTAGGACGAGTGAGCTACTTTTCTCAAGTGACTTATTTGTAATTAACACACGTGTGCAATACAAAACTTTATCCAACACCTCTTAAGATCCGTTCAAAATGGCTTTTAATGTTTTATAAATTTGACGTTCCATGTCAAATTTAAGTCAAATTTAAATTATAAACGACTAATGCAAAAAGTTCATATACAGTAATGCAGTTACTATGGAGAATAAATAATGCAAATCAACAAGCAAACAAAATTAGTGATTGATTAATAATACTGCAGTTAAAAGTTGATGGTAATGGAAGAGTTGCAAGAGGTTTTCATTCCGCTAGAAGTTAAGAAAGAAGCTCAAGCAGCATGTTATAAATTACTGCCAAAAAAATCGAAGGATAATTACGACAAAGAATTTCGTCATTTTGAAGAATGGAGAAAACAGCAAAGTATCACTGGAATTAACGAAGAAGTTATGCTGGCGTATTTCCATATTTATAGAAGGAAAATAGCACCTTCTTCATTGTGGACGAAGTATTTCATGTTAAGAAGTACTTTGAAAGTGTATATGAATAGTGACATATCGAAATACGGAAAACTGATTTCCTATTTGAAGAGTGAGGCAAGAACCCACAAGTCCAAAAAGGCGAAAATCTTGGAGAGGCTATATATAGAGAAGTTTCTGAATGAGGCTCCTAACAATAAATATTTGATGATGAAGGTATTATTTATTTTCTTATATTTAATTCAAAGTATTTATTCATTATTCGTTCGTGTATTCTATGCAGGTTGCCTTAATAATGGGTATATCAGGTGCGTGTCGTTGTGATGAAATAACTAAGCTGAAAGTTGACGATATAGAAGATAAAGGAGGATACTTGTATGTTTCGATACCTGACACAAAGACAAACGTATCTAGAAGTTTCACTGTTATGGCAGAAGGATTTACAACAGATATTCTTGACCTCTACAGAAAATATGTCTGTATGAGACCAAAAGGTATTCCACATGGCAGATTCTTCCTAAACTACAAGAAAGAAAAATGCACTATTCAGCCAGTTGGAATTAACACCATTTCTAAGATACCTCAGAAAGTTGCATCTTTCCTGAACCTACCAGAAGCTCAATTATATACAGGACATAGTCTGAGACGTTCGTCAGCATCGCTTCTGGCAAACGCAGGAGCTGATATTACAACAGTTAAACGACATGGTGGGTGGAAACCGTCCACTGTGGCAGAAGGTTATATACAAGATTCAGTATCCAACAAGATTGATATAGCCAGAAAGATACAAGGTCCAGACAGTCTAACGTCCTCGACTTCTGGTCATCAAATTTCTGTTCAAGATACTTCAAATACGTCTTCTAGTATAACTCTAAATTCGAATAACCTGAATGCAGAGTCAGATACAAAGAGGATTTCCTTCAACTTTAATATTAATGTAAATGTTAATTAGTTGCTATTGTTTACCCTTTAGAATTAATATAAATGTGTTAATACTATAGCAGTTTGAATGTCTCTATGCAATTTAAATTTCACCTTGTTTTATCTCACTAGTGAGATAAATTATGTTTTTAACTCACTAGTGAGTCATAGGCTACATAATTGATTTAAAATCGCCATAGTTATAGGTCTATTATTAGGAGGTGTTGGATAAAAAATGTTTACTTGATTTAAATGGTGTACGCGATTTTTTTGAATACAAGAGTACATTGCCAATTACAATATTACAATGTTATACACGTTTGTTCATATTTTTAATTTTAATGAAGATTTATACATAAAAGAAACGTTATTTTGTCAAACGACGATTTAACCTTCAAGATAGTTTGAAGTTGTTAATGCAAAAGCTGCAGTAGACGTAGCAGTTATATGTATTTGTTTTGCACTATGTATAATTAAGAAACCTTGGTAATGACGGGGACTTTTATATTTCCAATAAACTCCGCAATAAAATATTTACAAATGCAGTAATTTTGCGGTTATTAATTACAATTATATAAATTAAAAAAATCACGGCGACTAGTGAGTTTCTGAGAAAGTAAAAATGATAAGCACACTTATTTATCTTGCGATTAAAACGTAAATTTTCATTTACAATATATCATTAGTATTAGGATAGAGTCCGATCATTGATGACAATGATGACGGATAGTAATATTATTATTCAAGCTGGGAATTATATGCACACGGAAGCTAATAATATCGAATATTATCTGCGCATATATGTTTCCAATATTCGATGAAAATAGTTGCATAACTAAATTATTGTCAAAATATTAAATAATGTCAATATAAATTTTAAGATACCATAAATATGCACTATATCAATATTTTATTCGAAATTTTACACCCCCGTTATTCGCGGGGGCTGCGTTCCACAAAAACATCGCGAACATTGAATTCGCGAATATTGGACTACAAAAATAATAGGTATGTATGTACGTATAAGCTACAGGTATGTATGTAATCGACACAAATAGATATACGGACATACATATTGTGTATAAGAGTCAAATACGGTTTGTAAACTTTTAAAGAAATAAATTAACGAGGAAAATACCGAAACTTTAGGCAAATTACCCATACTGAACCGCGAACACGGAGCCGCGGATAACGAGAAATGTCAGTAAAAACAGAATTGCGAATAAGCGAATTCGCAAATACAGGTGGGCGCGAATAGCGGGAGTCCGCTGTACAAGTATAATAATAATAGGAACAAGTAAGCTAAACAATGTAACTCTTTGTATTTATATTTGCCTTTCTATAGTATTATAAACATTTACGATTAAATGCTTTTCTAAATTCTGAACTAAAATGATCTGCGATCCGTCAATAATAGCTTGTATGCTGAAAAGTTCGCTTCGTCAACTGACTTATATTTGCAGATAATTGATGGACTCATCTCAATAGTTTCATCGTAATTTCCTTGCAACACACTTGATACTTGTGTTAATTGAATTTTGATCCGCTCTCCTATGGTACCTCTCACATTACAAATTTTATTCTTGAAACTGAATCAATTCTATCGACTTACTGAGTTCAACACCTTGAGTTTCATGTTTTTGTAGTATTTCACTAATAAAACCATAGTTTGCTTTGATAAAAGTTAACTCTTGGCGCATTTGCGGTTTATTTAGTATATATTTGCAATCCGCAATTGCTATCGATTCGTTTGAAAAAGATAGAATGAATTCTCTTATCTGTTCAAAGGTATCTGCATAAAATACAGCGGCATCAAGCCACGTGACCCATCTTGTTGTTATGGGTTGTGGTGGCAGTGCCAGACCAGGTAACTTATCTTTGTATGCTTAACCCTCAGCGGTGCTTTAATAAATACTCTTTTTGTCAAATTGATCAATGACTTAATATCCGGAAATGTGTAACGTATTTCTGCTGCTACTCTGTTAACAACATGGGCGAAACATGTTACGTGCATCAGATTGAAAAATCTTCAAATTCTGTGCTAACTTCGCCATATATGTCGCAGCATCCGATAAGGTTTTTCACAATCACATCTATCATCGAACATTACCAGCTTAAGATTTTTAAAAAATCCTAATAAATAAATAACGAGTGATAATAAAAATTATCACTCAAGTAAGTCATATATTCGTAACTTAAGTTACTAGAGATAAATCAATATGTTTTGAAACGTCATGATTGTCATAAAATAAATTAAAATGTTGGATTTTATATTTAATATATTTATAGTTTTTATAAAACATGTGAGGAAATAACATTCTACCATAATTGCACATATCGTTAAAAGCCATTATTTTTTCTTTTGATCAAACTATATGATATATAATTGACATTGATAGACGTTTGAATTAACATTTTACTGACTTAAGCTACTACATACTTTTATATACACGGCCTGCTACGAATGAGAATTTTAATGATCACTCGTTAGCTATAATATTTGTACGATTTTAGGAATTGCAGATTTAATCAAATGATTTGGAGTAATTTTACGAGTGATAAATAGTAGTAGTAGTAATAGTGGTAGTAGTAATATACAATTAATGTTGACGCTTTTGAAATGCATTGCGTGAAAGCAGCAGAAAAATTTTTTCACATACGAGTATATGGATGGCATTATATGCCACCTTCCGTGGCACAAGATCATTATCAATGGACCACTAGTTATTAGAGAATCAGTGCTATCAATTGACGAGCTTTCAGAGAAAGCACAGGAATAAAAAAATATATAATTATTGGGCGCTTTATAGATCATACAAGAAAAATCAATTCTATGAAAGTAAATAAACATGTGTTTCACAAACTTTTGTTGAATTGTGACCCACTATTAAGTAAGCAAAATATTAAAACGTCTTGCCGAAAAAAAGAAAAAGTGGACGCAGTACTGTGGTCATTAGTTAAATGGACTCGGAATCGGATATAGATACTGACGGAGAATAAACTACTTTTAATAGAAAAATTAAACAAGAAGTTTATCAAATGTTTCAAAATGTTGATGTTTATTTGCTTTTGCATTATTTAACAGAATAATTGAAACATACATGAGTGGGTAAAACCACACTAGTTTTGTATAATACAAAGGTATTTTTAATAATAAAAAATATTATTAAATATTATGTGGACAAAGCGAGGTACTTCGGCCGTCTGACAATAGGCAGTGCTGAATTTACTTCTACGCTCGGTCTGGATAATTTTTGTGAGATAACGAAGTCGTTCTTTTTTTGTGAATGTGTCTAAAGATATGCTTTCTCCAGCAGGGGCATACCGATGATCCTGTAGAAAGGTGAAATATACGTATCTGCGTTTCCGGGGAGGGATATGTTCACAAAAAATAATAAAAAAAAAAATATTAAACCTGTATTTGTGTTCTTTACACCAGATTTTTAATATTTTATATTATTAAAAATACCTTTATATTTTGCATTATTGTTTATTGTATCTTATTTAAAAAATAAATAAATAAGAAAACACAGTTTTCCTTTTTTATTAATAAATATTTGAATAATTTGTTGAACTTTTTTTTAATTTAGATTTATATTAATATTAATTTTTTTAAAGTCACTTTTATCCTAATTTAGGGTGGTAGTTATTAAAAAATTAATAATAGTACAATATTTAATTAAAAATATAGAACCATAGAACCATATAGAACCAGAAGTTGAAATTGATTCATAAAAATTAAATTATTTTCATTTAAATTAAGTTGGTGAGTCTAGCATAAATAAAAGTATTTATCTGGAAAATTGTGCTTTATTATATTGTTTATTCACGGAGATATTCATTTCGATCACGTTTGAGTGATTCTGTATTACTGCGCATCATCGCTGAAACATTCAATAGAAATACATTCATATATAAATATCGAGAAGAACTAAATTGAGTGTATATAGGGCAGTGTCTCTCCCAAATTTTAGAGTGTGAAAGTTGTATTAACTAAAAGAATGAAAAGTCGAACAAAGAGTATGGAAATGAAATAATAAGACAAGCTCTGGGAATAACTAAGGAAGACAGAATAAGAGATACAATAATAAAAAATAACTTTTAAACAGGTACGTTAATAAGAAAATTAAGAATCAAGGCCTATCAATAAGGAAAGTGAGAGAGAAACCAATCAAGGCATTAAACAGGAACATAAATAAGATATTAAAGGAGCATAGAGTAACACGACACAAGAGCAAAAATAATAGCAAGAGTGGAAGAAGTTTGTATATGAAGAACATTAAATAGATGACGTGATATAACGAGCGATCATTAAAATTTTCACTCGTAGCTGGCCGTGTATATAAAAATTATGTCGTAGCTTTAGTCATTAAGATGTTATTTCAAACATCTGTCAGTGTCAAATATATATTTTAAAGTTTCATCAAAAGAAAAAGTAATGGCCTTTAATGATATGAATAAAGCGTTAATGGTAGAATGTTACTTCCTGACATCTCAAAAAATTGATGGTATTTGGCAGCATTCAATAGAAAATTGCCTTGCGGAGTTTGAAGAGAGATATCCAAATACTGTTCCTAGCTATAAAACTTTCCGTGATACGCTAATGCATTGTGTAAATCTTTTTCGTCAAACAGGCAGTATTTTAAGTAAAAAAGGAAGCGGTCCTCCTCTCAAGAGAAGTCGCGGCGTAATTGAAAATGTCAGACAAATTATTAACGAATCTCGTCAAACATCTATTCGCAGAGTTTCGCAACAAGTAGGGCTTTCGTATAGAACATGTCAAAAAATTTTAAAAAAGGACTTGCACATGTATCCATATAAATTAACTTCTGTACAAAATCTATTACCTACGGATTATGAAAAAAGAACACAATTTTGCCAATGGTTTATTCAAACAATGACACAATATTTTAAATCATACTTTTTTCACCGATGAAGCTTGGTTTTATTTGAAAGTTATGTAAATTCGCAAAATATGCGTATGTGGTCCAGTGAAAATCCTCATTTCTACAGAGAAGTTCCTCTACATCCAGAAAAAATAGGCGTATGGGTAGGTATGAGTCGTCACCGATTAATAGGACCAATATTCTTTGAGGGCACGATAACATCGGAGAAATATCGTAACGAAATTCTCAGTGTTATTTTATGGCGATAGGATAATAAGTAGAAATACAGCGATTCCATATCCACCACGATCGTGTGATTTAACAGTCATGGATTTTTTTGTGTGGCCATATATAAAGAATATTATTTATGAAACACCAATTAATAATCTACACAGACATAAAATCATAGAAAAATTTGAACACATCAATAACTCACCGCAAATACTGATCAATGTTTTCAATGCTCTACGAAATAGCGTGCGATTATGCTTGGTGGAGAATGGTCAACATTTTACACATTTTTTTATAATATTCTATTACTTTGTATAAAAATTATAAATATATTTAATATAAAAGTCAGCATTTCAAATTATTTTTTAACAATCATGACGTTTGAAATTATAATGACAGATCTGCTCTAATAACTTAAGTTAGGACATACTTTTTGTGTACATGGTTTACTTGAGCGAAAATTTTAATGATCACTCGTTATTATCTTACACTTACAAGCTTCAACAGATTTTTGATTACCTAGGTAATGCATATGCAGTGATGGTGAACTTATGACACGCGAGTCATATATACATTTCCCACCATCTAACATTATTTCGACGAATTTATATTAGCTAACGTATTTCCGGACGAGAGACAATACTCGCTAATTTCGTGTGCAAACAGAAGATAATTTAGACAAAATATCACGCAGTTATTATTTAATAGATGTAATGAATGCTGTACAAACCATTACACAATGCACATTCCGCATTCTATGATAATAAAGTTGATTTACGAAGAACAAATTATTAAAAATACAATTTTATAAAAACAACTAACTCGCGTAACTTGTAACTTAGAGTTACAGGGTTTTGGCAAAAATATTGACAGTATGTTTGGATACATATGAGCTTTTGAAAATAAACTTAATTTTTTTAAGGGATATTTAGAGACTAAATCTTATAAGCTTGTTCCTCGAGTAAAAAAAGTGTTTCGGGAAGGCCAGTACAACTCCACAAAATGAAATGGATCGCATGCATATAAAGTATCAGCATATTGTAAACTCGTTAAGACTAGAACAGACAAAGATAACAATTAAGTGTTATGCGCGGATGCAGTAATCTGCAGTACTTTGGAATTAAATGGTTTTTATTGGAAGCAAATTGATTATTTCGGGATGCAAGTTGCAGAAGACAGCATCTGACTTCAAGTGTTGGTTGACTTGAGGCTGATACTTGAGAATCTGGAAAGAAATCGTTTGGATTATCTAACAATTTTCCCTCTACGAACTTTTGTGAGTCTTTAAATAATATTAAAACCAACAAAAAAAAACCGACCGTCAGAGGAACTTAATACCGCTTTCTTGGGATTGAAGTCTACGAAATCCTAACCTTCAATTGACGATTTAGCCAACGAAATTCAACAACAAAAAAGTGACTAATGTGATAAATTATTTAAAAACTTTTTTTTATAAATAAATACAGTGCAGTCTCGATATAGTGAACATCCCATCCTATCCACTGCAATGAACACAAACATAACAACATTGACCTCTGGATAGTGAACAAATTGTGCCTCGCTAGAATGAATTGCACAAACACGCACAAAGGGAGTTCCCCTAAACGTGATGATATGCGTACATAATGTGTTCATTCCGCAGTTCAGATTTAGCAGATTATGAAAGAAGCTTGTACATAGAGCCCAGACGCATCAGGCCGAAATTACGATGGACCATATAAATAGTCTACCTATAACATCGCTAAGTACAACACGCAGTTATTGAATAGCACTATTCGTTCGGTTAACCGCACATCTGTTTGTCGTCGTTGAATTGTGATGCAATTACTTCAATATTACAGTTAAATTCCTTTCTACGTGAGCGTAGATAGAAGCGTGAGGAGTTTTTATAATTTATTTTATTTATTAGTTTATATTTCGTAAGATAAATAAAGTACGTTGGGTTAGATTCTTTTTTTCATTGTTTTAACTGTTAATTACATACATCGTAATTTTTGTAATAGATTCTGTTTAATATCGTTTCATCGAATCTACTTCTCCCAATTATTTTGACGTAAGTGTCCAGTGAATTTCGTTAAGTTTCAATAACTTACGCATACATTTTTAATTTTTATTTATTTAGATTTAGAACATTGTTTAAGTTACTTTTTCAGATATGATATGGAACAACGTCGAGAATGGCATTTTGAAACACTGGTGAGTTAGATTAAGAATCAAACTAATTGTATGTCTATTGCTAGTGATTTCGAAATTTATTGCAAAGTTTGTAAAATATCGTTAATAAATTCCAAGAAATCGCACTTAAAACGTCACTTAGCTTCATAAACACAAACACAGAAATTAGACCCGTTGGAGGAACCTGACAATTTTAACGAAGAACTCTGTGAAACTTGAATGGCGGCAAATATTCCATTAAATAAACTTAACAATCCCACCTTCGAAACATTTCTCCAAAAATATACTGGTCTAAATGTTCCTGATGAATCCACCTTACACAAATATTATCTTTGTGCTACACGAAAGCAATAAAACGCATCAGCAGCCATCTTTCAAATCAGTACCTATGGATAAGTGCCGACGAACCTGTCGATATATTAGGACGCTGTGTGGTAAATGTTGTAGCTGCTGCACTACATCCAACTATTGCATATAACGCATATGTAATAGCAACAAAAGTTATAAATACAGTTGATGCGGAAACAGTAGCTAAAACCATTTACGAGTATATACACCAAATGCTTCCTTCGGACGACAGGTACAAAGAAAAAATACTAATATATCTTAAAAACAGGCAGACTATTAAAAGAAACATAACCTAATATGCTGCATATTACTTGTGTAGCACATGCTCTCCACAGAATCTGTGAAAATATCAGAGACACCTATCTGGAAGTTGATAGACTTGTATCCGCTTTTAAAAAAGTTTTCAGAAAAGCACCATTTAGAGGAGCTCTTTACAGGGAAAAATATCCATCTTGAGAATTTCGATAGTTTACACAACTTCGTTACATGCTTAAATGACGATGCACGAAGTATTTCTGAGTGCAAGGAACTAATACAAATTTCAAATTTAAAAAGTCAGTTGTACTTTCTTCACACTTTGGAAATTTGCCAAAACTAATCACTTATTTTGAAAATCAAAATCTCAAATGAAATGATGGATTAACCACATTAGATGTGTCTATTAATAATTTGAAAAATATTTCAAGTGACTTCGGATGTGGTCTTCGGCAAGAGTTAGACGCTGTTTTAGTAGAAATCCAGATTTAATAACATTGCGGCAATTGTGTATACGAGCCCCGTCCCGTTTCAATTGGCACACCTCTAAAATTTTTAGTAACTAACATTTTAGAAGAAGAAATCCTGTTCATAAATATGTTAAAAGTTTTTTATTTTTCATCAAGCCTTTTTGCCAACAATTACAAACTAGTTTACAACTTATTTCGAAAAAAAAAATCAATAATAATAATAATTATATATAAATAAACTTTAGACGAACAGCCTTTGACAAACATTAACGAAACTTTACCATTGCGTTACATCGCCTTTAGCTTTGATAACGGCATGGATTCTCCTGGGCATTGTATTTACAAGTTCTTGGCAATCTTGTGCCGTGAATCCATGCCATATTTCTTGAAGCCTGGTTTTCAATTCTCCCACCGATCTTGCAGGAGCTGCGCGCAAGGCCTTTTTCATTTGATGCCATAGAGTCTCTATGGGCGATAGGTCAGGGCTGCTTGAGACCCATTTTAACAATGGAATATTATTGTCCTTAAACCATTTTAATGCTGTTTTTGACGTATGACACGCAGCCCCGTCCTGCTGGAATATAAAATCATCCCCCGAATTCAAAGTTTCTTCCATCGTGGGTAACAAACATTCCTTAAGAATGGTTAAAGATTTATCGGTATTGACAATACCATCTATAAAATATAACCACCCGACACCTTTTGCCGACATCGACCCCCACACCATAACGGATGCCGGAAATTTTACTTTTCGTTTCAGACAATCTGGATGAAATGTCTCATGTCTTTCACGGAGGACTCGACTCCGACTGTCACCTATACAGACTTCAAATCGAGACTCATCACTCCAATGTATTTTGTTCAACTGTTTCAAGTCCCAATTACTATGGTCTCTGGCCCATTTCAATCTATTTTTCTTTTGTGTTGAGGTCAATAAAGGTTTTTCTTTGGCCTAGAGAAAAAGATATTTAACAAAACAAAATTAGTATTTCAAAAGTGTCACCTTGTACGAGCCAAATCCAAGTTTCTTAGCTTCTCTGTGACATGTGGATCTTGATACACGTCTTCCTACAGCATCACTCCATAGTACACTCAACTGGCCATAATTAGCACACCTATTTTGTATTATTATTCGTTTCAAAGCTCTTCTGTCGTTATCAGTGAGTTTGCTTTTCTTTGTATTACGGGGTTTTGGGGTCACTGAACTGTTTTTCTTGTAAAATTTTATTACATTTCTAACACTGTACCTTGATATATCCAACAATTTTCCAATTTCAGAATATGAATTCCCTTCATTCGATAGTTTTACAATTATTGACCTAATTTCTTCATCAATTGCTTTACCTCTTGCCATTGTTTATTTAATTACAATAACTACAGCGTATAATAATAATATTTACTGCCCACAATATAACCTAACGATGAATTAATGGAAGTTTTGACATATCTTTCATAGCTACCTCGATTTTTACCAATTTTTGTGTGTTAAGAATACATGAACAAATCAGACACAAATGGTTAACTGGTGAATTTTGTTTTATCTAATATATTTTATTTGAAGTACATATTTAACATATATTGTCCAACGTTTAAGAGTGTTATCCTTTTATTTTTCAGTTAAAAAAATTAATAGTAACCGTTTTTCAAACATGTTTTGAGTAATATTTAAAATCTTAGTAGGTGTGCCAATTGAAACGGGACGGGGCTCGTAGGGACGATGCCTCAAAATCTAACTATTAAATACGCTGAAATAAAAGAATATTTCCAGTATGCACCTGTAACCAGTTGCAATGTAGAAAGGACGTTTTCTATCTACAAGGATGTATTTCATTCAAAGAGAACAAATTTTACAGAAGAGAACCTTGATAAAGTATTGCTAGTTAATATTAATACTCCTTTACCCAACTTGAACTACAAAATGAACAAATACAAATGTCGTATATCGTATTTTATAGATCATCACCCGTTTGTTTTCCAATTATACAAGGTGTGTATAAATTGGCGGACTCACTACACGCGGCGATGTTCTTCGTTAAATTCGGAGTCCAAATCCTAATACGAAAATGTTGTACCATGCTCCATGTCTTTGCATGAGGTTCCTAAAGTTCGGACTTTCAGTCTTGAAATAAGCATTATTACTCGATATTTGTTGACAGAAAGAGCTACAATTTAGAAGAAAGAAGAATTGTTGTTATTATCCTTTCGTTAAAGTTTTCTTTTTGATTTTAAAGTTTGTTTTTAATATTTGTTTATTAACTTATTTTGACGAAAAACACATCTGACAACGTTGTAAAACAATAAGTAGGCAGCCTAATTTGTTCTAGTCAAAGACATTACTATTGTCAAATTTTGACACTTATGTAATCTACCTATTTCATTCGACTTGCTTATTTTTCGTGTTTATTTGTATAATTTTGTTAAGTGTTCGTATTTATTTGTATAGTTTTAATCAGCGAATAGTACAAACGATACCACAAAGATTGCAGCTATGTCTACAAACTGAGGGGAACTGTAAGGTTCACATGACGACGTGTAAAAATGTTCCGAAGATTATAACTAGCACATGCGTGTTCAATGTTGCCAAATGTATGTTTCTTTCAAATTCACTCTGAAGACAAAGGAAGCCTGATACATCGTTTTAGAATTAGGACTTTTAACTCAAAATTTGACCAAGAATGTCGCCACGTGTAGTGGGTCCGCCAATTTATTCACACCTTGTATAAATAAAATTAAGAACTCTTTAAAAATTCAAATTTTCAATAGTACGCCAGTGGGCGATGATTCATCGGCCTCTCGTGTCCGGTCCCTACTTGTAAGTAAATCCTTTTGTAAAAGTAAGAGAATTTTATTGAAAATTACATAGGCGTTGTTCGTATTTTAAGCCTCATAGTTATGCGATTATGCAGGAAATATGGAGTTCCTAAATCGACAATCACTTCAATAAAAAAACAAGAGATAAGATTTTAAAAATCACTGAGAGTACATTTACTGGACCTTGAAAAAGAAAAACGCTAAAAATATTAATTTATCCAAAAATAGAAAACGCTCTTTGTAAGTGGCTTTTGAACAAACGGAACGACACGGCCTCATTAATGGAGACAGGATTAAAGAGAAGGCAAGGACTCTGCATGCAAAATATTTCCCAGGTTTTTTTCAGGAGAGAAATGGCTGGCTACAAAGATTTAAAAAACGCTATGGCATCAGAAAAATTGTTTAAAAATTGCTGGGGAGAAATTGTCATCACAATCATAATTAATAGCTTCTTTTAAAGAAAAATTATCAGAAAAAAATCGCAGAACAGCAACTTAGTTTAGAACAAATATACAATGCGGACGAGTGGAGTTTATACTGGAAGCTCCGGAGAATGAGCAAGATTTAGACACAACTAAAATTGAAGAACAAGACAGGGATATCGCTAAAGATCAAATTGTGACAGAGAAGTTGATTTCCACTGATGAAGAATCGAAATCTTTGAATAATGTTATTCAGTGGGCTGAAGAAAACTCGAATGAGCTAGAATATTCTAGTATAGTTGTTCTTCAAGACCTGAGAGCTAAGTTGGTTCTAAAAATGTGTAGTAACCCAACAAAGCGAACTAAATTAACAGATTTTTTCCAACCTACTGACTAATTTTATTTTGCGTCTTTTTCATTTTCTATTACATACTACATACAGTTCAAAAAGTATTTCTTTGCAGTCACATGACCAAATTTAAGGCATAAAAATACCTTTAAATGATTAACGTGTGTAGTAATACTGTGTAAGAGATAAAGTACAATTTGCGGTTCGTACTTTGAGCAGTGCGAACTACAAGAAAATACTGTCTCAAATGTACCTATGTACGTACATTTGCATATTTTTTTAATTTAAGTTTTTTCATTTCATGTAATTTATTATTATGGCTTGAAATGTTAAGTTGTTAATGTAATAAAAACAGTGTAAGTATTATTGTTATGCACTCTGAATACTGAACAACCTCGGTGTAGTGACAAAGTTCAATTAGTTCACTATATCGAGACTGTATTGTATATCAAAATAGTAACTCTTCTGTTGAAGTCTAGAATTCGACCCTCGGATTTTTACCCAACCTAACCCATCTCCAAAGTTCACGGACTTAAACTTTATTTTTCGACTTCTGACCAGCTTTTTGGGATTTGGCCCCACTGTGAGGCGGTTCCAGTCCGGAATTTCAGAAGCTATCGTTTTAAAATTAATTTTATTATTTGGAGTTTTTTTACGATAACACTACGCGAGCATATGTTGATTGTTCACGTTATAACATGTTCAGAAATTACGAATAAAATGCCGAAAATTTTAAATAATTTCTTAATATATAGTTTCTTCTTTACAAGTTATCTACTCTTTTTAAATTTAAAAAATGATTCTTATATACATATAAATTAACTGTTCCCTTAATAAAAATTTCGTAATCTAAAATCTTTAACTAATTAACACTGTAGTAGTATTAACATTTTGGGGACCCTGTACATATATAATCCTCTTTTGTACATCGAAATGGTCCATTTCTACTGTTGCTACTTAATGGAATAACAGAAAGACATTAAATTAATTAAAGTTCCCGCGAATATTATCGCTTATGAATTATTCATTGTATAATTTAATGATTACGCCAAAGTACGTAAGTGTCAACAAATTATACTAGCAATGACTCAGTAAATAAAAGTCATTAACACGCTGCAGTGACGTAGATAAGAAAGCTGTGTACACTCGGATGTCGGTATAGTAAACGTGTATTTTATTATCTAACGAAACGACAGCATATTCTCTCTCGTAACAATTGCTACACTTCACGCCCATTTTTGATAAAACTTGTTTATTGCGGTTTAGAAAAAGATGAAATAACGATTTCAAACTGCTTACGCAATATTTTTACTATTATACCTTCTACCATCTATTTAGGTAAATATACAAGGTTAGGTAAATCTATGGACCCATTCGAATATCTTTGATATGGTTACTTAGATTTTAATAAGACTTTCCACAATTAATTAAATGTAAATCAGGGATTCGACGAGTATGTTTATATCCCAATCAGACTTCCAGTTTAGCCGGAAACGATTTTAAGCTTTTTATTTCAAATGAAACAGCCTGTATATATTTTTCGAATGCCAATAGAGCTCTGCTCTGTGAGTTTAGCAATAATAAGGCTTGATACCCTTTTGTTCAACAACGACAAAAATATTTAATTAAAACTGATATTCTAAAATCATGTTTATATGTATTTAGTAAGCCATTCAGTACATACCTGGCTTAAACTGACAGAATTAACTTTGTAAACGTCCAAATATTAATAATGGTTCAATTAACTGAAAAAAAATGTACTGAAATTCTGATGATGATTGGTTTTGGTGCCGCGTCAGAAAAATACGCGATTTATTTAACAATTTGTATCAAGATCGGCATTCAATATCACGAACTGTCGTTGATAAAACTTTGAAGTATAACTTGACCGGAAATGTTAGAAATTTACCGAAAAGCGGACGACCAAAAGTCGTAACTAATGAAGTTATTGCTCAAGATATTGCTATAGCATTAGAAGAATTACCACAAACTTCTACTACATCTCTCGCACTAAACTATGATATAAGTTGCCGATCAGTAGCCAAAATATTGAAGCACGAAAAATATCATCTGTATAAACCAGATTTAGTGCAAGAATTATTGGACGGGGATGATCGTAGAATTGAATTTTGCGAAAGAGTGATGAAGATGTGCAAAAATGACCTTTATTTTACATAAAATTCGCGGTTTTCCGACGAGGCTACGTTTTGCTTGTATTGTACCGTTAATCGTAATAATCGTCGATATTGGTTAATAGATAACCTTCATTTAATGCTAGAAACTCATACACAACATCCGCAGAAATTAAACATATGGGCTGGTATTTTCAGGAACCGTATTATTGGTCCTTTTTTCATTCATCGTACACTAACACTGGACAGAGATATTTAGATTTTTTACGTGATCGGGTTATTCCTAATATTGAGGAAGATGGAAAATTACCTGTAAGTGTTTGGTCCCAAAAAGATGGCGCACCCCCTCACTATGTACTTAATGTTAGAAGTTTTTTAAACGAAACATTCTCAAATCGGTGGATTGGTCGTAGAGGATTAATTGAATAGCCCGCACGGCACGGTCTCCAGATAAATACCCTAGATTTTTTCCTTTGGAAAAAGTATTATCTATGAGCACAGCTATGTGATTGTCTGATAGTAGACGTTTAGCGGTGACAGTCACTGCCACCGCGAAACGTTTGCTGCAGCAATGATGGGGTTATAACCCTTTTTGCCCCGTCAGCGCTTTAAATTTCCTACTTCTCGAATCAATCGGTTTGAGTGTACAAGTTGATAAAGGATTTCTTTGCAGTTCGTACTACTTAAAGTGCGAACCGCAAATCGTACATTATCTCTTTCAAACACACATAAATACGCGCTGTAATACTACACTTGTTAGTCACTTTAAGATATTCTTATGTTCTAAATTTGGCGTTGGACTGAAAATAAATACTTTATGAACTACAATGAACTATTTTGATGTGCGCACAAACTCATTCTGTTTGGTCATGATTAAAGTGGGCCAGTGTGTCAGCATATCAAGACTGAGTTCAGTACGTATCACCGTTCACATTTTGTGTTAGTTCATCTTGGGGTCTCGACGGGATATAGTCGAACATTTCACCGTTACCTTTTATGCAAGTCATAGTATGCCAGGCATAATTAGTGTGTAAAGTTTGCTATAAACCGTTATTTCAGCAATCCTTTCCAAATTGGGCTACGTAAAGAAAAGTGGGTAATATATGAATATTTATAATTAAATAAATAAACTAACTTTAATCTTGCCCGACATATACTTGCGTTAAACCTTAACAAGAGTGGGACAAAAGTGTCCCACTCTAGTTATGATAATCAACATAAAAACGTTGGACATAAAAATTAGTTGCATCTTCGGGATTTAATGAAGGCTGAAGGCAGGTTTGTCTCAGAACAATGAAGAAAACAACATCATCGTATTCACAAAAAACAATTAAATCGTTGGGATACATTTTCCAAGTAATCATTTTAAAACCAAGCATATGCAAATATAACAAAATAATTTAAAACGTTCTTGGGTAAAACATCACCATTTTTTGTATAAAACAAAAACACTTTTAATAATAATATTAATAATAACGAGCGTTCAACTAAAGTTTACCTCGAAGTTGCCCATGGAAATTATACGTATATCTTAGCTTTTTACTTAAGTTCTTAATATGAATTTTGTTGGTTATGAACTATTTGAATGACATGATAAATGTCAAAATAATAAAATTAAAATATTTAACTAAATGAGATACGTTTATTTGCAACAAACAAGTAACATTTTATAAAAATTGTTGAAAGTGGCCACCACCTTGTTCGAGACATTTCTAACATCTTCTTCTAATGAAGGAGAAAACGTTTTGTAGAAGCATATCGTCGATTTCGTTAATTATTTCAGCAATTCTGATCTGAAGGTCTGCAAGATCAGGTATCTTTACCCAAAAAATTGAGTTCTTTAAAAAGGCCACAGAAAAAAATCACAGGGGTTAACATCACAAGATCTTGTTGGAAATTCATGTTCGATGTTTAAACTTATCAACCGATTTTGACAAATTTCCGTATCATATTGTTTCACAAGCTGCATGCACTCTAGCTCCGTATTGTTGAAAGTAACCCTGATTTATTTCTTCTTCATTAAGCTGTTCAATAAATGTCATAATAATTTCTTGTCGATACCTTTCTCCTTTAAAGAAAATATGGCCAATGATTTTCCTTCGACTAATCGCACACCATACACCAATTTTCTGTGGATGAACAACATAACAGTCATGCGGTTTCTTAGTATTCCACATCCTTATATTTTGTTAACATATCCATTCAGATAAAACCATGATTCATCTGAGAAAAATTTTGTCAAGAATGTCATTATCAAAATTATTTAAGAACCACCGACAAAATGTTGTTCTTCTAGGATAGTCAATTTCTTTGATTTCTTGATAATAGGCCATGCGATATGGAAATAAATGTAAGTCTTTTTTTCAAAATTGTATGACAAGTGCCAATTGAAACACCCACTCGTGGAGAGAATACTAGTATGGATGTTCCTGGTGTATCATTCATAATTTGCGTTACATCGTCAACTAGCTCTTCCGTACATTTTTTCGGACGGCCACTGTCTTCTTTCCGTATAACACTCTCTGTTTCTCTGAAAACCTTAGTGCAATATTTAACTGTGTACCAAAAACTATCAAAATCAAAGACGAAGTTTGGAAACATATTTCTAAATTCCTCTAAGCATTCTTCAAGAAAATAGTGCCATTGTCCGTTAATATTACGTCCGTTCCAAAAATAAGATTCAACCATGAATGATTTGTGTTGAACAGTGAAAACCATTTTAAATCAATTTTAAATTGCAAAGCAATTTCAAAAAGCTCCAAGTAAGTATACATCAGAATAAATAGTCTGTCAAATTGACAACTGATGCAAATGTAAATAGTACAAGTTACGACAAACATTTTTATTGTCATGGACTACTAGAGGTAAAATTTATTTGAACGCTTTTTATAATGTGCATGATGCTGGGATATACAAAATTAACTCCCTTATTACATACAATCAGATCACAAAAGACAGCATAGAAGAACATTTAGCGCCGCTCAGCGCCGCTCATTGACTAATGTCAACGTCACAAATGTCTCAACAAACTGTCGCCGTCTTCTTGACAAATGTAAGATGACAAATGTAAGATGTAAGACAAATGTAAGTTTGTGAATAGACATTTTAGTAATAAAAAGTACCCATTCCTTCAAATATTTAAAATAAAACATGTGTTTGTTATCGTGTACTTGTGTTCAAAAATTTGTAAATAAGTTAGTTATATGTCTGATGAAGCTCAGGTTGGAGCGAAACGATCGTTGCAGTGTCAATTAAAAAGTGAAATTCATTAAAATTTGTATTATTTTATCCTGATAATAATGTAAGATTTAGCAAGCGGTTTCCATTGGACCATCAGAGTCGTAACAGAAGGAAATTGTATTAACGTGTCTCCACTATAAATCGGATAGCTCCGATAGCGTACGTAACAAAACAATTTGAAACATACTTGACTGTGTAAAAACCTCACCAATTTTGCATAAAACAATAACATGTTTAATAATATAAAAATATGTAAAATAAGTAAATATATTCTAAATTAGGCGAAGATGTAGGTGATTATATGTTGATGAGCGTAATTTGATGTGATTGTCTTATCGCAAATCGACAATATAATTTCTTAGTATTACCAAGTTGACTAATATAATAAGCCTAGTAAGACACTAAAGTAGACATGTTTATATTTGTTTTCTACGATAAGCTCAGACAAATATAATTACCATGAAAATAGAAATACATCTTAGATCGCGTAACACTGGCGCCTTGTTAGTGTATTCTACTGATATTGGCATATTTCGATAACTCTCTCGGAATGCTGTACATTCATGTATATGAATAATTTTTACTTGCAATTTCACTTCCTAAAACTGTTTGAAAGCAGAAACGGAAAATAATTTTATAAGATCTGCAAATCTACCAAGTTTCCTAAATGTTTACTGTATTGATATACTTACGTCTACCAATTTCAGACGAACGTATGGCATTCTAAACATTAGAGCAATGTGGCTTTTAGTTTGTGTGGAATTTTCAAAATTAATGTCAGAAAATAGGATTTTGTGCAGATCCATAACGTTATTGCATCAATAACTGATTCGCATCCTGAGAAGTATCGATAGAAATTAGTTAAGGCAGACGATGTGTAGAAAAAGAAAAATTATTTGCCGTATTCTGAGACCTATCTTTCTCAATTACTACAATCCTTTTGCTATGATGAATATAAAAATATACCTACCAAATAACTGGAACACTACACCTCAGAAGTGACACTATAGTATATAAACAGGTCGATAAAGTGAATGCTACCTAAGCTGACCCCATATTATATTAATAGACCAAACTAGATAAAGATTGGATACTATGGCACTCCAGAAGACTATTGTAGTCCGTTCCACGTTGAAAATAAGTGCCAGTCACTCTTAAAGAGAGATATTTGAAGAACCTCTTCTGGATTCTCTCAACAGAAATTTATTCATAAGTGTAATAGGGAAATCACGTTAAAAAAGAAAATACTCCAACTTGCATCGCACTAAGGCACAATACACATTTTTAATTGCAGCAATGCTGTTGAAGTTTCTACACGACCTAATAAGAAACCGTAATGATTTTGAAGGTAAGGCACAGATCCACAAAATATGTCCAGAAAATGTGAATTGCGAATCAATTGCTTAAATCATGTACTATCGCAGCATTTGAAAATCGGACACTTAGTTTGTTTGATTTGAATATGGTTGGAATGTACCTCTATTTGTTGTTTACAGATCTGTCAGTGTCATATTCAGGTTTGTCAAAATATAAAACTAATATGCCCCATTTGAATATTCAAACTAAAACTCAAATAATTACGTTACTAGAAGAAGGATGGTCAGTTAGAAGATTAGCGGATAAGTTTGCCGCGGGGAAGAGTACCATTTCAGATATCAAAATTACGAGGCTCTGGTGGTATATGTGTAAGAAAGGATCCGTTCGAAACAATAGTAAATGCGGTGACCGCAACGCATTTCCCCGGGTGTGACCGCACAGCAAGAAAACGGTTGAGACGAATTTCAGAGGTATTTTTAATAATATAAAATATTATTAAAAATCTGGTGTGAAGAACACAAATACAGGTTCACTAATTAATATTTTTGTGAACGTGTCCGAACATATCCCTCGATACGAATTTCGCCTTTGGCACATCGGTCCGCCCCTGCTGGAGAAAGGATATCTTCAGACACATTCACAAAAAAGAACCACGTCGCCACATCACAATAATTATCCAGACCGAGCGTAGAAGTAAATTCAGCGCTGCCTGTTGTCAGACAGTCGAAGTCCCCCCGTCCACATAACCAATGTGAAGTAACGACGCCCTTCCAAAGGTGGCACAGGTGTGAAAAAATAAAGAAGTAAGGATCGGTTTTGCTTTGGAATTTTGCCGCATAACTTTATTTTTTGGAAAAATTTAATTTTTTAACATGAAAAAGTTTCAGTCGTCTCATAATGGACCGAATTCGTGTTTATAGACCACCTAATTGACGGTTTGAAGAAAAATATACTAAAAAATCACAAACGAGGGAAGATTCTCGGTAAACGTTTGGGCTTGGACTTACGCACATGTGCCAGGTGTTTGTTGGATTATAAGGAACAGATTTAATAGTAACAATTATATTAGAATATTAGAAAATGTTATTCTACCTTCAGCAGAAATTATATATCTGAAAAAAAATTCATCCTTCAACGCGAAAATTGTCCAAATTGGAATGTGTGGACATTCCATTTCTCAATGGTTTAGAGCAGACGATGAGCAGCAGTAATTTTAGGCCAGTAAATGGCCAAGAATTATTTAACAAGATCGAGGATGGATTTGGAATGATCCGTCACCAGAATTTATACATAATGTTATAACATCGATTCTTAGACGCTTACAAGAGATGCTAGACAGAAATGGTGCTGCAATAAAGTATTAAAAATTAAAACCAAATATTTGTAGTTCTCTGATTAATAAATTCTTCTTTTTTATTTATTCATTAAGTAACATAATTGTATAATAATTTAAAATAACTTAATTTTGCGTGAGAGGTTACAGATAAATGTCACTATGCTGTCACCTACACAACAACTCAATTATACAAAAACCGAATTACAATGCTTAAGTATAATGAAAATAAATATATAATCGTCCGGATTTCAAATGCAGCTATAGTTACCTCAGACTTTCTATGGGCGCACCATTCTTCAATTACACTGGCCTACAACCATTTTGGTGCCGGAGATTTTAGACCCGATTTTAAGTATGTCTTACATGGCGATATCAAAAATGTTACCCGTTTTCTTCTGTCGGCTCTAGTTCCCGAGAAAAAAAAACACAATTCACGAAAAAATATGTATTTTATTGACATTAAACATCAAGAAATTGTCTTTTGAGTGATTTTCTAGAATGAAACTGACTCGGGCAATCTCGCATGATTCCCCAGCAATAGTCAGCCATCATATGACTGTCCCACCTTCCTTGGTATCTATTCTCCATTGTTTTTAGGTCTTGGTGGAAACGTTCCCCTTGTTCTTCGCTTAGATCTCCTAAATTGTGTTGGAAATGATGTAGATGACTATTGAGATAGTGTAATTTTATACTCATATTACAGCCTAAATCTTTGAATCGCACCAGCATTTCCTCTACTAGTTCTCATAGTTGTCAGCCTTATGATTTCCGAGGAAATTTTGTGCAACTGCTACAAAAGATTGCCAGGCAAGCCTCTCCACATCATTCATACAAGTCTCAAAATTAGTTGTGTCTTTCATAAATTTGAGGTCCATCAAAGATACCTGCTTTTAGTTTTTCAGTACTTAAACCAGGAAATTTGTGAGAAATAAACTGGAAACATTGACCATTTCTATCGAGAGCCTTAACAAATTGCTTCATTAGCCCTAATTTTATATGCAATGGGGGAAGAATGATTTTTCTGTTGAAACTAAGGGTTCGTTTATAACATTTCTTTCCCCAACAACAAGAGCATCTCTCACAGGCCAATTTTTTGCAGTCCAATGATGTGATTTAGCTCGACTGTCCCAGAGACAAATAAAACATGGGTATTTAGTATAACCACTCTGTTGACCCAATAAAAAATTAACCATCTTCAAGTCGACGCAGATCACCCAGTTATGTTCAATATATTTTATTTTTTGTAAAAGATTTGAAATTACCTCATATTCTTCTTTTACACATGTTGAGTGAGCAATTGGAACGGGAGCATATTTATTTCCATTATGTAGAAGAACTGCTTTTAGACTTCGTTTACTACTGTCAATAAAGAGACGCCATTCATTGGGCTGATAGATCGTTAAACCCATGAAAGCCAGCAAACCACTCACATTACAGCAATACACAAAATTTTCATCAGATGAAAAAAACTTCAATAACTTTCCCTCTCCCGTGCGATATGTAAACACTCGAACATCTGAGGAAAGACAATTTTTTTCTTTTAATCTTGACGCTAGTAACTCAGCACGTTCCTTCGAAAGATCTAAGTCTCTGATGAGGTCACTAAGCTCATTCTGCGAAAATGGCTTAGGATCTGATGTTATTCCGCAGTATTGAAAGTCATCATCTACTTGGGAAGAAATAGGTATTTCAGCTTCATCCTCCTGAGATTGCTGCACTACCTGGTGAAAAGTTGGTATTGGAACATTTTCTGAATGAGGAACAGGTCTTTGTACTGAAGAAATATTGGGGTATTTCCATTTATGGCGATTGTTTTTGTTGATGCCCATTATATTAATCATACAAAAGTAACAGTCGTCATAATGATTTTTTTGTTCTCGCCATATCATAGGAACTCCAAACTTCAAAGACTTACGTTTCCCTCTCTCCCATTGTCGCAAATGTTCAACGCATATTTTACAAACACTATGAGGCACCCACACTTTATCTTGGTGTAGAATTTCAATACTGAAGTAAGCAAAATACAAACGACGCACTGTGTTTGTAATCGATTTACGCTGATTTTTCAGTATGTATTCACCACAAACATAACAAAATATATCAGGATCGTTAACACAACGTCTGGACGTACTAGCCATAATGAAATAGTAACACAAACTTTATCGATGATATTGTAATAATGACTAGTTACGAACAAGACCATAACAATACCGACAACAATTCACAATGAGGGTAGTAGGTAAACTAGAGTTGATGAGTTAAAATGACGTATGTCAATATACTGTACATTACCTACTTTATCGACAATTCAAACAAACAGAGATGCATCAAAAAAAATTTTTTTTTTTGTAGGCCTGTGTTGTAGAAAGTTTAATTTGTAATTTGATGCAATGTACATATTTTGGTTTTATCTCACAATTTTGTTTGGTTTAGCCAAGGCTGAATTGACTTAAATTGGACAACGTATCTAGAAACTTTCGCTATTATATTGAAAGATATAATATTTACAATGCAATGTACTTTAAACGTTTTCAAACTAATTATTTTTTCTTTATATTCTATAATATATTTTATTAACCCTTCTATAAGACAGTAATTTAGTAATTTCTTCATGGAGTATTGCTTTATATTTTCATTTTATCTTTTCTGAATTTTAACAATAATAAGACATCGATTCGATGTCTTTAGACTGATTAACTATGCACCTATAATTAGCAGTGATCTTATGCACGTTAACATAATGTTAAATAATAATAAAAGCTTTAATAGTTTTTGAGATTACAAATCACACGTATGGTTATAAAACGTGCTGTTTTCTAACACAAAAAAAGTAATACCTAATTAATACAAGTCCTGTTACTATGTACGGTGTACGATAATTTTAAACATAGAGAAAAAATTACGTACCTCCATACGATATGGTCGAAGCCTTAACGTCTTGGTAATAATTTTTGATTAAAAGTTTCACTCGTACATATATCTATACTAACTTCAAAATTGACAAATCACTTTTCGACGTTTCCTATTTTATCGATTGAAAATGGCATGCATTTGTATTGAAAATACAGTCAAATACAGTCTGGATAACGTGAATGTCCCATAACGTAAACATCCATAAACGTGAACAGTCAAATTAATATGCGTATTCCAAAACGTTAACTTCAAGAATATTTTGCCTCTATAACGTAAAACATAAATAAAAATTCGTTTTATTCCTTTTGTCGGTAACTTTAACTTTTTGTATTAGGTCGCCAACTATACAGCGATCCTTTTGTCGATAAATTTAGTGCCTTAGTATTGGAAAGAAATATTCAGCGTTAGTGTTTATGGGCTGACCGATACGCAAGCATGATAGCCACTAAGAGGGGAATTTTTTAAACATTTAGAGAAAAAAGCAAAACTCTTATCCCATGTTAGTAAAGGTTTCGGAGTTACCTGTTTATCAAAAAAGTACGAAATAGCCAAATCTACAGTGTGTTCGATTGAGAACAAAAAGGCCCAGATTACTTCAACAGTTGCCATGACATTTTCTGGAGCATCTAAACGAAAATCTTAGACCTTCAGAGTGCCCGAAAAGAAAAAAGCCTTGTATAGATGGTTTTTACGACGAGAGAGGAATGCTCCAATAAGTGGTCTAATTTTAAAAGAGAAAGCTAAATATTTTCATGAGAATTGTATGGAGGTCAGTCTACAAAAATTTAAGAAAAGATTTGGCATGCGTTTTTCAGCAATAACTGGTGAAAAACTATCTTCTTTCTCCATTTTTACAAAAACTTGCAGCAAAAATGAAGAACTTCAACTTAGACTATAATCAGGTGTATAACGCTGATGAAATCTGGCTTGTACCGGAAACTTTTGCCCGGAAAGACCTACGTAACCACTGTAGAAAAAACTGCCCTGGGAAGGAAAAAGCCAAAGAAAGAATAACGTTTTTAGCATGTACAAATGCGACTGATCTGCATAAATTAACTACTTTGGAAATAGGAAAACGCCACGAAGTTTTAAGAATTCTTACATTCCTGTACATTACAAACACTCAAAGTCTGCATGGATGACAGCCGGAATTTTTATGGAATGGTTCAATGAAATGTTTGTTCCTGAGGTGAGTATATTACATTAAGCGTACCATGAATTTTAAAAACTAAAAGATTCAATTATGTAATAATTTTAGGTGAGAAAGTTTCTTAGAAAACAAGGTCTTCCAGAGAAAGCACTTCTTTTGTTGGATAATGCGTCTAGTTATCACCTGGAAGAGCAACTTTCATCTGATGATGGTCTAATTCATGTTATGTATATACCTTGCAATGTCACACCTTTAATTCAACCTATGGACCGAAACGTGATAAGGTTGACCAAACTGCATTATCGCTCTATGTTTTTGGCAATGGTTGTAGCTAATAAATCAAATATATTATCATTCTCAAGCAGTACAACCATAGGAATGCAATTTTAAACTTATCACGAGCGTGGAATAAACTGGAACGACCAATAATGTACAGGAATGTAAGAATTCTTAAAGCATCTAGGATTTTTAGCTTTTCTTTCCCGGGGTAGTTTTTCTTCAATGAATACGTAAGTGAAAATTCTTTCAATGGAGACTGTGGTTAAATAAAAATTTAAAAAAGGTATATAACCCCTTACCAAAATTATTAGTCGTATCCTAAATACGTATTTCGACAACTAAGTTGTCATCATCAGTAGGTAAAAACTACTAATTAAAAGTCGCACATGGGACACAGTAAAGTAAGAAAAACGATTCCGCACAACTACTATACACTGCAACCCTGTAAAGACTAAATTTAACATGCCAATCTCAAAACTACGAGACAAACACTTGCCTCTTAAGGAAAAGGTTTAAACATGTGTTAAATTGTCGAACAAAGGAACGGCAGAAATTCATCTCTAAAGGAGGCGCCAACTAAATTCGATTTTTAAAAACTACGATGTCCCACTATTAAACTTAAATGAAACACCTTATATTTTCACAAAACACTAGTATATTTAACTATATGTATATTTCATGTGCATTGCACACATCAGTAGTTATTATTTAAACGTATTATTTCGAGTACATGTATAGTAAAAATATCATGTTTCACCTAGAGCCAACCGTGAATTCTATACATTATATTACAGTGCTTAACTCCTTAACAATGACATGTCACCTATTTATAATTAACTTTTAAATTATATACCTACAATATCTAATAATTCATAGATCCTTTTCACGTTAATTGATTCTTATTTAATATAACACAACACAGTCAGATGTCTTGTTTTTTCACATGTAACGGCCCTTCCCAATTTTGTCTTTCTCAGAATTTCAATAGAGTTCGGTTTTTACAATATACGACCATACTTTTTAACCATTTGTAATGGAAAATTTTTACACCCCTACCTAAAATAGATATTTTTACTATACATGTACTCGAAATAATACGTTTAAATAATAACTACTGATGTGTGCAATGCACATAAAATATACATATAGTTAAATATACTAGTGTTTTGTGAAAATATAAGGTGTTTCATTTAAGTTTAATAGTGGGTCATCGTAGTTTTTAAAAATCGAATTTAGTTGGCGCCTCCTTTAGAGATGAATTTCTGCCGTTCCTTTGTTCGACAATTTAACACATGTTTAAACCTTTTCCTTAAGAGGCAAGTGTTTGTCTCGTAGTTTTGAGATTGGCATGTTAAATTTAGTCTTTACAGGGTTGCAGTGTATAGTAGTTGTGCGGAAGCGTTTTTCTTACTTTACTGTGCCCCATGTGCGACTTTTAATTAGTAGTTTTTACCTACTGATGATGACAACTTAGTTGTCGAAATACGTATTTAGGATACGACTAATAATTGGGGTAAGGGGTTATATACCTTTTTTGAATACGTAAGTGTTGAAAAAAATATTAATTTGCCAAATGAAATTGATTCACTGCAAGACACTCTGCGGATATCGAAGAATGGAATAAAGATAACTTCGACGAACGTAAAATTGTACTACAATAGATTATTCTGAAGATTCTGAAATCGAATGTGTCATAGATCAAAACGAAGAAGGATATAGACAAAATCAGGCACGTAGAAGCAATTCGTATATTTAATAGAGATTTGGAATAGATTGCGCAAAATGATGCTGACATCGAGGATATTCAGTCTCTACAAAAATTACGTGAACATACTTTCAACCAAACAACGTTTCCGTCAAACAAAATCGGATTACTTTCTAAAGAAAAATTAATTAGACTTACTTATTTGATTTATTCGATTTTTAAATAAAGTATGTTTTAAGCATATTACACATTTAAGTTAGTTTTAATGCCACCTTTGTTTTTGTGATTGACTTTATCCAGTAACATGAACTTCTCGAATATATAAACAAAGTCGTCCATAATTAGTTCATGCACTGTATCAGGTTAACACATAAGTTCGTAGCGTTTTTACTCAACTAAAAAATTTATTACTTTTCTAACAAACAAAATACATACACACTAATCAAAAATATATTTTCTTCCATTATTACGATTGCCTTCTGACGATCTGGCATTTTTTCAATTCCACGCACGAACAAATCCGGTAGTTTGGAAGTGAAGAACTTGTAAACCCAATTTTGAAGCGAGACATCGTTATTAAAGAGAGAGCAAAGGGGATGGAAATTTGACGGAGCGAGACCACCAGAGCAAAGCAGATGTGGAATAACCTCCCAATCGAGTTCTTAAATTAAATAGCTCCTTTTGTAATGTTGTGCTGAAAAATGACTTGATGATGTCATCTCAGCCTTTTCTGGTGGATTGTGTACCTCAAACCGATGGAGTTGTTGACAATGAATCGTAGCAGTGATTGTTACATTCCTCGGAAGCAATTCATAGTAAATGACGCCTTCTTTGTCCCATCAGATGCACATCAACTTACACGGACGCGTAATAACTTTTACTTTTGTTACGACTAAGCCATTGTTTTCTATTCTCAATGTTAACATGAAGGCACTAATAACAATGTAGGACAAAAACGATCGCATTGTTGATAAGCTAGCAAATAGTCACAGCTGGTGACATGCTAATTCCTACTGTTTTCATGCAAAGCGTGCGGCAACCAAACACAGTTTTTCTTTTATGGTTTCCCATGGAATGCATATGTCGTATTATAGTCGTTGGTTACAATCTACAAGGGCCACTGCTCAAATTCGAGGAAAATTGTGAAATAAAACAAATTACGCTATGTAAATCGCTTTACTGTTTCTCAAAATACTCCCCTTTAGGATGTATACATATTTGCATCCTATAAAACCAATCTTCAAAACACTTTTTCCATTCTGAGCGAGGTATCTCCAAAACCAGTGATTTAAATCCTTCAACAGCCTTTTCAGGCGATGAAAACCGCTTTCCACGCATTTTATTTTTGATGCTTCGGAATAAGAAGAAGTCATTGGGCGCTAAATCGGGCGAATATAGGCAATGAGTCATTAATTCGATGTTCCTGTTAGTCAAAAACTCGACAGTTTGTCGTGCTGTGTGAGCGCTTGCATTTTCATGATGAACAATGATTCGTCAGTTTATGTTGTTTTTTCTGACTTGATCGATAACTTCTTGCAAACAAATTGACGTATACCAGTCAGCATTAACTGTTCGTCGATCATCTAATGCAATAGTTGCAACATGACCCGTTTTTCCGAAGAAAGAAACAATCATTCTTTTAGAAACGCTTCGTGACCGCACCACTTTTGTTGATTTAGGTTATTTTGAAACAACCATACAGTCGATTACTGTTTAGTTTGAGGCTCATATGAATATATCCAGGATTCGTCACCTGTTACAATGTTATATACAGAATTTGAACGACCACAATCAAATTTTTCCTTGCACCACTTGACACGTGCCGCAATGTTTGTTTCGCCGCAATGCCTAAGGGCGCCTGTATCTCACTGTATGGATGGTGTTTCATTCCCAAATACCGAACTAAGCTTTTCCACACATTGCTTTAGTATCAAACCGCATCGAAAATCGTAAAAAATCTTCACTCGAAAATCACGATTCAAAATTTCCATTTTTGAAATAACAATTACTTTGTTAAATTCTGTTGAGACAAAACTGTTCGATTTTAAATCAAACTGTCAACTGAAGTATAGGTTAAAAATGTCAAAATTTACGAATATGATAATTGTAGAATGCTAGCAATTCAAGGAGTACTTGATTCCCCGAATTTTGGCAGTATATTATAATAATTATAATTATTATTATAATAATTATAATATTATAACTACCGATTCCTGAATTAATTGGTTTGAATTATCGTGAATTAAAGCATTCAGCCGATTTTCATCAAAGTCCAATATGGTCCTCCTAAACAGTGAGTATCATTTATGTCAAAATGTTTTTCTTTAAATCGAAAAACTATGTCCGTGCTGCAGTCTCCCCTATTATGTTTTCGACGTAAACGGCACAAAGCGCCTTCCGTTTCAGAACACCTCATTTGAACAAGAGGATATGTCTGAAGTGCGCGTTGTTTCTATTTGATGGTTCATTTTGTTTTGTCAATAATTAAACACTTTGCACAAATTCAAGAATTATTTAATGAAATAATAATACAACATTAAAATAACATTGACATAGGCCTAACAATTTTTATAATAATATTAAAAAGAATTATGTATATAACACCATTAATTAATTTTATTTAATTAAATATATGCCAGATATAAAATATAATCATGCTTTTAATAAACCAACCAATATATCGCGGCGACTGCTACAAAATCATTACAGTTTAACGTAAGTTATTGAATAAAATATTGCTACTTTTTAAACAAATTTTGTAAATTATGTATACAGTTTAACTTTTAATTATTTAGTGAAAGGCAACTGAAAGAGAAAATAGTTTGGTAGAAATCTAAAATGAATTCCGTATTTAATATAAAAGTATCTTAAAGAACAAGTTTTCTGTTGAATATTTTGTACTTATTAAATTTAATATGTAATGAATGAGAATTTTCTATGAACCTAGCTTGAAATTAAATAAATTTTAATTTAATTTTAATTTGTATTTCAGTTTTATTTGTCTATAATCAAATAGATTCAGTTGTATTTATTTTACGTATTAAATCATAGGTTTTAGTTTTATACTATTTTTAAATTTAAAGTGTATAGAAAGGTCTTTAGGAAAGGAAAAGGAAAGGGAAAGGAGTTTCCCAAATATCTAATTTGTTAATTATCGTAAGTGGTCAGGCTTGCTTGTTTGTTTCCTACGGTCATAAAACTCTTTATCCAATACAGGTATAATCCTTTTTGGAAATTCGTTCATTTGCGGATATAGATCAATATAATAGCATAAGTTTCATTGTTATATTTTATTTATTGTATTCATTATATTGAATGTTACAATGTATTCATATTTTACGATTAGGTTTAGAGATTTCGGTTATAATGCATTTTTCCTGTATTCTTCAAATACTGTTAGTTATCTCTAGCCCACTTGCCGTTCATTGTAATATACGTACTCGGTAATTCAATACCTGTAACAATTGTATTGTTTGTATTTAGTATTTATTTTATTTCCCAGTATTATAATTAAGAGTTCATCTGCATATTGTTTATTTTAATATTTATGACGTTGGTAAACTACATCATATACCTTTTCTTGAAGAAGGGTAAAATATTTGCACCGCAATTTCATTATAATTATTTTAGTTGTTTTCTCCATCCCTTGCACCTGGCGGGGACAAACTCATTGTTAAAATAAGTAGAAACAAAATTAAGTTCTAACCCAGATCTCAGCGATCTCACTACAAGAATACAATGTATTAGCCAGATTCTCGGTCTTTACTATTAAGGCCAGATTCATACATTTATATTAAAATGGAACTCCAAGATTCAATTTATTAATAATTATCTTGTAAATATATTAGTGTTAATTCAAAGTAGTGTATTACTCAAAATATATATTTAGGTCAAACACATTTCGAAAATCCCTTCAAACCAGGAGGAATAACATAAATTGTTGGAAAATATTATAAACTTTTCATTAAATCTCGTATCAATCAATGAAAAGTAGTTTATGAAAAATAAGAAAATAAACGTCAGACTGTATCAGACAATAGTATATATTCAATTACAACATTCTAAATATAAACCATCTACTTTATGAACAATTTATTTGTGATTATTTAATGTTTCAATGATTGCATTTGCATTTGATAATTCGGTTCTAGATTTCTTGAATTTCATATGCAATTTTAATTGACCATCGTTTTCGTTGTTTTAGTGTTATTATAGCAGCAATATTACTTGCATCACACATTTATTTATCCGTTTGCTCATACGATCAATTAAATCTTATAATTTTCAAGTCAAAGTGTTTTCTCAACACTAATTTATCTCACATACAGGTTCTTTGAGAGTATTATATTGCTTATTACAAACATATTATGGTAATAACGTAGCAGATCTTGAAAGCAGAAGGGTTTAATTAAAGCACGGCAGCTCCGTTACGACTAGAGCCCTTCGGTGAACTAGGATGATAACGTAGTCAGTATCAGTGGCGTAGCGACAGAGGAGCTTATTCAATAGAAAAATTCAACAGCAAAATGTAAAAAGCAATATTTAATTCATTCACATTAGTTCGCGAAAAATGCAATTAATTTGCAACAAGTGCCGACTACAGGTAAAAATATTAACATCTGTTTCTTTAATGTAATTTATGACTTCTCGATGTATTCGGAAGCACAGCCCTTAATAGCTTAGTGGCAGAGCGATGGTCCGGCAAACCATGGACGTGGGTTCATAGTGTGGGCGGGCATTAGTTTGAATGGACGTACGAACCTCCATCTCTTTGAAAACAATGGCAATGGACACATATACAGAGATGACATTATTCAGCAATATGTGGCCGACTTTCGTGAGGCTGTGGATGAAAACATGTTTTTTATTGATGATAATGCAAGACCTCATCGTGCACAATGCTATGCTATGCAATGCTATGCTATGCTATGCATACTATGCTATGCTATGCAATGATATGCTAATAAATTGTAATGCAAGCAATAAATGACCTCCATATTAACCATCTACCTTTACCACCAACGTCTCCCGACTTGAATCCAATTGAGCACATTTGGGACAGACTTCAAGAAGAGCTCAACGAATATAATCCACCCCCAGTTAACGTGCAACGCTTGCGGGAAATTTTACCGCTGTGTTGGAGAAGAGTGTCACAAGAACACATTAATAATTGCATAATGAGTATGCCCCGAAGATGTACAGCTGTGAGAGATGTCCGTGGCCATTATACACGATTTTAGAATTAATTGTTACAGAAAAATGTTTATTTTAGCTATTGTTATAAATGTTGCTTATTTCATTTTTGATCATTTCTTAGTAATCTAACGATTTTTCTGAATAAATATACTTGAAAATTTTAAATTGTTGTGTACAATTATGTATCTAATATAATACACTACAAATATTTACCCATACTATCTAAAAAATACAAAAAAGTAAAAATTCCTTATTCATTTTTGAGTAGTTTAAGTGGCAATGCATTAGTTACAGTTAAATTTTGGTAAACTGAGTCAGCAGAAAAAGAAAAAAAAATTTTAAATTGTTTGAAAACGAATAAAATTCTTCAGGCTTTTACATGAAAAACTTGATCAATTATTTGATACTAAGTTTATAAAAACACATTTTTCAAATATCTTGAATAGTGTAGCACATAAATCTAACATAATGTTAGGGTAAGAATACCGAAATAACTTCAATTTTTATTTAAACCGTTGAATGATTATATTTTGCCAAACATTAGATGACGCAATTTAAAGTATAAAAGTTTTCGGGAACCACTAAACAAATACACATTTGCAATTTAGTAAAAAAAATAAAGCACGCGGTGTAGTTACGTGTATATCTACGTAATAAACACAACGCAAAACAATTTCCCATACATAATTAACGACCTGAAAATGTGTGAAACGATGTGGTTATTAATAAATGGCGCTCTAACATTGACATAATGAATTGGTTAAAATCCAAGATTGTTTAAAATGACAAATGCACCAAATCGATTCACTGAAACATGTTACTGTTGCAGTAGCTCTTATTTTGCCATAAATTTATTTTTACTTTCGAGAGGTTCTATTTAGTCCAGTAAAGTCAAGTTTTAAAAATAGGTTGCTGTTGTAACTGATCTTGATTTATTAAATAATTTGAGCAATCGTGAATCTAAAAATAATATATAGTTGTGAGAATAACGGGAATTCGTGAAAATGCCGCGTCTTTATACTTTTATAATATCATTTATACATTAAACAAATGAATGTTTTAAATAAACGTGACGTTGAAATTTTATTTTAGGCTTTAGACAAAAATAACAGATCTAGGCAATATCTTTCACTTTCGGAGTCATGACTAGATGGAACTTCAAAATTAAAAAAAAAGCCAAAATATATTATTGAAAAAATGTCGTTATTTTCTGTTTTATTGAAAAAGAATGTTAATTGTTTACTGGGCCGCTATTTCCATTAATAACTGACCTTAATCTCACGGATATTGAAAGTGCAAGATTTCTAATGTAGTCCTGTCATTTAACTATGTATATTCTCAAATATATTTAAAATTACGAGGGATGTAATAAAAATTCTGTGAATTTAACAATAATTTTTTGAATTTTGTCAATTTTCATCAATATTATAATGTAGTTTTCCAACATAATTGCCATTTAATTGAATACATTTATCCCAACGATAAATTAATTTTTTTAAGCCGTCCTTAAAAGAATTTTTCGGTGTCTCCTCAATCCACTTATTTATAGCACGTTTTACGTCAGTTAAACTCGGAAAACGAACGTAGGCTTTTTCGAATCTGGGAACAGATGAAAATCACTCGGTGCAAGACCCGGTGAATAAGGTTCCCATCGTAAATCGTACAAAGCATCCTTCGTTCTTCTTGCGGTGTGCGGTCTTTCATTATCCTGTTGCAATAACGGACGCTTATCCAACTTCCCAGGCCGTTTTCTGATAAGTGCCTGCCGCAGTGGTCTGCATAATAAGTTCGAATAATATTATGCGTTAATTATAGTACCTTTCGCCAGATAATCCATAAAAATAATCCCTTCGCAATCCCAGAATACAGTAAGCATTACCTTTTCAACAGACGGAACTGCACGCGCCTTAAGTGGAGGTCCTTCTTCGGGTTTACGCCATTCTTTGGTCTCTTGAAATAAGGAATCCACGTTTCGTCAGTAATTTTTATCCGTTACCAAAATTCACCACCGTAACGGGCTAAGAGCTCTTGAAGTTGACGACAAGTGTCAGATCTATTGAGTTTCTGTTCCGCTCCCGAGAGCCTTGGCACCCAGCGAGCTCAAACCTTGCTTACGCCCAAACAATCATGCAAGGTCTCATGAACTTGTCGTGTACCTATTCTCAGGCGTACACTAATTTGGAAAATAGTCATTCGTATGTCCTCTTTTAGTAGGTTCTCCACGGTAGTAATGATCCTTTCATTTACCGACGTGCTCGGGCGACCATTGCGTAGACCGTCTTCTAATGACGTTCCACCACTTTTAAAACGATCGATCCACCGATATACAGCACTTTTAGATTCTGCAGACTCGCCAAACCTCCTTGCAGACGTTTAATAATTTTTTAAGTTTTCACACCCACTTTCCATAAAAAGAAAATGATTGCTCTTTATAGTTTAGCCGCGTCTTCCATGGTTACACATGGTTACAAGTAGTGCTACGAAAATGCGTCAATATCGGTCGAATACTTTAATTAGACTGAACGATATTGCACTAGATAGCTGTATAAACATGTTAAGACTTGTCTATCACCAATAGCATTGCCTATAAGTTCTGCGTAATTTAATTACAGCACAATTTCCAGAACTTTGGAAGCATCCCATAAGTCATCTCTATAATTATTATAATTATCATTATCAAACATACATGGTTCCATTATTTATTGACTGGAATTTTTTCCATCGGCAAAGATCGAATTTTCCTAAAAATCAAAAACACCACTTATGGTAATTAATTTTAAATTCATGAGAGAATATAATCAAACGACATAATACATTAGAAATATTGCACTTTCAATATCCGGGAGATTAATGGAAATAGCGGTTCAATAAAACATCAACATTATTTTTCAATCACAGAAATAACAGAAAATTACGGTCCTTTTTCCATAATATATTTTCTCTTTTTTTAAATGTCGAAGTTCTTCCATTTAGTCGCATGATTTACATGTTTTGAAGTCAGTATTAGCCTGAATTGTTTCTGTTCTGTAGACAAGTAAATCTTCTTGGCTACAATATGGTATCTTTAATGACTCTTTTTGTCCATCGACCTGTGGTTTGACAAACTTCAGTAACAAGAATAGCTTCCTCCACTTCCAAAGAGGTTTCTCAAATATTGCAGTAAAATGTGAACTTGCTGCTGGTTGGAAATTTCTGTAGGACGGGTTCCTTGTTTGCTGCTAAAATTTCCTTCATTCTCCCACCTCTACCTTAAACTCGATACGGTAGATTTATTTATGTACATTTCTTCATCGATTCTTATATTAGTATAAACGTTTTGAAATTTTATTATAATTCTTAATTTATCAAGCTGAGTAAGTTTTCTTACCACCTTAAGTATTTTAAAATATAGTTAAACTGCCACATTTCAAAAATTAAAAATAGCTTTGTGCTAGATGAATGTGAGCATAATTGTACATTCACTTACTTTAATGTATATCAACGTCTACACATTTGTTTCGGACATTGTATTATTTGTATTATTTAAATGTTCATTTTAGAAAGTCTTATAATAATATTTATCTTTTCCTATTCATACAAAATGTTTAGAAAAGGACCATTACATAAATCTGTTAATATGAACTGTCAGATCTATTAATTTTCATTCAGAAGTTCTCTCCAATTGGCCTTTCTTTTTGTGTGTAACACTCAAGAACTTAAGGTAGTATGAGTATCTCTGTCTTTACTATTGGTTTCCTCATTAATATGAAATTGAAGTTAGTCTTATATAGAAAATTAGAGTGCTTCACCCACACCAAAACCGAAGTTTACGTTTGAAACAAATGCCTTTTTAGAAAAAAAATCGCTTGTTATTCAAAACAAATTTTTCGGAAAAACAATCAATATTTCTACATTTTAGAATATTATAGGATAGCTTAGAAAGGTGCAAAAGCCCCTACCACATTAATATACTATATAAGCATTTCTGCTAAGTTGTCGTCTTCAGTAGAAAGTAATAACAGTATTGAACATGTCCATATATACACTCTGAGTGCATACGTGGACGTCTAGTAAAATATTTCGCGGTCTTTGTGTGTTAGCTTTATTGTATCCCATCTTCAACGCTGTTATTACTTCCTACTGAAGATGACAACTTATTTGCTGAAATACGTGTATAGAGTATTAATAAGGTTTTATACTTTTTTAAAGTTTTTACTTAGTCACAGTCACGAATGCAAGACCGCGACAAAACAATAAACTGAAGTGTAAAATAGGATGTAATAGGATGCAAAGGCAGTGGATTTAAAGTACCGACACGGTTGACAGAAGGGCAACAATAAGGATTTAGTTCTCAATAGATGGCAGAGAAATCTTAAATTTTTCAATCATTTTACCGTTAAATTGATATAAATAGAGGGTTAACGGATGATTCGTGAAGTTCTGTAATAAATTATGCACATATAATATAGTTATTTACGTATAAGTCCGGCAAATGAGGTTTTACAGTTACGAGTGAGATGTTTCTGGACGAGGCGACGAAGGAGCCTAGTCAAGAATTTCGAAACGAGTACTGTGGAAATTTTGCCGGACGTATATCGAACAACGTTTTATTTCATCCTGTGAGCAATTTTTGAAAAAATTTCTTCACTTCCAAACAAAACTGTTCCTTTTCCAATTAACATTGAAGGGAATTCTAATTGTACTGCACATATTAACATTAATATTTAATGTATTTTTGTTTGTATAAATCTGACTATAGCTTGTAAAAATTGTAGCCCGGTAAAGTATTTTAATGCTGTAACGTTTCATTTTCCGAACTGAAATGAGTCCGAGAAATCAAAGAATGTAACATAGGATGAAATAAAATAATTTACAATAGGTATGTTGTATTTTTAAAAAATTCTAGTAGTTAACTTACTAGAATGTATAGAAATGATATCATTATCAGGTAAAAACACAGTATCTGAAAGCTTCCGACGTTTCGTTGATTTAACATTTAAATTCGAAAAATTAAAAATTGTCGGTACCACATTCAAACGTAACATCTATTTTTTATTTTCAAAATTATTCTGCGTAAAATGTTTCTGAAAATGAATTTACGTTAACTAGTACTCGACAGCGGATATAAGTACAAATCAATGAGTTAAAAATGAAGATGTGAATAGGGTAAGATAGCACACATACATCGCAAATCGTAGCAACATTAGTTAAATTTTCTTCCGCCTCGATATTTTCCACCCATTGTCGATGCAAGTCTGCATATTTTTCTTTTTTTGGAAGTCCATAGAAATGCATACCACTTTTATTGTGGCAGTTCATTGCATAACATCATGGTATTGTAATCAATTTTGAAATTTAAATCTCAAATATGACAAATATATGTGCGGTACTTTACTGGTTTTGATAGGATGATGATATTAGCACCATCTATCTGGAAGAGTTTGCATTATATTCTAATTCTGCCATCCTTTGTATGCTGATAGGTGAAGTTTAGAAATTTCTGACATTTTATTTGAAAGTTTCAGTAATGTCAACAAAGTGTCCAAATAAAAAATTTTAAAATGCATAAACTCACAATTCCTGGTGCAATAAAATATTTGTTTTTTAAAGTAATAAACCGAACTTGAATTTTGACTGCTAACCAACAAGCTTTGGATAGCAATGCCACTTCAAAAGCCACAATCTGTCAGAATTTGAACATGGTGATATGAGCATCAAAGGTGATTTTCAACCAAGACCAGGCCCATTAGAAACTGCGACAACTCCGGAAGTGATCAATAAAATTAATAATATTGTTGTAAAGGACCAAAGAATTGACATCAAGGAGATCGCTAGTACGGGAGCATATAGACTGAACGGGTGGGTACATCACATTTTACTTATGTTGCTGAATGCAAACGGCGATCTTAAGATTAAACACATTATGGTAGATCTCAAAGAAAATAAAGACATTTTCATTAGTGGGTAAAGTAAGAGCTACGATTTTTTGGAAGTCGAAGGGGATAATTTTTATAGTTAAAGACTAAACCATTTTATACTCCTCCACTAGGTAAATTGACGTAAGCAATTTCTAAGAAACGACCTGGAATTCCTCGTAAAAAAGAACTTATTGCGGCAACGGAACACTTCAACATTGTTGGTTCAAGTGTGTTGAAGTTGAAATGGAATATGTTGAAAAACAATAGAAGACTTAATGCCCTAATTTATTCGTTTCATTTAAAATCCATTTTCCGTCATATCACGTAAGAATTTATTAATTTGTTGTTCGTCTAGATAATGGTTCAATATTTTGTGTCAAATAATATAAAAAATAATTTGTAAAAATTGTAATGCCCTGCAGTATATAAAATGGCAAAGAATTCTAAATAGCAAAAGATTCAGCTTTTTGTCATATTGCTACAATCTATTTCAATTTTATAGCATTTGCATGCTTGTCGATTGAGCATGTCATAACTTAAAATTTGTTAGGCACATACATATTTTAAAAATGGAGTGGTTAAAGGGTTAAAAGTAAATTAAGTCCTTTCAAATAAAGTATTAATAGCAGACAGGGGTACTGTTCGATACTATTTCTTATTACTAATAGAATCTTTACTTAGCGATATAAGTCTACTTAGAAGTGAATACGTGGTTAAAGGTTCAAGTATGATTTTAACTATTATAGCAAATATATAGTATTATTCAAGAGATTTACTTTAGGGTGAATAAACTTTTCAAGCTAATATCTGCAATAATTACTTCAAGCAAATCTTCCAGAACCTGCTTCGGTACCCATTTGAGAGGCATGAACATATAGAAGGAGAGAAACTATCGTATAATCTTTTACTTATTGGAAATATATGTAAATAAATATAAAATTTAATTGTTAAAACTTATTTGCTTAAATAAATGATTTATTTATATTTACTAATAATGTAAGTGCAATAATAAAATATGTACTTTAGTTCTTCATTCATAAATAAATATGTTTTGCAATGGTTTTGGGCGAATATACAAATATATTAAATATATAGGTAAATAAATCAATTATTGAATACAAAATATTTTTCCACACAATATATGTCGACGAAAACAGTCTAGTGCGGTTTTATGAGTGATGACTGCAAAGAATTTGTTTGTTTGAACTGCATAAATCTTTTTTAAAAAACGATAAAATTTTAAAGATTGCATTTGTTAAGCAAGTAATTTAATTTGTTTCATAAATATGGGTATTATAAACGCTGAGCAAGTATACTTTTCTAGTAAGTCTGGTCGCAATTTTTCGAATTGATTAAACTATGAAAACTGCAGATGCCTTTTAGAAAATTTGTCTACTGAGATAAATATTTTTTATTGTAGGTTCGTTGGGACCGAAAAAGACGCATCAAAGTTGATCGAATATGAAGGCAATGTTGATTTTCTTCGATTCTGCGAGTATTGTGCATCATGAATATACTTCTAGGGGCACACAGTCAATCGGGTATACTATAAGAGTGTACTTAATCAACCAAGAGTTGGATTTCCGCCTTGGCTCATTGTGCGTTCTCAATTAAGGATTTTTGGCAAGATTTCTGTGCTTCAGCAACCCCTTTATTCTCCTGATCTAGCCTTTGTCGAGTTCTACCTGTTTGCTAAACTGAAAACTTCGGTGATAGGGAAGCGATTTGACTACATTGAAGTTATCCAGAAAATACGGAAAAGGTTCATAACACCCTTAATACTGCGTTCATCAGTTGCCCTTTCTGAAACACTTTCGATCGTGTGTGGACTGTGGAGACCAAAATCTAAATAGCCTCTTAAGGGCACCAATATGCATTGCAGTGCTAATTTCGCGTAAATATGATTTCTACGAACCCTCCCTAGACATTTTTTTGCAAAAAATCTTTAACTTTGTCACCGTTGCACTGATTTCTATCAAATTAGGTATTTATAACAGGAAAAGATTAAGGTTTAATCTGATAAGTTTAAAATTATTATAGTGCAATTAATTGTGTGTGAAAAATAAGATCTATTAACCTTTTGCATCCCAAGCCCTAGTTTCATGTCAAATACTGTAAAATACACTATTCAAAAGGTTTTTAGAGTAGAATATACATGAAAAAACATAATTGTTAGATCCTAGATAGCTAACGAAGTTGATATATATGAGAAAATTATATTACGTTACATTACTCTTAAATTTGTATAAATAAAGTTAATATTGTGTAAAATATTTTTTTTTATTGATATATGTTCTCTCTAGAATCCCCTGTATATATTTATCCCTACGTATAGCAAACGCCAATTAAGTTGGCGCGAGGAGGGGTAAGTTCGCACAGAATTAAAAGTAGTGGGGAGATTTGTATTTGGTTTTACATCAAACGTCAGATAATTCTAACCTCTGGGCGTGTATCACTTATGATCCCCTAGCAAAGACATTATGTTCCGTCAAACATCAATGACAAATGTATTCTGACAATTACTTAAGTAGTGGGGGTGGACGTTTTTAAAAACGGCTTCTGCGCACCCCCTTCTCGCGCCAACTTAATTGGCGCTTGCTATACAGAACGAGTAATATTACATTATAACTAGTACAAATATAGTGCAAACATAATTATGATTAATTATAATTAGAAACTTAAATACACTAATGGCCATATTCATAAAAGACTCGGTAACGGCTGATTTCGTAACGTTTCGTTAAATTAAAACAGTCGTTATATGAAATACTGTAGTTACAAACTTAACGGTGTAATTTTTAACGGATCGTTTCTCAATATGTCAGTATATACACTTTTAGTAACATTTTACCGTGAATTTGGTGTAAAATATACTTCACGATTATTATTGAGTGCCTGATGTTTCCTGAATATATCCAATGTAGTATAAATCACGGTTTATAATGTGTGGTACTTACGAATTGTTTGTTGTTGAATTATTGAATTTTCATTTTCTTGTGAAACTTAAGAATGGATTCCAAGAAACGCGTCAAGGGAAAAAACTTTGCTAACCAGGAAATATCTTTATTAATAGACACTATTGAATATGTAAAATTTATTGAAGATAAGAAAACGGACGATGCTACGTCCAAAGAAAATGATAAGGCGTGGGAGAAAATAACCGAAATATTTTATTATATTTTATTATTAAAATTTTAATGAAATTAAAATTTGATTTGCAACAGACACTGCTTTATTTCATTGCGTAGCTTTTTCTAATTGTGGCCCAATTATATTGATAAGCTACCTCACTGTATTTCTATCAAATCTGTAAAGCATCTTAAAATCTGTTTCATTAAACATTTGAAATGCATAATTTCAAACTTTAATTATTCCTGGGATTGCTTGCAACACTTCAACAAATTCTAGATCAGATTCTTCAGAGGATGAATCCATACTAAAATGTAAAATCATAAGAAATCATATATGATTTAACTATATGTACTAACTTGTTCATCTATAATTTCGTTTTGTTGCAATTTACTGCAATTTTATTTAATATACACGATTTTAACAACTATAAAGTTCCCTTAAATCATTTAATTGGTCACAAAATTCACGTTATTTTAACGATGCATTTAACAAGGGATTTAACGTAACGAAACATTATGAATACAAAAATAAGTATATAACTGTCCGTTAAATCTTGAGCCTTTTTTGATAGCTGTCCAAGGGGTAAAATAGCATTGTACCTAACGATGCTTTCTCCATGAAGCATTACTTTATGTAATGAAGTAGACATGTAGTACCAATTATAACTTTTTACATAATGCTCAGCTGTAATACGTGTGTAATTACCAAATTTTATTGCATTAATGTTTCTACCGCAAGTCAGTTTGTAGTATAAGATATAATCGTTCTAACAATTCTTCATCAAATCCTGTAATTGCAGCTGTACAAGAAAAACTCTGCCTGTATTTCCATCGTTGCTACTACCACTAACTTGGCGTAGTTTATCAATTATTAAACCTAGCTCGTTACGAAAACGCTCTTGTATAAGCTTTTTCCTAGCATCTCTTTGTTGCTTATGTTCTGTGGTCACTGCGGGCCATTTTTGAAATGGCATTTTATAGAATACACGAAGTACTAATTCCATAAATCTAATCCAAGCATGTAATGTAGAAAATCCAAATTTAAATGTTTCCCCGCGCTCGGGCTTTTTCTTTATACTTTCAAGTTTGTTCATTTCCGATGGTTTAGCTAAACACACAACACATGTGGCATCGATGGTATATCTCTTAAAACTTGAACCACTTTACCATCTACCTTAGTAAGATATGTTTTCTGTAAAACAGATGATTTACAGAGATTATTGCCAAAGCTTCTTCATTAGAATATGCCTCTGAAGATGATTTTCCTTCTAATAAGTTCTTATGAAGTACGAGATGTCCAATATATCCGATGATGCAAACCGTAATTCATCAATGATAACAGCTTGCTTCACTTCTCCAATAGATCGTAATCCTTGTATGTAAGAATGATGAATATGGTCTACTCCAGATTCCCTAAAGCCCTACTGCTTTTCTACGTTTACTTCTTTCAGATAATATTTCATAATCCTTGCAAGGTCTTCCTTGTTTTCCTTCCGATGATGTAGAAGGACATTCCTCTTCTTCAAACTCTAGATGGAAATTTCCATCTAACCATTCACTGTATCTACTTAAAAAGGTATTATCGAGAAAGTTAATAGTATTAACTTTCTCGATTTAACGATTACTAGAATTAACAACAAATGTAACTTTGCAATTTACCACAAACCGTCAACTACAGATATAACTATTCATAACACTTCTTGCCATCCGATACAACACAAATTAGCGGCTTATCACAGTCTTATACATAGATTAATCAATACTCCGTTGAACCAAACAAATTTCGAGAAAGAGTTAAATTTAATTAAACAAATAGCTATCAACAATGGATATAAAAGTAATATAATAGATAACATTTTAAATAAAAAGCTCCTTACAAAAGCCATATCACAAGTTTACCCAATATTAAATAATAACACCCAAAAATTTAAAATGATCACGTTTATAGGCTCTTCAGGCACAAAAATTTGTAAATATTTAAGAAAGTTTGACATTAATACAGCGTATAGAACTAACAACAATTTATCCAAATTTATAAAAAACAATAAAGATTTAACAAACAACAATAAAAAGTCAGGAGTCTATGAGTTAACCTGCGGTAGTTGCCCTATGGCGTATATCGGACAGACAGGCAGATCGTTTGAAATACGCATCAAAGAACATTTTTCTTCATTTCGAAATAATAAAAGTGACTCTTCATATGCGTCTCATATTAATTCAACGAACCACAATTTTAACAAAGAATTTAAAATATTACACGTAGAAAATAAGGGCAAAAAACTTAATTTATTAGAGTCACTTGAAATTAATAAATTAAAGAAAACCGACAAGATCCTAAATGATCAATTAGAAACAAATAATTCACCCTTACTCAATTTATTTATTTGATATTCAGACAGTCACATATTGTATTTTTTCATAGAATTTCTTTACCTCCCTGTAATATAATGTAAACCCCTAGTTTTATTACTTAAGAACAGTATTGTATAAACCGTAGTGAAAGTTTTGTGCATAGACATTTTAGTAGGTAATAAAAAGTACCCATTCCTTCAACTATTTATAATAAAACATGTGTACCGTATACTTGTGTTAAAAAATTTGTAAATAAGTTAGTATATGTCTGATGAAGCTCAGGTTGGAGCGAAACGATCGTTACAGTGTTAATTAAAAAGTGAAATTCATTAAAATTTGTTTTATTTTATCCTGATAATAGTTATAATGGAATTTCATCAAGTAAAGGCTGAAACAATCATATAAATTTCTATCGCGATAAACAGAATCCACTCATGTTAACAAATTATACGCAAATATTTAAAGCAGAGACTGTATGCGTTTTGTCAGCGATAATGCGATATGTCAGTCTTACCCAAAATAAGTGCTTATAGATTCTCTAACAAAATTAGTACACGTCATTTTATAGCGACGACAAATTTTTGGTACATTATTGTAAGAATTAAGATAAAATCAGATTTAAATAATCATTTCCGATAAACATGTTTACATCAAATGTTCACCATGTCGTGTTTGAGTAGCGAATTTATGTTTTATACTTTCTACTTCCTGTATCTTATCAAGGTTTTTTATTTTGATGTATAACTGTCTATACAGGATTTTCCTAAATTACTTATACAAAAGTATACACTGTACAGCTGTGGAACCGGCTGCGGTAGCTACGGCTAGTAAGTTTTAATAGTTCCGCCGTATCCTTAAGTTCACTATAGGCCCGTTAAGTATGTGTGCATCACGTTACTTCGCCATCATTTGGTCAGTCATCATGGAGTTGTATTCAGGTGTGAAGCGTTTGTTGTTTAATGAATTCACGATCAGTCACTTCTGTTCAACAGAAATTCAGGACTAATAATCACTAGCAACCACCACGACCGACAGTTATTGCATAATGTAATCAGTTTATTGAAATTGGTGGTGTAGAAGACAGCGCAAAAGATCGAGGTAGGCCTCAAGTTGCAGAAAAGAAAACTGTAACTGGTGATACTTATCTTGATATATTGTAAAATTACCGCATACCACAATTACAAGAAGACATGTAACAACAGTTTATTTTTTACAGGATGATGCACCTGCACATTTCTATCACGAGGTTATATCTTACCTCCATCGCAACGTAACCTGGATTGGACGTAGTGAAACGATACTTTATCCGCCGAGATTCCAAGATCTGACGCCATTGGATTTCTGTATATGAAGCTACGTTAAAGTTTATGTTCCACCTCTTCCTTCAAGTCTAAATGAATTGCGAATTCGGATAACAGATGCAGTTGCAACCATTAACTGTGACATGATACGTAAAATTTGGGACAAATTCACTTACAGATTATATATACGAGGATTGTTCGGAAACTACGTGGCCTAACACAGATATGGATTAAATTCGCAGAAACTTTCTTTGCCATTGTATAGAATCAGCCTTTAGGTCGAATATGGCAGTATAGAGCGATCTGTTAATTAGTCTGTTTTTGACAGTATGCCAAAGTGAACGATTGCCTGCGGAGGGTATATAAATAGAATCGAGTATATGTGCAAAAGATGCGCGGAATAAGTGTAATATATACAGGGTGTCACAGAATAACTATTCATAATTTTTATAAATGATAGAGGGCACTTACATAAACATTTTTTATCAATAAACTAGTTTCTGGAAATTTCTCGGTGTCAAAATAAACTAGATATTTTTAAAAACAATCTCAATTACAACAGGAAAGAGTTAAGTTTAGGAATATTTTATTAGAAATAATACTGCATCAAACTTTATAAAAAACGATGTGCAATCGACTGCCGAATTCTTCGAAATAGCTGTGTGTTCACGAATATCATCAAACGCTAGAATAATTCGAGTCACTAACTCTTCTTCTGTATTAACAGGTGTCTCATAAACCAGTGCTTTAATATGACCCCAAATACAAAAATCAACAGGAGTCATATCTGGCGACCATGCAGATCAATAAATCGAGCCTCCTCTTTGAAAATTGTGCATTTAGATCATTTCGGCAATTTAATCCAAAGTGTGCTGGTGCACCATCATGCTGGAAAACAATATTTCTTCGAATATTAAGTAGGACATTTTCAAGCAATTCTGGTAAAGCATGTTCCAGAAAAATCCTATACACATGACCATCTACCCGTGCAGGCAGTAAATATGGTCCCACTACATAATAGTCAACAATCCCAGTTCAAATATTAACAGAAAACTTCCATTGATGATGTAACCTGTGAACGGCGTGTGGATTTTCTTCGCTCCAAATGTGACTATTGTGTGTATTAAAATAGCAATCTCTTGTAAAACATGCCTCGTTTGTCCATAATGCACTCCTAGGAAATCTTGGTTCGTCGCTAATTTTATTCAAGTACCATTCGGCAAATTGAACTCTGTTGGGATAATCAAGCTGGAATTAACGTTTGCACTTTTTGAATGTGAAACGGATGCTTCTGGTATTCCTTCAATACCCTCCATACAGATGTGTGATATATGCATCGCATGGGCAATGGTAGGAGTGCTTGTTTTCGGGTTATTGTTGCAGAACTTGGTCCTCAAAGTCCACATTTCGGATGGTACGATTGGCTCCCGAATCTATTTTCTTTTCTTGGAATCTCGAATACGCTGATTCAATCTTGAAAATGACGGGGAATGTGGCGCTGAGGATGCTGCTCCGCATAAATTCGCCTTGTTTCGTTAGCATTACCGTAAGCTGCTCCGTAGGCAAGATGCATGTCTGCTAATTCAATATTTGTAAAATGATGCATTTTCAATCAAACACTAATTTAACTAATCAATATTAATTTGTGACACGTCAAATGACAATTAAACACACTTCTCCAATAAGGAATAATTTCTGACAGACGTAAAATGACAACTACTAAAAATAAAAAACATAAATATATAAATAAATATATATCTCATAGTTACAATCATACAGTGCTTCTCAAAAGTCCCCTGCCCCCCTCTTATCGTTCGAACGATTATACATTCACAAGTGAAATTTGGAAACTGTGTATTATAGGTTATAAACTTCCCTAGTAGTGATGATAGATGACGAAATCGTCATAGATGACGTCACAAGGCCATGGTGACCAATAATTTTAAATGGAACGCTACGGCAAGCGACACCTCTTTTAAAAGGTATCGAAAAAACCTATTCAATGATACTAATTTTGTTTGTGTTTGAGGCAGTTTTAATTGCTCATTAGTAAACATGAAAATTTAAATTCCATTCAGTATGATATTAAATACAGATTTAAGAAATAGTATGTACTTAAAGAAATTGCTCGAAGTGACCTCCATTTACTTCCTGACAGTAAAATATCCTATTTTAAACTCTTCTCGTACTTCTTCAAATGTGTCTGCGGAAACAGACTCACATTCTGCAACAATACGTTGTTTTAAAACGTCAATATTGTCAAGTTCAGTGGCGTAAACCTTCGATTTAAGGTACCCCCACAGAAAAAAATCCAAAGGTGTGAGGTCCGGTGATCGAGGTGGCCATTCCGTTGAACCTCGTCGTCCAATCCATCTACCAGGATACTCCTCATGCAAATACCGTCTTACTGCACCGTAATAGTGTGGAGGAGCACCATCCTGTTGGAATGTTATTTCCAAATTGCCGAATTCATCTGGATTATCTTCCAAAATTTCAAGGATTAACGGTTCTATTGCGTTTTGCAACATCTCCAGATAAACCTCACCAGTTAAATTAGTATTTAAAAAAATAGGCCCAACGATGTGGTTTCCCAGGATACCTGCCCAAACATTCACCTTCTGGGGAAATTGGGTATGTGTTTCACGAAGCAGGTGAGGATTTGCGTCACTCCAATACCTCACATTCTGTGTATTTACATTTCCATTTAGATAGAAAGTACTTTCGTCACTAAAACAAATTGTTTTGACGTAGTCTGGCTGTTGGTTAATTTTAGTTTCCATATTTTCACAAAATTCTAGTCTTCGGTCTGGGTCGTCGTCTGAGAGTTGATGAACCATTTTTAATTTGTATGGATGAAATTTGTATTTTTTCAACACCCTGTGTACTGTACTTCGACTGACTTCACAGATAGATGCAACTTGAGTTGTTGAAGAAGTAGGATTAACTCTTACTTCTGCCAGTATATCAATTTTTTTCTCATCAGAAATTTGTGGTCTGCCAGATCGTTTCGCATCATTAATACTACCCGTTGTTTCAAACTTACGAAGAAGCTCCCTTAAATAAGTCCTCGAAATGGGGCAATCGGGTAACCTCTCATTAAAAATGCGTTCTGCTGCATGAATATTTTGTCTAGTTTCACCAAGAATTAGGACCGCTGCTACTTTATCACCTAATACACGTACCATTTCGCTTCTTGAAGCACTTAAACTTTCGGCTCACAACAGTTTAACAAATTATTAAAATGTACAAAAATATTAAAAGTACCAAAAGCTGTTATAACAGTGAGACGTTCGATCAACAATACACAAATTATTAAATGTACAAAAACTTGGACAATTACAAAAACGTCGAATTTCGGAGACTAACAAAAACGTCAGATTATTTGACAACTATCCAGAGGCGGAGCTTGAATTTGGAATTTTAGTATTAACTTGACTATATTGACGTTTTAAAACAACGTATTGTTGCAGAATGTGAGTCTGTTTCCGCAGACACATTTGAAGAAGTACGAGAAGAGTTTAAAAATAGGATATTTTACTGTCAGGAAGTAAATGGAGGTCACTTCGAGCAATTTCTTTAAGTACATACTATTTCTTAAATCTGTATTTAATAACATACTGAATGGAATTTAAATTTTCATGTTTACTAATGAGCCATTAAAACTGCCTCAAACACAAACAAAATTAGTATCATTGAATAGGTTTTTTCGATACCTTTTAAAAGAGGTGTCGCTTGCCGTAGCGTTCCATTTAAAATTATTGGTCACAATGGCCTTGTGACGTCATCTATGACGATTTCGTCATCTATCATCACTAGTAGGGAAGTTCATAACCCATAATATTCAGTTTCTAAATTTCACTTGTGAATGTATAATCGTTCCAAAGATAAGAGGGGGGGAGGGGATTTTTTAGAAGCACTGTGTATATGTTAATAGTGCATAATTATGTTGTTTTTTTAAGAAAATGTATGATTTTGTTCATGCGTCGAACTGACGTGTGTCCGTAGAGATACACATATAAGAAATAACCAAAGGAAAATACGTACGCGTGAAACTACTTATGTATTATGTGGTTCATTTAGTATTCACATAGGTTTAATATATGTGTTTCATTAATAATTGTGTTCAGCAATAATCAGAAAAGCAATAAAATGTAATGCTGCTATTCTTTTTAATTACAGACAAAAACACAAAATTCAAAGGGAAGGTGATTAACTACTCGAAAAGTTCCTTTAAGTAATTAATATTAAGCAAAACCTCATAATATACCCTCACTCTTACCAGTAAAACTTTGTGTGGTGTGAAATTTTCAATTAATGTTGAAGTTTGTTTACTCGGAATGCATTCACTCTTTTTATGTTAGCGCAATACACCTGTAATGTATTTGTACTAAATTTAAGCTAAATAATATGTAATTCCATACATATATTCATATAATACTCTACATTTAATCAGATAAATTATCAATTGAAATTTTCTACTGAATGATAAACTAAATATTCTCGCATCCAACGGAAAGTTTAATATTTCTCGTTTTAAATCTTCATCAGTAATACAATGTCATGGATATACGTAAAAGAAGGATAATGGAAAGACTATCTGAGCTTTAATTACGGTGTTTCTCTCTCGCTTTTCGCCATCAGTAAAATTTTGTCAACCAATTATTATTAGCATTCCCCAAAATTTAAATATGGGAATTTAGCTACAATTTTTTTATTTTGTCAATTTTCATCAATAGTACAATGTAGTTTTTCAACATAATCGTCATTTAATCGAATACACTTATCCCAACGATAAATTAAGAGCACAATACCCAGAACTTTGGAAACAGCCCTCGTATATGAATTATTTTGCTTGTTTAGCATTGTAAAATGTAACTGAATTTAAATTAGTACAACTTTAGCAATTTACAATATTAATTATATATTTTGCGCCACAGGACATAAGGAGAACCCACACCAGCGTGCAGAAACGCTATACCATAGACAACTTAACGACTCTAGACATCTACTTTTCAATACCACACCAGGCAAATTCCGTTTAAAATCTAGGGTAAGCTTTCTTCGTTCCGTACAACCAGTGCAAGACTTTCCAACTGCGACCAGCATATAGCTGTGGAAAAAATAATTAATTCCTGGAGATCACTAGATGCTCATATCAGCAAATGAGGAACTGCCACTCGGATCTAAAGAAGGGTAACGAAATTGGAAGACTCTCAACCGGCTGCGGCCCAGTACTGGATGATGCAAAAGCAATCTGGTAAAGTGAGGATACAGTGACGGGTCGAGACAATGCTCTTATGATGCAGACAATGGCACATCTGCCGATTTGCCTGAATCTTCCAGATGAGAGATCTAGCTATAAGTGCTAACCTGCGTGCTGTCAAATGCAGTCGATAATGGAACGAGCGAGGTATCTAATCTACTCTGTCTAAAATCCCCTGTAAAGTTGCACTGTTTGTCTGCCTTCTTATATACCTATTAATTAACTTGTACATTGTCTGTGTTTTGTTACATTATATCTGTGTTTACATGATTTTGTCTGTATTGATTGGAGACGAAATAAATAAATGCCAATATTAATTGAAAGTAGAAGTCTAATAACTGAATCGAAAGAATTACAGTGCAACAAATTTATCTTGGCCTGTGAGATGCGCGAACAAAAAACGAAAAAAGTTGTTAAAGAAGGATAAAACCTGGCCTGTACAATCAGCGGAATAATATTCTTCAAATGCTGCATGAAATTTACATTGAAATACTTAGCGTCGATTCTACTCAATACTATAAAACGCTAACTAATACAATGTAATAAAAATGTACTAAAAAATCTATGTTGGAAAAATATATATACAATTAACAATACCGGCAATTAAGATTTTAAAATAATAATTTCTTGAGTCGATTGAAACAGACAAAATCAAAGTAACATTTAGAAATACATGTACAGAGAATACCATAATGCACTGGATAGTCCACAAGGCCCAACTGTACAACATGCATATGCCTTAAATTTAAAGAAAACCACATTCATAGAATACTTAGGCGTATTAAATTCCACCCCTATAAATTGGCACTTGCCCAAGAAACCCATTAGATTGACAAAATCGACTTGAGTTTTGCAAACAATTTTTAAATCTGTTTGCTGGTGACCCCAATATTGCAAATTGTCTGTTTATGAGCGACTGGGCTCATTTTTATCTAATAGCTTCATTAAAAAAACATAATTTTAGATATTTGGCAACAACAAACCCACGTAAACTTCACTAACGGCAACTTTACGCAGCAAAAGTAACAGTTTGCTATGCGCTAACAGCCACAGGAATTATAGGCCCATATTTTTTTTAAGAGAACAGGCATAACGTAACAGTAACATCAGGAAGATATTGTCACATGATTGATATTTTTCCGGCCAAGATATGAGCAACTTGATGGTAATTACTGGTTTCAGCAGGATGGGTCAACGAGCCACACAGCGAGAATCAGTATTAATATGCTGCGTGCAATGTTTCCCGGCAGTTTAATTTCTCGCAATCGGGACATAATCCGGCCAGCTTGGTCGTCTGACTTAACAGCGCCAGACTTTTTTCTGTGGGGATATCTAAAATGTCGTGTGTATAATAACAGATCCCCGTAATTTTGAAAATCTTAAACAAAATATTTCAAACGAAATTGAAGCGATTCCACTGGGGATCCTAGGCAGCGTAATGGATAATTTCGTGCGACGGCTAGAAGAATGGCTAGTAGAAGAAGGAGGCCAGCAACGCCATTCAAATTTTAAATAAAAAACTCCCAGAGTTATAGATTAAGATGTATTTTTTTAATGTTTAGCCAATAGAAACTTATTCCATATTAAAAACCGTCAATGCATTTTCGAATTCCCTGTATAAAATGCTATATTCAGTGAAAGAGAAAAGTGACTCGTCGATGCCATGATTATAAGAGTGTACAAACAACTACTGTCAATATTAATCTTTCAAAAATACGGACAGAACTAATTCTCTCCCTTTTATTATAGCGAATTCTAGACTCAACGGCCAGGAGAAATTTGTCGATCTATATACAGTCTATATACGCGATTAACCAATTTGACAGACTTCAAAACAACACAACTGACATAAGTGAATGTGACAGCCGATTTATCTTGCGACCAACCAACTTACATCCCCACTATATTCCCCAATTGCTATATATTCCTACTTCGCGCGTTTTTACTGTATAAAATGTTTATAAATTGCAAGATATTTTCAACTTTAATATGGTTCGTAGCCTTCTCCGGCCGTTGGTTACTTCTGGGATACCAAAACCAATCAATTTGCTTATAGCTTCACGTTCGTACCCGATATTTATCTCACTTAAAAATTCATATAATGCTGATACAATAAGTTTTGGAAAACTTCGCTCAAAATCGCTAGGATATTTATTTAAGAAAAAGCGATACACATTTTACGTAAAATATTTTTCATATAAATTTTCATTTCCTTGTATTGTCTAAATACATTCAGATGCAAAAAAACGGGCCACATATATTTTTTGGAATATTTTTTGGTTGTTTGTTATTTTGGCTTTTAGTTTACACTTTTGGACTTCCGGACTTCCTCCTGGACTATTGAAAAAACAATATGACATTTATTCTAGTCTTAATAAACAATAACACAAACAAATAAAAGTATGTGTATACTTAGCAAAATTTATGTTAACAACAGAAAACGAAAATTTAAACTTAAAATAGACTTCAATATTTCGTGTTGCCTCCTCTAGACCTAATTACTGCTTGCATAGAGCATGGCATACCACTAATGAGCTCACGAATAGCATTCTGCGAAATATTCTCCCATTCTTCTTGAAGAGCTACATGAAGCTCGTTTATTGTGGTCGGTGCTATTGCACGAGATCTAACATGTCCCAAACATATATATATATATATATATATATATATATATATATATATATAGGATTTGCACCCGGAGAACATGCTCACCAGTTGATTTTACGAATGCCAACTTCTGCCAAGTATTCACTGAATGTGGTCTCGCGTTATCCTGCATCAGGACGAAGTTATCACTAATTCATGGAGCGAATGGAACCACGTAATATGCCAAAACTTCCTCAATATACTGTTGCGCTGTCAGTGAGCTCCCATCGATGAACACTAATTCTGTAGTGGCCTCCATTGATATGCCTACCCACGCCATTACGGAATCTCCGTTATGATTAAGACCGGGGCTGAAAACACTCTGCGAATCGTTTCCACGTTCGTCTCTATATTCGTTTCGGTCCGTCTGGTGAATGGAGAGAGAACGCAGACGCATAGATAAACAGTAAATTACTCCATTGCTCAAGATTCCAGTTGACATCTTTACGAGCGAATTATAATCTCGTTACCCGGTGACGTGGGAGTAACGTAGGCCCAGTTGCTGGCCTGAAAGCCTTCAATCCAACTTCATGTAATCTTCAGCGAACTGTCCTCTTACATTTTTATCACGAATCTCCAAAAGTCGATTTGTTATCTGTACTAAACTCGAATGACGATACCGAATTAAGAAAAAGGAACTTGTCGTCTTGGGCGGTAGTATCCCGTTTTCTACCAATACCTAGCCTTCTTGTGTTTGCACCAGTCTCCCTAAAACGCTGCGGCACTCTTCGAATTGTAGAACGAGTAACGTTGACCAATTGAGCCACATACCGTTGGTTTCGATCATCTTCCACGAGAGCTACTGTTTTAGCACAATCTTTAGCACTTAAAACCATAATTACCAATAATCTTTATCACTTAGAACCACAATTAACAATTTTCCTAGCAACCAAAAAATCCGTAAAAAATTGTAACTAGAACACAGGCACTCGAATTGAATGAATGGAACGTGGAACGGTTGAATCTGAATTGTTTATTGTTCATTTAAAACGAGAATAAGTACCTAACATATTCTTCAGTCTGTTTATAGTCCAGGAGAAAGAAAGTCCTTTGTCGATAAAATATCAAAAGTGTAAACTAAAAGCCAAAATAACAAAGAAACATAGACGATTTTCTAAAAAATTATAGGTGGCCCGTGTTTTTTTGCATACTTTATATATTTTGAGGTTATGTAATTATCATTGATAAGTAGATAGTATAACGCAAAAGGCTAATATTTCTAGAATTACTAAGGAACCGCAAAATTACAAATGTACATTATCTCGAATACCAAGAATCAAAACAAATTTTTATGATAAGTTAAATTCGACCTCTATATTATCCATAGAAATAGTGATATTGTATCTTATATTTTACTTAAATAATCCTTAACGATCATTTTATAGTACTGGACTATTTAAGATGGTCAATCGCTTACAGATAACATAACGACGTGCGGTTTTAAATCCACAGAAAACTTGCGAAAAAGGATTTCTGTGAACTTACGACTTATCTGTAGTCTATACCGTAATAAAAAAATATATACCGCTACATTTATACATACACTTAAAGGAATGTATAATTCACTTTTTCCAATTTAACGATGACCTCGATCTATAAGATATAACCAACAAATAATTGTTAACGACTTATTTGTTAATATAAATAAATATATAATAAAATAAATAATTATAAATATTAAATTTTAAATAAAGAAAACTCCGAAAAACGTAATGATTTTTAGTCATAAACTCCTGTAAATACTAAAAAGTAATACAAGCATCAAGAAGTAGGTCGTTGCCCCAATTCCTTTATTTTTCAGTATTGATGCGTCCAAACATTCCACATACGGCTTCTTTATTTTGTCTTGTGTAATTTAACTATTTGTTCATGATCCACCTTTATTCTAAGAAGTACGCTTCATAAAATAATGTCGTACAGTTTGACCGATAAATATTAGAGGATGATGAGTTCGACTGCACGAGATTTCAAAGTGATTTTTTATTACAATTTTAAACTTGGAATGACTCAAAAATGTGATTTCTGTATGTGAACAAAAATCAGTCAGGTTCTGGTCTTCTGGTGAAAATGTGTTTGTTGTTTCTAAAGTTATTAAAATAAATGAAGTATATATCGACTACTAGAAGGAACAATTAAATTTTTTTTTTATTTTTAGTTTACTTGATATCAACTTGTCAGCGACTATCTGCGAATTTGGAAGCTAGGCACATTATGGGTACCCCGTTCTTTAACCAAAGACTAGAGACAGAGTCGTATTAAACAGTGCCACACCATGCTTAACCTTTCGATACCGAAGGGTGTAAAAATGACGCGATTGACAAAGGGAGTACATTATGTACCCCATATTGCAAGTAGGTAAATATAAGAGGGAATAAAATAAGGCAATATTTTTCTAAAAAAAATATTTATATAATAAGAATATAAATATATGGCTCCTCTTTCTATTTGATGCGATGCTCGTAAACCGTACAGTTTACGAGTAACAAGATGCAGAAGCAGACAGTTATCGCAGACCTGAAGATGGCAAATGTGATTTTACCGAAACGTCGTCCAGAAACCAGCACCGGTCTTTACGAAGACAAAACAGTGGACACGTGGAAGAAAACCCGGAATCCAGTTAAAACACATACTACTACCCGCGGAAACCTAAAAGAAAACATATATATATATATATATATATATATATATATATATATATATATATGTATATAATTATTTCGTGACCTTTGTATGTTATGGTAAATTCAATTTGTTGGCGATTTAAGGTCTGGTTTTACTTCAAAATGTATATATTTAAAACAATCCTACATGTTTTGGCAATTGATGACTTTGTCAATATAAAATATAAATGATAGTATATTAGTGTCATACTAATACATTTGTAGTTGCCATGGATGTATCTTTGAATAATTTTATCCATGGCAACTACAAATGTATAAATATGACATTAATATACTGTCATTATATTTTATATTGCTTGAAAAGGGCATCATTTGCCGAAACATGTAGGATTGTTTTAAATACATACATTTTGAAGTAAAACCAGACCTTAAATCGCCAACAAATTGAATTTACCATATATATATATAAATATAAATATATATTACAATGCCGCAAATTGTCAACAACTGGGTTGCGATTAAGCCGAAATGAATTGATGAAACGGACATTGCATTAAAACAATATAAATTTTGTTTTTACATATGACTAATAGAATAGCCCGAGTGACTACAAAAGTCTCGAAGCAATTGCATACCGGCAAGCTACAACCTGCTAATGAAAAGTCAATGGAAGCAATTTTTTACAAGTTACAGCTTGCCTAGGATCTTATTTCCACCAAGTCTTTTTCCGCACAAATATTTTTTGATCATTGCAAAAAATCTTTCTCGTAAATTTATACATTTAGTACTGTTAAATGTTCATCATCCCATCATCAAACGCCAGCCTAAAATAGATAGGGACCCTCTTAATTCCACCAAGTAATTAACTTCTAAGATAGATGATATAATCTCTATTAAGAAATATTAATCCTATCTGTTAGAAAGCAGTTGTTACTGTTTCACGATGGGATACTTATCCGAATTAATTATAGTCCATTGCGAAAGTTTAACCTCTTATAATAATTGTCGCGTGGTGGTGCTTGAATTTGTCTTAAAACTTTCACAAAGTTCTTCCTCTTGCGCAGTTGGAATTGCTGTTGAAGCTCGCCTTATTAATTTACAAATTTTTTATACCAGTTTTGTGTGGTGTGATCGGAAATAACCTCTGAGTTTTACACCAGGAACAATGTATGTAAGGAATTACCAGCATTTCATCCCAGTTTACATAATTGCTTAATATTATCAAAATCCCTATATTTATGCTAGCTATTTTCAATATAAGAAGAAAATAAGAAGAATATTTATGTTATTGGAAGAGAAAGCAAGAGGTATCGGCATGCTATCTAGTTATTGATAACTTTTTGAAGCTAGATATACTTCGTAAGCAACGAAAAAAATGCATGACCGTTATATTATGTAATTTATATCATTATTCGGTCATTACTTCATCTATAATAATGATAATATTAATGACAATGATTAACATAAGAAATATATTGTAGAAATATTTGCAATTGTAAAAATACGTTGCTCTTTTCACTACATCTGATAAATCGTACTATTGCAGTTACTTACAAAATTAATAAAAGGTGATAATAAGAAGAACTAACATAGAAAATGAAATTAGATAAATTACATTAATGTAATTTTCGTACGTATCTTAACCTAGTTTACAATTTTCAAGGTCGACTTTATGCAATTTCTTTATCTTATAAAGCCATGCGAAAGTTTGCCTTGAATTGCACTAATTTTTTGTTTACATAAAATTGACGTATCACACAAATATTAAAGTGTTTTAACGTTGGCATAAATAGGCAGGCATCTCTGTGATTTAAAAAAATGCGTTATGATATCATATTTCTTTCATATGGGATGCTAATTAGATACTTATAATTCAATTATACAATATTCAATTTGCACTTTTTGTGTACCTATTAAATTAATTCAATTATTAGGCAATCGATAAGGACAAATAAGAGTCGCACATAAAAACAAAATACGTGTCTAAGAATGTTTTTGAAAAATTAGGTATTAAATACATATACAACTAGTTGCAAATAAAATTGGGACTAGAAATAATTTAGTGTAAATAATTCTTTAAATGTTAGTATTATTTTTTTTCACAATTAATTAACTTAAATCACTTTTTAACTGAATTAACTGAAGGAAGAAGTCCGCTGCCACTCAATTAACGTTAACAGAAATACAGTATTGGCAATGAATAAGTTTTAAAAGAAAAACAATGAGCAAAAGAGCATACACTGCAAATACTAGAATTTCGATAACGAAGAACAATAATACCTTATTGAATAATTTGAAAGGAAATCACTTTACATGAAAAGAGCCCGACATACTTATGCTTACAGGTAAATATACCAGGATGATTTGGCGGAAAGTTAAACTCGATAACTAACACCATCTTACTGACAAACTTTGTATTATATTTTAACTGTGTCACCTATCTTATTGTGACAGATGAAGTTTGATTAATTTCTGACATTTTGTTATAGTGCCACGAGAAGATCGTAAAACGGTCAATTCTGAATGGTACACACGATTTCATAATGATTTGGGACGAATATGCATGGATAGGACGTAGGGGCTCGATTGAATGGGCAGCTCGCTCCCCCGATTTAACTCCTCTAGATTTATTTTTGTGGGGACATTTGAAGTCTGTTGTTTATAAGACACCGCCACAATCAATAGCTGATTTACATAATAGAATAACATAGGAATGTCGAAATTTGTGTTCGAAAATGTTAGAAATGCTTTTAAAAATATACTTTATTTTTGTTTAAATGTAAACAGTGAACAATTTAAGCATTTAATTTAACTTAAATATTATGAATAGATCTTGTTTTAAATATTTCCATGACACATAATTTTATGGAGTTAATAGTTTCTGATATCTGAAACTTTTAACCTTAAATATCTCTTTAAATATGTAAAATGCACTTAAGTCACTTTGACGTTGTCCATTTTATTTAAAACGTCAAAGTCATGTGATACCCAACATCAAGCCGATAGTAACAGAAATTGTTAATTGTCAAATAAAGTCGCATTTACACTATTAAATAAAAATTTTAAAGTTATGTCAGTTTTACTGTCCCAGATCATTATGAAATCGATAGTACATAATCATTTATTTGCCACAAGTCTTTGAAGAAAAAAGAAAAAAACAATCAGCGACGCAAAATCGTTTTTCACCATGACAATACGAGCTCTCACACATCGGCACAAACAACTCAATATTTGAGCGATTAAAACATCGAATTGTTTGATCATCCGCCGTACAGCTGCGAGCAATAAATTTTGTTCGTCAATGGCATTCTTTGACAAAATGTAAGTTGTTGTATTGTAAAACGGTCGTAATGGTAATAAGTCAAGAGAACGGACATTCTTACCACATGACTAAGTTCTCCCAATACCATAGCCGTTGTCCATTGTTAACGCTGGCGAAATCAGGTGGCCGAGAAAATTAAACACAAATACTTCATTGTATTACGCCGGGATGTACTCAGCGATGTTTATAAACATTTCCAATTGCCGATTGCGTTTAATGGAATATATCCCCCGAATACAATAGGTGTGTTGTCCATTGTAATAGCTGTCGACCAGATGGCCAGATGGTCTAACAAATACTTCATTGAATTACGCCGAGTCATGTGGTAAGAATGTCCGTTCTCTAGTAATAACTTAGAGAACGGACGCAATTTCCATAAAACGCAATCGGCAATTGGAACTGTGTTTAACGTCGCTCAGTTCATCCCGGCGTAATTCAATGAAGTATTTGTTTGACTTACTCGGACACCTGGTCTCGCCGCGATAACAATGGCCAAGCCAGCTATTGTATTCCGAGAATATAGTGCTTTTTAAAGTGTTTTCATGAGCGTAGATAGAAGCGGGGTTTTTATAATGTATTTTATTTATTAGTTTATATTTCGTAAGATAAATAAAGTGCTGTGAGTAAGTTTATTGTTTTCATAGTTTTAACTGTTAATTACATCGTAATTTTTGTGATAGATCCTGTTTAATATCGTTTGATTGAATCTATTTCTACCAATTATTTCGACGTAAGAGTGTGCATTGAATTTTGTTCAGTTTCAATAACTTACGCACACATTTTTAGTTTTCATTTATTTAGATCTAGAGCTAATTAGAGCTATTTAGAGCTATTTAGATCTAGAGCTAAGTTACTTTTTGAGACATGATATGGAAGAATGTCGAGAACGGCATTGTAAAACAATGGCGAGTTGGATTGACGGTCATACTGATTGTATGTCCATTGTCAGTGATTCCGAAATTTATTACACAATCCGTAAAATATCGTCAAAAATTCGTCACTTAAGATCGCAAACACATCTGAACTCTGTAAAACTTTTATGGCTGCTAATATTCCATTAAATAAACTTAGCAATCCCACTTTAAAAATATTTCTTCAAAAATATACTGGTCGAAATGTTCCTGACGAATCAACTTTACGCAAATATTGTGTTTCTAGGCGCTATACGAGAACAGTAGAACGCATTAGAAGCCATCTTTTAAATCAATACATATGGATAAGCGCAGACGAAACGGTGGATATGTTAGGACGCTGTGTGGTAAATGTTGTAGCTGGTGTACTACATCCAACTATTCCCTATAACTCATATGTAATAGCAACAAGTGTTATAAATAGAGTTGATGCGGAAACAGTTGCTGAAAATTAAGGAGAATATGCAAAAAATGCTTCATTCGGACGCCACGTACAAAGAAAAAATACTTTTATTTGTCAGTGATTGTGCTGCGTATATGTTAAAAACAGGCAGACTATTGAAGAAAACATATCCTAATATGCTGCATATTACTTGTGCAGCACATGCTCTCCACAGAATCTGTGAATATATCAGAGACACTTTTCCGGAAGTTGATAGATTTGTATCAGCTTTTAAAAAAGTTTTCAGAAAAGCACCATTGAGAGTAGCTCTTTTCAGGGAAAAATTTCCATCTCTGTCACTGCCTCCCACTCCAGTAATAACTAGATGGGGAACATGGCTGGAAGCTACTAGTTATTATGCTGAGAATTTCGATAGTCTAAAACATTTCGTAGCACTGCTAAAGGAGGATGCTAGAAGTATTGGTGAGTGCAAGGAGCTCACACAAATCCCAAATTTAAAAAATCAGATGTACTTTCTTCACGAACACTTTGGAAAATTGCCAAAACTAATCACTTATTTTGAAAATCGAAATCTCAAATTAAATGACGGATTAACCACATTAGATGTGGCTGTTAATAATTTGAAAAGTATTCCAAGTGACTTCGGATGTGGCCTTCGGCAAAAGTTTGAAGCAATTCTTAATAGAAATCCAGGTTTAATTACATTGCAGCAATTATGTATGGTGGAGACATTTCCACAAAACCTAACGGCTAAATATGAAGAAATAAAAGAATATTTCCAGTATGCACCTATAACCAGTTGCGACGAAGAAAGGACGTTTTCTATTTATAAGGATGTACTTAATTCAAAGAGAACAAAATTGACAGAAGAAAACCTTGAGAAACTATTGCTAGTCAATATTAATACTCCTTTACTCAACTTGAACGACAAAATGAACAAATAAAAATGTTCCAATTATAGAAATAAAATTAAAAACTTTAAAAATACAACTTTTCAACAAATACATATGTATTTCGTAATTTTATAGATCACCACCCGTTTGTTTTCCAATTATGTATATAAATAAAATTAAAAACTTTATAAATACAACTTTTCAACAAATAAATATGTATTTCGTAATTTTATAGATCACCACCCGTTCGTTTTCCAATTATATAAATAAAATTAAATATTTTAGAAATACAGCCTTTCGCCAGTACTGCACTGGGTGGTAAGCGTGTCCGTTCTCTAGAATAACCAATAATTTAATCTGTCAAGTTAATAAAATTTACAGAACTTTTTGCAAGTCCTAGAGGAGATGTTACCGTGGCTTCAGAGAGTCCAGTTTCTATTAAGGAAATAATTCATAATTTGTTAAAATATGATATTGGGACCATATTAAAAATAATTCAAAAATACAAGACTGACAAACTGCAAATTTATATTTACATTTCATTGACAATGGATATAATCAATCACGGCAAAAATCTACATTGTGCCAATTTCTTAAAATTTTACAATGACATTGAAGACCAAAATTTATAGCTCGCAGCTGTACAACCCTAATTTGGCACCAATGGCTTCTTTTGTTCCCGTGGGCGAAGAATAAACTATGTGCGAAATGATTTTCGACGCCAGAAGAAACGGTTGATGTGTTCAAAATGCATGTTTTAATTGGAAGGGAAAAATTGTTGTGAAATTTGCTTCAAACTTATACAAAATTGCATTAATCATCACGGAGAATATTTTGAAAAACAATAAAGCCATTTTCAATGATAAATACCATGCCTTCAATTAAATTTTCATTTAAGTAGCCTATGATTTCAATATAAATTTGGGAACACTGTGGAACAGTAAGGTTTTTCGAAAGTCAAATTTTGACAACTGCATCTAACAAATTACAATTTAGTTGTGTTACAAACTTAATCTTGTTTCTTGTGAAATGTTATAAATAAAAGATGTTTATTTACAGAAATGCGTTTATTGTAAAAATATTACGTTAATGAAAATGCTCGAAATGTTGCCCTCTTGTCTCGATGCACACACGAACTCTGCGTTTCATGTTTTCAAATCCGTTTGATAAATGAGAGCTTATATTATTACAAACTTCTCTAATACTATTGCAAAGTTCTTCAATTGTATGTTGCGACGTTCTAAAAATCGTGTTTTTCTTGTGCGGAAAAAAGTAATCCAGAATTGTGAGATTTCGAGATATTTGAGGAAAATTCACTATTCGATTATCAGAACGAGCACGTGTTTGTGTGGTGATGCATTGTCATGTTGGAAAATTCTGTAATTTCATCGTCATGTATTTATTTATTAAAGGGTCTAATAAGTCATTTCGATATCTTTCAGCATTTATTGTTCCATTCAAAAATATTGATCCAATGATTCGTCTCTTTGAAACCGCCAGCCAAACATCAATTTTGTGCGTATGTAATGGTGTTTCCATAAATTCATGCGGATTTTGTGCCGATTATATTTTCATATTTTGTTTGTTTAAATACCTCGAAAGATAAAACCAGTGCTCATCAGTAAAGAAACATTTATTAAGAACATTATCATTATTCAAGAACAATTGGCTTCTAACGACAGTTTCACAATGGATTTCTTTGGTGAGTTTTCCATTCGATGTTGAACATCTTCAATGCAATTAGCAGTTTTTTTTTAGGCGGTCCGCTCCCAGATTTACTAAATACTGTCCCTGTTTCACGAAATTTGTGAACAGAACAGAACCATGAACCATAAACCTACTGTCCATTTACTAATCTACCAGTTTTAAAATAACTTTCCACAATAAAAACTTTGTGTTGTATTTCTAACATGATAATAAACAATGAAACTGATATTATATAAGACAACTTTTCAATAAATTGACTTAACTATGACAGTTGTCAAAATTTGACTTGCAAAAACCGTTACTGTTTCACAGTGTTCTCATATTTATGTTGAAATCATAGCCTCTAAATGAAAATTGAAGGCATGATACTTGTTTGTGTTTGTAATTTCGGATACAAAAATAGCAAACTTGCTACTCTAATACATACAATTGTAAGATTTCCTGAGATTTATAACTTAATTAGACAGCTTGTTTCCATACTATATGCATTGCATTGATGTTTTCACTTGAACTATTGAGATAATATTTCATAAAGTTAAATTCTTTATTTATTTTATAGGTGGAGAATTAGAAATATATGCATGTAACTAGAATTTAATTGGGTATATCAGAGTTATCGACTAGAGTAAGAAACGATTAGATATTTGCAGCTCATTACTCCTGGTGCGTTTAATATTAGTTTAGTTTAATTATCTTAACAATATCAAATAAAATAATGTAATAATCTGCGTCCCATTCAAAGCTTAAGAAAGGTATAAAAGAAGTTGGTTTTGAAGCCAAACCTTGAAATGGAGAATTATGGATGGCTGTAAAAACATTTGATATGCAATGATGTCAAGATTCACTTGATTCTTTGCTTAATTCCGGTAAGGCATTTATACAAAATCGTAGATATGGTATCAAGTATTGATATTTAAATCCATTTATTTTGTTAAAATTACGACAATAAATTAAAATCCCTTGAAATAATTTAATGAAAGTCGCTGCTATTATATTGTTCATTGTAATTTTTATTTTGTACACGATTCAATGTCAATAGCAGTACAAATAACTGAATCTGTTACAATTACTTAAACTTAATCCTACACATGTGATTCTAATTGTTCTAGTAGTAATATCATTATATAAGCACGTTCAAAATGTTTTTTAGAACTATTTCGATATTGTTATTTTTTTATTACAACTGCATGTAACCTTGGCTTGTTTAGTTCTAGATTGAAAAAAAAAATTATAGAAACTTTTAATACGAATTTCCATTCCAAGTATAATATAAAATTATAATCTATAGCACGTAATCAGTTATCGCCTCCAAGATTTTTTGATATTTAAAATATGCGTGACAATCCTTCTCGACACATTCTCAAGTACCAGAAATATTCTAATAAAGCTTTTATCTTTAAAATCAGACAAGCAAATTGAACTCAAACATTTACAAGTGATACTAATAGTAACTGATAAAAAAATTGCTTTCAAATAATTGAAAGATAATAAAATTTAGTTCCGAAACTTTTCGACAGCCCTGTGTCGAATACGAAAAACAATTTTAAATATGCAGTTTCTATATTTAGAATGTCTATTATTTTGGGCCATTAAACTTACGTAAATTCAGCCAAATTAAATTGTATTATAATGTAACAGCGCAAGCACCCATGGTTATTCTTAGTTAATCGTTTTAAAGTCGATTACCGCGTAAACATATCTTTGATTTGCACAAGTGCAATTTGGAGTTGATTACGCATGAACGCAACGAATATGTACAAAACAATTACATAAAGCTATACGATAAGTATTTTGCACTACAAATCATTCATATTTAGTAAATGTAATTCTCCTTATCAAAAATTATTAATTTGAATTACGTATTCAAAATTATCTTAAAGGACGCTGTATATTGTTATGTAACAAAAAAAAATATGTTACAAGTTTATAACCGTGATATTGACATTGATACACACACTGACATCGTTATACTTATTCAAAAGTTAGGGACAATAATGGGAATAGATATTACACAACAAATCAATTTTATTTTTCATTCAGCGTACTTATTATAAAAGGGGTCAGTGTCACATACCTACAATTGCAAATAAAGGTTAATATTCTGTTCTACTTTAAATTTCATATATGTATGTATATTGGAATTATACCTGAATGTCATATAAAAGATTATTTAAAAAAAATCAATTCCATTTATCTATTCCATTGTTTTCGATATATCTAATGTTATATAATTTGGTTATGACGTAAAGAAAATTCGTAATAAGGATAATTAGAATAATGATATATGCATAAAGTTATATTAATATTAAGAATTACTTAGAATTTATAAGGCGTTTCAACTATGAAAGGAGGGTTGTTTTATGAAAAATCAATAGTAGGCCTTGCGTTAGTCGTTACATAATATAAGTGTTTCCGTTTTTTTTTCTGCTGACACAAATCAAAGCCAACTCTGCAAATATATAACAGGTTCAATACTAAGTAATACTAACCTTACGTAATCGAATATTTAAAAACCGATTATTAAATATACTTTTATATATTATTTTTCTTAATAATATTATCTTGGGAGAATTGATATTATTCTAGGATAAAAAGAAACAATTTTAGGATTAATTTTGAAAATAACATAACCCAAAAATAGCTCCCAAACTATGCTATACACTTAAACATTTTTGTATGAAATAAAAATAATATATTGTGTTTATATTCAATGAGTATATTAATATATAAATATACCAAGAATTTTGTTTTTATCAATTGAATGATTAACATAAATTAATTATAATGGAGTGGGGTTGGGAACACGCGGTGATTTTCTTTTAAAAATAACAATTTAAATACAGTGTGTTAGATGATTTTTAAATAAAATCATTGCAACTAACCTGTGTTTCTTGTAATTTGGAAGAGGTTATGCGAAACAGTGCCATTTTAATCACTTATTTTCTTCGGAAAAATATTCACCACTGACAAATATTACGTGTACTAAACACCGAGTTGTTTCAACGCAGCGGCAAACCTAAATGTGGTAGGGTGTCTAAATGAAAGGCCGCGAATTCTCAGACCATTTCTTTGATAAAAGCGCATGCGCTGTGTTCCTTTACTCGTTTCTATCGTGCACTGGGAAATAATACAAAGTAATACAAATCGGTTTGTTAGTGTGTTAAACAGTTGATTTTGTGCGGTCTGGACAAAAAAACAATTCGCTGATATAATTCTAATAAAATTAAAATTGTTGTTATTGTAAAATACAAAATATTTCGAAGTAACTTTCATTGATGTCTCTTCCTCTGACACATGTTTTTTTTAGTTTAGAATGTTAGTAATCTGCGTATACACTACCGACCATAAGTTAAATACAACCACGCAAGAACGTTGGTTGCATAATTAAACAATAATAATCAACGCCAATTTAACTTTCATTAAAAAACTAATAAAGAACATTGAAGTAACAGTAAGTTCTATGTCAAAAACAGTAAAGGTGCAACGAAAGTGCTCCAAATACTAAAATCTTTGCTATTTTAATCTTTTCCGATGTTTTTAAAATTTTTGGTACAGAAGATGTATTGATGATAGAGTCTTGTTTCTTTCAATGCGTTTCCGGTTGTTTTCTTCTCTCATTTGGAGTATTACTGTCTTTATTGAACTCTACAGCAATCTCCCTCTATAAAAATAGAAATTTTATTAGTTACATCAATTCAATAACATGGAATTTGTCCAACAAAAAATAAAAGAAATTAAATAAAAATTACAATAGGAAATAAATTTATAGCTATAGTACAGGTGCTATGATATTACTTATAGACACATTTATAGGCCTTAAACTAGAGGTATACAATGTATGTTTAGGTCTGCGTTAATTGTGTCTTTAACGTGTATTGCGAAATTTTGTTTTAAGCTACGGTAGTTCTTAACGATGTAATAAGCGGCTTGCACACCGCACTGGTAATATCTTCAGGTTCTTAAAGGTCGAATGACGGGGTTGCGAAAATGCACACCAAGTTGCAGGATGAACTTCAAAGACTTTCTCTAAAGCATAAGTAGAAAAATCAAAACTATGTACATGTAATTTGATTGTGTGCTAAGAAGCAGCTATTTCCTATAGATGTCGTTTCCTTAGGAAAATGGTTAACTAAATTTAAATTATAAATACTGACATTATTAACTTGCTGAACATTGAACTACGTTTCTCAAATACAGAGAAGGTATGGTGAAAAATCGTTTTGTAAGGCATTGAATTCTTGTATTTTGTTAAATATGTACGTATACTTTAATACAGGTAATATCTAATAACAGGACAAACTAAGAAAATATATAAAATAATTCGTATTCATATTACCTAAAGAATATTTTGAGAAACTCAATCGAGTGTTTGGTAACAAGTCGTGTTCCTTCGCTACCGTAAAGCGGTGGTATAATGAATTTCAACGTGGTCAACTTTCCTTAAATGAGTTTTCGAGCCCCTAAGCTAAAAACGGCAGTGACAGAAAAAAATATTGTTCTTATTCGGAACATGATTGAAGAGGACCGGCAAACTACTATCAGAAGCATTCAAGCAACTTTAAATATTGGTGTGAAAGCAATTAACATTATTTTACACAAACATTTAAAGGCTCGTAAGCTTTGTTCTCGGTGGATTCCCGGCAAATTGACATCAATTTAAAAAGGGGACCGTGTGAGATGGTGCAGATCTACACTAGAGAGCTTCAACCGTGAATCGTCTCATTTGGTGTACAACATCGTCACAGGTGATGAATCATGGGTATACTGCTATGATCCCCACAAAAAAACAACAATCGTCAGTTTGGGTCTCTGAAAATAAGCCGGCTCCAACAAAAGCTGTTCGTGAAAAAAGCCGAAACAAGAAGATGGTCGTCACATTTTTTGGAATTACTGGGCATGTTTCCACTGTAGCACTAGAGGATAGGATTACTGTTAATTCAGAATGGTAAACTACAGTTTGTTCGCCTGAGTCTAAAACGTTCAAGAGGAAGGATCATCTTGCATCAAGATAACTCTCGGGCCCACACTGCCGCTCGAACAACTGAGTATTCGAATGCCCAAAACATAGAAATAATGGGTTAGTCACCGTATAGTCCAGACCTAGCACCTAATGACTTCTTATTTTCGCGGGTAAAGGATAAATTACTGGATTTACGTTTTACATCGGCCGAAGAAGCGGTTGATGCCTTTAAAAATGAAATAAACATACCACAGCCAGAAGATTTCAGAAAATGTTTTCAAGATTGGTTTTCAGGAATGTAAAAATACATTGACTGTGGAGGAGAATATTTTGAAAAATTATAAATAAATGTTTTTTGTAAATAAATTGTGTTTTACTTTACCAGGCTCAGCGGAAAGAGAACAGCCGTCGTATTTATTTAAACCCGATACTGTTTGCTCAGACTTCCATTGAAAACATATATTACATTTTTGCACATAGCTGCATATGTGTAAAAACCATATTTGGGGTACTCTCCAGTACTTATGAACAAAATAAACTTCCAAAAGCGACGTTGAACACGCTCCAAACGAAAGTTTTCAGTCAAATACAAAGGATGCCAAATAATAGACCCATACTCCAACTTGCTCACAACAAAAGCGAGGTATAAGGATTTCGTTACAGATATGCTACGAATATATTGTGATGAACTTGGCTTTCGTGTTCTTTGTAAATACAACTAACGGTAATTAAAAACACTATATTAATAATACATATACACTAAAAACACTTAAGAACTAATAACAGTATTTATTTCACAATATTTATTAATCAATATTTAAGTATATAACAATATTCGTCGTTGGTTGTCTTAATTATTCCTCTCTGTCAAGCGCCATTTATAGTATATCGATTCTCTCGAATTTTCTGTTCGAGAAAGTTCTCGGTCGTATTGGTCTGGTGGCGTTATCCATTGCGGTCATCGACGCTTTCCAGAAAGCACTAGGCCGTGTTGACTTCACCCGGCAGGTGACGTGAATGCATGACTCACATCACAATATGTAGGTCCTGATTATGAATCCCAACACCTTGGAAGCCCAATTAAAAGCTTCCAATTGATTCAATATTATCGTTAAACGACCAATTAGTGGCAAAAATAATATTAAGATCTTAGACTTTGGAGCTATATCGGGAACATATCCTTCCATTAAGGTAAGCTAATTAAGGGGATTGATTTTTCAATAATAGCTAATAATAAAACGCTTATCAAAATTTAAATGTAGTTTATTGAGACGGGACCAGTAAACTGCAAAATGAATAGCTGTAATTTAACACAATCTGCGGAATTAGATACATGAGCGTATATCATCGACACAAGCAAGAAACAAGCGAGATAATGAATAAAGTAAAAAATAATGGACCTAGGTTCGAACCTTAAAGTACATCGGAAACTGAACAGAAATCAAAGGGTCTATAGCCATGATAAAAACATAGTTACTTTTCAAATATCACGTCAATTTAACCAGAGAAAAAGCAAATTCACGAAACTTTTAACTTTTTCAATAAAATCAGGTGATCTATAGTATCGAAAGCCTTAGAAAAGTCAGTGTATATGACACCAACCTGACTTCGACCGTCAAAAACGTCAGCAACAAATTGTGAAAAAGTGCAAATTAGTAATAGTGAAATGGCTAGGAAACAAAAATTTAAAAAAATTAATGTTATGAAATATTGACACTGCGCGAAATCCATTGAAAAGTTAGATACGCTATAGGTTTGTAGGTCACAATTTAAGACGAATCTTTTTAAAATCCTCGCTATCTTCCTGATGAGGGGAAAGTACATAGTGCAAAATTGAAAATAATCTTTAAAATCTGTGAAAGATCAAATTTAGTTTCAGAAAATTGGAAATCAAATATGTAATTACTTCATTTCCAACTTTTATTCATTAGCCAATTATTATTTTTCAATGAAGTTATGCATGTATGTTAACAAGAAAAGGAATGAAGAAAAGTCAGAATTACTACAACAAGATTTATTCTTTAATTGCTACTTTTTACTGTATTCTGTAATGAATTTAATGTTTTCGATAACTATTTATAACAACTAGCCGAAAGCTGCATGATTAATAGCAAAATTAGATGTAAATTTCTCGTTTTGGTAAACATAATTGCTACATCTAAGTCAGATAACAGGTGTAAGATTTACAATCTTTTTTTCATAATATGCACGACTTTAAAAATTAATGGAACTTTATTTTGTAAACACCCATTTTCACCGAACTTATAAATATTCACAATGTCGTCATTAGTAATGTTCAATATTATAATTCTAGGAATCAGTTTTCGTGATATAAAACCATTGTAGTTTTCATCCAATTTCTCAGTAGCAGTAGATTTTATGAGACTTAGGCCCGGTATTTCCACTTCCGAAAAAAGTTCGCAATAAGAGTATTCGTAGAATATCTTTGTTATTCTGTATTTCCAATGGTTATTCGAGAGATAAGAGTAGTTATTCGACAAATAAGTTATTAGTAAGGTGAACTTGCGATTATGGGCTTATTCGTCAAATAAAGTACATTATTATTATAAGTTGTTTAAAAATTAAGTTTAAATCATTGAAATACCTGAGAAACTGAACCTTTTTGGTCATCATTGGGAGACATGACTTCATCTATATGTACTATTACTCCCTTTTCGATAGTACCTACTTCAAAAAATTGTGTTGGAATGTCCTCGGGGTCATTGTCTGTTAACAAATATTTTAAACCTGGTTATGTATCAAAATAATGTAATGTACATAAACACAAACTCCAGCAAATTATCCGAATAATTCCTGGATGGTAACCCGGTTATAGGTAATATTATTACTAGAGAACGGACACGCTCACCACCCAGTGCAGTACTGGCGAAAGGCTGTATTTCTAAAATATTTAATTTTATTTACATAATTGGAAAACGAACGGGTGGTGATCTATAAAATTACGAAATACATATTTATTTGTTGAAAAGTTGTATTTATAAAGTTTTTAATTTTATTTATATAATTGGAAAACAAACGGGTGGTGATCTATAAAATTACGAAATACATATGTATTTGTTGAAAAGTTGTATTTTTAAAGTTTTTAATTTTATTTCTATAATTGGAACATTTTTATTTGTTCATTTTGTCGTTCATGTTGAGTAAAGGAGTATTAATATTGACTAGCAATAGTTTCTCAAGGTTTTCTTCTGTCAATTTTGTTCTCTTTGAATTAAGTACATCCTTATAAATAGAAAACGTCCTTTCTACATCGCAACTGGTTATAGGTGCATACTGGAAATATTCTTTTATTTCTTCATATTTAGCCGTTAGGTTTTGTGGAATTGTCTCCATGCATAATTGCTGCAATGTAATTAAATCTGGATTTCTATTAAGAATTGCCTCAAACTTTTGCCGAAGGCCACATCCGAAGTCACTTGGAATACTTTTCAAATTATTAACAGCCACATCTAATGTGGTTAATCCGTCATTTAATTTGAGATTTCGATTTTCAAAATAAGTGATTAGTTTTGACAATTTTCCAAAGTGTTCGGGAAGAAAGTACAACTGATTTTTTAAATTTGCGATTTGTGTGAGCTCCTTGCACTCACCAATACTTCTAGCATCCTCCTTTAGCAGTGTTACGAAATGTTTTAGACTATCGAAATTCTCAGCATAATAACTAGTAGCTTCCAGCCATGTTCCCCATCTAGTTATTACTGGAGTGGGAGGCAGTGACAGAGATGGAAATTTTTCCCTGAAAAGAGCTACTCTCAATGGTGCTTTTCTGAAAACTTTTTTAAAAGCTGATACAAGTCTATCAACTTCCGGAAAAGTGTCTCTGATATATTCACAGATTCTGTGGAGAGCATGTGCTACACAAGTCATATGCAGCATATTAGGATATGTTTTTTTCAATAGTCTGCCTGTTTTTAACATATACGCAGCACTATCACTGACAAATAAAAGTATTTTTTCTTTGTACGTGGCGTCCGAATGAAGCATTTTTTGCATATTCTCCTTAATGGTTTCAGCAACTGTTTCCGCATCAACTCTATTTATAACACTTGTTGCTATTACATATGAGTTATAGGGAATAGTTGGATGTAGTACACCAGCTACAACATTTACCACACAGCGTCCTAACATATCCACCGTTTCGTCGGCGCTTATCCATATGTATTGATTTAAAAGATGGCTTCTAATGCGTTCTATTGTTCTCGTATAGCACCTAGAAACATAATATTTGCGTAAAGTTGATTCATCAGGAACATTTCGAAAAGTATATTTTTTCAGAAATATTATTAAAGTGGGATTGCTAAGTTTATTTAATGGAATATTAGCCGCCATAAAAGTTTTACAGAGTTCAGATGTGTTTGCGATCCTAAGTGACGAATTTTTGACGATATTTTACGGATTTTGTAATAAATTTCGGAATCACTGACAATGGACATACAATCAGTATGACCGTCAATCCAACTCGCCATTGTTTTACAATGCCGTTCTCGACATTCTTCCATATCATGTCTCAAAAAGTAACTTAGCTCTAGATCTAAATAGCTCTAAATAGCTCTAATTAGCTCTAGATCTAAATAAATGAAAACTAAAAATGTGTGCGTAAGTTATTGAAACTGAACAAAATTCAATGCACACTCTTACGTCGAAATAATTGGTAGAAATAGATTCAATCAAACGATATTAAACAGGATCTATCACAAAAATTACGATGTAATTAACAGTTAAAACTATGAAAACAAGAAACTTACTCACAGCACTTTATTTATCTTACGAAATATAAACTAATAAATAAAATACATTATAAAAACCCCGCTTCTATCTACGCTATGAAAACACTTTAAAAAACACTATATTCTTCGAATACAATAGCTAGCTTGTCCATTGTTATCGCGGCGAGACCAGGTGTCCGAGTAAGTCAAACAAATACTTCATTGAATTACGCCGGGATGTACTGAGCGACGTTATACACAATTCCAATTGCCGATTGCGTTTTATGGAAATTGCGTCCGTTCTCTAATTATTACCTCTCTCAAATCTTCCTCAGTGTCGTCCAACTGTATTTCAGTCAGGCTTCCACCGCCTGTCTTGAATATTTCAAGTTTTTTGTTTGTTTCCTTTTTTTTTCAACTGCCTTTTTATGATATCGTATTTTAGGCGCAGTGCCTTTGCTTCATGATATCCGTGCCCACACGAATTAAATTCGGTAGCAATTAAGCTCCAAGCCTCGTTTTTTTTTCCATGTGATCGCGTCCGTACATTTGTTTTCGATAATATTTTTATATTTTAAGGCGAGTTTTACTAATAATCGAGTTTCAGTGTGGGTAAAATTTATCGATCTTAATCGCTTATTACTATCCCCCATCTTATTATTATAAATTATTATTGTCATATACTGCACAAACACAACTCGAAACTACACAAAGAAATGGGTTATTTTCCGTTTCTCTTTTATTAGGTAAACTTACGTAAGTTCCTCCTACTTTAATTTCAAACATTAAACTTCCCTACTTTGATTTTAAATAGCAGTGTCGCCAATGTAATAAAGTACGTAGATGTGTCGAAAAACTATTCGACGAGTAAAGTAGGCTTGGAAAGACGCATTTCGGATGTTCGGCAAATAAAAGTTCCTAATAAGTTTATTCGATTCATAACTATTTGGGAGTTTATAGGGAGGTGGAAATACCGGGCCTTAAATTTCGCTCGTTACTACGAGAGGGTATTGAAATATTCTTTAAGCCTACTATTGAAACAATTTAAAGTTGGGGAATATTTTATTATTCAACATAGTCTTCTTTTAAATTAATATACTTAATAAAGCCATCCTGCAACGCCTTTAATCCTTTAAGAAAAAGACTCTTCTTGGCCTGCAAACCAGCTCTCCACAGCTTTTATTACTTCTTCATTACACAAAAATTGACATCCTTTTAATTTTTTTTTCGATAGAGGGCACAGATAATAGTCTGAGGGGCTAAGTCTGAGGAATAGAGCGAGTATTTCAGTAATTCCAAACCTAATCCCGAATTGAATTCATGGTAATGCCCGATTTATGTGCAGAGGCATTGTCCTGTAAAAACAGCACATCTTTCGCTAGCATGCCACATTTTGTTTCTTCAATTTTCTCTCTCAGGTGGATTAATAATTTAGAATAAAAATCTCCAGTGATCGTCTGAGCCTCTTTTAAGTAATCGATCATAATTATTCCATAGATATCCCAAAAACTGAAGCAAGAATTTTTCCAGCGGATTTTTGAACTCGAAACTTTTTAGGCCTTGGAGAATCATGATGCTTCCACTCCATCGATTGCTGTTTGTTTCTGGGTCGTCAAAATGGACCCATGTTTCATCCAGAGTCACAAGATAGTTCAAAAAATCTGTATCTTCTTCAAAATGGGCATAGATTTACTGTGATGCCTTCACTCTTTCTCGTTTGTGTTCGGCGCTCAAGCATTTAGAATCCATATGGCAGAAATTTTTTTCATATCTAAATCGACGTGAACTATATGATGAACGCGTTCATATGAAATCTTTACTGCCTCAGCTATATATTTCAGCCCAATTCGACGGTCTGATAATATCACGTCATGATCTGCTTCAATATTTTTGGTGGTGGATACCGAAATCGGTCTTCCTGGTCTCTTCTTATCTTCATCGGAAAGTTTTCTTCTTTTGAATGCCGCAATCCAATTTCTGACAGTCGCATATGATGGGTATTGATCGCCAAGTGTGTTAATATTTCCTTACTGCTTAACCTCTACAGTATTCGATGATGCCTCGATACTGTGATTTATCGATTTTCACATTTGCATTCGACATGCTTTCTTTCAAAATTTACTGCACAGCAATACTTAAACTTCTTGACGTAAGATTCTACAGTAGCACTTTTAAAATGTCACTATTTCTTGTCATTATAACAAGAATTTGGTTTGTTCAAGGAAAATGGCCTAGGCTAACTAGATGTCAATACCCTCTCCTAGATTTAATTATAACGCCACCACTATTTCTCGGAACTTATTCGTTTAGTTCAACCGCTAATAATGCAGGGTTAATATATCCTTTTAATTGTTGACAGGTGACCACGGCATCTTGTTTATCTCTTATCGGTTTTCCTGTAAGGAGTTATTCAAAGCCGACTTTAATACCAAACTAAAAAATGGGCCAGTTGAACTTTACCGACAATCTACTCGCTAGCGATTCCTCCGACTGCGCTACTCCCCAGTGAATCAATTCTTTATTTTTACAGCTTATTAACGTTTTCAAGTTTATAAACAATTTTATTTAATAGCCGAATTTGTATTTTGACTGATGAGCATCCACGTTATCACGTTTCTCGAGTGTTTTGGATTACGGATACCTCCTCTACACTTGAATTTGACTATCTGGAAAATGTTCTTCGCTCTGCCAACTTGCTAATTTTATAACACTAACTTTACATTGAATGCATTTTTGAGCCTTTCTTAAAATAGCTCCAAATATACTCCTAGCATTGATCTATCTACAGATCTTCTTTAGCAAGTTTGTCCATGATTATTAGGGGCCAGGCAGGAGAGGCCGATGACTTATCGCCCACGGGCGTGCTATTGAAAATTTGTATTTTTAAAAAGTTTTTAATTTTATTTATATAATTGGAAAACAAACGGGTGGTGATCTATAAAATACGGAATAAATTTTTATTTGTTCATTTTGTAGTTCAAGTTGAGTAAAGGAGTATTAATATTAACTAGCAATTTGTTCTCTTTGAATGAAATACATCCTTGTAGATAGAAAACGTCCTTTCTACATCGCAACTGGTTATAGGTGCATACTTATTTCAGCGTATTTAGCAGTTAGATTTTGAGGCATTGAACATACTGCAAATGAGAATCTAACAATGATTAAAATCTCAATTTACATGTAAATGTCGCCTAATGTGTCGCGATAATTCTACAATCATCAAAGTAAATTTGCACCAGTATGCAGACTAGTATGATTTTACGGGACCCACGTGTCACTGGTTAGTTTATGTTTCGCAATATTTTTCCCGATGTTAATACTCGTACCTTGCCCCAAAATTAGGTTTGTACCTTGAGCCGGCGCATGGTATGACAATGTTGATTCACCATCGTGAAGTTTGTACGTTGAGCCGATGCAAGATACAACGCTGTTATATTGTCTTCATATTGTAATGTTTGTCTTTTCGGGTTCTTAAAGAACACTAACAATAACTTTAGACACTGCCACCAACGCGGCGTAAAATTAAATGTGTGACGAGTGATAAGGAGTGAACGCTCGCTGATCCTCTCTGGTCTGAACCTACCTGTTGATGTTATGTCCCCAGGAAGGTCTCTGCCGGCTAACTCTCTTGTTTCGGAGAACGTCGCGGATTCAAGGCCGCGAGTTGGAAAATGGACGCCACCGTTATATCCACCTGCAGAGATACAGCTATAACGGGAGCAGGCGGGACCTCGTAGCTCCAACTAACACCAGAGGGTCAGCCTCTTATCACTCGTTGCAGAGCAAGAAACTTTGTTATACTCATAAAACTAGTGGAAGGGTAGGGAACAAGACACAATCAACAATTCTACAATTTATTAAAGGCTACAAATGGGCCAACATCAATCCACAATTCGGCGTTGTTAATTCTCACAAAATATAAAACTAGACACAGTCGTACATCATAATTCAAAGTCAAAACGCTAAACTAATATAGTAACAGACACTTAAAATGTTTCGAAGCAATAAAAAGGTGAAGCCCTGATCAACCAAACAAAAGTGATAGCAACTTGATATTTGAGTTAATAATATTGAGTACGGAAAAGCTAGCAACTCTCTCCCCCTGTATATTTGAACCGGGAGGCGAGAGGGGTTATTCCAAAATTGTCTCGTCAGGTTAATAAAATCTTGAAACCACGAACGAGTTATCAAAAGAAGTCTCAATAGACGTCAACGCGAACAATTACAAGAATGGCAAAATCACAAGCGAAACGGAAGGTTACCTCATGAAAGTAATCAAAGTTATGCCTTAATTACAGCAAAATAATAAAGGTAAGAAAAGCTACAAAATTATGAGATCTAATATTCCTGGCAGAACTTTTGGAGTACCCCCTGTATATCAGGTGTGCAAATATTTAATATAATTTAAAACAGAAAAACCTGTAGGAAATTAATTAACAAAAGTAATTATTAGAATACCAATTCCGTATACGTAATCTAGATTCTGTACAGTTAATAACAAAATAAGTACATTAAACTACAGAAAGTTCTTCGATTTTAAGGTATCGAAACAAACAATTAAGGGACCGATCTGAAGGATCTGGCCTCGAAAATGACACTAAATCTAAACAGGTGACAAACAGTGAAGCTGTCGGTCTTCTGGAGCTAATATTAAGTTTCTGTACCAGTATCCGGGGATATTTATGACTATCAACGGGTTTATTACAAAATCAGATTCGAATGACACAGTAAAACAAACTTGTAATAGGGAAAAGAACCCTTCTAAATAAACTGAATTAACAGTTTGATCTAACACACAAGGTGTGCGTCTCTTAAGGAGAGTAACAGCTTGATTATAATATTAATTTAGAAAATACTAAACACTATTCGATATTTAAATGATCTTCTATAAGTTTAGGACTGCAAGAATTAAAAGGCAACACCTACTTTTCTAGGATACAATAACAGAATTCGTTCCTTCCAAGTACAATATATCGCTTACTAGGGCAATTCAATTCTTTTATTCACGAGCAGGTTTCACAGCGACGCCATTACGGGAATCCAATATGGATGAACCGCGTCCCTTTCTCCTAATCCAAAAAGGTCTTGCAGAATAAATGTGCCCCAAAATTCACAGGTTGCGGACGGCTTAAGGGAGTTTCAGAACTGCGTCGAAGTATTTCGATCAGCAAAATTATGCCCCAAAACACAGGTTAAAATTACCGGTGAGACGCCTTACGCTTCACAATAGATATCCAAATATTTCTCAGAAATTCAGAGAAAACCTCGTTTTATAAAACGTTTATAAGAATCCTGAAAGTTCAAAATGCGATATGGTAAAAATTATTAAGGGGATTTCAAAAACTCACCGCAGAAATCTAGTTTTAAATAACACGTGACACAAACACGACACAGCGCTTATGAAGCTTAAGTCTCAATGGCTGCCGTATCGATATAGAAGTAAAATGCCGGATACACGTCATCGTAATTGCCGGAAGTAAAGAAAGAAGAGGATATAGTTTTCAAAATCTCGAGGATGATCTCATATCGCAAAAAGTGTCAAACCAAACTTAAAACGTTAAATAATTTAATGACCAGAGACGAAAGTTTCTAATAGGAGTCGGCAAGTGAGTTTCCTGTCGCAGAGGGCGAACAACGAAAAGGAGATGGCGCAATAAGCGTTGTAATTAAAAATTAAACTAGAATTAATTATAGAAAGGCAATATTTAACAAAAACAGATGCGTCTAGAAGATCTATATTTCAAAGCAAAAATTCCTTCATAATTGGTTTGAAATTCGGTGTGACTTTTAGCGAGTTAGCAGTGAAAATCTTGCGAGTATTTCGGATAGGGAATTTAAGAAGATGACCGCTTGCTAATATACAAAGGCTTTCAAGATGAATAGAACGAATGAAATGGGTTGAGAATATTGTAGTTGAAGGGTCTAAACTGTTCGATAAATGGAGTTTGAAGCAAAATAAAAATCATTAGTAGAAATTTATTTAAATGTTAAAGCTACGAGGGTTTTAAGAGAAATAATAGAGAAAACTTGCACTTACATAGGCCGTATGCAGGAAAGTGTATTTGTATGCGTAACAACACACACTATATTAATATTAAAACAATATAAAACTAACTATTAACAATAAGCACATTTATGTATTTATATTTATGTATCTATATTTATGTGTACTGCGCAAGCTCTAGGATTGAATTCCCATCCCTTCTTCGACGCGGCTTTTATATCGTGGTGAATAATTTTCTAGAGCGTTCCCGTAGGTCTCGAGAAAACACCGGAGGAATGACGCGTGACGCGTTATTGGATGAGTCATCACAATATTATGGCCACTCAATTAAGTACATATATTACAATATTTATTTTCAGATGCCGCGCAGTAAAGAGGGTACTGTACCCGTGTAACTGCTTGCTTATGGGAGTTTTCATTGTATTCGTGAACATCGTGAGGTAGAATACATCGGATTACAAGTTTAGTGTATTCAAAACAATATCCACTTTTTCAGGGGTTTCGCTTCATAACCGCCTTCAAGAAATGTAAACGGTAATGACTGTGTCGCAAAATAGCTGCAGGCCCTCCTCTCCAGAAACAGCATAAGTTTGCAAGATTTAATTGTGCCAGGGAGTATTTATCATTCTGGGTCTGACGACCGTCGAGGAATATGGAAAAGATCAGAAGCAAGATATGCCCAAGCGTGTATTGATGCGGTCATCAATACACGCTTGGGCATATCTTGTTTCTGATCTTGCTTTTCGGTGGAGGATTTGTTATGTTTTGACCGGAATTACGTCTTAAGCATGAAGAGAATTGATCTTTATCAGAAAAGGTGCCTTAACTACTCACCGTAGTGTAACAGAAATTCTAGACGTATTCATGGTTATAATGGCGATAATGCAATTTTAAACCTGTACAGAGGACATCTATGTAGCAAACGACAAAGCCATATATGTGTCAGATTATTCGAAATGTAATCTTTAAAATGGTGATCCGGACACGGAAAGTAGGTATGTACTGCAAAAAAAAAAAACTTGTCAAAATTTCCAATTAAAATATTAAAACTCAGTGCTTGTCACACTAAATTATCCTAATTCATAAATAACATGTGAAAAATTGCATACATTATACTATAATGTCATAATTTCTGAGAATAACTGTTTTTCGTAATGGCCCTATTTTTCGCTCGGTAGTGTATCAATAAATAGAAAGAAAAAAAAATCTTGATCTAACAAATTTCAAAATTAAGGCACGGGGCAACAATTTTTTTTTCTGTTACAAAAATCACTGGTCTTACATTGATTCTACTTGCTAATTTATCTACGTACAATGTTGGCGAAAAAATTGGTCTGCTCTACTAATTACTAATGCGATATATTAGTAATTAGTAGAGCAGACCAATTTCCGTGCGCGCCATGAGCGCCGGTATGGGAGTGTAATTCGTAATATATTAGAATGTGCGATAGAATAGGGACGCAACATGAGCTTGTTACCGATATAAGTATAGAAGTAGAGACATTTATTCTATCAGAAATAATTAAATATACATTTGGTTTTCTGCTATTAAAGTATGTATAAACATACAAAAAAGGAATATTTATCAATACGTTTGCACGTATTACGCCGTTGTTATATAATGAAACGGATATGCAAAATACATATCCGTAACTGTAAACATGGACAAACACCTCGTATTTTTAGTATTTACTTCTGTTCAATACATATGTTTCAGCCATCTAGGCCTCATCGGTTGAACTAGTGAAACAATGTATATACAAATTAATACAGATCTGTTAAACAACGGATCTGTATCTGTATCTACATTTACGCTAAAATCGTCTCCAAGCCATAACCAGTTTCGTTCTATCAGGCGACACCAATTTAATCAGTGACATCTGACGGAAGAAAGCGACTAGGCCAGAAAAGGCGACCTTCCGCTCGAATAGCAAGGCTATTACAAAAAAGCGGAAAAATACGTATATTGGTGCTGTCCATTAACACGCGCCAGATGGCGGTAAATATACAAAAAAGGGATATTTATCAATACGTTTTGCACGTATTACGCCGTTGTTATATAATGAAACGGATATGCAAAATACATATCCGTAACTGTAAACATGGACAAACACCTCGTATTTTTAGCATTTACTTCTGTTCAATACATATTGTCATGGATTTTTCCATGGACAAGAAAGAAAAATAATAGAATTATTTTGAACTTTATTTGAAGAACATTTATAAATATATATACTTTATTTTGGTGTTTATATTGTATTTCAGACGGGGAACGATAAATTTAAATTTAATTATAATTTTATTGTAATGTATAATTTTTGTACACGTTTGTAGGTTGAACGAGTGTGGATTGATGTTTGTTGTACGCGCCAAATCGAAGATATGATCAAATGTATATAGTTATATATTTTATTCTTAGGTCGCCGGTTTGATTTATATTTTATTAGGTGGGAGAAGCTGGCTGTTTCTAGGAAATTCATCGAGAGAGATTCGATAGAGGTGTTCAAGTTTGGTTGTGTTTTTTGATAAATTAAATAAAACTTAATTTTATTTCATTCTTTTGATAGCTACGGTGTGTTTTGATTGAGTTGTTGTTCTTTAAGTTCATTACGTATATTTTGATGTGTTAAATTTGATATTTTATCTATCAGAATCTCTCGTGAAATAGTTTTTGCAACGTACGTGAAAAAAACTAAAAATGTATGTATTCTAATCTGATATATTGATAGATATAGTTATAATTATTATTCGATTGATATTTGAAGCTTCTTAAATTGATAAATTTAATTTGTAATTGTATTGTAATCATTAGAAATATTTACGAAACGTATTAGTATGTTTTTGAAGTTAGTTTTTTATGTTCATTTAATTGATATTAGTATATTAGATTGGCGGGAATATTATTTTGTGACAAGCTGATATTTGTGCTTGGGTAATTTGAGTTGCGTGCGAAAAATAGAAAGTTCTATTTTGACGTTTGATATTTAGTGGGAATAAAGTAGTATATGACAGCTAATAAAGTTTGTTTATATTGTGTTTTGAATTATTGTTCGGGTTTCACTTTGAGTTTTTTTTTACTCTTATTCGAGTCATTATTTATAAGAGTTTTTTTCTCGTTCATTAAGACGCTATTTAGTCACGAATTCTGCTTTATATTTGATAAAGTAGATTTTTTTTTTTGTTTTTTTTTTAAGAAAATTATATGTTTGTGTTGTTAATGGTAGTTTTATTTCTTGAGTTTAATTTGTATTATTTCTTCGTTTAAAACACGACTTTCGAAAGAAAAAACCCTGACGAGGAAGGAGTTCAAGGAAGGTGCCCACCTGACTGAAGTTCGGGGATATTGCTGTGCATTGTGAAGATAAGTCATTAAGAAAAATTAAGATAACAATTCAAAAGCACAATCCACTGCAATATGTTTCAGCCATCTAGGCCTCATCGGTTGAAGCGTAAATGTAGATACAGATACAGATCCGTTGTTTAACAGATCTGTATTAATTTCTATACATTGCTTCACTAGTTCAAAAAATGCGAGGTGTTTGTCCATGTTTACAGTTACGGATATGTATTTTGCATATCCGTTTCATTATATAACAACGGCGTAATACGTGCAAAACGTATTGATAAATATCCCTTTTTTATATATTTACCGCCATCTGGCTATCCGGCGCGTGCTAATGGACAGCACCAATATACGTATTTTTCCGCTTTTTTGTAATAGCCTTGCTATTCGAGCGGAAGGTCGCCTTTTCTGGCCTAGTCGCTTTCTTTCGTCAGATGTCACTGATTAAATTGGTGTCGCCTGATAGAACGAAACTGGTTATGGCTTGGAGACGATTTTAGCGTAAATGTAGATACAGATACAGATCCGTTGTTTAACAGATCTGTATTAATTTGTATATACATTGCTTCACTAGTTCAACCGATGAGGCCTAGATGGCTGAAACATATGTATTGAACAGAAGTAAATGCTAAAAATACGAGGTGTTTGTCCATGTTTACAGTTACGGATATGTATTTTGCACATCCGTTTCATTATATGTATAAACACACGAAAAATAAAAATAGTACATATTATAGCAGCGTTGTATGCACCTATAAATAAAATGGAAAATGTATGAAATCAGTGATTGTGTGCACGACAGAGGATTTAAAAAAACACTTACAGTTTTAAGCGTCTTCCAAGGATTGACAAACTGGAGAAACTCGATTGTATATTTTCAACATCAGGTGCGTTTCTAAGGTTATTTCTGAAAAACGCCGTTAGGAAAAAATATGTTTATATTCGGAAAACGAGCGTTCTACATCTAGTGATGTTATATTCGCATAATCAAAATACTTTTTTAAGCAACTTAACGCATCTGTAGACGTACCCTCACAAATACGTGTTAAGGTGTCAAAATCTGCATTTCTGTCTAAAACACTTTCAAATTTAATTAGAACACTTTCACTTTTTGCGTCTTCTACAGCACACAGTTGTAAGTGAACATCTTTAACGATTTGCAGTGATTCCTCTAACGACAGCGACGAATTTTCTAATTTTGTTATTGCTTCTTCTAGTCCCAAGTAATTCTCACGAGTACTTTGTAAATCCATTTTAATCTGGGCATCTTGAAATTTTTTCTGGCTTGTATTGATAGCTGCACTTTCTTTCGGATCGAATGATAAAACCACGTCCTTAATTTTTTCAAAATGTTCATGATAGTAAAACCCCGCCCGTAACCATGTACCCCAACATGTCAGAATCGGCTGTGGTGGCTCAGGTTTATGGGGACTCAATTCGTGAAATTTCCGAATACGTTTTGGAGATTTCAGGAATACTGCCTTTGTACTCGATATTAAAGCATCTACCTCTGGATAACATCTACGAACCTGTTCTGTCACAAGGTGTAGAGCATAGAGTTTACAAGTAATATGTAACAAGTTGGGACAATATTTTCTAAGAGACCGGCCTACAGAACACATGGTTGCGGCACCATCGGTCATAAACATTAATACTTGGTCTTTCGAAAGTTTAAATTTTTCCAAAGTATCTAATAGCACCTCTGAAATTTTTTCGGCATTACATTATTCTAGTCGTCTGGATGCTAATAAAATTGAAGACGTTGGTTGATGTGGTTCCATATTACGCGCCATCACATTAACTACAGATTGTTTTTTGCTGTCAGTTGTTTCGTCCACACATAACCACAGTTTTTTATTTTTCAGTTCGGCTTTGATTTTATTTTCAACCTGTTTACGCACCGATGGTAAATTCCTTCGTAACGTTGTCGTGCTCGGTAATGTTTGATTCGCGTATTTATTCCAAAATGAAATAAATGAATCATTACTTAACAAGGTAAACGGCAGTGTACACATAATCATAGTTACAAAACTGTTGTCGATTAGTTTTGTTATTATTGTGCTTCGAACTGCTTACGTGTTCTTTGCAATGTGTTTTTGACCAACACATTAGATATGTATTGCACACTAAACATTTAATTTTTGAGCCATCGTATATTAAGTCCGGGAAATCCATAATAAACTTATTCACTTCGTCTGACAACGGTCGTTTTCTCGATTTATGTGTCGACGACATTTTATTACGTATGCTTACACTTACATGCAGTCTAAGCAAGTACCAAACACATACTGAATGCTTTTTATTAGTTCTGATGCAATACAATCATCCTCACAACGGCGCACATGGCGCGCACGGAAATTGGTCTGCTCTAGTAATTAGTTATTTTGACTTGCTTTATTTACTTTATTGTTTACATATTATACCGCGATATCATAAAGTTTCTGGGTCAACGGTGGCCATGGGAACGTCTGAAAAACGTCTGTCTTAATTTATATCATCCTTTTGAGAAAAATTTGATAAAATTTTCAGGTTATGTGTCATACTGACATTAAAATTAATATATTGACAAATTTTAACGTCAGCATGACACTTAACCTGAAAATTTTATCAGATTTTTCTCAAAAGGATGATATAAATTAAGACAGACGTTTTTCACCCCATGGCCACCGTTGACCCAGAAACTTTATGATATCGCGGTAAAAAAAGGCTGTGTTGCATTTAAATTTCATGATTTTCGCTATTTACACTAGCCGTCGTAGAAAAACATGTTTTTTTTCATGGCATCATGATCGTCATTGAAGTGATCTATAAATTGCTGATAAAACTCTTGTCTTCTGAGCATGTCTGCCTGAAGTATTTTATAAGTGATAAGAATATAAGTGTAAATTGTCTTTAATGATACGTCTCGTAAAACCATAAGAGAAATATAATTCTTTCTGTAAGTGTCATACAGAAATCTTGACATTTCTCAATTACTTATCTCGCCCCTTTAACAGTTACTTTATTCCTACCTAACAGTTGGTATCCACTGCCTTTTCTGCAATCTATACTTCGTGTTCCTTAAATAGCATGAAACGGAAAATAGATTTACTGAAATGATTATTCGCATAACTTCATTCGCAAATTTCTACGGAAAACCTTCATATGTATCTCTCCCATTCACTACTGAGTTTCTGACATTTCTGAAATAAGCTACAACACCATATATGGTTTTTGTTATTTACTAGATACGAAAGCTATATTACTTACTGACAAATTTTCTTCTGAGATCGTATCAGCAGTGATACGATCTGAAATAAAGATGTCCCTCGCAAGTGTGAACGAAACATCGGCAGTGCCAAGACGCAGTTACAGCTCGGAATCCTAGAAGTAAATCAAGAAATCTTACAAATTTTGCTTGTATCTTTTATTAATTATTGAAGAAGCCACTTATTAGGTGTCATCTTTAATTAGTTTGCTTATCACATATTAGATAAAGACTTGAGAAAACGCTAGTAAATGAAAGTAATATTTTTGTTTTAAGAAAAGCAGAATTTCCAATTAAATTATAATGTAATATCTATCTTGTTTAACGATTACCGTAATTAACTTTTTGTTGTAAGCGTGTATAATGACTTAATTGTTTAAATGTAGAATGAAATATTGGAAAATTTTTAAATGATTGTAATACATTGACCACTACTATCTATGTCATTACCTATTTACGTAAAAATTTAATTATAATTTTTAAACAGCTTTGAAATTCGGTGAATACAATGTTATTCGTTACGTTTAATTTTCCATGACCGGCGCAAAAAGTTCGTATTTTTATATTAATGTAATTGTATGTAAACAGCTATTATGCCCACATTTAAAATGCATGGAATAATATGAAAATAGAATACAGTTATTCTAATACTATATATATATATGCAAGATGTGTATAAATTGACAAATTATTTTAATTTACTAAATAATTGATAAAACTAGCAACATAATATTTTGTTAGCAAATATTTACGTATTTAAATTTTATATAGTCTTAATATAACTTAAACAATAAATAAGTAGAAGTAAAAAATTACTGTGAAACTTCAAGCTGAAATAATTAACCTTTATTTTAATTATTAATAGTAAGACAAAAATAATAAATCTTTAAAAAGTATAAATGGACACATTAAATCATCATAATCAGGCATGATTATTTTGATCTTCATTTATAATTTCTAAAGAATTGTTTCCTCTGCGGTCTGTACTGAATAGATTATTATCTAAATTAACATTATTCAGCTAAGTTAATTTAATTTTGTTTTACCAGGTCGCTTTTAAACGGTTTGACCTTTGCAAGATAGCTATAAATTATGCTCTTCGAATCCCAAAATGTCGAAGCAGTCCTTATTTGCTGATATAAATATCTTGGTTTTCTTTGAGAGAGTTACCTATTGAGATTGCCACTTGGATTCAGGAACATACTAGAGAAGCCAAGTTTCATCAATCATCAGTTTCATCAAAAATAATCACAAAAATCAGCTTAGATATCGTTAAACAATTTATGTGGATGAAGTGGAGTCTGTAGATATTCGTGTGAGTTATTTTCACTCTAAATCCGATAATTTTGTTTATTGACATACCTGTTTAATCAATAATGAGCTTCGTCAGAAAACACGATTTTTCGATAGAAATGCCGATCAGTTTCCAACATTTCGAGAGCCCAATCAATGAACTCACGGTGCAAACGATGAACAGTTGGTTTCAGTTTTTTGACCTAATTCCTGAGAAAGACGTGGAATCGACAAATTTACATCATCGCGAACATTCTGCTCAACGACAGCAATATTGGCTTCACTTCTGGCATTTATTCGTCTCACTGGCACTGACACATCAATAAGAGATCAATTAAATTACGTTGGAATCTTTAAATAATTCGACCAACAGCACGTTCACTTGGTCGATTATGAACACCGTAAAATTCACGAAGTGCTCTATAAGTTTCACGAACTGGTCATTGATTTGCGTAATAAATTTGAACGATTTGTAAACGTTGTTGACCTGTGTATCGATTAATGATAATTTGTCGAACTTTTCTGAAAACAAATGTTAAAAAAACGCTGTCAGAGAGGATAACAAAAATAGCCGATATGACAGTTCAAAGATAGGACACCCCTATTGATAAAACCGTTATCTCTATTATATTATATAATATTGAAATTATACACACATCGTATGTTTACATACGTAACAGCTGTCGATGTTATAAAAGTTATAACATCTTATATGCAAGGTGTACAAAATTAGCTTTTTATACATTTAAGTAAATAATTAAAAATGAAGATGTGTATTACTTCATTTACAAACCCATTTTAAAAATTATACTAAAATTTCAGGTGTATTACGAGAATGTTTTTTTTTGTTTGAAGTAAGAAATATAAATTATAAATATCGAATTCAGAATGCCCCTATTGTATTTAAAGGCGACAATGTTTATGTTTATAAAACCGATAAGTTTTGTTATAGTAAGGGTTCGATAACCTGGGTAAGCTGTTAAAAATTTATACTTGTAAATTTTTGAAGATGATATATTAAAAGTACCTCTAAGATATGTACTTTACGGACATTTAAGTTATAATCTATTATTTTTAATAGAAAAATTGTATCGAAAGTATACTGCCGCTAGCTTGAAAGTTAACGACTCTTAACATTCCAAAACTCTTTAAATTTCCTAGTGTAAAACTGCATTCCAAGGAAATTTAATACCATGTATTTTGAAACTTCAAATTTTGATAGTAAGTAGATAATACTTTAAATGTTACTTTTCTCGAATTTTTCATTATCTTAACAACCAGGAAGATGGCGTCGCGACATGTAGCGTTCTGCATACTGGTACAAACTTAGTTTGTCGAAATGTAGAAATTAACGCAATACATTAGGCGACATTTACATGTAAAGTGAGATTTAAGATTCACAATAATATGTTCTTTCTAACATTGTCTCGCTGGGTATCAAAATCTAGCTGCACAGAATGAATGGGCTAAGATTCCAACAACATTATTCTTCCTATACACGATTATTCGGAGAGCATCTCTAGTATCCGACTGAAATTTAGGAGACCGATTTGGCTGTATACGGAAGTTCAGCACCCCATCAATGTGAATGATTACTGGATAACCCTTCTCGAAAACTCTGAATTGAGGAATATATACTTAATTTCTAATCGTCCAGAAACTCTGGCGGGTGTAAGCCTTCCACGCAGGCAATGGTCGCAATGAAATAGGTTCCACGCAGGCTACGGAAAGTGCAACTCAATGCTGCATAAATAGAAACTAGCAGATATTAGCCTCTGCAACTACGGAAATGTGGAACAAACTATGGCTCACATAGTAACTAACTTCCCCAGAAGAAGTTTCCTAAGGGCATCCATGAGCTGAACAAGGCAACATCTGCAGCACTTGAACTAGTTGACGAATTTAGATATTAGTATATAAAAAAAACTTTCTTTTTGTCATAAAAGTGATTTATACACTAATATCTAATTTCTTTTTTTTTAAATCGCTTCTCATGCGAAATAAATAGATTACTCTTCAAACATTTCCATTTCATCCTCGTCTGAAAAATCATTAACATCTACAATTAATATGTCCTTCATTGTAAAAGAACTATCAAAACATACAAATAAACAATAATCAACACTAAGTTTAATGACAAATAACAGATCATTCAAAACACTTTACCAACTTTACTTAGAAACATGTACTCGCAACGATATATATAAATGATATATTTATCAAGAACTTTAATCTCTAGACAAATTTCTCTTATATATAAAACCTATCTAGAACTAAAGAAATCCATTTACTTATTTGTTTATTTGAGGATAACTTCATGCGCTAGCTATTTAGACGTGAAGAAAACGGGCATTAATCATTTTGTTCACACTGCTGAAACTTGCAAATCAAATACCAGAAATTAATTAAATTTCACCCGTGTCCATGGGAAAAGATGTCCGAATTAGAATGTAATGCGAAGTTTTTCCGAAATGTGGTGTAAAGTGCCCTTTACACTATGTGATTTAACACATGATTTGCTCACATAAAATTCGTATGATATGATGGTCTCAGTCGGGCCCGTGTGATTTTGGCCATTTTACGTTTACACTGTGTGACTTGCTTGCTTGGTTTCTCTGTGATTTGAAATTAGTAAACGTCAAAACTGTAGGGTTTGAGGTTAGATGTGCAGTTGTTTGTTATGGCTGAAACTTCGCGCCTGAGCAAGGAAGCTGCTTTTAGAAAAATGATTCCAAACGAGTATTTTTTTATTACAACGTCTATCTGCATCATATTGGTCCAAAAAAGACAACAACGGGGTAATTTAGTAGAAAAAGTCAAGAAAAAAAGAAGACTTTGGAGCCGCAAGTGGCTGCAAAGGCGAGACTACGGTCGAGGCATGTCAAATCTGTTATTCAAAGAAATAAAATATGAAGATCCAATAAGTTTTAAAAACTTTTGTCGTTTGTCATGGAACTCGTTTGATAATTTATTGAAAATGGTGGAACCATTAATAAAACATCAAGATACTAATCTCCGCGAGTGCATATCAACCAAAACAAGGTAAATACGTTTGTAAAGCTAGTTAAAGTAGCTAATAATTCTTTTATTTCAATTTTTATAGATTATTAGTCACCTTAAGATTCTTAGCAAGTGGAGAAACATACCAAAGTTTACATTATTCGTTCCGCATTTCTGTCCCCTCACTTTCAACTATAATTCCCGAAACAGTGACTGCTATTTATACTGTTTTAAAAGCTAAATACCTGAAGACACCAACTACAACAGATGCCTGGTTAAAAATCGCTAATAGGTTTTACAAAGAGTGGAATTTCCCCAATTGCTTGGGTGCTCTCGATGGAAAGCATGTAGCATTTCGGGCAAACAAAGTGGATGGTTCTTTCTATTTTAATTACAAACAATTTCATAGTATTATTTTGATGGCGCTAGTAGATGCAGACTATAACTTTCTATATGTGGATGTAGGTTGTAACGGTCGTGCTAGTGATGGAGGTGTTTATAATAATAGTTCATTATGTAGGGCTGTAGAGAGAAATTTACTTAATTTTCCCGAAGATGCTATTTTGCCCAAATCTACCACAACAGTTCCATATGTTATTGTCGCAGATGACGCTTTTAGGTTATCCAACCGTATAATGAAACCTACTGGACAAAGAACTAATGAGGCTGAAAAAGTTTTTAATTATAGGCTAAGCCGGGCTAGACGAGTTGTAGAAAATGCTTTTGGAATACTGTGCAATCGATTTCAAATATTACAAAAAGATATAAATTTGAATGTTGACAAAGTTCAAGATATCACATTAGCCTGTTGTGCTCTTCATAATTATATTAAAGAAAAAGATGGAAAAAAATTCTATTTAAATGGTATTGACTGTGAAAACACAAATACTGTAACACTAACTGAAGGTGATTGGCGAAGCAATGTGTACATGACAAATTTAGATAGATGTAACATCAACAGATCTGCTGATCAAGCGATAGCTATCCGAAAGAAATTGATAAGTTATTTTAATAATGAAGGTTTTGTACCTTGGCAGTGGGAGGCAATAAAACGCTTCAATTTTTAATGAAAATCTTTATTTTCTCATCCTAAGTAATCCTACAAAAATTGTCAAAACAAATGTATGTATTAACACAAATAAATTTTATCAAAATATGAAAAGGAGTTTTACATGTTGGCTTCATTAAAAGGTATAGTTATAATATCCAATGGCTGCAATGGCTGGACGGTTAGCCTGGCTCTTTTGATAACTGCCCACTGTTTCTTTGCCTCATAAATCATATTATTTATTTCATGCTTCACGTTATTAATGAGGTCATCATCGTCAATATCTTTCAATTCATTGGCAATATACTCCGCAAACACGTCCCAGTTAGATTTTTGTTTGCTGATTGAACTTTCCAATGTCTGTAATGTTAGAAAAACTTTTTAGATAAATCTCAAGATCACAAGCCAGTCTTACCTTCAATGTAGACACTGCTTGGTTTATAATCGGGTCCTGCTCAGTTTCATGCATTTTTCTTTTTTTGGAAATGGCTTTTGGCGTCTCTTTTGGGTGCGACGCATTGTCATTGTTACACCTTTCATTTTCTTCAGATAAATCTGTCTCGACAGCGTCGTCTTCTGGCTAGTCACACAAACAGAAAAAATTGGTCAAGCAAATAAGCTATAAGTATCATTATGTACAAATCCTTACCGATGTATCCGTACTGTCCAAAGTACTTATAGTTTTTCTGGTTTTAATATAAGGCGTAAGAAACAGAAGTTTCTCATACCACCATACGGTGGGCTGATACAGTTCTTCTGTTTCCATTCCAGAGTGATGTGCCCCCACTTTGGCTTTTTCGTGGGAAAACTGTTGCCTTAAATTTGTTATTTTCTTTTTTACATCATCCACTTGAATCCCAGCATCTGATTTCTGCAGTTCAGCTGTTATGGCCAAAAGTGCATCGTTTCTTGCATGCTTATTTGAATAAAAGTTATGTTTGCTATCATATAAGCATGCATGGGTCTCATACATTTCTATGAGATTACGCGTGATTTCTTGAGTCCACTCAACCTACAAAGTAGAAAAATAACTTCAGTGTGTTCCAATATTTATTGCTGGACGATACAGATAATTTGTTCGAGAAAAATTATTTATTTACCTTTCTAGCCATGTATAACCTCAAAAGTGTAATGTCGGTTAAGCAGATTCATGATATTATCGGCAATCATTCGAAATCTCACATGAAAATAGACACCGTTCTATTCTGGATGAGGACGTATGATTCGATTTATTTTCTTTGTGACTGGCCTCATGAGTAACTTTGTATGTTAAAACACATAGTGTAAACAGCAAAATTCTTGCTTGTGATAAAATCATGTGCAAAATCATGTGATAAATCACATAGTGTAAAGGGCACTTTAGTAGTCGAGTTTCACTCACCTTATGGTCTCACTCCCCGCCAAATCATTCTCGTTTTAGGGTATTAACGCCGTGTAGAAATTGAGATTTGTTTTATTTGAGTGTTTAAATAGTAAATATATAAATACTTCTTAATTAGAAATGCTAATGAAAAATTTTTAATGTACTTGAAACATTTGTATTTTAAATATTATTATTATGGAAAAAAGAACACTAATTTAATTCAAACATAAAATTTAAGGAGTGTATACATTCAATATATTGCTGATATTACTTTAAATTTTTCAGGAAAGATCGCAGAAAAATCATGTCTAGTTCTGTTATTTGTTGAATTTTTAAAATAAAGATTTCAAACTAACTTCATAAATTGTAATTGCTTCCCATTGACAATAAAATTCTGTCTGGTGAATTGCTAAAGTTTCAACTTTTGCAATTGCCAGAAAGTGACGTACCTTCATTAGTTTTTGAGAGAGAACCTACAAATGCATTAATATCTATAAACCAATTGGCGATTTGTGAAATTTATTTTCTATCTAGATTTTAATAAATATAATGCAGAGTATATTGTATTCCACTTTAACCCTTTAATGGATGATAGTCGTGTAGTAAACTCATTGTCAACTTTCGGTGGACAATAGCTAATTACAAAGAGATTTTACATACAGTTAAAATTGCGCAAAGAGATAATTAAGTAGTTGTTTGGGCTATTTCCATTGTTTGTAGGATTTTAATAATCCGATGTTTCGGCAGTCAATCTATTGCCGTCTTCAGGGTAGCCCTGAGATGGGCCAGTTCTTGCCAAACTAACTCATGTCGGACATATATCTCTTCCCAATTTTTTTAATTGCGAAATGTATTCGTGTGAGATTCGAACCAGGTCTGAAATTCGAAACATTGAACTAAATCAAGCACACTAAGTAGCGTGGTGATTAGTGGTCAGAATATTATTTCTTTAAACCTCTATATATATTTAAGTTGCAGTTTTTATATTCTATATTATTGGGCCGTGTGGTGTGCGCCTTGTCTATTCTGTCTCTGGTATCGTGGTTATAGGTCTTCTCTGTACATTTTTTCGAATAATTGGTAGTCAGACATCTTTTATCTCCAGTCTCGGTATACTTATGGCGTTTGGTGTTGTGGCCGTATATGCTGTCTCTCTCAGCTTTCTTTTGGTCTAATGGTCCTCCTGTCCCAGGATTATTGCATTGTCCTATATAATCCTTTGTCCCTCTTCCCAGGCATGTTGAGCTAGAGGTGATTTGTCGGTTTCTCCCGGTCGGATAACCTTCTGATGTTTTTTGACCCTGACGTGTTTCTCTGATGCATTTTCTTCCACAATCGCATGTTACTTCGTATATACAGTCTTTGGTTCTCTAATTTTCATTGCCTGGTTTTGTTTTTGTCAGGGTAGATCTGATGGATCAGAATAATTGAAACATACATGAGTAGGTAAACCCCACCAGTTTTGTATAATACAAAGTAGTATGTAAGTAGTATGAGTGAAGTCACAAACAAAATGCAGTTTTCTAGAGAGATTGGCTGTGCCAACCTTTGGAAGGACGTCGTTACTTCACATTAATTATGTGGACGGTATGCGAGGTACTTCGGCTGTCTGACAACAGGCAGCGCCGAATTTACTTCTGCGCTCGGTCTGAATAATTACGGTGATAGGGCGATGTGGTTCTTTTCTGTGAATGTGTCTGGGAATATCCTTTCTCCAGCAGGGGCGTACCGATGAGCCTGTAGAAAGGTGAAAAACGTATCTACGTCTCTGGGGATAGGATATATTCGGACACGTTCACAGAAAATATTAATAGTGAACCTGCATTTGTGTTCTTCACACCAGATTTTTAATAATATTTTATATTATTAAAAATACCTTTGTATTAGATCTGATGGTGTTTGTTGTCTTCATGACTATTCTGATCCTGTAGTAGTTGCATATCCTTCTGATTTTTTCTGATAGGCCGATAGGGATATACGGTATTACCGTGATGCACACGCTGGGTTGCTAGTGTTCTTGTGCTACTTTATTCTTCCTGGCTTTTGGCTTTCTATCCCTTTCAACTGAGCAGATGTTGTCCGCTCTGTCGTATAAGCACCTGGCTATTCCAACTTTAACATTGTGGGGATGGTTGAATTCATAGTGAAGGTACTGTCTTGTATGAGTCCGCTTTCTATATACTTTAGTTGTGACTGTGCCGTTTGTGTTTCTACGTACTAGGACGTCCAGAAATGGAATCTTGTTTACCTTTTCCACTTCCATAGTGAAGTTGATAGATTCTTCTACGTTATTTAGATGATCAAGGAATCTATTTAGTCTTCCCCATGTGCTAAGTCGACCATTCATTATAAATGAATATAACAAGCATATGGCTGGTATAGATTTACTTGATGCTATGATAGCCTGGCACAAAATACTCACCGAAAGTTAGAAATAGTATATGTATTTCTTACTATTAACTTGACGCATTATTAGCTAATGCATGGATCCTTTATAGAAGAATTGAGGAATCAAAACAAAAATAATGAATTGGAAAATATTACATTTTTACAGTTTCGAATAGAAATTGCAAAATGCCTGTGTCTAATTGTGCAAAGTACTAACATTAAACCTGGATGTTCAACTTCCAGTACAATAGAAGATATGCTTGTTGTAAGAAAAACAAAAGGACCAACTCAACACGTGCCTCCTAGAGATGCACGTTTAGATCAAATAGGACGGCGGATGACATGGATTTCGAGAAATAGGTGCAAATTTTCAAATTGTTCTGGATATTCTGACATTTTGTGAAAAATGCGATTTGAATTTGTACTTTAACAAAAAGTTTTAAGAAGTTCCATACTGATATTTCATCAAAAAAATTACATAACCAATGCATAGTGTTGCATATCTACAAATTAGTTTTTGTACTGCTTAATTAACATTGATAGATTTAGAAAAAAAAATATTGCTATTTTTTATGAGTAAAGACAATAGACATATATACCAGGTATCCAGAAAGGGTAGGGGGTATTTGTATCTGCATGTAACGACGCGGTAAGGATATCTTGCTGCAGAGATAAGGAGGAGAAGGGAAACTTAACGTTAAAAACTGGTACCCTGTTTATGTATAGTTCCTGTTAAAACTGTAGATAGAGCCAAAGTCGATTAAAAACAAAAAGCGCAGTTTTTAAGTTTAGCAATATATTAATTATAGTATTTTAAAGGCTTGTTCGTAACGTTTACAGTTTACACCATTCTACACCGTTGCAAAATGTGTAACATAAGTTTAACGATACACATGCTACATCGCTGTAGAATAATGTAGAAAGTGTAGACATATTGAACAAACCTTATTAAATTTTTATCACTTTTAATTCATGTATACCTTAAAAAAGAACAAAAAAGCAAATCTCGGAAATACAGACATATACAGCCTAAATTGATTTTTATACTTTGCAAATTACATAATTCAGAAAATAATTTTAATGGAAAGTATATAGCACTTTTGTCTTTCGTTGAATTTCTTAAAATTCAATAAAATATGTTTATAGATTTATTTACATTTTCACGAATAAGTGGATTAAATTTTGATTCGCAAAATTAAGACACTTGAAGAAATTTGAGTACAAATTGGTAGAACAATTGGTAAAAAATACTCACATATGATGAATTAAAAGTTTTTATAATTATAGAAAACATAATTGTAATTAAAAAAAATTAAATTATTATTAAATTAAAATAAAAAATTTAAAAATTCAAGCATTGTCACAAAATGTGTATCACAAATAAAAATAATTTTCTTAAGTAATTGTCTGTACAATATGAGTTTTAATTTGATTAACAGATTGCTTAAGCTAACAAGAAATGAGAAAGCCTACATTACTGTTGTAACAGATTGCTTAAGCTAGCAAGAACTGAGAAAAATCTACATTACTGTTGTAAATGAATATTTTAAGGGCTTGTCAGCCCTTAACAAATTTAAAATCTAATCGAATCAAATATCTGAATACATAAATACATAGATTGAAAACAGGTAGTTTTCAATTGAATAGTGAATTGTACAAATATTTATTACATTAAAGACCGATTTTATAAGAAATTAACAAATGAATGTGAAATTATTTCTTTTTTGATTTTAAATATTTATTCATACACTTTTGAAAAAATATAAAAAACAGGAAGCTCTCCCTTCAAATAATTTAACATAATTAATTTAATAAACTCTTTTCTGATAGCAGCACAAAGTTACTCCTTGTAGCTATCGCACTTTATTAAGTATTCAAAACCAATTTCATTTGAAATTGTTATACAATATTTTGTAAATGTCCTTTTTAAAACAAATTTCTGGCAATAATATCATACACAAATTCTACATTAATTCCATACTGACAAAAAACTCATTATTGGAATACTGTGGCGTTTTTCAAATTATCCGGTAATACTTTAGTCTATATGCACTTTTCCTGTAAATATATATATATATATATATAAACAAAAGTCTGCTAAATAAAATATAAAACACACTATATATATATATAAAAATGATATGTTTTTCACACAAAATGCGACACATTACAATACCCAAACACAATTTGCAATACAGGACAGATTAATAACACGACTCACGACCAACAAAATTTGAAATCAGGCCACGTAACATACACATGGCTGAATTTCTAAAGACACTAACGCCACCTATGTTTTTATCAGAAACTATGCTCTTTGGAAATATAGTAGCCATGGAAGTGTATGCGGATCATCGCGCTTTTTACGTATGCGCCTATTAGCGCAATGGTGATTCGATAGTGACAGCTCTACGTTTATATCGTGCAGAATTTAATGTACGGAATGCACGGAAGGACGATACCATCAGAAAATGGATTCGAATGTTGGAAAATACCGTTTCGACTGTAAAAATTGTCAATCAAGATCGCCCGCGTTCTTTTCGAAGCTAACAAACGATGGAAGAAGTGAGAGTTTCAGTACATGGAAATCCATCACAATCAGTTCGCAAACACAATCAAAAACTTAACATTAAAAGATCGCCGTTGCACAAGATTCTGAAACAAGATTTACAACTTACACCCTACAAAATTCAGTTTGTTCAAAACCACAACGTTGCCGACTATCCCCTCCAACTGAATTTTGCAAATGAAATGCTACAATGTTTCTCAACATTCGAACACATTATGTTTAGTGACAAAGCGAACTTTCGCTTAAATGGTCACGCAAACAAACACAACTGCCGCTACTCGCCAACGAAAATCCAAGACAGAAAAGTTATTGTGCGGGCTGCCATGTCTGGTGAAGTCATCGTTGGGCCTTATTTTTTTGAAGACCGGCGAGGGAGAGCACTTACGGTAAACAATTAACGATATTGCGACATGTTAACAAACTTTTTGGTTCCACAACTGCAGGAATTTGAAGATTTTAATGTGGAAACATGGTTTCAACAGGATGCAGCCACTTGCCACATCTCAAACGAATCACTTGAGGTAGTCAATCAACTTTTCCCGGAAAGAGTTATGCCCCCCCCCGAGAAGCCCCGAGCCCCCCCTTGATTATTTATTATGGGGATACCTTAAAGAGAAAGTGTGTAAGAACAGACCACGAACTCTACTGCAATTGAAGCACAATATCCGCACTGAAATGGCCGCTGTTTCCAGAGAATAGTATAGATGCGTGGCGGCTAATTTCCGTGTTCGGTTAGAGGAGTGCCAGCAGCACGAGGGTCAACATTTGGACAAAATAATCTTTGGCACTCAACTTATCAAAACTTTGCCTAAAGATTAAACATATTTTTCTGACTTGTAGTGTTTTTTTTATTGAATTTACAAATACCCCCTACCCTTTCTGGACACCTGTATTATATTTTTTTTTTATTAGTTTAAAAAAAAATCATTCGTTAAAGGGTTAATATATTTTTAAACTATTTTAAATTTATTTTCAAATGTGTTTTCAATTGACCATAATGATTACATACGTCTGTGATGTGACGGTATAAGTAAATTTTCAAAAATTGGTAACTATACTCACCGGCACAAAATTCGATCCATGTACTAATTTGGTTATTTTTCCATAGTTTTTAAATTTTAGTTGTTTTTTTTTTTAAAAGTAAAGCAAATATATAACCAATTAAAAAAAAACCGGAATAACAAAAATAATATAAGAAAATGGAATAGTGATTAAATCAACAAATTGTATTTTTTATTGTAAATGAGAAACAATGGGGATTAATAGCGTGTATTGCCTTCATGTGCTTGAATTACGCTCTGCATTAGCATAAAATTGTCATCAACAAAAATAAAATATATTTTTTATCCTAAAATAAGCATTTCATTGAAGTCACAAATAATCCTTCGTATATTCGAAATAATTTACTTATAATGAATCAATAACTGATAACAATTCTAATAAGTTAATTTATTAATAATATTAGCTACAACAAGGTAATTAACACATTAAAATATCTTTTAGGCATCAATTGAATAAACGTTTAAAATATATATATATATATATATATATATATATATATATATGTTACTCTTGATGTTCTCGCGGACGTATGATGAAGGTGTAGTTTCTCGGGTTCTTGGCCGCGTGTGAGTTTTGTCCTGAAAAGGACTATTTACTCTACGTTTCAACGAGATCGCACTCGTCATCTTCAGGAGCTAGTCGGTCTGTCGCTGGGTAGAGCTGGAGAGGTAGTGCTAGGCGCACATTAGACGATCTCCAGCTCTAACCAGCGACAGACCGACTAGCTCCTGAAGATGACGAGTGCGATCTCGGTGAAACGTAGAGTAAATAGCCCTTTTCAGGACAAAATTCACACGCGGCCAAGAAACCGAGAAACTACACCTTCATATATATTGTGATGACTAGAGCTGAGGATGTTTGCGGTATAACCATGGTTATACCGCAAACATCCTCAGCTCTAGTGATGACTCATCAAACGGTGCATCATACTCTAGAATTTTCTCGAGGCACGTAGAACTCCCGAGAAGGATATTCCCATTCATATATAAGTCGTCGAGGAAGGGATGTGGAGATTATTCAATCCTAGAGCCTCGCGCAGTACACATAAATATAGATACATAAATATAAATACATAAATGTGCTTATTGTTAATAGTTAGTTTTATGTTGTTATACGTTTTATTATTAATATAGTGTGTGTCTAAAGTTATTGTTAGTTTTATTTAAAAACCCGAAAAGACAAAATTTTACAGTGGTGCAGGTGTGTGATTTTATAAATAATAAACTAAGTAGACAATTAAGTGTTAATTAAGTATTCGTTTAAATAAATATACCGTGCGAAAAGACGTTAAATATCGGGATGGCCAACAGAATGAAACTGACGGAATTAAGAGTGACCGATTTGAAACGAGAATTAGAAGAGAGGGATGAGGTTACAACTGGCAAAAAGTCAATCCTCCAGCAACGGCTTCGCAATGTGTTGATCCTAGAAGGCGAGGATCCAGAGAATTATGTCTTTCAAGTTCCAGGCGGAGATGCTGACGTGAATTCGCTGTTGATGAAAATGGAACAACGAATAATAGATTCACAGACTAAAATGGAACAGAACAATCTAGACTGTGTGAAAACAATGGAACAGCGTCTAATGGATTCACAAACTCAAATGGAGCAGAAGAATCTGGATAGTGCGAAAAATTTGGAACAGCGTCTAATAGATTCACAAACTCAAATGCAACAAATGTAACAAAGAAACCTAGAAACAGCTAGAATCCTAGAGAAAAATCTGGAAAAGAAATTACTAGAAAATTCTAGAAACTTCGAAAAAGGTTTGGAACAAGTGGAGAAAGTTCTAGAACAGCGATTAGCGGAAAAATCAGAAGCATTAAAGGAAGAGGTTTTCATAGCTGTAGAAGAGAAAATTGAAGAACATTCTAGACTTTTAGAGGCAATAATGACTCAGATGAAATTATCTGCTACCACGAGTCATTCTGATCCCAAGCAGGTCAACGAAGAAGTTATACCGCGGCCCATCGAAATAAAAGAAGAACCTGTGACTATCTCGAAGACCAGAATCAAGCCACCAACCTTTGATGGAAAGACGTCATGGGCAACTTACCTGACACAATTCGAAGCGGCCGCAGAAGCAAACGCATGGTCTTCTGTCGAGAAGGCGACTGCTTTAATCATAGCATTGAGGGGTGATGCTAGTGATATTTTGTAGACATGACCTCCTGAGGAACGTAAAGATTATTCTGAAGAATCGATCACAGAAGAAAGGCGAGAATCTTCAGGAATTTGAGGCAGATATTGCTCGTCTAGTTCGACTTGCATATCCGATGGCGCCAGATAATTTCATGGAACACCTAGCTGTCCAGACGTTCATAGATGGTCTCCGGAATATTGATACGCAGCAAGCATTAAGGTTGTCAAGGCCGAAAACCTTGATGGATGCTTTGGCGCACGCGCTTGAGTTTGAGACTGCAAAACAAGCCTCTCGGAACTATGCTCGTGTCTGCACTGTTGACAAGCAGGAAAATGAGGAGTTCATGGAGCAGGTGGTTAGTAGAGTTCTAAACCAGATCAAATCAAATAAAAGAGTACTGCGATGCTGGAATTGTGGAGAAATTGGTCACGTTCGGAGTAAATGTGGTAAGGTGGTCAAGAAAGCATCGTCTGAGCAGCAGGAAAACTAAAGCGGGTCGATGAGTGGGCGCAATCATCGATCCAGCATCAGGAAGCCCCAAGGACGCCTGGCCAAGTCGCATCCTTGCAACATCAAACCAACGTATGTGGACGCTGTTATGGAAAGAAAGACCTATGCTTGTTTGCTAGATACTGGATCGACGAAAACCATCGTGCGACCCGATTTAATTCCCAGAAATAAAAAGTTATTTTCTAGCAAATGGAGACTTAGGACAGCAACAGGAGAAGCAGCTTCTGTGGCAGGTGAAGTAGATGTCAACTTTATCATAGGTCTAACATCAATCCGACATCATGTTCTCGTAGCCGACATAGAAGAACAAATAATCTTGGGATTAGACATCATGAACACCTACGGCTTCCAGTTAAACATGAAAGAAGGCACTTTAAAAATAATTAATGAGGAATTGTTTCTTCATGGGAAAGATTGTGGAAATGTACAAGTAATTACTGCAGAGAATGTTGTTCTGGATGCAAGAAGTGAGACACTTTTGACGGCGTGTATGGAAGGTGATATTTGGACGGAAATGTTACAATGTTGGAACCAAAGACTGATGATGACGAGGTGGGCCGAGGAATAGTAGTTGCCAAAATGCTAGTTAAGACTCAGAAGACTGTACCGATAAGGGTAATGAATGTGAACCATTACCCTGTTTCATTGAAGAAGGGTACTATTTTGGGGTGGTGTTTACCAGTGTCGGCCGGCGTTCATCCTATAGAGGCGAAGAAGAATGGATTTGTGCAGGTTCCTGAGAAATTGTCGAAGGTAATCGACTCCGCCTGTCAAGGATTGAGCAAGAAGGAACAAAACCAAGTTAAAGATTTAATCAAACATTATGACGACGTCTTTGAAACTGAGACTGGTACGAAAGGTAAAACCAATATTGTAATGCACAAAATAAATACCGGCGATGCAAGTCCAATTCGACAAGGACCAAGAAGGTTACCACTGGCAAAACGTGAGGAAGCCGAGCATATTATACAAGATATGGAAGGCCAAGGAGTAATTGAACCATCGAATAGTCCATGGGCTTCACCAGTGGTCCTTGTCAGGAAGAAGGATGGATCTACCAGATTCTGTGTGGACTATCGTCGTTTGAATAGTGTGACCAAAAAGGACAGCTATCCTCTCCCAAGAATAGACGATACGCTAGACACCTTGGCAGGGGCAAAATAGTTCTCCACTCTCGACTTAAAGAGCGGTTATTGGCAAGTGGGAATGGATCCCAATGACAAATAGAAGACTGCCTTCAGTTTAGGTACCGTGGTTGATGACCAATGGCAACCTGACAATTTGCGCGCAGATCAAGAAGCTGATCCGGATCTTGCAGTCCTCAGGGCTTGGAAGAGAAATGGGCAAAGACCAACCTGGCAAGAAATTGCTCCCCATTCACGAGAATTGAAGTCATACTGGGTACAATGGGATTTCTTAACCATGGAAGATGATCTTCTGAGACGTGAGGTCGAAAATAACGATGGAAGTGAGCGCAAGATGGAAATGGTGGTTCCCAAGAAAAGAATACCAGAGGTATTGCGAGAACTCCATAATGGTGCTTCTGGGGGACATTTTGGAGTCCATAAAACACTGGAGCAGATGCGCCAGAGTCATGGATTACTTTACCAAATGGGTTGAAGCATATGCTCCACCAAATCAAGAAGCTGGAACTGTAGCAGACGTGATTGTGAAGGAGTTAGTCAGCCGTTTTGGTGTACCCTTGGAACTTCATTCCGATAAACGCGAAATTTTGAGTCCAGTCTATTCGAAAAGATGTGTGGACTTTTGGGCATACGGAAGACGAAAACAACTCCCTTGCATCCACAATCAGATGGGATGGTAGAGCAAATGAACAAGACCATGATCAGACACTTATCCAAAGTGGTCTCCGAACACCAGAGAGATTGGGACGAACATTTACCATTATTTCTAATGGCGTATCGGGTCTCCGTTCAAGAGACAACTGGCCAATCACCAGCAAACGTGCTATTCGGGAGGGAACTCCGATTGCCCTGTGATTTAAAGTTTGGGAGCAAGCCTGGTGAAGATCTTGCCGGAGAAGATTATGTCAGCACGCTCAGACGACGACTAGATAATATCCATGAACAAGTCAGACATAATATCCAAGATGCTAGTAACAGAATGAAGGAGAGCTATGACATCAACGCCGAGAAGAGTGGTTACCATGAGGCGATCGGGTTTGGTTATATAATCCACAACGCCGACGGGGCCTATCTCCAAAACTTTAAAAGAATTGGGAGGGGCCATACGAGGTGTTGAAGCGGATCAACGATGTAATATACCGCATCAGGCGAACACCTCACACTAAGCCAAGAGTCGTACATTTTAATCGATTAGCCCCATACTCTGGAGACAATAATGACGAAACCGCTGACTTGCACTGATTGGATAGCCAATACCATGAACTAATCTTCCAAGACTTTATGGAAAAATATTCTGGTTTGGGAAAAGCTCGATTTGAAATTAGCAGTTCCAAAATTGGGTTGTGGATTGGACCGCCTGGACTGGAGAATTGTAAGGAGCATGTTAGAAGTAATCTTCCGACATACTGGTATGGAAATTCTGGTATGCAGTTACCGGCTTAAATATTCCTGTCCATCCAGGCAAGATAAGACCGTGGACTGTTATTTCGATATGACTTCACAATGTAACAAAGGCCCTACCTGCCGATTTCGCCATTGTTTGAGGGAACCAAAGCATGACATGTTTCGGGACGAAACTTAATTTTAAGAAGGGGGCAATGTGATGACTCATCAAACAGTGCATCTTACTCTAGCGTTTTCTCGAGGCAAGGAGAACTCCCGGGAAGGATATTCCCATTCATATATATGCCGTCGAGGAAGGGATGTGGAGATTATTCAATCCTAGAGCCTCGCGCAGTACACATAAATATAGATACATAAATATAAATACATAAATGTGCTTATTGTTAATAGTTAGTTTTATAATTAATATAGTGTGTGTCTAAAGTTATTGTTAGTTTTATTTAAGAACCCGAAAAGACAAAATTTTACAATATATGTATATATATATATATATATATATATATATATATATATATATATATATATATAGGGTAAACCTAATCAGTAGGCGATTAAAGGTCTGTATATTACTTCAAAATATATGTATTTAAAAAACTCTACATGTTTCGGCTATATACGCCTTTTTCAAGAGAATACAAAATATGAATGACAGGATATAAATGTCATTCATATTTTGTATTCTCTTGAAAAAGGCGTATATAGCCGAAACATGTAGAGTTTTTTAAATACATATATTTTGAAGTAATATACAGACCTTTAATCGCCTACTGATTAGGTTTACCATATCATACCAAGGTCACGAAGTTATTATATTTATATATATATATATATATATATATATATATATATATATAAATATATTTGAATTATACATAGAAAACAAACATAACAAAAATATGTTAGTTTGTCGTTGCTAAAACACAACGCGATCCGTAATTTTTGACATCTCTGCGAATATCGTTATTTACGATGCACTTCTTCAATTTAGTAAATGCATTATTAGTTTTTGTATGTAACATAGACATTATTTCTATACCATAAGTAGACGATGATATTGCAAATAATTTATTGAGACCAAAATTTTGACTACCTCTACAAGGTGTCTGTAAAAGGTCTTTAAAAAAATCTACCACATATTCCTTACACCAAAATGAGCCGATTCAAGACAACTTACTTTAGTACGAAGTTGCTTAGTTTGGGCGCTATACGGCGCTGAAGTTACACTTCTAAAATAGTTTTTTTATTATAAATATAAAACGGCTCACCGGATTTTGCTGAGTACGTTTACATAGTTTCATGAGACAAAAGAAATTTATCAAAATTATGAGTGACATCATTCCATAGGCGTAGAACTTGGGTTTTTTAATAATTGCGCATTTCAAATTTCTGCGCCAATGGAAGGAGAGGGGCGCCAATGGATGGAAATTCTAAGAAATTGCACGTAAAACGTCACTTAGCATCGCAAACACATACACAGAAGTTAGACCCGTTGGAATCTGACAATTTTGACGAAGAACTGTGAAACTTTAATGGCGGCAAATATTCCATTAAATAATCTTAACAATTCCACCTTCGAAACATTTTTCCAAAAATATACTGGTCGAAATGTTCCTGATGCATCCACCTTACGTAAATATTATGTTTCTAAGTGCTACACGAAAGCAGTAAAACGCATTAGAAGCCATCTTTCAAATCAGTACCTATGGATAAGTGCTGACGAAACTGAAGAACAAATTTTACAGAAAAGAATCTTTAGAAGGTATTGCTATAATATGAACAAATAAAAATGTATTACGTGTTTTATAGATCACAATCCCTTTGTTTTCAAATTATATAAATAAAATTAAAAACTCTTTAAAAATGCAAATTTTCAATAATATCTCGTGTCCAGTCCCTAATAATTACCATAGGTATTATTTAGTACGGGCCTGTAATAAGTTATGTTTTAAATAGTATCGTATTTCGGAATTTTCTCTTAAACTACACACAAAAAATATTTTCCTATTTAACAGAAAATTTTGTAGCAGATTGTAACTAAATGGCTAGCTGAGGCTGTTATCTGTGTCACTATGAGCAATATAATGTAAAAGAATGGTAGGAGATTTTTTACCGGGTTTTAATTATTGAAATTATTATTTTCATTGTCATAAAAATATTCTCTAAAATTGTTTCATGAATTCTACATAGAAATGTTTTCAAAACAAATTTTAAATTGTTCACTTTAATCGTAAAATTCAAAGGTTTAAGAGACCGTGACTAACAGATTAGTAGAGATACCCACAATAATGCCTTGTGAGAAACAGTATTAACCTTAGAATTTAATGATAAATAAGACGAATATTTCTTCGAAATTCCTTCGAAATATTATATTGTGAATATTTTTTAGAGTTTTATTTGTTGTTTCTATTTATTAGCTACTTATATCCAGAGCGCGGAAATGTTTAGAGCGCTATGAGCGTATATACTGTAATTTGTAAGTATTTATACTATTATTATATTATACTATTAGTAATATTGCTTTTTCATTTTTATTTCATTAATTATGAATTTCCATCAAGTAAAGGCTACTTCGATTCAAAAAAAGTTATACTATTTACTATCATTATCCATCTTTATTATTCTCTACATTTAATTTTTTTGTTATGTTTCTGGGCCTTTTTTACATATTTTTACCTCGAGATTACCAAAGCATCGTTTCTCAACCTGGGGATCGCGATATTAAAGGATTGTCACGAAATAGCCTAAACAATAAAAAAAAAATCATTTTATTTGAAAAAATCATGTATTATAAACAAGAAAGAAAAGAAATTAGTGTGACGGTTGCATTTGTTTTTCATTTAAAAGTTTCTCCATGTATTGATCTATGTTAGAAACGCACAAAAGCAAATTGTTTTCAAGTAATAAGAGACTATTCCTGTATTTAGTTTTTAGCGCAATTATAGACGAAACACCCTTTTTTTAGAGATAAGACGTGGTGAAATGGATTAATATTTTCAATGCTTCTGGGACTAAATTTCCATATTCAAAGAGCAAGCCAAAACATTTTAAAGATTCAGATGTAAATTGCAGTTGTAGCGTTTTGTCGGCGCGCCTTTACTAAACGTATTCAGTATTTTCACTAAACGGATTCAGTTTTCTCTTCGAGAATTAATTTTCATTTTCCGGGAAATACCAACTCCGTCAACTGAGTTTTTAGCTTAGGCAAATGCATCTTCATGCAATCCAAACTGTGGTGCGTAATAGTGTCTTGTTCATTCAAATTTTTCTCAATATAATCCGAAATGAGTGGGAACATATCCAAATTTTTGCTTTGAAGGCGAATAATCCAGATATCAAGCTTCTTAATGAAACCATAAACTTTGTTTGTCATTAATAAAACGTTTTTATCACGTCCTTGTAAATTCACACTCAAATCGTTTAAATGCGAAAATACATTATTCCGTAAAAACAATGAGAATGGCGTTTGTTTATCCTGGAAAAATATTATCAATTCTACTCACATTTCCAATACCCGGGTTAACACTTTCCCTCGCGGTAACCATCACTCGCGATAACCATCTAACTTCTGTATGGAAAAGAAGAGATTTTTTATTTTAGCCCATTTCAAGCAAACAGCCTGTGTTTTAAAGGTCGGCTTTTTACAAAATTAACCATTTTTACAGTTTCACATGTTTTTTGCGACAAAAGCATTTCTGTGAAGGCAGCGGTGCGTCAATTCCACCTTTGATATAAGACGATCTTTTAATATTTTCATTCAGCCACTATTCTTGTCTGTTATCGCCTTTGCACCATTACTACATACTGCAATACATTTTGTACAATCTATGTTAGTATAGTTCCTAGTAGCTTCATAAAAAACGTCAAAAAGACATTGTCTTGTTGCATGATCCGGTACTGTTTTGTGAAAGAACATATTTTCTTTGATTAATGTGTCCCTAGCACGTTCCTACCCCACAAAACATAAGAACTGAGTGCTAAAATGCTAAAAAAATCACTTAAACTCACTTGCTGCGAACATCGGCAACCATATTATCGATTCGCCTTGATATTGTGTCGTTAGAAAGTGGATTTTTTTTCAATTTATTTGCTTCTTCCACGCCTATTAAAACACTACAAGCAATATGAGGTTCTAGGCGATTGTATGGGATTTGGACAACTTAGCTATTCTTAATGCTACTTTAACTACACTCATATCAGTATGGCTTGACTTAGAAATATAAGTTTGTTGGTTTCTCGAGGTATGCAATTATCTTTCGAAAAATTCAAAGGGTTTGTTTTTATGTGCCGAATGTTTAGTTTGCAAGTGTTGAACTAATTTTGATGGCTTCATGCTTTCATCGAAGAGAACTTGTAAGCAAACAACGCACTGTGGCTTTCCATCCAATAAGATAAGATCATAATTGAAAGAACTGTCATTATACACGCTTGTCTTTTTACTAACCTATTTACTGGATGTAGATGGCTCACTTCGTTTTTTCACAAATTTATCCATTTCGCATAAGAAATTAAAAAAAAAAACAATTTAGTTTCACGGTTGACCGACCACTAAAATAAAAGCATCAGACGCACGCTTCGTATTCTAAACTTAACTGAAGTTGTGCAATCGTAAGCGCCTCTTTTATACTGGTGATAGCACGACGTATTCAAACGCATTCATATGCATGTTCAAATATGCTCTCACAGAGAGTATTATAGAAGGGGACCAGATTACAAAGAGCACGTACAAATCAAGTTGAAACTTGTAAATGGCTCATGTATGTACAGGTCATAGATGCATGTTCATACTCGTCGCTATAAACGCAGCAACATAAAATAATAGGAATAGTTGTATTACATTTTTATACTGTCGGTATTTTCTAAATGTATAAAATTTAGTGCAATGTGATTACATAATATTAAATATTTTTTACATTTATAATTACAGTCAAAATTTAATTAGTAATAGTAAAGCTTACTTTATTATTCCATGCAGAGGGTGGGGGGAGTCGCAAAATATTAATTTGATTTACTTTTACTATTTACTATTTTGGGGGTCGCGGAGATAAGAAGGTTGAGAATCGCTGACCTAGAGACATTACTGACTTTTTGTTTACTTTAGAGTTCTGATATTTCTTCTACAAAACAAAATCTGTATATTATTAAGTGTTATAAAAACGGGCAAAAACGCACTTTTAAGATACATATTTACGACTACAAAAATAGTATATCATGTCGATCTGTGAAATCCAACGAAGCACTTCACTTCTCAGTCGTTTTTAGAGTGTGTAGTAAAATAAGATTTTGAATTTGCTATTTTTATTTGATTTGAAAATAGAGCCTTCCAGTTTAATTTTTTATATTAAATAATCATATTGTCAAGAAGAGAACGGTCATCATTTCGATATTGATTTTGTTTATATTTTTTGTGTTCATTTTTCTTGTTCTCAATAAAATTTGGGTTATTAGATTTAATTAAATATCTCTGTCGTTATTGAACAAAAGGGTGTCAAATCTTATTATTGCTGAACTTACAAATCAAATTCGTGAAAATATACACGGTGTTTCATTTAAAATAAAAAGGTTAGCATCGTTTTCGGCTAAACTGGAAGTCTGATTCGGATATAAATATACTCATCGAACCCCCGATTTCCATTTAATTAATTGTGGAAAGTCGTATTAAAATCTAAGTAGCCATATCAAAGATATTCGAATGCATCCATGCATTTGCATATCCCTGTATATGGATATCTTCGGATGTGTAGAGTATTTAATAATTAATGAATAAGTTTATTATAAATACGGGTTTATTATAAGTATTAATATAAACGGTAATTGTTTCGCCACGTTTTACAAATTACTATTTACTATTTTTTTAATTTTATGTAGGTAGAGAATTGCTCATACGTCATAATGCGCTATGAACATATTAGGGTTGGGCGAGTTCATTATATCCCATCTCATCCAGTTTAGGGGTGTTTGTATTATAACAGTTGCGTGTCGATTACATTAAATTATATTTGGGTTTATATTTTATTGTTGCTTCTTTGAATTTAGTAAATTATCGTTATTTAAATAATTATCTTTATCAAGACACTTGAAAACATTTCTATGTTCTTCGATCAGTAAGTTTAAAGAGTATAAATTTTTTTTTAAGTAAATAATTAGATATTATTTACACAGTGATGGCTTCGTCATTGAAGAAAGTTGAAGTAAAAGGCAAAGTTATACATAGCCAAGGAAGAGAAATTATTGCCAACGATTTAAAATTCATGAAGGAAGAAGCAGAAAATAAGCATCCGATAATTCCTTTAACAGATTACAAAGAGAGGTTAATGAGAGCGGTTGGAATTTCTGATATGACATACAGAAGTATTGCTTGTAATTGGTGTTTCAATAGGAGTGCAAGATTTGAATTGCCCGCCATGTTTGACAGTCATAATGACACGTGATTATGATGTGACAGATCGAAAACTGACAGATGGGAGTTAGTAAACGTGGCGCATTACACGGTAGAACAACGCGTACTGATTGTTAAATTTTATTATCAAAATAGTGAAAGTTTGATTGCCACTCTTCGTAAAGTGCGCCCAATATTCGGTCGACAGCATGTTCCTAATTCAGTTACAGTGAAAAGAATAATTGAAAAATTCGAAAGGACTGTTGCAGTTAGTGATGTGAAACACACGACACGAGCTCGTAGAGGTCGTTCAGAACAAAACATCACGGCAGTTCGCGAGAGTGTGGTCGAAAGTTCAAAGACGCCGATTCGTCATCGTGAACAAGAATTGGACATTACAACAGCCACTCTTCAGCGTATTCTGACTCGAGATTTGCATCTCCACCCCTACAAAGGCCAATTGACTCAACAACTTCTGCCAACAGACCATGCACTGCGAAAAGAGTTCGCCAATTGGATACTTGAGCAAACAGAAGTGAATGCCGATTTTGCGGACATCATTTTCAGTGATGAAGCCCATTTCCACCTCGATGGCTTCGTAAATCGGCAAAACTACCGCATTTGGGCCTCAAAAAATCCACGAATGATTCATCAGAAAGCAATGCATCCGAAACATGTTACTGTTTGGCGTGCATTGTGGTCTGGAGGGATAATTGGACCGTATTTCTTTGAAGATGCGGAAGGTAATGCAGTAACGGTGAATGTCGAACGTTATCGTGATATGATAACGCAGTTTTTTGTGCCTCAGTTGGAAGATATTGCTCTTGACGACATGTGGTTTCAGCAGGATGGGGCCACATGTCATACCGCTCGTGAAACATTCACCGTCTTCCACGAGTTTGCACCTGGTCGTGTCATTTCCCGGTTCGGTGACCAGAATTGGCCGCCACTTTTTTGCGATTTGACACCTTTGGATTTCTGGCTGTGGGGCTATCTGAAGTCACGGGTTTATGCCGATAAGCCCGCAACCACCGAAGCATTGAAGGCCGAAATTAGACGCTCTATCAATGAAATACCGCCACATGTATACAATAATGTTTTTGCGAATTTTGTCAAAAGAGTACGCGAATGCCAGCAAAGCCATGCCGGTCATTTACAAGATATTTTGTTTCACACGTAATTCCCAAATGCATATACATATTATAAATAAATAAATATTTCAATACTTTACTACAGAAAACCATGTTTTATTGAACCTTAAAATCTTGCGCTCTTATTGAAACAGTCTTTATATGTATCTTTATTGTAGCTTGGAATAAGTCAATATCTATTTAAAATTATAATAATTATGATTTGATAAATGTAACTGCTACGCTGAGTTCAAAATAATTCTCTAAAATAAGAAAGTTTATGAAGCGAAAATTTTATTGAGTTAATTTTATTTAAATTATACTAGCAGCAATATTCATAACGAGGTAGATTTAAAGATTCACATTAATACTTCTGTAAATAATAATTTGGTATCTCCAATATAATTAAATTCATTATAAATATTGTAGTTTTATGAAGAAACATAATTTTCACAATTATAAAGTTTTTCAAAAATCACCTCTAATACCTCTGCCCTCGAAATCACCTACGCCCCTGGTACTTTTCTTTGTGCTATTCTCTTAATGTTTTCACTCTACCTATTATCAACCGCATGTCTATGACGCGCAGCTCAATTTCGCTTCTTTAATTATTAATGTTAGCTTAATAAATTAATAAAATATATACAAAAATATCCCAAATTACTGGTTTATTTATTGCTTTGATTTTCATTAATAACTTTGAATATTTATTTTATATTGAAACAGTTTTCCAATTTTCTTTGGTTCTAGCGTATGTACGAGTAAGTTAATTGTTATTCAGTGTTCTGCTTGTTCCACTTGCAGTGACTTCATGGCAACTTATCATCGTAGTAAGGCCCGCTATAAATGGGGCGCCTTTGTAAGGTATTCCTTATTGTATTACTTATTGTTTATTTACTTAAATTGTCTTTATGAAATAAAAACCTATACGTACTTTCTATAGAAAATTATTGAAGGTCTAAAAATTTTTCGCAGCTCTGTTTGTATCACTTCTTTTTCTTTTATATATTTGTTGCTTCTTTTGCTGATTGTTTTTAAGTACTAAGAGAAAAATTGGGTTTTATTAAAATTTACTTGGATCGCTCGCTATATACTTAGATATGTAAAAAAAATAAATAACGTAAATGAGAGAATGTTTAAATAAACTGTTGTTTGGAATGTATTCAATTTTTCTGAATAATTTTTTGCTTAATATTTCACGAAACAAAAATAGAAAGTTTATACCGGGTGTATTATGAAAAACCTTTCGTGCTGTAACTTTTTTATTTTTTATCCGAATGTAATAAATTATACGTCGAACTAAATCGTTTTAAAAACACTGTAACGTGATCCGTTTTGAATTTTTTTTTACACTTTGTTTTTGACAGACAGCTGCAAACTGTGTTTTTATAAATTGCACTATACTTTTTTTTTCCTTATTCAAATATATTACTGTTTCTGAATATGAACTGTAAACAACGATATCCTTGTATGAAAAAAAATCGAGAAATTGAAGGTTTTTTTTTAGTTCGATTTATTCTGGTTTTTCCGAACACAGAGATTTCTTAAATGCATTTTAAATACTTTATTTCATTGTATTACCAGTAAATGTGTGTACCTTTTAAAATCACTTACATTCAATACTATATAGCCCATAAAGGATTACAAACCAATGTTATCAGTGAGCGGTGGGCCAACAACAACATTTAGTGTTTATTTTAAAAATTAAAAAATAAAGCAGTCATATTGAACGATAAAAGTGCATTCCAAATTTTCGAAGAGAGCTGTGACATCTGTCAGTCACACATTCATTATAACATTTTCAACGATTTATTTCTAAATTTTGTTATTGAAATGGATAATGGCGAATGTATGGATGCGATTCAAGCATATTTTGAATGCGGAACAAATTCTGCAGCTGCTTTGCGACTTTATGGAAATCGTTTTCCTGACAGACTGCGTCCAAGTGCCGATAAGTTTGGAAGGCTCGTGCGAAATTTACGAAATTTTGGATCATTCAAAAAACCGAAAATAAACGCAAGTGTAATTCAAGATCAAAATTTAGAATTAAGTGTCTTGCTCTATGTGGAAGAAAACCCTAATACGTCTACGCGAGAATTTGCTCACTACATGCACGTATCACAGTCTACAGTTCAGTACATTCTGAAGAAGCACAAGTTCTTTCCTTATAAACCACGGAAGGTGCATGCTCTCGGTGAAAACGACCCTCAATGAAGGGTTCAGTTCTGCACGGTTTTCATGAATAAACTAAGGGAAGATCCAATTTTTTATCGTCGTGTGTTGTGGTCAGATGAATGCACTTTTGGGAAAAATGGTGTATTCAACAGAAATAATCATCGCCATTGGAGCACTGAAAATAACCATGTTGTGATGCAACACAATTTTCAAAATCGGTTCAGTGTAAATGTATGGTGTGGCATTTTAGGCGATAGAGTAGTAGGGCCTTATTTTGTGGAGGGTAATCTAAACCAAGAAAAGTATAATAATTTGTTACGCAATGAATTAGACGATTATTTAGATGAGTTGCCACTTGCTGAGTTAAACAGGGTGGTGTTCCAACAGGACGGTGCCACGCCCCATAATGCACGAATGAATACTGATTTTCTAAATAATTATTTTGGCGTCAGATGGATGTGCACTTACGGACCTATTCGATGGCCTGCTAGATCGCCAGATCTGAATCCACTGGATTTCTTTCTGTGGTCTTACATTCAAGATCATGTCTATTTGACTGCACCTGATACCAGAGATGATTTAGTAAGAAGGATAGTACAAGTACGTCATGAAATACCACCAAATCTTATATTAAACGCAGCAGTTGGAGTTAATAGAAGGTGTCAACTGTGTCTGGAACAAAATGGGGTCAATTTCGAACATTTGATTTATTAAAATATATGATAGCTTGATTTCTGTAAATTTCGTAGTTTTTTTTTAATAATAATAAATTTGTCACTCAATTTAATGGAGGTGTCTTCAGGAAATAAATGTTTATTAGAATCAGTAAAAAAAAAATATGTAATACAATTTAAAAAAAAAAATTACCACTGTCTCTCAAAAACGAAATGCCAAAATTTTTTTTAAAAACCAAGTTACAGTGCTTTAAAAACGATTTAGTTTGACATATCATTCATTAAAATCAGATAAAATATAAGGAAGCTACAGCCCCAAAGGTTTTTCATAATACACCCGGTATGTACACATGCAATACAATATAATATAGTGGAGCAGTATAGCTCGCAAACAATCTTTTTACTAAAAAATCCAATGAAGGCGATGTTTCGATCTAATGCTAACAAAATTAATGCATACCTATATCACTGAATCCACAGTTTTTTATTGCAATGTCATGATGTCATGACTGTGTTTTTGCTTAACAACAGAAAAAATCTAAGTATATCTCCAGTTGTTAACATTTTTTCTATATTTATATTAAATCTGCTTATATTATAAATTGTATCTATTGATAATCTAATTTTTACATCTCTAATGCATTAAATTATTTTGTTAAGTATCTACAACGATTACGATAAGGTTACAACAATCATATCTTATAAAATGATAGGCGTTAAATCTCCGATTTCCATGATACAATAACGTATTTATCTTCACACTTGACTAGATTTTATTTAGTAATAACTAAGTGTTGATCTCTTACCATTATATAATTTTTTTTTATTAATATCATTATTAAAAATAAATTAACAAAACGAGATACATGAAATGCAATGTAAGAATGCTAGAAGATAAGATAAGAATGTCACGATTTGTATATACCGTATGGTCCACTTTCGTTATTACAATAAATGTCTCTATTATTAAGAAAGAGACGAGAAATTGATTGCTAAGAAGAAAGTTAAAGGATATTATATGTCAAAGTATATGAAATTATCTATATAATATATACCGGGTGGCGCACGAAATGTCATACATTGAAAATTGTTTATGTAACTATTAAAAACAAAACATGTCAATTGTTTTTTTTTACATTACTCATCAGAATGTGTATGTTTAGCGCGCGTAGTACATGTTCAATACGTCCACTTTGCAGACGTACTACCTCTTCGAGACGGACTGTGAAGTTTCAAACCACCCTACGACACAAATCGTCTGTGATGCCCTGGAAAAATGTTGTGATTGCCGCTCGCAGTTGGATCAGATTCCGTGGTTTATTGCGGTAGATTGTCTCCTTCAAATATTCCCACAAGAAATAATCACAGGCATTATTAACCGGGCTGTGTGGCGGCCATATTGAACCGCCTTGAAAACGTTCTGGATATCGATGGGATATCATACGGTGCCCGAAATATTCGTGCAGGAAATCCAGAATAACGTTTGCTGTATGAGGACGAGCTCCATCTTGCATGAACCATTGTGTTTCCACTCCGTATATAGTTGCGAAAGAAAATTGTTCTGCAACATGTCCATGTAGCGCGCACTGTATCTGTGTCGTTGACAAAGATTGGCCCAATGAGTCCATGACTGAAAATGGCACCTCATACACTTACTTTTTCTCCATAATTTTCAATCTAGCGTACATCATCAGGAATTTTTCTTTCCCAAAATATGATATTCTGCTTATTGATGCGACCGTTTAGATGAACGTACACTTCATCAAAGAAGAATGTGTTATGAATCACGGCATTATCATTTGCAAGAGCCGAAGTCGCAAACTATAACCGCCGTACCTTGCCATTTTCCGTCAGTTTGTGTAACACTGTTATTTTGTATAAGAATCATTTCAAGTCAGCATGAAGTATTCTCTGAAGAGAGCGACGTGAAATGCTCAATTCGGCTGAAGCCCGCCTCGTGGATTTCTCAGGACTTTGTGTCAAAGTCACTCTCACAGCTTCGATATTCTCTGGAATACTGACTGTCTCGGCACGAGTTCGCATTTTCATTAAAATACTGCTGTCGGTTTCAAATTTTGTGGTTAGTCTATACACTGTCTGTCTGCTGCGGGGCACCTCGTACGAAAATGAACAAAGGCGTCGCTTGAGTCTCTGCTGCACTCTTCGTTTCCGCTTAAAATAACAGTCTTCACTTTCTGTTATAGCCTCAACCGGCCATTGTCCGCCATTTTACTAAACTGGAACGCACCATACATGAACTACGGCATTCCAACGTTCCCAACCTAAAAATAAAATATTTATTAGACAAGGTCAATATATGACATTTCGTGCGCCAGCCTGTACTTTAAAAATGATGGGAATTTCTTTCATTTTTTAAACGATTACAGATGGGTCACGTTATAAACATACGTCATAATCGTGTCACACAGTATTGCTAAGTTTCGTTCATGTTTTTTAATTGAATGCTTTTTTGGTTATAATTAGAGTTTCGCTTCTTGTCCGTATAACAGAGTAAAACGCGCCATTCGCTAGGTACGTGAATGTGCATATAACTTGATCTACGGCATTTGTTTAAATATGCTTACATACATGCTTCTACCGTATTTGTTATACAAGGTGAGGCATAATAACGAGAGATTTTAAAAAGCGCGCGAATTAAGCTGCGTCGGAGGGACGTGGAGGGGATAGTGTCAGTTACGTTCGGCGCGAAATAGCATTTAGTCACAATGGAACGTTGGACCCCACAGCATCGTGCGTGCGCTATGAAAGCATTTTATCAAAACGGTAGTTCGTACCAACTAGCACGTTGTGCATTTCGCAACCACTTCAACATTAATCGAAATCGGCCAGTGCCATCTGCCCGTGCGATTAAAAAGTGGGTTGAGAACTTTGAAGAGACGTCATCAACGACAAGGAAGAAAACTGGGAGACCAATATCTGTGCGCACACCTGAAAACATTGAACGTGTAAGAGTCGCCATTGACGAAAGCCCTTGTCGCTCAGCTCGCCGACACAGCGTCACACTTGGGATTTCAAACAGAACAGTAAGAAGAATTTTACACAAAGATTTGAACTTTCATCCTTACAAGATCCAAATGGTTCAGGCCCTTAAGGAAACAGAGTATGTGAGCCGACGCCGGTTCAGCTTAGAATTTTTGGACTTGATTAATCGAGACGAGGACATTGTAAACCGTTTGTGGATGAGTGATGAAGCGCACTTCCATCTCTCCGGTTACGTGAACAAGCAGAACTTTCGATTTTGGAGTGACGTTAATCCTAGAGAACTGCATCAGCAACCATTGCACTCCGCAAAAGTTACTGTGTGGTGCGCCATGTCTTCATTAGGGATAATAGGGCCATACTTTTTTGAAGATGGCCTTGGCAATGCTGTAACAGAGACTTCGCAGAGATACGCAGAAATGTTGGAAAACTTTTTTACTCCACAACTTGCACACTACGACGTGAACGATGAGACGTTTTTCCAGCAGGACGGAGCAACATCCCACACTGCTCGAGTAAGCATGAACATTATCAATCGTTTGTTTCCAAATCATGTGATCTTCCGAAATGGGGATATTGCTTGGCCCTCTCGTTCACCGGACCTCACAACATGTGACTTTTTCTTGTGGGGTTATCTGAAAAGTAAAGTTTACCAAGATAACCCTCCTCGAACAATTGAAGGCCTGAAAGAGCGGATCCGACAAGAAGTTGTTCAAATTCCACTGGCAATGCTACGCAATGTGATGGGTCAGTTCAAGGTCCGGCTGGAGGAATGTGTGCGTCTAAACGGAAGGCATCTTACAGGAGTTATCTTCAAAAAATAACCGACGTTTTACTATTGCAGAAAATGCTTTTTCTTGTATTTTAATATTATGAAATCAGAAATTTTCTTAAACGAAGTGTTTTTATTTAACAGCCTTTTAAAAATCGCTCGTTATTATGCCTCACCTTGTATATAAGTATAAAGTATATCACGCATAATTAACTGTTTAGTATTACTTTTTTTACTTCGCATTGGTTGAATTAGTCCGAAGCAGTAAACTAAACACCTAGTCCGATTCTGTTGTACGCACGAAATGTGATATAATGTGAATTGTGATATATACCACTTTGGCAACGTTGTGAAAGTTAGGTATAGCAAGCGCCAATTACGTTGGCGCGAGGAGGGGGTGCGCAGAAGCCGTTTCTAAGAACGTACACCCCCACTACTCAAGTAATTGTCAGAATACATTTGCCATTGACGTTTGACGGAACATAATGTATTTGCTAGGGGATCATAAAGTAATACACGCTCAGAGGTTAGAATTATCTGACATTCGATGTAAAACCAAATTCAAATCTCCCCACTACTTCTAATCCTGCGCGAACTTACCCCTCCTCGCGCCAACTTAATTGGCGTTTGCATTCCAGTGGCTTATTCAGAAACTCACAAAAGGTGGTTGCTATAGAATAAAATACCGCCTAAGCAATTTTTTTGGTGGAGGCGCAAAAAGATAGAATTTGTTACAAACAATAGAATCCTACCTTACTTAAAATAAAGTGCCAGACGTCTATTTTCTTTTACAAACTAATTTATGACATCATTATAAAAACATTTTTGGCGAGAATATTCTTGCACTAATTCCTTTTCAATTGATATTAATCCCAAAGCAGAAAGTCTTTCTTGTCCTGTAGAATTTCTAACAATTTTTTTAATTCGTTTAAGCGCAGAAAAGGAAAGTTCTGCAGAGGAGATAGTGAATGTTAATTCATATATGTAGTTTTAGAATTTCAGCGCAAGCACGATCTAGTCGGCAGTCTTTAAGAAGTTTCCAAAAGTCACAGCACTAGTTTTATTTAAGCTTTCTCAGGTGTTGTAAATCACTGTGAGTTCGGAACGCGATGCAGGAAAGTCAAAATATTGTGTTAAGCGATTTAGAAACTATGAGTTTATCGCAAAAATTAACTAATTCTAAAAATTTAAGCATGTTAAAGTTCTAAAATCTGGTGTCTATGTGAGCGAAAATATGGTCAAGTACTTTAGAGAACAACTTACGGAATCGCGATTTTTCATCTGTTCTGTGTTCTTTGGCAATATCGGTGCGTATTCTGTTTCTTTGTGTTTGAATATTTAGACGCTCAAATTGATTCCACAAATTACCAAGTTGTTCTCTTTTAGAAAAAACGATGGCTTTGAATTCCTGAAATTGTTTCATACAAAAATTAACGTCGCTAGTTTTATTTTGTAAAACGGCAAATATGTTGTCACAACAATGGAAATATCTCTGAAAAAGATAAGTAATAAAATATTGAAATTAGTTTCAGTTTCTAACATATTAAAATATCCTCTAGAGCAAACTCGAGTCTCATTGTCCCATTCTTCCTGATTATCCACAATATTTTGGAAAAAAAATAATAAGTAGTCGTAGATATTCAAATACAGTTCGGACTAACTTACCGTTGTAATTCCATTGAGTGGTCTACTTTTGGTAATCTTTTATAAACCTCCAGATCTAAAGCATTGATTCTTTTTAAGATTTGGAAAAGAATGCTGCCAAATCACTCAAAGTTTGAAAAAAATCTGGCATCCCTTTATTATATTAAGAGACTGCTGTAAAACCAAATGTAGGCGATGTGCCATGCAATGTAAAAAAAGTGCGGATGGATACGTTTATTTTACTTTAACTATAACCGCTTAATTCACCTGCCATTACCGCTGCTCCATCATAACTTTGAGCTACTAATTTTTAACCAAAATTATAATCATCCACTATAGTCTGAACAATACAATATAAAGTAGAAGCTGCTCTTGGTGTGGAAACATTTAAAAATTCTATAAAGCGTTACATAATTTCGCCTTTTTTTGTTACATTTCGAGAAGTCTTTAACAAGACTTTTTGCAACTGACTCATATTTGTCACATCCGTAGTTTCATCCAGAATTATGACAACAAAAGAGGCTTCCTCTACTTCAAATTTTATTTTTCTCAATATTACTTTTTTTATGCATAGAAAAAGGTCGTTCTATATTATTAGAAGTTCCTTTAAACCTTGTAAAATTATTCAAATGAGATTGTAAAATTTCGTCATACTTTGCCAATAAATTTACTAAATCTACGTAATTTCCCTCGTTTGAAGATTCTGCAATTTCACATTGACGGCGAAATGCAAGTTCATGTTCTCCCGAGAAACAAACCACATTTATCAACCTCTTAAGTCTTTCACCGTTTTTTCATACTTCTTGATTATGTTTTTCTGTATCAATTTTTAACTCATTGTCTAATGTGTGTTCAATTCTGGTTTTACAAAAAGCTTTTACATTAATTATCGCATGTAAGTGTGATTAACTCGACACATGTTTTTTATTAATTTGTGTGAATTATTTAGATCAGCGAACCTATTTTTATTCCACAAATTTTTTTCGCTTGAAAATAAAATACATGGCCAGCAAAATAAACGAGACTTATTGTCAACCATTCGCACTTTTTGTAATTTTCTTTTTGAAAATATTTTACATACAATTCAGTTTGGAATTTACTGCAAGTGAGAATTAATGAATATTAAATCACATTCTTACATGTAAATGTCGACTTATTTAATGTGTTCGAAACTACAGTCCGACAAACTAAGTTTGTACTAGTATGCAGAACACACCCTTTCGCGACAACGAACTTCCTGGTGATTAGGTTAATTAAGAATTAAGAAATACTGAAAAAAAAACAAAGTCTATCACCGGGAGGAAACGCACAGACGACGTTTCGTTCTAGTTGGAACTTTTCAATGTACGGCATTCCCTCGATGACGGACATTGCTTTTTTATTTCTATACTTTCTGTATATATAGTTAACATTTGGAATTTACTGCAAGTGAGAATTAATGAATATTAAATCACATTCTTACATGTAAATGTCGACTTATTTAATGTGTTCGAAACTACAGTCCGACAAACTAAGTTTGTACTAGTATGCAGAACACACCCTTTCGCGACAACGATTCTCACGCGCGACAATTCTCACTTGCAGTAAATTCCAAATGTTAACTATATATACAGAAAGTATAGAAATAAAAAAGCAATGTCCGTCATCGAGGGAATGCCGTACATTGAAAAGTTCCAACTAGAACGAAACGTCGTCTGTGCGTTTCCTCCCGGCGATAGACTTTGTTTTTTTTTTCAGTATTTCTTAATTCTTAATTAACCTAATCACCAGGAAGTTCGTTGTCGCAAAAGGGTGTGTTCTGCATACTAGTACAAACTTAGTTTGTCGGACTGTAGTTTCGAACACATTAAATAAGTCGACATTTACATGTAAGAATGTGATTTAATATTCATTAATTCTCACTTGCAGTAAATTCCAAATGTTAACTATATATACAGAAAGTATAGAAATAAAAAAGCAATGTCCGTCATCGAGGGAATGCCGTACATTGAAAAGTTCCAACTAGAACGAAACGTCGTCTGTGCGTTTCCTCCCGGTGATAGACTTTGTTTTTTTTTTCAGTATTTCTTAATTCACAATTCAGTTTGTTTTGTTAAATTAGTCAAAGTTTGAGTTGGCCTACTTTCGGCAATAATTTGTTTTTTTTTCTACTAAATTATAACACATTCACAATCAGACACATTTCCGCACGAATTTGGTTCCGAACATCGGATCTCCATGCTTATAATATAATCTACAGGAAAACAGCTTACACAATGGACTATTTTAATTGGATTTTCGAAGGAAATTATCCATAAAAAGGTAAGATTTTTGCGTTAACACAGTATTTATACTTTCTATAAATATTATAATTTAGTAACTAACTAATTTCATGTGCATAATTCTACAATAAAAGGTATCCATTCAAACGCTATACTTAAGAAACTGCTTATATAAGCTATACGCTGTAAATATCTAGCGTAGTAGGTTCTTCATTCGGGTAGACAGGTCGCATGGTTCGTCGTCCTTTGCTAACGTCAGTATTTGAAATCGACATGGGCGCATTAATTAGTAATATTAGGGAATAATTTAAAATACAATATTAAAATTTAATATGAAGTTTTTTTATTTATACACTTTATTTTACTTGGTTCATGTGGGGGGAGCTGTGATTCCCTAGCCTCCACGGTATCCACGCCACTAAACTATATCCTAAAGGCAGCAATAACCCGTATGTTAGTAACTTGTGTTTTTTGTGTCAGTTTTAAAACTCTATTTGTAATTAAACTTTGTTTTTAGGATAAATTGCGTTTTTATGTACAACATTGTCTTAGAATTAAACGCATAAATTACAGAATTTTGTTTAATTGGAGAGCTTATTTAGGTACTATTTAATACAAAATTAAAAATCTAATTCAATGTACAAAATGATTGGCATTCTTGTTTATATTTTTCCTAGTACACTTTCCTAAATCGCAATTTAGGTTTTGATCATATCTAGACGAACTCAGGCGCAAGAACAATGCATATTCTTGTCTTTTTAATTTCTTTAGAGTCATAAATGCCATAATCCTTACAAAGAAAAAATATTTTAATTATTTTAGTGATTAAAAAACTTAAAAACCGCCAACAGATTCGACTTGAAAATATATACCGCCTCATTCTGAGCAAACGCAACGATCCGAATGTATGAATATTTCTCCCGCTCCGAATAAAAATCCCCTGAACGCTTTTAGCCAATCACAAAACAGTCTGTCGCGCAACCATTTGACAATTAATGTCACAAATTAGTGTCACCACTGTCACCCTATACGGAGTCTCTTAAGCGTTTGAATAGTGATCATGCCGCGTTATACACTAGAAGAGAAAGCCGAAATGATGAAATGGTATCACGCTGATAATTCTTATCAAAGAGTATGTGACTTATTTGCCGGAAGGTATGCCGACAGGCCCATCCCGAACAAAGCTACAATTTGTAGACTTAAAAAGAAAATAGACATTACAGGATCTGTACAAAATTTAAAACCATTATTCCCAAATCGCAGAGTTCCTAATGATACGTCCATTTTAGTATGCGCTGCAATAGAACTAAATTCAAATTTGACAAAGCGATATTTCCAATGATTTAGGCATATGCTGCTCTTCCGTTAACCGCATACTAAAATTAAATGGTTTTCGTAATTATAAATATTCCAAACATCATCAATTATTTTACGGCGATGAGTTTAAACGCATGAATTTCCGTTATTATATAATTAATTTCTCATTATGAACAATTTATTTTATTATTTGTAAGAGTAAATTTTTCTTTACATTACTAGAATTTAATTTAGTTTTTATTAGTTCTTAAATTTATTTAGTATACTATGAATAGTTTTTGTGACCTTTATTATTAAAATTTAATTTATTAAATCTCTTGATGCCTTATTTGCAATTTTCTTGATCGCTTATTAATAATATCATTACGCTTTGTGTAACTATCGTCAGTATAACGTATTGCAATTTACTCATTACCTTAACACAGGACTAAACAATTTATAGTCCTTTAATAGTAATTTGGTAATCAGATAATTTTTCCTACGCGGCTCCATAATATGTAAGTATGTATGACATATGACATCGATGTTAACGCGCCTACAGCATTCAGGGGAATTGTATTAGGAGCCAGAAAAATAATTGCACATTCGGATCGTTGCGTTTGCTCGGAATGAGACAGATTGTGTTGTGATTGGCTAAACGCGTTCAGGGGATTTGTATTTGGAGAGGGAGAAATATTCATACATTCGGATCGTTGCGTTTGCTCAGAATGAGGCGGTATATTCTTGATTTTTGGTAACCATATGCTAGTACGAGTATCATAACTACATTGCTAAAACGTAACCACATACTAAAAAAGGAGGAGAAATATTTTACCCAATTGTAGTACTGATGGAAACAAACAAAAAAGTGTTATTCAATATTGGTCCGCAACTCAACTGTTTCTGACCTATAGTCATAGTAGATTTAATATCCTTTTATTACGATAAATATTACAAAGAAATTCTGGAGGCAGTGTACATAAAAGAAAAAAAAGAAAAACTAATGTTTTCGAAGAGATATGTTACGTTTTTGTCAAATTAATGGTAATATACTCTTCCAAAAAGTTCTACCTACCTTGCCAGTTTTCAGTTCCTAGAATCATTTCAATAATATTGCATTTAATTAAATTTTCAATTTACTTAATAAAGATATAAAACCCCTTACTACAACTAATAATCGTATCCTAAATACGATTTCGACAACTAAGTTGTCATCCTCAGTATGTAATATTAACAAACACAGTATTGAACATGGAACACAGTAAAGCTAACACAAGGAATCGCGATACACTTTACAAAGCGCCCACGTATACACTAAATTTTAAGAAAAACTAAAAATAATATTACTCACCCCTCTTCTGAAACGACACACATGTGTTTTTTTTTCTCCAACGCTTTCGTCTTTTCTTTTTTAAGAATCCGAAAAGACAATTACCTTATACTGGGTCTTTATCGTACCTACATGTTCTTTTGGTTCTTAATAATATGAATACGCTCGTAATAGTGCAACTCCCCCAGGTTGTTTATATTTTTAATAAGTTTCAAACAATCTATTCTAATAGTAAATATTCTTTCTACACTTTACGACGCTACTTTATTCGAATTTTTCATAGAAAAAATAGCGTCGTAAAGTGTAGAAAGAATATTTACAATTACATTATTTCGCGAAAACGCAATTAATTAGCACAACTGCCGTACTACGGGCAAGATATATTCATCTGTTTCCTTTGATGTAACTCACAGCATCCCCATACAAGTTTCTAATTCACGCCTCAACAGGTCAGTGATCGAGCAATGGTCCGGCAAGCCAGAGGTCGTGGGTTCGATTCCTACTTGAGGGCGAATTTTTTCTATGAAAAATTCAAATAAAATAGCGTCGTAAAGTATAGAAAGAATATTTACAATTACATTACTTCGCGAAAATGCAATTAATCTACTCTAATAATTTATTAAAAATATTGAAACTTTGTGTGTCTAGTGTCTCAACATCTAAACTTTTTTCAAAAGATACACATATATTTACCCCCATATATTTGCGTATCTGTTCATACATACCTACATTCTTTTAAAGCTATTGCACTCTAGTTTTAACATTATAAAATTTCTATTGCTATTCTTCTTCTTATATTTTGAAATATTTGTAGAATGTAAAAGTAAATTAATTTGTTGTAGTTTTTGAATTTTTGTACTTATAAGTAATATAATTTTTAAAAGTTAATACCTTCATCCTTTAAAAAGTTAATAAGTGGCGTCATCTACTAGTAGATATCGAAGAGTAAAGTTCAGTTACGAATTATTGAATATGAATTTCTAGATATGTATACGATGTGTCTGAGATAAAGAGGGCCACTAGGGGGATTTGGTTAACAGATTTGGTTAAATGGGAGAAAAGTTGCGTAAACAAAGGTCTAAGAAATTGGCGTTTAGATTTTCCTGAAAATTTTTTTAGTTTTTGAGAGATTTTGAAAAAATTGAATTTTGCGATTTTACAAACTATTTTTTCCTGGCGTTAATATTTTACCTAAAGCAAAACCAATGACACTTCTCCACAGCAACTTTTAATGCTGTTTAAGGTGGCGTTGTTAGTTTTTTAATCCAACGTTTCGTCTTTGCGGAACCATCGTAAACTTAATTTTTTTAAATACGATCCTGATGTGTTTATATTACATTCTGAAAACCCTTTTTTATTGCGAATTCAACGACCTATCATACTTTATAATTTAATTGCTGTTTCGTAATTTTTTCGATTTTTTTTGCGTTTTTCAAATGTATGATAACGCCATTATCACCAAGATGAAAGCAAGCTTTGGAAAGCAAATATGGTACTGTTGTATTTGGATTGACAGTTGCGTTGGTTTTTTGACACATTAGTTTGGTGTTTAATTTTTTGTGCAATAATTTAAATTTTTATCTATTAATTATGTTTTCTAACGAAGAAAAGTTTGACATGGTGGCATGTTTCATTTAATCCAACCAAAATTGTTCTGTTACAGAGCGTATGTATTTGCAGAAGTATCCTGAAAGGAGGCAGCCAAATAAAAGGACTTTTAGAAAATTAGTAGCAAACTTTAAAGCATATGGTTCTTTTAGAAAACCTGTAGTTTCCCGACGAAAAACGGGCAATGAGGAAACCGTACAAAATGTTCTGTTGGCCGTCACTGAGGATCCCGGTACATCAGTGCGGCGGATTGAACAAAACATTGGTATACCAAAATCAACGACACATTGTATTTAAAAAAAAACAAAAATTACATGCGTACAAGTACAGAATTTGTCAAGGACTTAGACCAGGTGATTTAGAACGACGTCGCTCATTCTGTGAACGGTACACAAGAAAATGTCAAGAGAATATGAATTTTCCTTATCAAATAATATGGTCTGATGAGAGTATGATTACGAATAATGGCATTTTCAATAGACGAACTGTCCATTATTGGTCTGGAACCAATCCACGTTTAAACAAAACGTCAAGGCTTCAACACCGTTTTGGTTTTAATATGTGGGCTGGTATTTTCGGTACAACGATTGTAGGACCGTTTATTTACCACTATACCTTAACATCAGAGCGTTACCTACATTTGCTTGAAAACGATTTAGAGGATGCTCTCGATAGCATGCCCCTAGCAATAATTCATAACTCTTGGATACAGCAAGATATACCTGCACATAATTCTAGAGCCGTTCGGGAATATCTTTCAATGTGATTTCCAGAGAATATCATTAGCACGCATTCGGAAACACCCTGGCCAGCGCGTTCACCCGATATAACTCCGCTTGATTTCTTCGTATGGGGATTCGTTAAGAATCATGTTTATCAGCAAAATTTTGCAACAGATGAAGAACTGAGGGGGTTAGTTCTGGAAGCATTTGCCAATATTACTCCACAAATGCTTATTAGGGTGCTAGAATCGACTGTGCCTGAAAAATAATGTAAATTTTCGAACATATGCTTTAAACTTAGTTGTTTTGTTCATATTCGTTTGTTGTTGTATTTACTTTTGATGTCTTCTGTTAATTTAATTTGATTTGTTCTTTGTTGTTCTTAAATGTAGCCATTGGATTGCTATTAAATATGTAAATGAAATAAACTATTAATGAACATAACAAAACATTTATTCTTAAAAAATTTAGAAAAAATGGTACAGGTTCGCACTAGGAATTTTCTTGATTAAGGTCGAAAAAATGACGAAACCGCAATTAAATGATAAAGTATGATAGGTCGTTGAATTCGAAATAAAATGGGTTTCAGAATTTAATATAAACACATCAGGGCCGTATTTAAAAAAATTAAGTTTATGATAGTTCTGCAAAGACGAAACGTTGGATTAAATAAAACAAACAACGCCACCTTAAACAGCATTAAAAGTTGCTGTGAAGAACTGTCATTGTTTTTGCTCTAGGTCAAATATTAACGCCAGGAAAAAATAGTTTGTAAAATCGAAAAATTCCATTTTTTCAAAATTTCTCAAAAACTAAAAAAATTTTCAGGAAAATCTAAATGCCGATTTCTTAGACCTTTGATTACGCAACTTTTCTCTCATTTAACCAAATCTGTATCTCTTAAGGTTTCCGAGATCCTTATAATGGCCCTCTTTATCTCAGACACATCGTATATTACATTTGATTTACATTCTGTTTAATTCCAGAGATGATCCTTTAACAAATTAATAAATCATTTTCCATTTCGTTTCAGGAAAATTTAAATTCATGTGAATCTGATTATGGAAATGCCCTCTCCATTTGAAAATAAGTACTAATAAGTTTCCGTCATTTTTATTTTTTGTGAAATCCTCGTACATAGATTCGGAAATATACAAGTATTTTCGGTATTTGATATATAATGTAATTAATAATGACGAATCTTCTTAATTGGATAATAATATAAAAAATAGTTTACCAGATATATTTATTATTAAGAAGATTATCAATAAAACTCGCATTATACCCAAAATGTGCTTTTTTTAATTGCATTATTTTCTTTAAAAAGCATTAAATAAACCCATAAAAACTCGTAATTTTGTTGTTAAAATGTATTTCCACAAAATCATGAGTTTTCGGGGTTTGTTTAATGTTTTTTTAATAAAATAAGGCAATTAAAAAAAGCATATTTTGCGTGTAAACTCAGCTTTAATTAATAAAATAATTATCAATATTGCATTCATTATAGTAATTGAAGGATTTTAAAGCTCTTATTATCAATTCTAATGCTTAAGAGAAATGCAATGTAAAATTAAAAGAAATTAACTATTTTTTAAATTATTTATGTACGTTCTTAAAGTTGTGGCATTTTTTAAAATAAAAAAACAGTAATAAACACGATTTCTAAAAGAACTTCAAACTAGTCTAACAGCTGATTTCTGACTCATAGCCATAATCACAGCTTTGTCGGTGGCCGTTTTTGACGTATGGATAGGCAATAGGTATCAAAGGAAATTGTGAAGTAACGTAAGTATGAAAAAATTATTGGTTTTGTAAATCTAATTATTACCTTTACATATGTTATAATAAACATACATAACGTTTTCTATTCAATTTTACTGGCAGAAGTTGTATTTTACAGACGATAAGTTCTATAGCAGATGGAGATCTTTTTAAAATTTATTATCGAATCCAAGACAAATTTCACACTTTAAAACTACTTCTATTTACATACATTTACATTTGTAACTAATTCGTCATATATTTAATTTATGATTATGAAATAACTTTCTGATTTTAGAAACTATTTCACATACCTAAAAATCAATTTGTCTTGATGGTGTTTCATATTTCAGATGGCACAATTGCAATCTTGTGATATATTTGTAGTTTTACCACCATTAACAAAACATGGAGTTGTATTTGGTAAAAATTCTGATCGACCACAAGGGGAGATTCAGGAAGTCGTGTATATTCCAGCTTCAGAATCAAATGAACCTATTAAGGTATCAGTGGTTCAAAATACACTTCTTGATGATTATGCTGTAACTAAATTCATGCATTTTAGTGTACTTATATAGAAGTTGAAAGTGCTGGCCAAACAAAGGCCGTTATATTAAGTAAACCATTCTGGTTGTGGGGTGCTGAAATGGGAGCAAATGAATGTAATGTTGCTATTGGAAATGTGGCTGTGTGGACAAAGGATAATGAGGATGAACAAGATCCAAGTGTTAAAAGATTACTGGGAATGGATTTAGTTAGGTATGTGTAGGTACTTTAATAAATTAAATTTTTTATTTTAAATATTAAATATATTTTTACTTAATCTTACTGATTTTATATTATATAAGTAAAATTTAATACATTTATCAATTATTATGCAATAGATAAAAGTTGTTTTCAAAGTTTTAATATAATCTGTTTAAAACATATCAATATTTTTAGTCTGTTAGTGACTTAGAAAATATAAACCTAGCTTTGGATTATTTCTGGCAAAAACAAATGTATTGCATTTTTCAATTTTATTTTTGATGAAAAATGAATGCTGAAATAAATTTTCTCTTAAAGTTCAATAATAGTTTGTGCAAATTAATAGTAATAATAATTCTTAATAATAAGTATACAAGTGGTTACGGTTCGGCCAATAAAAAATTAAACATTTGTTTATTAATAACAATATACAGAATAATTCTTGCAAATATAGTTATTCTTAATATACAGGGTATAAATGTGTAATGACACTTTCAATTAAAACATTTACAATTTGCTATTATAGGAAAACAAGCCTCTGTCATCAACACACATAAATATGTAATGTAATACAATTTTTTTTTAGATTTAGCTTTTGCCTCAAAGCCATGTACCCATGAAATATTTAATATTTCTGAAAAGTGTTGGCAACCTAACCATTGACAAAGTTTTTAGTCTTTGAGTTAAAAAAAAGAGGACGGTGAAAGATGTAAATTCAAACTACACAAGAGAAATATTTTGACTTAATATAGGTTATTAATAACTTATTAATTTAAATATTGATAGATGCTGTATACTGATTACTGTATATAATGCATCTTTGCCATATCGGATATATTGAAATTACAACTCAAGTCATATAGGGTTATGTAAGAGCAAGCGTCAAAGTATTTCGACTTATTTCAAAGTTTAATTTATGTTCACTTGCAGATAGTGGATGAACGACATTTATGGCATTTCTAGTGTTGTTTTCAAGTTGAAGTGTTTGTGGATTATTGATGTATTCGGAAAAAGTTTTATCGCGTGATGTTGGAGACCAATTGATTCCGCAGTTTCTGGAAATAATAATTAACGCAATAAAGCGATTGTTTCATTATTGATATTGTGTATTTTATAACTTGAAACTTTCAAATATCTCGAAAAATAAGCAAAAAACGACCAAATTTAATGGAGGAAATACATTATTGCTAGAATTAGTCCTTCTTTCCCCCTCCACGTAGGTGGGGCGGCTTCTCCACATACTTGGTCAAAGTGATTTCCTTCGTTCATGAGTCATGAGACTCATGACACTTATCAGAGTGCTTTCAAATAAAAAAAAAATTGTATTTTTCTTTTAATACCACATCTTATGTTGAAAATAATTTTTATAAAAATGTTTTTGTATGTACAATGTATGTATTTAGCGTTTGTGTTATTTTTTCCATTCGTATTTTTTCTAATTCCAAAAACACGAAGTAAACGTACAAAAGAAGGAAATAACTTTAAGAAACAACTTATTTTGTTCAGTTCAAAGAATATTTCAAAAAGTAAAAAACCTGTTTCTGTTACGCTGTTAATAGTACTTACTGCAGAATGGAGAATTTAACTGTACAAGAGAAAATTGAAATGGTTCTGGTGTATGGAGAAGCTGGCATAAGTTTTGATTGCTGTCAATCTCTACGCTTAGCGTTTTCCGTCACGTACTTCATTTTACCGTACTATCACTACAACAATTCACTACTGATGGAACTGTTCAACCGAAAAAAGGCCCTGTCGAGCCCCGTTGGGTTACGCTAAAAGTAATTTATTCACCAGCAATTTACATTTCTACAGGTGACATTTTCCCAGTTATTCTAAATTTGTAAAATGAATAATGTTTTTCTAAGACTAATTTTGATTATTTACAAAGAAAACGTATTTTTTATTGCACAGGTATTGCAGAATCGCATACATAGGTTCTCAGTGCGGGAAAATGAAAAAAATTGAATTTCATCGATTACAGCGCCATCTCTCATGAATTGAAAAAAATGTTTCAGATCAATCCGACATACTTTTTCCAGTAGAATTCGAATCTGTAATAAAGTATACGGGTTTCTATTTAAGATTTCAGAGTTACCCCCGTCGCACCTGTTGGAAAGAGAGAGATGGTTTGGTTCTAGAACTTATGTATTTGAATTATTAAGTTTTAAATCTGGACATTTTTTCGTGAACTGCTTATTTTTCTAGATATTTGAAAGTTTTGTTTAAAAATACACCCAGTTTTGCGGTAATTATACGTTAACGCTCAAAATGATAATAATAATAAACAGTGTTTCTAATGGTATTTTTTAATTAAGTAGTCGTCATTGTTCACATAGATCTCCAATGAATCTCTGAATTTCACGTTAGACAATTTTGCTTTTTTGTATAGCTGCTGATAATAATTTTCGATGAAGAATTCTCTATGTTGTGAGTGGTCAAACTGTATCTTTTTGAGTTAATTAGGGTTTGTAAGCACACCATCGAAGATTCTTGTTAAAATCATTTGTTTTGTTCTATACGAGACGCTCCAATCATGAATTCAATTGTTTGGTTGGCCAGACACACTATTATTCAGGTGCCTATAGACTGTCTTTGAATTGTACTATTCTATAAATTATGTTATCTAAATAGTTACAAATTACAGAAAAGTTTTTAAACTAAGGTAAAAGGAACTGATAAATCTTAGTGAGAAATTTTGTTATATCCCAAAATTTTTTATATTTTTGACGGATTAATAAATAATTAACCATATTGTTGATATAGCGTCGGTAATGATTTCACATTTATATAAGCATTTATTAATACAGTATAATCTCACAAATTCGAACCGTCACAAATTCGATCCGTCCAGAAATTAGAACCGGCCATTTCAATGTATTGGACGCTCTGAAATTAGAACCTGTGGTTCTAATTTCTGGAAGTGTTTTTTTTTGGTTTTTATTTCCACTAGAAAAAATTTTTTTTTCTATGATTTTGAACTAAATAGGCGAAAAAACAAATTAAACGCTCTAAAATTAGAACAGGGGGTTCTAATTTCTGGAAGTTTTTTATTTTTTTTTGTATTTTCACTACAAATTATTTTTTTTCGATCATTAAAGTAAAAATAAAACGGGGAATCACCGAGTTATTCGTGGTGTTTACAATTCGGTCATATGCGTGTGAAATTTGATATGCTTGTACAAATTTGGGTCAGTTGATGACTGAAGGTCAAAGTGTTTATACGTGTGAAAGTTAAAAAAAAAATGCCAAACAAATGTAAAAAAAATACCTTATCTTTGGATACTAAGGTTAAAATATTAAAAAGACTTAATGAAGGCGCGAGTGGAAATCGTGTAGCTCAAGATTTTAATGTGACAAAATCTTCCATCAGCTACATAAAATCCAAAAAACAAGAAATAATGGATGCAGTTACCAGCACCTATCAGGAAGCAAAAAAAAATCTTTACATAAGGCAGAATATGAGGAAATGGAAAAGCGCCTTTATAAGTGGTTTTTAAATCAACGTGAAAAGAAGAACACAGTGACAGGACCTGTATTAAAAGCAAAAAGCTAAGTCAATTTTTAGTGAAGTGTACCCCGATAAAGATGAAAACGCATTTACTGCAAGTGATGGATGGTTTTCCAAATTTAAAACCCGTCATCGAATACGGTTTTTAAAAATTGGTGGTGAAATACTTTCGAGTGATGTTATTGAGGCCACTCCATTTCTACACAGATTTCGTGCAAAAGTCGCGGAAATGGGGTTATTGGAAACACAAATCTATAATGCTGATGAAAGCGGATTATTTTTCCGTTGCCTTCCAGATAAAACATTTGTCGCTGCTTGTGAAAAAAGTGCCCAAGGATTTAAAATTCAAAAAGAACGCGTTTCAATGCGCCTAGTATTTTCAATACTAGGCGCAAATTCTGATGGCTCACACAAATTAAAACCATTGGTTATTGGAAAAGCTAAAAAGCCAAGAAGCTTCAGAGGATTTGATAACCCACTTCATTATGACTTTTCGAAAAATGCGTGGATGACTTCCCGGATTTTTCATGATTGGTTTCACAAGATATTTATCAAAGAAGTATGTTTAACCAATGCATATTTTAAGTTCCATATTTTTTAATTTTTTTTTTTGTTCTACAGGTCATCCGATTTTCTGAAGACAATAATTTGGCCCCAAAAGCTCTTCTGCTTGTAGATAACCGTTCCGCTCATGCACCAATTGATAAACTTCAAAGTGAGGATGGTAATATAATTGCATATTTCTTGCCGCCAAATGTAACAGCAGCTGTGCAGCCAATGGATTAAAATCCTATTAAAATGACAAAACTTATTTACAGAAGTAAGTTGCTATCTCAATTAATTGGTGATGGTGGTGATATTGATAAGCTTTTGAAACGGCATTTAATCCGGGATGCAATAATATTGTTGAAACAAGGATGGGATGATGTACAACAGACAGTGTAAAAAAATTCTTGGTCCAAATTATTAAATTGGGACTCTAGCACAATTGGCTCAACGAAATCAGGATTGCAATGAAGTTCTTCAAATAAATCTTGATCTTTTGAATGAAATTATGCCAAACAATTCCGTAAATGTAAATGAAATCGAGGAATGGAATGAAGATGTGTTTACTGACGGATCTGATGCAGAGAATAGTGATAAGGAGGCTTCAGATAGCAGCGACGTCGATATTATCGACATAACGCCAGCTATTCCTCATTTACAAGTCCTTGAAGGCATCAATAATGTTATAAAATGGTGCAAAACCAGTGATATATTTTCCAGTAAACACATGTCTAACCTTTTGGATGTCCGTAACGATATCGTTGTATCCAGTTTAAATAAATCAAAAAAACAACAAGTATTAACCTACTGATTTTATGTTAAAAACCAATTAAATTTACCTAATAATTAAAAAACTTTTTAAAAGTTTTTCTATGTTCAATTAATTAAATGTTAATAAATAAAAACTGTTTTGTGTTAAAATAAAGCTTACATAACTAGTTTTACATATTATAATTTTATCATTTTCTGTAAAAAAAAAAAATGTCCAGAAATTCGAACTTTTCAGAAATTCGAACTGCCCGGTGCAAAAAGTGGTTCTAATTTGTGAGATTCTACTGTATGGACATTTTTCTATTATTAATTTAATTAATTACTTTTATATTTTCGTTGTTTGTAAATCTTTTCATGTCAAAAACTAAATCCAAATTCTTGTTTTGCTTGAAGATTGGGTTTGGAGAGAAGCTCGACAGCTGACGAAGCTTTAGGCACCATAACGAATCTATTAGAAAAATACGGTCAGGGCGGACCATGCTCGAACATTGATACTAGTCTTTCCTATCATAATTCATTTGTTATCGCAGATCCTAGTGCTACCTGGATTCTGGAAACTTGCGGCAAGCATTGGGCGGCGGAAAAAATTACAAGTAAAACGTTTTTTATGTTTTGAGATAAGTTAATTAGTTATTTATGATTGTAGGTGGATATAGAAATATCTCAAATATTTTTACAATTTCAACGAAAATAGATAAGCATTCCGATAATCTTTTAGAATATGCCAAATCGAAAGGACTTTGGAATGGAGAGGTTAGTGTGAAAAATGCCGGTAGTGTGTTTTATTTATTTCTGAAATACTGAATCATTGTGATTTTCGTTTGAACTTCATGGGTATTTTTTCTTATTATGTTTTTGGAAACAGTTTAATTATTTACGGCTTTAACCAACCCTACATATACTCCGTTCACTGTAAGTTCCGATTTTTTTTTAAATGTCCTTTCCCCTCCACACAATTTATAACTACATACATAATATATCAAATACAAAAGAGCTAATATTGCTTCCCATATCTTTCTGCACAAGAAACAATAATTTATAATCAATGGTACATGAAATAAGTTTAATAGGAGAAAGATCGCATTACTTTGCTTGAATGGTTTACTGCATATAATTAAAGTGGATAAGAAACAGCATGAATATTATAGTCAGCGATAAATAATGTATGAACATAATCCCATAAATTAAGTAAAGAAGTTTATAAAGGAGCTATTTAATTGAATATTGAACTATAGAGTATCTATATACATCAATTAGAAAATATTTCGTAATATCAATGCACTAATTCTATTGCAAACATACGAAACTCAATATATATACATATTACACAAATACAGTAACTTTAAGGTCTATTCATACAAATTATACACAGCATTATTAGAGATCGGATCAAATCAAAAAGTTATTTTCGACGTCTTTACTTAAAATTAACCGGAATATCACTATTACTTGTATGAAAATAAATAATAAATTCTTTTCCACCAGTCTTATATAATGTTTTTAGCATGGTTGATACAATTCTCCCACATTTCTAGTGTTACATGTTCCAGTGCATCCTGCCATAGTCTCAAAACATTCTCTGCCCCTCCCTCATATATCCTATATCTCATATATATATATTATCGTTCTAATATTTTTTCGCAATTCCCCATAGATTTTCAATGGTATTGAATATGGGGTTACGTTTTGTCCATACTTTTCAGCAGGCGCGGCTCGTGATGACGTATTTTGGTGTGCAGTACAATGATCCGAGTGCTTCGTGTATTCTCGTGTACTAAATATAACGTTTGCTTAGTAAACACCGAAAACACACGAGGCACTCGTATCATTGTACTGCAAACCAAAATACGTCATCACGAGCCGCGCCTGCTTTTCAGACAACTTATCTGCCACATACACATTTCTTGGTCTATGCCTTAAATTAAATAATTAAATAGTGCTAATTATAGAGGTAACAAAAAACTAACTGCTTAACAAGTTGCAGGAGTTGTGGTTTTAAAGAGTTCTCATCATATTGTATTTTATCTTTATTTAACCAACCCTGGATTATATAAATCTTTTCACATAGAAGTGGGGGTACTTTTTTCAGTAACACTATGGTAAGGTGCATTGTTCATGATGATCAGAGATGGCTGCTCTAGATTTTTAAGTAGCTGTTCTTCAAGCCATAGCAGAAAGTTACTTGAGTTCATTTCCCCATGATATTTCCTTTTGATGGAAATGTAAGTGATGCTCCAGGTATAAATGCTTTTAATTACCAGCATGAACAATAATATATCTAGAAAGCATAATATTTAAACTGCTATACATTTCTAATACTAATCGTTCACTAACCTTCACCCATCAACTTTAGTCTGTTAATACTTTGGACATTTTGAGCTTGCCACGATCTACCTATAGTACTATTTAGTAAAATCCATGTTTCATTTATAAAAACAGGCTCCCACAAATAATTTACATTTCTATTTTTAATGTAATCCACCAGAAAATCTACTCGACCAAGAATAATATGAGACTGTTTCATTAGTGCTCTGTGAGGATCATCTTTTTTCCAACAGAAACCAATGTTACGTAAAATTATTGATAAAGATGTTCTACCACGATTATATTTGCTTCTCTCTTGTAAGGTGTCATGCCAGGGGTTAAGCTTAACATGTTCTGAAAGATATATATATATATATATATATATATATGATATAATGAAATACAAAAAATGGAACTTACTATGTCAGTACATATCATATATTGTATTTCGAATAGCTGTTTGATCAAAGTCATCAGTACTAGTTATTGTTTTTTTTTTTGAGACTGCTCAAGGATCTACCTTCCTTGTTATCTTTTGATATAGCCGAAACAGTAGTGAAGAAGAAGTGATGAAACAAATGAAGTACCAAAGCATCAACAAGTTGCTGTGAATATATTAATTTTTTTTTAAACAAATGTTCTTTTTATCGCATATATTTTACCTTTCGTATATCCCTTGGACCACCATTATCACGTTCTTTCTAAAAATAGAAAATCAAAGAGGCAACAAGCTTCTTTGATTAAGAATTCAAACATTTCGGCATTTTGAGGTTAGATTTTCTTCGACACCGAACTTTTCACCAAATAAGCGGAAGATTACCGCCAATGTGAGTGTTGTTTTGAAGGAAAAAACAGTTAAGATTGATATAAAAAACGCCAGTTTATGTAGAAGAAGGTATAAATACACAGTAATAAGGATAAAACCGGTAGTAATTAATTGTCGGTAGTGTTAAATGTCAATTGTCAACAATATAGATGTCAACAGCGATTTTTATATTGTGAATGTGCATTTTGGAAGGGGTAATATGCGAATACATTTGTTTTTTAATGATGATATCACATAATGGGGATGGTTAAATTAGATATTATGATGCCTTCCTGAATCCCCTTAATTTAGTGAATATCGAAACTTACAGTGAACAGAATAAACTTAAAATTTACGTTCATTAAACAAAACTAAATAGAGAAAGTTGAACATGTACTAATTTGTACAGAGTTGAATTATGCTCATGTAGTCCGTTACTATGATTTTCTTGTATAATTTTTGCGTGGGAGTTATCGTATTTTCAATATAAATGTTCAAGCAGTGAGTATATGAATTCAGACGTATGATGTAGTTTCGAATCTTGGATGTAGCCAATCGCCAGATTGATTTTTGCAAACACTAAACATTTTGCGGTATTTGTAACATTGTCAAAATACATAGTTTAACTTGACAATTCTTTTTTGGTGGATTTATCCTTCATATAATTATTAAAAGCCCCAGTTAAATCTTCAATTGTAGATATTGGATTGTTCGATTATTATTCGATCGACCATAAAATGTGTTCCTGACTTAGACTTTTTCAGAATTCTGTTGGAACCATTACAAATGTGTCTTCTATTACAGTTAGTGAAAGTATGCGAGAAAAATTTCAGTAATCTGGAAGTTTAAATAGCGCCCTCGTTTTTCAGTTGTCATATTCGTAAAATTTGATATTTCTAACCAATAATTTAGTTGACAGTTTGTACTTAAGTTATTAGTTTTGTTTATATACCATTTTAAAGAAAATAGTTTTGAGCAAAAGGGGAACTTTTGTGTGAAAATCTATGGTTTTTTAATGATTTCAAATAATGTGGTTTAACACCGAAACAAATAATGCGTCTATTGACCATTTTCAGGAATGTATTTCATGAACATCGTCTATCTATGTCTGTTGCCACTAATCTTGATGTATGTGAAATGTTTGAACGAGAGCGGCATGAGACATACCATGAGATTTAGGCATCCTTGGATATTTAAAATCGTGTGTATTGCTCTCATGCGTGGATATTTGCATGAGAGCAATACACACGATTTTGTATGAACGTTTGAAATACAGAATTAGACAGAACCTCAAAAACAAGGCTGGAGCAAAGGTGCAAAAAACACTTTAAAAAAATTCAATCGAGGGTATTTAAATAGACATCATTTTTATAGAAAGCATTTAAGTTGTAGTGGCTCTCAAGAGATTGAAAAAATGGAGAAACATGCTGTGGTTTGAAGAAGCGTGACATTGAGCCGGAAAATAATATTCTCCGTGCTTATACTTAGGTGTTGAGTTGTTTCTCCTGGTGTGATGCGAGACTTATGTACGTCCATTGTTGCAAGGGATATTGTCGTTGTTACAAACTGCGGCATTGAAACTCACTTCCAGTGCCGCAACAACAGTAGTAGTAATGCTTTAGAAATATAAAAATAAATAATTACAAGGCATTTATTATGTTGTCACCACTATACTCTTATGCATCTGACAATCTTTCAGATTGCTGTAAATATGCTTTCTACATATTATGACCCTAATTTATTCGAATTTTTATAGAAAAAAAATTCGTCCTTAAGTGGGATTCGAACGTGCATGGCTTGCCGGACCAACGCTCTAGATCACTAAGCTATTAAAGGCAGTGGGTCCGAATCTTTCTGGAGAGGCCTTGAGTTGCTCCAAGGAAACATATTATATATACCTTTTTTTTCTATAAAAAATTAGAATAAATTAGCGTCGTAATATGTAGAAAGCATATTTATAATTACATTACTTCACGAAAAATGCAACAAATTTGCACACGGCCTACTACGGGCGAGATATATATCATTTATTTTCTTGATGTAACTCAAGACATCCCTAGAAAGATTCGGACCTACTGCCTTTAATAGTTTAGTGGTCTAGAGCGTTGGTCCGGCGAGCCATACATGTGGGTTCGACCCCACGTAAGGGCGAATTTTTTTTTTCTATAAAAAATTCGAATAAATTAGCGTCGTAATATGTAGAAAGCATATTTTACAATTACATTACTTCGCGAAAAATGCAACAAATTTTCAGGTATCTGTTATAAAAACTGGGCAGTGAGTTTATTATAACAGAGCTTAAATATTTAATTGTTTCATTATAGCTTCATCTATCCCGGTCAGTTCAGATTTTCTTGTCTGATATTCTATACTAGAATCGCCGAACACGTGCAGTAGCAACAGCGCACGAGGAATGCATCACTTGAACGTCATACGTAAAATAACGTTTACTATTGGTTTGCGTGGACGCTTACAATAGGATAAATCGATTTGTAAGTTTTGACAGTATCGATTTCGTATTCCTATTATTTTATCCTTTCTCAGTTTACTTGCTTAATATCCAACAAAAAGTCTTAGAGTTTTTTACTGTATGTATAGCAAACGCCAATTAAGTTGGCGCGAGGAGGGGGTGCGCAGAAGTCGTTTTTAAAAACGTCCACCCCCACTACTCAAGTAATTGTCAGAATATATTTGTCATTGACGTTTGACGGAACATAATGTCTTTGCTAGAGGATCATAAAGTGATACACGCTTAGAGGTTAGAATCATCTGACATTTGATGTAAAACCAAATACAGATCTCCCCACTACTTCTAATCCTGCGCGAACTTACCCCTCCTCGCGCCAACTTAATTGGCGTTTGCTATACATTGTTTTTGTGACAAACGTAAGTAAGCGCATGAAATACATCAGATGATTCTCAAATATCTATTTGTTAGGTTATAAATCCAACCCTACGGCTTTGTGGTATCAGTCTGCCTTTTTGTGTAGCATTATGAATAATTCACCTCCTAAGGAGAGGCCCGTCAAACATTTCACAGTATAAGACAAGAAGACGGTTTTGAATAAATTCAAAACCTTATAAGAACAGCCAGTAGTTTACGAAAGTAGTTTACGTTGCAACTGCAGCAACAGCAGCAGGTAAATTTGGATGATATTTTATATATAGGACAAGGACTATTGAACAACGTGAACTTACGATGATAAATGAAAGAGACCATTTGCTAAACTTTAAAGTTACGACTCTCAGACAATTAATAAAAGAATTGAACTTTCGGTGAAATACATATATGTAAATGTTTGTTACTGTATATAAACTGTTTTTCATTTGTAGTTATCAAAAAGGAATCGTAATAGCATTCTGATAGAAAAAGATGACATTAATTATTACTTGGAGGAGAAAATACTTACGTCAAATAAAAAATACCGTGAAGATGGAACAACAATATATTACTTAAATGAGACGTGAATGCAGGGCATACAGTAAACAAAGTGTGGACAGACAAATCGGTGATTGTGTTGGAAAATGTACCGTATCATAGTCGCAAATTAAACAAACAACCTACAGCAAACAACCGCAAGGCTGAAATTTAACAATGGCTTGTAAGCCATAACATACTGTATGAAGATGACACGGTGAAAGCAAAATTACTCGCATGAATAAAACAAAATGTAACCAGTCCTGCGAAATATACTGTAGATGAGATAATTGAAGCATCGAATGAAAGGTATTGCGACTCTTACCATACCATTGTTAAATCCGATTGAGCTGATATGGGCACAAGTAAAGGCATATGTTGCTAGACACAACATATTCTTCAAGCTGGAGGACATAAAGCAGTTATTTCAACAATGTGTAAACAATATCTTATGTGAAAATTGGAAAAACGCAATTGAACATGTGATTAATGTAGAAAACAAAATATGGGAACTGGATAATTTAATAGATTGCCAAGTAGAATCATTAATTATAACAACAGGTGATGACACCATTTAATCATATTCTAGTGAAGACGAGTGAGTCTGATTTGCAGCTGTGTTTGATTGAATATGCTCTTTTTGTAAATCATTGTTTTCTTATACTTTATTAAAATTTCCAAACCTGTGGTTTTATTTACGTCTTTCCATTTACACATGAATTAGACAAAAAACAATAGTGTGAAGTGTAGTATGGATTTTAAGGTAAAATATTCATGTACTTTGAATTAAAATGTAACATTATTATTTTCATCTTATTTTCCTTCTGATTATACGAAAAATAACCGTGTGAACCATATAAAAAAAAAATTAAGGAAGGTTAAGTATGCCTATTTTCAATGTAAGTAAATGAATATTCTCTGATTTTGTATGTAATCATTAAAATATACTTTTTCTTGCTGTGCCTAGATAATAATATATACATATTCCGTACATTGCATTAATTTGTTTAGTCTTTATTATAATTGCATTTATATACGAAAACGTCAAATTCCTACGTTCAAATGTGAGGTTAGAACTATTTGCTTATAACTGTCTAATGTCAAGTAACTACATTTCTTTATCGTTATCCGCTGTGAGTTCGGCTTTTTGAACTTGACGTCGATGCGACGTTGCTACTGAAATCTGTTCAGCGATTCAACTATATTTTGTTACTTTTTTTATTCACCTGTGGGAAATATAATTTTAGTAGCCACTGTAATTAAGGTTGTGATTTCTAATAGTACGTTTAAGAAATACCTGTTCTCTTAGGCTATTACAACTATTTTGATGAAAGTAACTTAAAAATGAACCCTCACCATAATGTAGTTAGTTTTAATACTGAATACGTACTTCGACAACTATGTAGTTGTCATCAGCTTTAGGAAAAAGTATTACACTTGGTATACTAGCACACTCTTTACACGAACAATATAGTGATGTGCCTTGCTTGTGTAAAGTATGTGCTAGTTTTCCAAGTGCACCACTTTCTTTTCTACTGCTGAGGTCGATAACTTTGTTGGTAATTAACTTTTATAGAACTAGCCACAGTCTATAATTCAATGTCTGATGAGATAGTCTGAGAGTGTTGTATAATTTCGATTTTTTGGTGATATTTTACTGAACGTAATCATCAGCGAGAAACGAATATCGTATATAACTGATATTGCCTTCAGAAAACAATTTAGTTTTTATGTTTATATTGATGCCTTAAAAATTACTTGAAAGTTTTTATTTCATATGTTTCAGGGCGAGTTTGATTTTGCTAAAGCGTTTAATGCGACAGACGAGTGTTCTAGACTGCAAGCCGGCGAAAAGCTTTTGGAAAATTTAACTTCGCCACAAAATTTTAGAGAAACGGACATGTTTAAGATACTACGCGACTCCAATTCTGGTATATGCTTCTCTTGTGATGGTAGTACATCTACTGAAGGTGCTCAGGTATCCACGCTTAGCAGTGACAGGCCAAGTGTTCACTGGTTTACCGGCACACCTGATCCATCGAAATCCGTCTTTAAGCCTTTCGTATTTACACCAAACGTGGTCATTTCTAAGCACACGAAATGTCCGGAAGAAGATGTAAGTATTTGTTAATGCAAAGAATAACACACGCCTTCATGATTCAGCAATTGCAAAGTCCATTGTCGGTTTTCAGCTATTTGTTTTGTTAGTTTGTGTGGAATATGTATTACTGTGGATCTTATATCAAAATTAATTTTTATCATTTGGAAGGTGTATATAGGAGTAACTATTATAGTGGACCTGTAGCTTCGTCGGCGCATGGCGAACTGTTGTGGCTGCGAAATTTCTAAAACCGCTTATATACCTATAAAATTAACGGGTACCCACCTTATATCTGCGACAAATTAATTAACAGAATGCAATTGAAAAACATTAATTTTTGTAAAACAATTAATAAAAAAGGTACTTTGAAAAAACTAGGAATAGATGTATTAATTCAATAAAGAACAGTCTATATTAGATTTCAGAATTCGCTAGTAGGGAGATCTGGTTGTCTCTAGAAAGAACATAAAAAGAAATGGAGGATTACGGAAGATCAACTCCATACTAAGATACTACTAGGGAAGCTAAACAGCTAAGATTTCAGCCAACTTAATTTGTAGTAATAAAAAAGAAATTATAACTATTACTGGCTTGATAACCGGACACTGTCCTTTAAGGAAGCATATGTACAGCATGGGCTTGGTTAGTGAGCCCTAGTGTAGAAGATATGAAAAACAGGAGGAAACTAGCCTTCATGTATTATGCACTTGTGAGGAAGTGAAGGGACAGAAACGTTTCTGAAGAGATTTATTGGATGCTATGAGGGTACTCAAATTTCCTCTGTGCCTTTCATGGAGGACATAAGACTAACAGAGTGAAACTGAGAGATCTGTTGGGGTGGTACAAAGAGCACTGTGCTCAAATTTTCTGAATATCTATCTATCTGATAAAAAGATTTTCAAACATTTCACTTAGAAGAAATGACTAGTTTTTGTACGTCTTTTAAAAAATTCAAGTTACGTGCTTTCTTTTCCGTCCTCAAAAGATTATAATAATAACAAATTATTCAACAACATATATACAAAATATCACAAACGATTACATATGAAAATCGGGAAGCATTTAAAGCAACTTTAGATCCATCATGATGCTATGTAGCATCATACAAACTAAAGTTAACTCCAGTATCGGTAAAATGTCTATTTGATTGTTAGCATAGAAAACAAAAACTCTGCTATAGTTATATTCTGGCTATAATTTTGATTACACACATAAACATTTATATAGTTTGTGATAACTAGGGGTCGGCAGTCAGGGGTATATGATGTTAGTGCCAGGGACGGAGCGAGGAAATCATGAATCCCTCTTTAACATTTTTCACACGCTAATCAAAATACGTATAGAGAAACAAGTACTTACCAAGTAAGAGTAAACACATCTGCTCCAGAAGGAATATAGTAGCGTTTATAAAACATATTCCAAATCCTAACTGTTTACCGTTTATATTCAGATTTCAATTGATAGTAAATCACCAATAATTGTTCCATATGCTCATATGTTAATAATTGTCTGTCACCGTAAATCCATATATAAATTGAAAACGACCGTCCAACATTTACCGATGAAATAGGGGCATATTTAAAGTACGTAAATTTCTTTATGTACTATCGTGAGCAAAAAAAGGTGGTACAGTAGTGAAGTTATATGTAAAGTAAATTTTTAAACATTTTAGTATTGTGACGTTGCTAAGGTACTTAAAATCGTAGTAACGTGCAAAAGTCATTTTTGACACTTACACCTATCTGTATATCAACGTATATGTTATTTGATACTTATAGGTTATTTGAATATTTAAATTTGACGCGTACATATAATATATATCTACATTCACGCAGCCTAATTTAATCCGATTAAAATATGACTGTACCACTTTTTTTTGCTCACGATAGTACATTAGTGACAGCACATTATGTGTTAACAATTGTCAGTCACCGTAAATCCATTTATACCTTGAAAAAGACGGTTCAACACCGCTGAAATAAGGGCATATTTAAAGTACTATCAAATTAAAAAAAATGCGGTACAGTCATATTTTAATCGATTTAGGATGCGGGAATGCAGGTATATATTAAATGTTTACGTCAAATTTAAATATTCAAATAACATATAACAAATAAGTGTCAAAAATAACTTTTGCACGTTAAGTACGTTAGCAACGTCACAATACTAAAAATTGACATATAACTTCACTACTGTACCACTTTTTTTTCTAATTCGATAGTACATAAAGTTTCTTAGTGACAGCACATTTATTCCCGATTCGGAAAAATCTACTTTACTAAGGAATTCACGAAGATCATATACAATATTCATGGCGTTAGTGATAGAATATTGTGGATTGGTCGAAGTAACCTCTAGATGGCGGATGGTTACAGGTATTCTGAAGTAATGTGCATAATATTGACTAAATATACCTGAATAGTTGGTTCCATAAATACTTGTTGAGTGTATAAAATAGAAACAGCATCCTTAAGATCCAGTAGCTGTATTATACTTTTAACATCGTCAAAATGCATTTGATAATATGAAGCTGCTTCGATTCATGTGTCCCAGCGCGTTATAATAGGTTCTGGTGGTAGTGGCACATGTGGCAGTTTTTCACGAAATAAATTATTGCGCCCAGGTTCCTTCTAAAAAGCTTTCTTAGCAGAAGATATCGATTTATCTGCATTCAGCTAGCATTTGCTGTCTTTCTCTGATAAACATATAAAATGTATCGTATATTTGTTGTAAGAGTCGACCAGTCGCCTTCATTTATTTATATCGCGATTTCAAACACGAAGTTACGTTACATGATATAAGATCTGCAAAAATGTATGAAAACTACATCTGTCCCGAAACGTGCAGATATCGATTTTTCACTGTCGTTACAGATCATCAGTACACGATATTCGGACACAGATATCCGCACAACCTGGATGGTTGACGTCGCGGTGTATTGCATCGACATTCTTCGGCAGGAGGAGTAATCTTGCCAGATTGTAGAACCAACGCAACAAATTAAGCGACAATTGCATGTGAGATGAGATATGTATAATTATCTATTTTCACATGCAGTAAGTTCAATATAATTTGTGCATACACCGTGTGTATAAAATGTTGTAAAAGCTACACGTAGTGACATTCTTTGTTTGGTTCTGAATAAAAAATCTCGATGTTAAAATGTATCATGCTTCGTATGTGTTCAGGAAACATTTGAAAGAACATACATTTGGCAACACTGTAGCCGCATACTACTGTAATTGTAGATACTGATACTATTGTGATTGTAGATATTGATCGAAATCACTTTGAAATACAAACTCATTGTTCTACAACGTTGTCAAATGTATTTCTCGTGAAAGTATGTTAATGAAAAAATGTTAAAAACTAACTTTTAATTCGAAAAGAAAACATTTACGAAATAATATTAATCAAAATTGCTCTTTAAATTAAATTGCGGTTATCTCAATTAACAGATATCGAAGAGTAAGGCTTAGTTACGCACTAAAAGTCTGAACTTCAAGAACCCCGTGAAAACAAACATGATACGACATTTTAACATTAAGATTTTATACTCCGAACCGAACGAAGAATGTTGCTGCGTGTAGCTTTTGCGACAATTTATACACACACGTTATGTATACACGAAAGTATACAAATGAAAATCACGTCTATGTCCGAATGTTGTGTACTGATGATCTGTAACGATAGTGAAATATCGATCTCTGCACGTTTCAGGACAGACGTGGTTTTCATACATTTTTCATTATCCGCACAACCTGGATGGTTGACGTCGCGACGTGTTGCGTCTACTTTCTTCGACAGGAGTAATCTTGCCAGATTGTAGAACCAACGCAACAAATTAAGTGACAATTGCGTGTGAGATGAGATTTGAATAATTATCAATTCTCACATGCAATAAGTTCAATAAATTCTGCATTAGTTGCTTCGATTCTCTTAGAAGCAAATAGATATGTAGACATTTCCATGTCGCTACCTATCACATATTTACGCAATAGAACTCGAGTAACTAATAAAACTAAACAATAGATCGGCCCGCTACAAATTCATTGAAGTCCCCTCCTGGAATACACCCCTGACTGTCATCCCTAGTGATAACCTTTGTTTTGAAGATGGTACAAATTCTCGGTTTTAAGATGAAGTGTGAACAATATGCTGATTCCATTAATTTAGAATTTAAATGTTTAATTTTTTAATTTGGTTATCTAACCTTATCTAACATGGTGTGAACATGGGTTTCAAATTTGATATTTTTAATATTTTACACTCAATCTTATTTGCATTATTATAAATTTTTTTGTTTTGTCATCCGAGTATGTTTCAGTATTTATTTATTTTTCTTTCCACTATGGTGGATCAATACATCTTTTATCAACAATCAAATTATCTCTGATAATTTCTTGAGTTATGGCAGAGTATTAAAGTTTATTACTATAGTATCATTTTTACCGATTTATTAAGCTTTTCTTGTATTTTAAAAAAGAAAGTTGTATACTACTAAGTGAAAACACAATGAGCCATTTTAAAACATAGATGAAAGGAATATATACTGAAATAGATGGGAAGCTTCTATACTAACAACACGCTCCATAGCAAAGATTCAAACCAAGCGTTAATCAGCAAGTAATACTAATTCATAACCGCTATACCTCCTCTAAAACATGCATTCTGATGAAAAAATGCTATGTACACCCCCTGAAATTCGTGAAGCTGCCAATATTGCAATGGGTAATTTATTACCTATAAAATCAAAAGACAGATACAAAACAATTTATGGTAAATTCGTAACTTGGGCTAGATCTAAAAATCTAAAAGCTTACTCAGAAAATTGTTTAATAGTCTATTTTCAAAGTTTACAATTAAATAAATCATTATGGTTTACTTATTCTATGCTAAAATCATGTTTAATAATATATGATAATACGAATATATCTAAATATGCAAAACTCATAGTATACTTAAAACAGGCAACGAAACATTTTCAGTATAAAAAATCAGCAGTATTAAGCCAAGAACAAATTACTAAATTTATTGTTGAAGCACCAGATTCTTTGTTTCTTCTAATGAAGGTTAAGTGAATTTTGTATATTTTAAATTCATACCATACTATATGTATTTATAGGCTGTATTAATAATGGGTATTTCTGGAGCATGTCGATGTGAACTTTGCAAAATGTGATTGTGAGACAAAGAATTTAAAACTAATTTAATTATTGTAACAATCCTACAAACAAAAACAAATGACAGCTGTACATTTGCAATCATTAAGCCAGAATGAGTTGCATTAATTTGGCAATATGCAAATTTAAGACAACCAGCAAAGATTCTTCTTAACATATCGCAATGGCAAGTGTGTTTCATCACCTGTTGGTCTTAATACAATTGGTAAAATTCCAATGCGAATAGCTGAGTACTTTTAGCTTGACAGTGCAAGGCAACTTCATAAGTCACTGTTTCCGAAAGAGTTCAGCGACATTGTTGACAAATCAAGGAGGTGAGTAGCTTTCAATTAAAACACATGGTGGATGGAAATCATCTACGGTTGCAGAAGGATATGCGAAAATTCTCTACATTCTCTACTGTTGATTCCTCCTGCAACTAGTTCGACATCTGAAATACAAGACTTATCTAATAATACCATCAATGTTACCTTACCCTCACGATCTAGATCAATTGAAACACACCAGGTAATCCCTGGAGTACCAATCTGGTTGTGAAAATTATACTATCAAAATTTTTAATAATTGTTCCGTTTCAATTTCTGAAAAGAATTAATAATGGTAATTTATACAATATTTGTTGCTGTTCTGACTGGCCAGTGTATTATTAGGATTAGCGGTTTATGATTTTAAAATGTCACTAAATTAATCAAGTTACAGTAAGTACGAATTTTACATCCCGCACGAGTGCTTAAAATAGAATTTCCCATACTCATTTCATTGCCTAAAATTGTATATTATGTTATATGAGTATAAAATAGTATATTGTACAACTAGTGCTGAAAATAGGATATTTCACACGAGCGTGAAGTTTGAGCCACGAGCCGTAGGCGAGTGGTTTAATTATGCGAGTGTGAAATATTTTCAGCACGTGTTGTACACTATACTTTTCCGACGACCGCTTAGTGACAAGAATTAATTTCAATGAAAATAAAAGAATGATTCACAAAATAATGATATATGATGTATTTCATAAATTTTACATTTAAACCATACAACTTAATCATTTGATACTCTTATTTTTATGTAAACTTACCAATTAACAATAACTAATTGAATAATCTAATTTAGACAAAACGAAAACACTAGCCAATTTACCAACACCGCGTATCAACAACAATTTGACATTTGAGAGTCATTCATTTGACAGTTTCCTATTTGTTATTTTATGATTAGTATGTTGGCACGTCTGTTACTTTGCACACGGTTCTGCGACGATTCTAATTGGCCCTCTTGAACTTTTCAGCACAGTTTTAGTTACAAGATAACTTTTCAACACAGTTTTGGGGATACAATGCAATTTGCAGTTTTCAGTGCTAGTAAATCATGCGAATTTGTTCTTTTTACATTGTGGTCGTCGGAAAAATACATTACAATACTTATATTGACAAGGAATTGTATCAATTTTTCTCTAGTTGCAAGGAAAAATTAAATATTGTAATAGTAGAACGTAATAATAATTGTTGCCTTATAAAATTTAAAATAATGTAGATGTATAGAAATAAACAAGTTCGTTTCTAGCAAAATATAAAATAAAAACGCTTTTAAAAACTAACCAACTTAACCTAACCAACTTAACCTAACCAACTTAACCTAACCAATTAAAACCAACCAATTAAAAAATTCTCTTAAAGAAAGAATAATAATTTCCAATAATTTTATTAGATCAGATGTTCAAAACGATTGCCTAGCTTAAAAGCGCAAGCTGTCGACAAAAGTTCTGCGAAGACTTGACAATCTTCTGAGGCATGCAATGATCAATGTTCGCAGTTAAATCAGCGGTAGTTCGAGCACTGTTGTTCGGAAAACTGTAAATGAATGATTTTATATGACCCCACAAGAAAAAATCGATTGGTGTTAAATCAGGCGATCTAGCAGGTCAGCGAATAGTGCTCCAACCAGATATCAATCTGGTGTCAAATATATTGTTTAAATATTATCGCACAATTTACATAAAACGAAAAACGAAGCAAAACAAAACCAGCTTCTCAATTTATTGTTTTATTTTTCTCTGTTTATTCTGTCTATTACTATTTTTCTTTAATAACCTCTTTTTATTTTTAGTTGAGAATGTTACCAAATAATTTTGCGTGCCATCTATTGTCTATAGTTATTACTAAAGACGGCAGACTATGTGCCCACACTGTCAAATTTAATAAAAATATGTTTATATACTGAGAAGGATTGTTCGACGTTGAGAGATGTTATATTTGCATAGTTAAAGTGCTCTTTGTATCTGTACAATGGATCTTCAGTATTGGTAAAAAGTTGCCCTAATTTTGTAAAATCTACATTTTTATCTAATACACCTTATGTGTATTATTAAATTTAACAGTGTGGGGCACATAGTCTGCCGTCTTTAGTTATTACTCTTAAAAATAAATAAATCAAATTCTAATACTCTGCAAAAGAGATTAGGAGATAAGAGATATCCAAAAACTGCTGGTTACTTAAAAAATTAAAAAAATATATATACTTGTCTTTAATTTGTATTTTTGTGTTTAATTTTAGAAATCAACTTTATATACCTTACATTCCGCGAAAAACAAGAATGCAGAAGTGCAGGAACTACTGTTTAATATGGAAGCTGGTATGGTAGAAGAGTTGGACAACGTCTTGAGCACAATCGGCGATGATCTTTCTGAACTTGACGAACTAATGAAAGATTGTGTTGAAACGGAAGTAAAATTTTATCGCTAATTTTGTTTACTTTATTATTGCGCGACACGAAAGGAGAAATGTTTAACGTACTTGACACATTATGAGCTTAAGTTTTACGAGTGTAACCAAGAAAAAAAGATATATTTCATATATGCTCTAGCTTTGATGGTATAATAGTTATTGTCACACAGCAGGAATAAAAAGCTTATCGTTGTCTCTTTTTGATTTAAAGAAATACGTTTGTTATACAAAGAGTGAAAATATTTTCCTATATTTTATGTGATTTTATGATAAATATATATTATATTTTAATATTTATTCTTTATTTAAATAGTATTTATTATTTAGTGTATACTATTTTTTTTTTGTATCAAAAAGTGTATTTCATTTTTTCACCTGATGAGTAGAGAACAAAAATACTTTGCAGCTTCTGTACTTTACATATATCTTTTTGATATGTTAATTTGTCATTTAATATTTCTTATAATGAATATGATGGTATATGTACTTTAACAATAGTATATTACAAATTTCCTTAATGATGAACAAAAGAAGTATCAGCTTGTGCTTGTGGTGTAGATCGAATTATTTTATACATACATACCTATATCTTATACAAGATTGTTAACATACATTAGTATATGTATGTGTTTGTTTTAAATTGTATATTAATATTATTATAACTATATCGTTTATATTGTAATGCATTATAAGCAACCACATATATACAAATATGACAAATTTATATGCAAATGAAGTTTTGTGCACATTCCAAATGGATAAATATATATAATTAGACTAATTATTTGTTTTATAAATTCCTTAATCCAGAAGGAATATTTTGTTATTCCATAAATAATGTGATATTTTTGTCTAGTTTATTGAAAGTGCCTCTTTCGCCTCAACAACCAAAATTTTTCAACTACAATAACCAAAAAATTCTAAATTATGAAAACCAAACAAAAGTACAGCTGTGAGCAATAAATTTTGGTCGTCAATATCATTCTTTGACAAAATGTAAGTTGCTGTATTGTGAAACGGTTGTAATGGTAATAACTAAAGACGGCAGACTATGTGCCCACACTGTCAAATTTAATAATAATATGTTTATATACTGAGAAGGATTGTTCGACGTTGAGAGATGTTATATTTGCATAGTTAAAGTGCTCTTTGTATCTGTACAATGGATCTTCAGTATTGGTAAAAAGTTGCCCTAATTTTGTAAAATCTACATTTTTATCTAATACCTACACCTTATGTGTATTATTAAATTTAACAGTGTGGGGCACATAGTCTGCCGTCTTTAGTAATAACCTATAATTTAATCTGTCACATGTGAATAAAATTTATCGAGGCATCATAATATCGAATTTCACCATCTACAAATTTCACCGTCTACATTATGCGATAATGCCATTAATGAAAATCAAATGTATTTGCATATTACCCCCTCCAAAATGCGCATTTGTAACATAAAAATCGCTGTTGACATTTATATTGTTGACAATTGACATTTGAATTCGTTTGAATTAATTGCAACCGGTTTTCTCCTTATTACTGTGTACTTATTTCCTCTTTTATTTAAACTTCGCGTTTTTATATAAATCTTAACTGTTTCTTTTCAAAACAACACACATTCTGATACGGTGTGTATATAAATGATTGAAAGGTGTTTGAATTTCCCGCTTTCAATTTTTTGTGTTTAAGTTGGCGCTAAGTGCATGCCAGCATCTCTGAGGGAGCAAATGTCGTATATCATAGGCGTAACATTAAAAAATTAGAATAGGAACAAATATAGTAATAAATAATATTTTATTGAAAGATAATTACAATGAAATTATGTATGTTTTCTAATGCTGGTATCCAGGCGCGGCTCGTGATGACGTATTTTGGTTTGCAGTACAATGATACGAGTGCCTCGTGTGTTTTCGGTGTTTACTAAGCAAATGCTACAGTTAGTACACGAGAATACACGAAGCACTCGGATCATTGTACTGCAAACCAAAATACGTCATCACGAGCCGCGCCTGCTGGTATCTTAAATTTCACTATACAATACTTTAATTTCAGACTTGCATACTCTATCAAAATTATAACAAAACTATAACACTTATTCAAGATAAAATTATAACATTTGTTCAAAATGCCGTCCATGTAAATTTAAGCACAAATTCAAATAGTAGGACGTCCTGTAGATTTTTATTACACGACGAACGTGCTGTACAAAACAGTCATATGTAAATTCCATTTTTGGAAACTCCTCTTGAAACTGCTGGTGGCAATTTGGATAGGAATAATCCCATACTCCTTCAACATTGCGTGTTCCCGAACGAAAATATGCCTCAACAATAAATTTGTTGTGCAGATCCGTGAAAACCATTATTAACCTAAAAGCGTACTTTGTTACATTTGTACAAATTTACTGTGATTTCTTCATCGCTTACCAATAACAAATATGTAACAGCAGAAAAATGGCAATAAGAAAAGCTTTTCTGGTAATAAAGGAGAGAAATAACAAAATAAATAGACGAGAACGAAAATGCAGAAAACCAAAATAAACAGAAGGACGCTACTGATTATTTGCGGCATAGCTTGTAGAAGTACCAACTTTCATACATTAAAAAAAGCGCGGGCGATTCAAACACCTTTCAATTATTTATATACACACTGTAGTAATTGGCAATCTTTCGTTGATCTGGTGAAAAGTTCTAGATCTAACCTCAGAATGCCGAAATGTTTGAATTCTCAATCAAAGAAGCTTGTTGCTTCTTTGATTTCCTATTTTGAGAAAGAACGGGAAAGAAGATGGTCCAAGGGATATACGAAAGGTAAAATATATGCGTTAAAAAGAACATTTGATTTGGAAAAAAATTAAAATATTCACAGCCACTTACTGATGGTAGACCCTTGAGTAGTCCCCAAAAAACACGGGATCGTAAAAAAACTTACTAATACTGATAACTTTGATCAAATAGCTATTCGGAATCCAATATATGATATGTATTGAAATAGTAAGTTATATGTCTTGTATCTCATTATATCATCATCACATCATATGTATATCCTTCAGAACAACATGTTATGCTTAACACCTTGCATGACACCCCCTACAAGAGAGGAGCATATATAATGATGGTAGAACATCTTTATCAATAATTTAACATAACATTGGTTTCTGTTGAAAAAAGATGATCCTAGCAGAGCACTAATGGAACAATCTCATATTATTCTTGGTCGATTAGATTCTCTGGTGGGTTACATTAATAATAAAAATGTGAATTATTTGTTGGAGCCTCTTTTTGTAGATGAAACATGATTTTTCCGATGTGGCACTATAGGTAGATCGTGGCAAGATCAGAATGTTCAAAGTACCAAAGGACTAAAATTGATGGGCGAAGGTTAATGAACGATTAGTATTACAAATGTATAGCAGTTAATATATTATGCTTTTTAGATATATTATTGTTTATGCTGGTAATCGAAAAGGATTTATACCTGGAGCATCGCTAACATTTCTATCAAAAGGAAATGATCTAGACTATCATAGGGAAATGAACTCAAGTAACTTTCTGCTATGGTTTGAGGAACAGCTACTTAAAAATCTAGAGCAGCCATCTCTAATCATCATGGACAATACACCTTACCATAGCGTTACTGAAAAAAGTATCCCAACTTCTATGTGGAAAAAGATAGATATCATCCAGTGTTAGTTAAATGAAAATAAAATACAGTATGATGATAACTCTTTAAAACCACAACTCCTACAACTTGTTAAGCAGTTAGTTTTATTTACCTCTATAATTAGCACTACTTAATTTTTTAATTTAAGGCATAGACTAAGAAAAGTATGTGGCAGATAAATTGACTGAAAAGTATGGACACAACGTATTTAGATTACCGTATATCATTGTAGATTCAATGCAATTGAAAATGTATGGAGAATTGCGATAATATAGGGATATATGGGGGAGGGGCAGAGAATGTTTTAATAACAAATTAAAAAAATATTAAACACAAACGTATTATTTAGGTATGTGTATGATAATTATTAGTTGTTATAAAACTGTTAATAAATATATAAATTTGACAAAATAATTTGAAACATACTGAAGTAGGTAAAACCTCACCAATTTTGTATAATCAAAACGTCTTTTTAATAATATAAAATATTATAAAGAAAATTTGTGTTGTGTTCTTCACACCCGATTTTTAATAATATGTTATATGATTAAGAAGACTTTTTGTTTTATACAAAATTGGTGAGGTTTTACCTACTTCAGTATGTTTCAAATTATTTTGTCAAATTTATATATTTATTAACAGTTTTATAACAACTAATAATTATCATACACATACCTAAATAATACGTTTGTGTTTAATATTTTTTTAATTTGTTATTAAAACATTTAAATAATTTGTACTGTTGATTTATTTTATGATTTTTTTTTAAATGTAAGCGTTTATTAGAACGACTGATATTATGTAATCACCTAGTAGCAACCCTAATATAATAAATCTAATATTTTATAATATCTAAAATATTCATACATTTAAATTTGCCGCAGTAAATAATCTAGTAATTTTTTTGTGTATAATTCAAATTTATCAATCACATCTAGTTTTTTAAAATAAAGTACAATATATTTTTGATTCAGCTGCCGTTTTCAGTGGTTTTATCATTGAGCTTACATAGATGCTACTTTAATTATTCTATTAGTTATTGTCGAACATGAACTAATTATTAAAATTTCTATTTCTTCTACCTTTCCTATAATCATTTCCAATTTATTTTAATTCGCTATTTGCGATTATACCATCTTCCTGGCCCGAGATTACCTTATGTTTGAGGGGAATTTATGATATAAAAATTGACATCGAAGGACTGTGTGAACGTATTTTCGGTATTCTCATAGTAGAGTGAGCAAATCAATCATAAGTTTATGTTAGGTGTTTTGATGTTCATAAGAACTTTTTAAATAAACGTTCTAAAAGGAAATAAAAGTTTTATGTGCCGTGGAATAAATGGAATTCTCTTTGCTTTGGATATTCACCTCAAGGCAATGAATAGAAATAAAATTCCAAAAATACGTGCGAGGACTCGATTTTTGTCTTTGGATTTTAATATTGGGGTTGCATAAAAGTAATATAAACATTTATATCACATACGTATTTCTATTTCAATTTGTTCATTTACAAGTGATGACAAAATGTTTTTGTGTGAAATAAACGACAAAATGTGGGGTAACAAGAAATTTTCATATATTTCTTTCATTCTAAGATTCTAATTTTCTTACATATAATAGAATCAATAGAAAATATTTGTTTTAAATAACGTATTAGCAATCAGAATTTATTCAACATTCTATAGGATAATATGATGTAGAAAGCAGTAGTGTTCTCATCGTCACTTAGCATAATGGGATTTTCGTCCTTCAAACGTTTCTCAGGTCTGCTAGCCAACTTTTTTTGAGTCTTCTTTCTATTTGAGGTGAACATTTGTGCGATTGTTTAATTTGTTATGAGGTTTTGTACTTTGTTATTGGATAACGTCCTTAACACATGGTATTTTTAAATCTTTGTATAAGATTTATTCTGACACTTATCACATGCGTCAATTATTATACTAAATATTTTGGATTTCTCTGAATAATTGGTTTATTATAATTGCTTACATATTATAGAATCGTAAACTCAAATATATTATATATACAGGGTGTTTAAAAAAGATGCGGCAATATTAAAGGGGGTGATTGCCCAGGTCATTTTATACAAAAAGTTCCTATAAACATAGGTCCGCATACGCTTCGTTACCGATCTACAGAGTGTTGAAGTTTAATTTTAAAAAATAGTAAAAACTTGATTTTTCCAAAGCGGCTTGAGATATCATAATGAAATTTTAGGCGTGTTAATAGCTGTGGGAGACACATACTTTGCAATACAACACAATGTTTCATTCGTACCTGTGGCGCGCGTATTGGCACGTCACAGGCTATTTTTCAAGAAAAAATAGGACGCCTCTGATTTCTCTAAAAATACAAATATGCTTTTATTTATTGTTCAATTATGAAGAAAAAAGCTCTCCTAACTTTTTATCGTACGACGTACCGTTTTTTATTAAAAAAAACATTTTAGTGCATGTCCATTTATTACAGAAAAAAATATTAAAGAACAAGGTTTTATTCAAGGGCAAAAGCAAATATTTTACCAAACCAACAATTTTATCAACCAAAAATTACAAAAACTGTGTAAAGTGACCACCTCTAGCTCGGATGCAAGAATCCAATCTTCTCCTCATTGACCGGCGAACTCTCTGAAAAACAACAGGATCGGTTTTAATTGAGTTGCACCCAGCAATGATTCGGTTTCTTAAGTCTTCTACGTTTTCCAATGGAGTAGTGTACACCAAGGACTTCAAATGGCCCCACATGAAAAAATCCAGGGGATTTAAGTCCGGGGATCGTGCAGGCCATGAGTGAGGTCCACCTCGGCCTAACCAGCGATTTCCGTATGCTTGTGTTAAGAAATCACGAGCTACTTGACTAAAGTGGGCGGGTGCGCCATCGTGCATATACCACATTGCATCTCTAATTGCTAATGGTACGTCCTCCAGAAATCCAGGGAGCGTGTTTTCCAAAAAGTTGCGATACACCTCTCCGGTAAGTCTCCTTGGTAAAAATACTGGTCCAATTATGCAGTCACCCACAATCCCAAGCCAAGCGTTCAAAGAAAACTGATGTTGAAAACGATCTTCAACAATTTCATGTGGATTTTCGTCACACCATACATGGTTATTATGGAAATTCCGTATTGCATTTCTTGAAAAATTCGCTTCATCGGCGAACAGAATCAACATCAGGAGTTGAGGGATTTGAACCATTTTGTGCAAAAGCCATTGACAGAATGCAATGCGAGGAGGAAAATCAGCAGGAAGAAGTGCTTGAACGCGTTATATATGGAATGGATACAACAAATTTTCCTTCAGAATGTGCCAAATAGTCCCATTACTTACATCCAAAGCGTCAGTAATTTTTCGAGTAGAAGTACCTCGATCTTCTTCAATCATGTCTACCACATCCTCTTCCAGCTTTACCGTTCTTGCTGTCCTTGGCCTTCCTGCTCCTCCATTTCGTCTTAATGTGCCTGTTTCATAAAGACGCCGATGAATACTTTCGAAAGTTTTTCTATCAGGAACAATACGGCCAGGAAATCTTTCAGTATACAACCGCCTAGCTTCTAATGCATTGCCATCAGCACGCCCATAAATGTAGTGCATGTCGGTCATCTCGGCATTCGTATAGCGATTCATGACAAGGAACTTCAACAAATTCGTATCATACAAAATTATTAATCACGAGACTCATTCAATATGTCATTCAATAGGTCAGTGAATAAAACAGGACTGTGGTTTGGTAAAATATTTGTTTTTGCCCTTGAATAAAACCTTGTTTTTTTATTTTTTTTTCTGTAATAAATGGACATGCACTAAAATGTTTTTTTTTTGTTACTAAAAAACGGTAAGTCGTACGATAAAAAGTTAAGAGAGCTTTTTTCTTCATAATTGAACAATAAATAAAAGCATATTTGTATTTTTAGAGAAATCAGAGGCGTCCTATTTTTTCTTGAAAAATAGCCTGTGACGTGCCAATACGCGCGCCACAGGTACGACTGAAACATCGTGTTGTATTGCAAAGTATGTGTCTCCCACAGCTATTAACACGCCTAAAATTTCATTATGATATCTCAAGCCGCTTTGGAAAAATCAAGTTTTTACTGTTTTTAAAATTAAACTTCAACACGCTGTAGATCGGTAACGAAGCGTATGCGGACCTATGTTTATAGGAACTTTTTGTATAAAATGACCTGGGCAATCACTCCCTTTAATATTGCCGCATCTTTTTTAAACACACTGTATATATGAAATCTGTTTTATAATATCAATTTGAATTTTCTTCAAATAAGCCAATTTAACTCTTTTATTTTTAAGTCAATTTCTTTGCGTTTCTTCCTAATGTGTTCTTTCTAGGTTAGCGTAAGTACTATCTAGATTAATTCCCAGAAACTTCCGGCTTAAAGATTTTGGTATTTGTATATTATTTAGATAAACATCTGGTCTTAGAATGAACGTTACCTTTCTTTCATTTATTTTAATTTATTATTTATGTAATCTTTATTGTATGGTTATTTAGATGTGTTTGTAGAATTGTCGGAGTTCTTTTTCGATCTTCATCGGTTGCAAAGACTATAGTGTCGTCAATAAAAGTAACCAAAGTTGTTTCTCTACTGGTTGCAAGGTCCGCTGTGTAAAATATGTAAAGCCTTTTCGAACACCAATTTTATGGAGAGGTTACCAGAAAAAAAGTTTCTCAAGATTTCAAGCTTTTTTATAGAAATATCGTCAGAATTTTAAACATAGAAATTGCAAAATTGTCGGGATATTGTTTGAAATAAAATTATTTCAAATAATATTGCTATACTTTCCATACACACTAAATTCCACTAACAGTTATTTTCTACTTTCTTTTTGTTATTTTCGTTGATTCTTTATTAACATTTGAAATTTGCGTTTTTTCGTATTCGTGGCCTTTATGACGTTTTATATATTTGGTTTCAATTCTATTGCTAAAGTCCTTGGAACCAGTTTGGCGGTATATATCAGAGATTGGGTTAGATAAATTATTCGAATTATGTCTTTATTCATGCAAGTCTGAATGAGGAAAATTGTAATAAAATACAAAAGAAGCTACAGTAAACACTTTCAACTTTATTCAAACACACAAAAAAGTAGTAAAGTGCGAAACATCGGTAAATTTGGAACATCAATAGTTAAATAAGAGCGAATTTAGTCCTATACTGCTTTTTGTAAGGGTTGATCTAGTAATAATGAAAGTTAGAGGAACGGAAACAATATATACGAATTCTATAACACTAATAATTGCTAAATACAAATAAAATTTTAAACAAGGAAAAGTGTTTGAAGAAATAAATATGAAAATTAATGATTGTAGAACAAAATTATATCTATTGGAATTGAGTATCAATATAAAATAAAAATTGAGATACGACTAATTATAATAGAGAAATCTAAAGATCTGAAAGTAATAATAGTCAGACCAATATGAGAGAAGATATGGAAGAGAACAGTACCAGAAAGAAAACTATTCTATCATACAAATATTTTGATAAAGAAGTTAAAAAAAACAATTGAAATTTAATCAAATGTAGTCGTTACTCAAAACACACACAGCAAATACATTAATGAGAACAGCATGGGAAATTACGAGACTAACAAAAATTCAAAGTAATTGAAATGACATAGGTAAGAGAGTTAAAATAGTTTCAGTACGCAAAAATTGATTAAGAAAAGGATGATAAGAAGTATTTATTAACCACTGTTAAAAGAATGCTAGATGGGGTTATGTTGTATTGTGTTTGACCCCGTGGGAGTGCCAAATTGTTACAAAATGACGCTCGTGGCTCGTGTTGATTCTTTCCGCCCTAGCTGGAGCATCATAACAATACTGAAAATGTTTAAATAATACATGGTAGTGATGATGATGCGTCAAAGTTTCAGGACGAGTATAATATGCGGAAATACATATATTTCAACTTATTAGCTAAATAAAACACAACAACGTTGTCCTTAAAGATATTATTTAATATTTACACAAGAAATTTGGCGATTTAAAATGCATTAAAGTAATATATACCAGTGCGATGAACAAGTAACTACAAATTAATATGCAAAAACTACTCTGGAAAGAAATTAATTAATTTAATTAATGTGAATGCAAGTAAAAAATAAAATAATCTCTACGTCGAACAATACACAGTTATAGCAAACGCCAATTAAGTTGGCGCGAGGAGGGGTAAGTTCGCGCAGGATTAGAAGTAGTGGGGAGATTTGTATTTGGTTTTACATCAAATGACAGATAATTCTAACCTCTGAGCGTGTATCACTTTATGATCCCCTAGCAAAGACATTATGTTCCGTCAAACGTCAATGACAAATGTATTCTGGCAATTACTTGAGTAGTGGGAGTGGACGTTTTTAAAAAAGGCTTCTGCGCACCCCCTCCTCGCGCCAACTTAATTGGCGCTTGCTATACCTTTGAAACGTAGACACGTGGTTCATAGCAGTTACTTGAATAGCACGAAGAGTTAGCTGTTACGAAAAAACGATGGTTACGCCATGGCAGCTGAGACGAAACAGGATGAGTTTGTAGCGAAGAGAACACTCGTGGTCGAAATGGGTTTTATGATCCAGAGTAAGAGAGGGAACTCGAGGTTGCCGATGTCTTGAATTAAGAACTAATCAAAGACGCGAGTTAACAATTGCGATGTCAATGAAATAAATGCCATCAAAATATTCCGTGTGAAAGAAGCTTAAGAAGAGAAGAAGCTAAGAAGCTTAAGAATGGTATGCGACTTGGATATAATTATAGATGAAAAGATGTACGTAATTAATTAATAACAAAATTAAAATTAAATGTAGGAATTGTAAACGAACGTTAGATACTTAGGTTGGTCTTTCAGCCCACGTACATGTCGAGGGGTCGGTCGGCTAGTATGATAACAAAAGAAAGGCTTTCTCTTTGCAAACGAGTACATACAGAAAATGTCTAAGTTTGAATTAATATTTTAAATTCGAGATATATTTGTGAAGAAATATAATTTAAAATTAATTAAAACATTCTGAATATAAGAAATGTAACACCACAGATCACAGAAAAATGTAGAGGTGAACAAGGATATCGTTGGAGAAGTGGAAGTGATATCAGGTAAACTGGACTAAAACTATAGGCAAAATAGAGAGAATTTTGGGAAAAGAAACTTTGCAGTGTAGTCAATTGAAACAAAATCGTTGCTGCTTATTCCGTTTATAAAAGTAGAAGATGTGTAATGAATAAGTAAGTACTGTCGATATAATGAAAACTGACAGACGTAAAAGATTCGTAATAAACGATCTAAGAATATATACAAAGGTGCGGGGGCGGGGGTGTTGGATGGTAGTTGAAAAGCTTTTTATGTCGTAACATGTTCAGTGACTCATTATTAGTATAAATATAAAGTTTTATCATCATGGGTCAGTGGTGTTTAAACTATCGTCGACCAAGCAACTCAATTGGGAAGAAAGAGTGAAATACGGAGAAAATCGAATATCGCGCCGAAATAAATTCCTTACAAATCAAGGAAAGTGTTCAAACTATACTGAAAAAGATGTCATTTATTTACGGAGATTCTTGCCCGGGAAAAACTATGGTTTACGGCACAGTCTCTTTAATTACTTAAAGGCGATCCACGGAATGGTCTATTGATGTGACCACAGAACTAATGGAAGATACTTGGCTAAAGGAGACACCACTTGCAGGAATTATTTGAATATCCGATACAACCATTTTTTAAATTTTTCATGATCATCTTGGCATTACTAACGTCAGTGAAAGATGGGTGGCGAGAATGCTTACGCCCAAAAACTACATCGCGCGGAATGTTTCCATGCGCTTTTGGACCACTGTAATGAAGATAGGGATGGTGTATTGAGTCAAATTGTTTCTGGGGATGAAACTTGGATTCGTCATTATGAGCCTGAGTCCAAGCAAGACTCCGTACAGTGGTACAAAAGAGTACATCACTGCCCAAGAAGTCCCACAGTCGGTGGGGACACGACGTTTTTTTGTGACTCGGAATGAATTCTGTTATTAATAGATTATAAAGATTAAGGCGTTTCTATAACTGGGGAACATTACGCTTCAATCCTGGGGCGATTAAAAGAAGATATTAAAGGAAAAATAGGGAAAGAGGGAAAATTGAAAGATGTCTTGGTCCTGCATGACAATGCTCGCGTCTACAAGAATCGTATTGCGCTGCGTGCCATGCATAAAGTGAGGTTCGATATTTTGAATCACCCACCCTATATTCCAGACTTCGCTCTGAGTAAATTTTACCTCTTATCAAAAAAGAAAAACGAACTGCGTGGGAAGAAATTTACGAGCGATTAAGAAGTAAAGGACCCAGTTTCGGGGTATTTTTCAGACAGTAACGTTCGTTAAGTGAAGGAAAGCTATAATTAATAGTACCTATAATTCAAGGATATACTGTCAATCCCATTGTAAACAACATAAAATATTAATTTACATTATCAATATATATTATTTATTTACTGTCATTTGTATGTTTCTGCAAATTCTCATAATTACCAATTAAAATTTCCACATTTTGTAATATTTACTCTAACTATAACAAGAGGAAAACAACTCTCTTTTTTAGCCAGCTTTTAATACGGCATTTTCAAGTAATGAAGTCAAATAGAGTTGAAGTGTGGGTATGTTTCTTTGCTTACTCACTTCTTTATTTCTAAAATAAGAAATAAGTAAAGACACTAAAGCAAATACTTACATAATTGTATATTTGCTTTAGTATTAATACGCAATTATAAAATATGGGGACGAGATTATAGATTCAGAAACAGATTTAAAGCTTCTGATACACTAACAGCAGCGAATAAGAATGTATTGTCTATAGAAAGATCTGTATATCGTAATAATCCAAGTTACGATGCACCAAAAATATTAAATGAATTATGTAGTATATAGGTGTCCCAGAACTCGCGCCCAAGAAAAAAGAGAAATCACCATAAAATGGCAAATAAATAATTTCAAAGAAAAAAATTCGTATCGTGAACGGCATTCAAGAAAAGAACATTTTAATTCAACAAATCAGAACGTTCTAAGCCATTCAGTAGGATTTTTCATAATTGTTGCTATGTTACATATTCTATTACGTTGTGAATAAACTGGTCGACTACGGAACTTTTGAGAAACGTGAGTGCCAAAGTTTCTTTAAAATCCTTTCAAATTGCTTTGGTTGCTTCAGTACCGCCGTCGTGCTCAATCGTGATCTTTTGATAATTTACAGAAAATGTGGACAAAGTGCTGGAAAGGAAGCAAGCATTTATGCCCAACTCTTTCCTAACAGGAGTCATCCCGATCACAAAGTGATCCTCGGGACTATCGCACGAACAATCGAGACAGGCCAAATTTTCTATAATACAAAGGAGATTGGTGGTACATCCAGGATTGTAAAACGAAGAGGCTATTTGAGATGCCTTTGAAGAAGGTACTAAAAGCACTAGAAAAGTTGCACAGGAATTGAATATTTCGAAAATTTCTGTACATCGAGTGAAGGCTGATTGAATTTATTTTTCGTTTCATGATCCCGTTTGGCTATGTTGTTTCTGTTATTTTTATTATTATGTTAAACCTTTTCTCCTGTCTTTTATGATAAGTTCTATTAGAATAAACAAGACTCTTTTCAGAACACTTGTTCTTTTATTTAAAAAGAAATTAAAATAGATTAATATGATAGCGAGTGTAACATATTCAATGACATCTGCCTTAATCTAACATGTTGATGTTGACACTTTGGCAGGCATGCCATTCTGATGGTGCGATAATATAACATTAGCAACCGAATTTATTCACATTAACATGAAGTACCTTTTCTGAAATTGGTGGATCTTAAACATCTCACAGTTCAGATATGCAAGCAAATAATTTTTCTTCGCTTCCATTTTTTGGATCTAGATTGTTGTCGGCATTTGTCAGTTTTCGCTGGGGCGCGAATTCTGGAGGACGTATAAAAACAGTTGCCTGTTTTTACATGCCTCATTGAGTTATATTTGTCGAAGTGTGTCGAGCAAGAGTCGAATCAATAAAGAGATAGTAAGAGGATGGTTTTACAGTAGATGCAGTAGAAGGCAGAATTAAGAAATGTCAGCTGAGATGGATAGGATCCTTGATAAGATTACATGAAAACAGAAATGTTATAAAATTTGGAAAATATAGATAGACAAAAATAAATAAACACTTGCAAAAGTAAGAAATAACGAGAAAAATATGAAAAAGGGACATAAGCTGAAGTCAAGTCGAAAACAAAAGACATTCATGTCAGTTAACGTTAGAGAATGAGCGATTATATACGAGTCATCTCTTAAAAAGTTGTTTTAAAATATACGGTACTTGGTCTTAAATTATAATATTTGACGTTTTAATAATTTTAAATAAACTAACAACAGTAATATGTCGCAGATTATTTGAGCATTTGCTGTTGTCTGCATTGGTAAGGAAAACATGTAAATTGCAGAAGATAGGGATTAATTTATCACGCTATACACTGCAAAATATTATTAAATATTGTATAACTACTAGTTCTATGGTCCAGAAACAGAGAAATGGCAATAAATCACGTTATTCTGATATGAATTTAAGGAGGATTATTATAAAAAATCGTTTCAATATTTATAGAGAGTTAAAGTAAAATATTCGATCCTTCATAAACACTGAGCAACGGTTAAAGATTTTTCAAGAGTAACTTGCCATATGACTGGCTCGAAAATTAGAATTTAAAACTCATAAGGTTGGTTCAAACATTATGCTTGTTATATCTATTTTTAATTTTATAATCCATAGGCAAATGAAAAGCCTTGATTTACACAAAAAACAAAATAAAAACAGAGTTCTTCAGGCCAGAGAGCTTAAAACCTGGTCTCGAAAGCACTGGAAATAGATTTTGTAGAGTGATGAGTAAACCTGGACAAATGAAAGGATATACAACACGATATTATTGTATCTGACTGGTGTACATGTAACAATTAAGATAAATATATATATTTTCTCACGAATAAAATTTCTGTACAATACTGCTTTATTGTCTTGCCATATATTAATAATCCTACACGTAATATAGGACACAGTAGAACCATTCATTCCAGATTACGTGTCTGAATATTAGTATATCACAAAACAATAGAAGCATTCAATTCAAAAGCGGTATTTTAAAGAAATTTTATTTGCGAGGAAAAATATGTATTTAAATTGTTACATGTACAACAAGTAACGTACATAATGTCGATTTCCCATTGCTTTGTCAAGGTTTAGCGATGAGGCGAAATTTGAGGTTTGCGTTTGTAATTGCCGAGGCCGACTAGTTAGATCCAACAGTTTCTTTACAATTACTACCTTAAAAAGAAAGTTCGGTTTTCGATTTCTGTAATGATTTGGAATTGCATGTTAGTTAGAGGAATCGGAGGACTGTACTTTGTGGTAGAAATAATAAATATTTATAAATACATGAACTACCTACAAAATGCTGCTTGCCTCACAACTAAAAAAGCGATAGATTGAATATCTCGAAACAATATTTCACTCTTAAAATATATATGTAGTGTCTAGATATTTCATCAATTGAAACCTTCTGGCATGTCATGAAGAGAAAGTTATGCTCGCACCCTTACGAACCGTTCCAGAGTTATATGCTCGTCCTTAAGGAATTTGAGATAATTTCATACTTGCCCAACATATTTGGGACACAGGTCATTCTGTACCGACAAATCAGTCCAGTCTCAGCCTCAGTCCAGTTTGTATGCTTTATTGTGACAATAGCATTATTTTTACGCTTCATGTATTCACGCTTCACGGTTCCCTAAATTTCACGCTAGGTTTAAGTAGTATATAAGTGTTATTTCGATGTTAGGAATTTAGTGTTATCCCACTGGCGATTTGGTGAAGAGCATATATTTTAAGGTTTACCTTAGCCAAAAACGCTACGTTTAACATTTTTTCAGTTTTAAGGTTATTCTACTGAAGATGGCAACTTAGTTGCCGAAATACGTATATAGTATTTATTGATATATATTGTGGTTAGGGTGTTTTTCTTATTTCTGTTTTAAAAACACAATGTAACTCAATGGTATCGTTATCTTCAATTTTTGTTTTGTTGATTGTTGTAATATTAGATAAGGGGTGTCCGTTTAATACTGAAGCTGACAGTTCGTGTCAAATTTTGGTTAAGTTAGCATTACTGCACTTGAGTTCGACCACAACTTTTGGCGTAAATATAAAAATTGATCAAATCAAACCCAATAACCTTACTTTTCGAAATGTTTATTGCTAATATTTGCTAATTATAATTATTTAAGTAAGTGAGATAGATTGTGCTGCGTTTCAATAAAAAATGTGAATAATAAAAGCTAACGGAAAACAGGCACGTACGACTATGGCAAGAGATGTTAAACACCGATTGACAATGTGTGGCAAATATAAAGCAAAAAAAAAAAATTACAAAATTCGTTACCTTCAGTATTAAAATATACATTCGCTTTTATCTTTTTAGTAGTTATAATGTACTTTTATATGTTAAAAGTAAACGAACAGTTCCCATATAATTATAAATTATATTAATTTTCACAAATTTCCTTTCTACAAGAAAGATTTGCTTATAAAACCTTTTCTTATTAGTCGGGCCAACTTCACTGCGACAGTGCTCGTATGAATGTAGGTACTATCGAATTTAAAAAAAAAGTAGTACGGTAGTGAAGTTATATGTAAAGTCAATTTTTAAACATTTTAGTATTGTGACGTTGCTAACGTACTTAAGATCGAAGTAAAAGTCGTTTTTGACATTTATATGTTATTTGACACTTATACGTTATTTGAATATTTAAATTTGACGCCTACATTTAATATATATCTATATTCACGCAGCCTAATTTAAAGCGATTAAAATATGACTGTACCACTTTTTTTTTATTTCGATAGTACTTGGTAACGAGTGTTTTTTTTTTTTTGGAGGCGAAGAACTTTAAATTGGCAACACTGTTTTCTGTGAAAGCCGATTTGACAGTTCTCGGTTGTTTTGGGGTTAGTTTGGTTTGGCAATTCATCATGAATAGACTTACGCCGGACCAACGTTTGCAAATTTTTCAAATTTATTTTGAAAAACATAGTTCAATTCGATAAACTCATCGGGCATTATGTGCATTTTATGGTGCTCATAATTGTCCATCAGGCAATTAATTCGAGAAACTATGGATCGTTTTCGCAATACGTTTACTCTAAAGGATAATACGTATCCCGTAAGATTTCGTACAGTGCACTCACAACAAGCGATTGATGGTGTGCAGCGTAGTGTTGATGCTAATCCAAATGTGTCAATTCGTCATCGTGCTCAACAATTAAACTTGTGTTCATCCACTTTATGGAAAATTATGCGTAAAGATTTTGGTTTACGTGCTTACACGATTCAACTTGTACAGGAATTGAAGCCACACGATCATCGTTCACGTCGTTTATTTGGTGAATGGGCCGAAGGAAACGTTGCTATTGATCCACAATTTCATTTAAAAATTTGTTCAGTGATGAAGTACACTTTTGATTAATTGGCTATGTCAACAAGCAGAATTGCCGCATTGGAGCGATGATAATCCACAAGCCATTGTTGAAACACCATTACATCCAGAAAAAGTCACCGGCCCATAAAGCGCACCAAACCGCTTTATGGGCCGGTGGAATCATTAGTTCATATGTCTTCAAAAATGATAATGATCAGAACGTTACAGTGAACGGTGAGCGGTACGGAGACATGATTACTAACATTTTCGTGTTGAATTTGATCAGAGAAACCTTTGACGAACGACTAATTTCACGAAATGGACCTGTTAACTGGCCACCTCGTTTGTGCGATTTGACGCCATTAGTATTATTATTATTATTTTCTCTGGGGATGTCTAAAGTCGCATGTCTACGCCGATAAACCAGAATCAATTGAGCACTTGTAACCCAACATTCGACGCGTTATTGCCGAAATACAGTCTGATTTACTGCGAAGAGTGTGTGAAAATTTGACCTCCAGATTACGCCATGTATGAGCCAGCAGCTGCGGTTACATGCCGGAAATCATCTTCAAACATTAATGCTATAAAATTATCTTTTAAATGAAGTCAATTTCATGGATATTAAATACATTTTTCCGTGTTTCATTTCAATTTAAAGGTTTTCGCCTCTAAACAAAAAACAGCCTTTAGTTATTTGTATAAAGTTTGAAGTTGTCATGTTTTAACCTTTTATTAAATACCATATGATCATATATTTCTACCCTCTAGAAGGCAATAACATTTTTATTTTTTAAACTTAAGTTGGTACCATAATTTAAGTTAACTTATTTTGCAGCGTGTGTGTGATATAGGTTATTTTATACTGATGACAGATTAGGTTTTGTCATTTTGACAAATAATTACATACAAACGTTTCAGTTGAAAAAATAAAAAGTTTAATAATAAAAGCAGCTACAATAAATGTTCAAAGTGAGCTCCTTCATTTTCTATGCATAGCGCAACTCTTCGTCTCATATTATTGAAGGCATTCCTTAAATTATGTGGTGTAATTTCCTCACAGACATTTCGGATAGCATTAGTAAGTTCTTCAATTGTATGTGGACGATTCGTAAATACTCTATTTTTTAGATGTGGATAAATGAAATAGTCCATTATTGTTAAATCCGGAGATAGTGGTGGAAAGTCTACTATTCGATTATCAAAGAATTCATGCAATAATTCCATCGTTTCTCTTGTCTTATGGGCTGTTGCATTATCTTGCTGAAAATATCCCTCGCGGAGCTCATCATCATGTAATTGATTTACAAATGGTAGCAATAAATTATTACGATATCGTTCTGCATTTATCGTATTATTAAAGAATATTGGACCAATAATCCGTCTACGAGAAACAGCAAGCCAAACGCCTATTTTTTGTGAATGCAAGGGTGTTTCAAGAATTTCATGTGGATTTTCACTAGACCAGATGCGCATTGTTTGTTTATTTATATATCCTGATAAATGAAACCATGCTTCATCGGACCAGAAGGATTTGTCAAGAACGTCATCGTTATTAATCGTACCTAAGAACCACTGACAGTAATTAACTCTGGTTACATGATCGATTGGTAAAAGCTCTTGCACGCAATGAAATTTGTATGGAAATTTTTGTAAGTCTTTTTTAAGGATTCTCTGGCAGGTCCCATATGACAGTTGTGTTTGTTGTGAAAGCTTACGAATCGATTTCTTAGGTGATTGATTTATTCGTCCCTCAACATCTGCTATATTTTCAACTGTCCGCTTTAGTGGTCTACCAGGACCTGGTTTTCGAGACACAGACCCTGTTTCACGGAATTTAACCACTGACTTTTGAATTAATTGCCGCAAACTGTCATATGTTGTTGGAAAATTTGGAAATCCTGCCCGAAATTCTTCTATACAAGGCTGCAAGGAGTACGACCATTCTCCATTTTCTAATTTTACACCATTCCTAAAGTATGATTCGATCAGAAAAACTTTATGATTTATTGTAAACATTTTTAAGTGTCAATTAATAAATACATTAATGACAGATGAGTTTTATTTATCAGAACATACACATAATGACAGATGTATTTTATTTGTCACTACCAACACGATATTTTCAAGAAATAATTTCATGGCTTCCTAGAGGGTAAATATAAATGATCATATTGTATAATATGTACTTTCTCCTATGTTTATTTGAAATTTAGTTTTGTTTATTATTTTGTTTAAATCATCTCCTTTGTTTCAATAATTTTCTGGATAACTTTTACAAATTATTAGTCTGATAATTTGTTATTTAAGAACATAGGAGATCGAACTGAGTTTATCAGTTTTTTCCTCGTCTATTGATACTACACGTTTCACGTACAGTTTGTCGAAAAAATAATGTCTTGCCCTCGTCACGTCAATGCTGGTTTTTATGGCAATATCCTCCCGCTATAACAATGACATTAATAAAACTGGGAGTTATGTAATACACGTACGCAGATGGGACTCAGTACGCTGGGTATTCTATCAAATACGGAATTTCGGGCAAGATGTGCGCGTTATCTCGTTTCATATGGCGTACTAAATATAGTATTGTTGCCAAGTCTTTGTAGTCTCTGTATCTAAAAGGATTATAATCAAAATAATGTAAAATTCCAGGTTGCGAAAATTGATATTATTCGAATATATTTCCTGATTTAAACATTTTTTAACTCTCCTTTCTGATGATGGCAGAAATCAGGTATGGTTGAACTCTATTAAAAGTTTTTTAGGTAGTGATGTTTTTTCGAATTCAATAAAATATGTGTTTGCGAGGATCATTTTGAACAACATCTAAATAATTTAGTGTCTTCTCATTTCATCGGGTTCAATTGTGAGGAGGATAGTGGGCATATCTTAACTATTCTGCAACCATTTCTGTCTTCTATTGAGCCTAAAAGTGCTAAGATTAGTACATTGGATACGAATAAATTAGATTCTTCTTTAAATATTCCGATTAATGATGAGAATGATTTTAATTATCAAGATGTTACATATTGCAATGAACTGTGCTTTTGTTTATTAGGTCAGCTCACCACAAATGTCCGGACTAGCTCAATGGTAAATACTTCTGCTTGAAACTACTTTCTTCAGTACTTGCTCTCGCACGAGCAAAAATCGTGGAAAAATAAAGTTCAAATTGACATTAATTCAAAATCATAATTTTCCTGATACAAATTTATTAAAATAAAAAAAAGAAAAAACCCTTTTCAAAATGAAAAGGGAGCTGAAGCGTGATTAACAGTAGCTGGGAGGAAACAGTCTGTGTGATAATTTACACGCACACAGAGAAAAACTTCTTATGACTCACGAGCAATAATTAAAACTAATAGATAATTAAGAAAATTCTCAAATTCAAACTCTAAATTATAACCCCTAATTTCAACCGTAAACAGACTAAACGTCAAATCGTACTTTACTTAACTTGTGCGAACTAAACACAAGGACAAATCTCCCCTCCAACCTGAGAAAATATTCTTGAATATCGTGACACAGAAAAAACTCCCTCATTCAAAAAAATATGGTAATTTTCTTATCTATCTATATTATAAGCTAATATAGAAATAAATCAAAATTACAAATAAGCACAAATATCAACAAATTATCGAAATAGGAATTTATATAAAGCAACTGTAAAAAGTATACTTACGTGAGCAACTCTTTTATTCACAGAAAAAAAAAACTATAGTAGCGAGAGATACAAAATATAATTTAAATTAAATACAAACGAGATCACCACCACTCGTTAAAAATCGTAAATGAAATTTAAACGCTAACCAAAAGCACACAAAATAAATAAACCGACTTTAAATCAAATACTACAGGACGTAAAAAATGAAGTTTTTTACCCCGACCATATACTTCAACACCTCTGGTATCTCTAAATTCAATCGGATGCATAATTCGGCATCAAGCGAAAAAGCTACAAGATAGGACCGCCAGACAGACTCCTTCCAGTACAATTTAAAACAATATACAGTCAATAAATAGTTCAAAAATATAAACATGGGAATATACCTACAGTAGATATAAAACAAATGTGCATGTTAAATAAATGTAATAAATTTTCTTATTGTTCATAAAAGTTTCTTCGGGGAAAAGTCCATTGCAATATGTACGAATTCTTTCCAAAAAAACTTAATTCACCCGATTGTGAGGTTTGTAAATCTTCTTTATTTTCTGCTAATGTAGAACCTCATCACACATTTACAATGTTTAAGGAATTTAATGAATCAAATAGTCTTCTTTATCCCACTTTTACTTTGGTATAAGTATATGTTAATATCATTTACAGTAAGATGGTTGTCGTTAAAATCTTTTGGCCATGTAAATTCTATTCACAAGAAAATGTTGGTAACTTTGCAGAAGGTTAATTTTTCATGGTATACTTGTGTTAAATCCGATCATTAAACTTTATTTCAAGAGCAGTTATTAAATATATCTATGAGTTTAATTATTAGGAAATTTCAGGAAGACATTTGTCGGTCTTCTAGTGATAGATCTCTGAATCGAAACTCGAGAAAAATCAGGCTGCTAATGCATTTGTTGAAGATAAGTTCGGTTCTTGGTACGCTTAGCAAGTTTAGAGTTTTCTAATCTTTTGTGCATATGAAGAATTGTCCTTATTTTATATTGGTGTTTATTAGAATTAATGTTTATTTATTGTTATGAGTGTATAGTTTATTTTGTTTTATTACAAGAATATTGCATTTTTTTATAGATTTGTTGAATTTTAAATATTTAGTTTTCTTATACATAGAGTTTAAATTTATTTTTTAACAGAATGCATTTTAATATACATGTACGTAAATACGTGTCTGTGATTTCTATATTTATAGATATATCTCACTGATGAGATCAAAAAATATCGAAACATGTATTTAGAGCATATTTAGAACAAAAAACAACATTATAGTAATTTAAAAATGCCTCCATCGCGGTTGTTTACGAATTTAGTACATGAGAGGCGCTAACGCCAGGGTCTAATTTTTAACATGGATGCAGCACTCTTATATGACATGCTCCTTGCTCAATAATAACTAGAGCTGAGGATGTTTGCGGTACGGCAGGACCGTATGTAGTGCATCCCCACATTTAACTATTTATCTAAATATTCTCTGAAATGATTTGCCGGATCTCATAAATTAATAGAGTGATATTTTAGTATGCACTGGATATTGTTATTATACAAAATCATAATAGCCATTTGTATTTATGGATCATAAATAATAATACGCATGTATTTGTATTTGGTTGTGAATTCAATTTAAACTTAAAACGAATCGTAATATTTTAACGACAAGCCGTCCTTACAATACATGCATTCGAGACAAAGTGTGCAACTCTACGAATAACTTCCATAATTGATCGAAAATGGACATTTTGGAGCTGAAGTAAAGCCCCTATTCTTAGAAAATTTTATTACTGTCGTTAAGAACTATTATTATAAACAACAAAGGCCTTTTATTAGTGTTGAAGTTTTAGTTTCATTGAATTTCCATGTCGTAAGTAGTCAATTGTAAAGTGTTCATTCACAATATTCTAAAACAAGGTGTAAATTTAACTAAAATCCAGAAAAACACATTCTGATAATATATTACTAGATTAGAAGCTGTGTTTATTACTATTTATTATATTATTTTTATAACCAAATGCAATAAAAGCTACGAAAACAAAAGAAACCTCGATTTATTAAAATCTTGTCACACAGCCTTTCAAAGCCTGGCAGCACATATTTTGCATATATTTTATATATACTACCTACTTGAACAAGGTGAATGAAGTTATAACTTATAACTTCTAACTTCATTCACCTAGTTCAAGTAGGTAGTATATATAAAATATATGCAAAATATGTGCTGCCAGGCTTTGAAAGGCTGTGTGACAAGATTTTAATAAATCGAGGTTTCTTTTGTTTTCGTAGCTTTTATTGCATTTGGTTATAAAAATAACCAGTTAGAAGTTATAACTTATAACTTCTAACTTCATTCACCTAGTTCAAGTAGGTAGTATATATAAAATATATGCAAAATATGTGCTGCCAGGCTTTGAAAGGCTGTGTGACAAGATTTTAATAAATCGAGGTTTCTTTTGTTTTCGTAGCTTTTATTGCATTTGGTTATAAAAATAATATAATAAATAGTAATAAACACAGCTTCTAATCTAGTAATATATTATCAGAATGTGTTTTTCTGGATTTTAGTTAAATTTACACCTTGTTTTAGAATATTGTGAATGAACACTTTACAATTGACTACTTACAACATGGAAATTCAATGAAACTAAAACTTCAACACTAATAAAAGGCCTTTGTTGTTTATAATAATAGTTCTTAACGACAGTAATAAAATTTTCTAAGAATAGGGGCTTTACTTCAGCTCCAAAATGTCCATTTTCGATCAATTATGGAAGTTATTCGTAGAGTTGCACACTTTGTCTCGAATGCATGTATTGTAAGGACGGCTTATCGTTAAAATATTACGATTCGTTTTAAGTTTAAATTGAATTCACAACCAAATACAAATACATGCGTATTATTATTTATGATCCATAAATACAAATGGCTATTATGTTTTTGTATAATAACAATATCCAGTGCATACTAAAATATCACTCTATTAATTTATGAGATCCGGCAAATCATTTCAGAGAATATTTAGATAAATAGTTAAATGTGGGGATGCACTACATACGGTCCTGCCGTACCGCAAACATCCTCAGCTCTAATAATAACCCTATTGCCATCTAAGAGGGTCGTTCTTGACCTTCGCTATATAGCCTGTTTTTTCATCGATTAAGAATTTTATTTACCATATTTTTTTTTTATTTTAAAATATGTATTTCTTTTTAACTTATAAAACAGTTTCCTTTTGATAATTTTTAATAGGTTGTTGTACACTAAGGAAGAGTAAAATTGATTACATATATGATAAACGCTAGTGGTAGTATTGCAAATGAAGTTATTGTCAGTCGTTCCTCCTTTACATTTGAAAATAGGCTTGTTCTTACAACAATAATGGTACCAAAACTCTTACATAAATTTGAATCTACAGGATATATGACAAATTGTAGAATAAGTATGTAAAATTGAAACGTCTGATAACTTATTGTAAACTGTAAGAATGAGGAAAAGGAGCCAAGAGATCTTTATGTACGTGGTGTAGTCGAAGAAAATGAACCGTGTGTTTTCCGTCAAATATCCGAAGAAGTGGGTGTTAGTTGAAGAACAATACGAAATATTTTGAAGGTCTGATGATCGATAATAATAATTTTACAAGTAATATTTTATTTATAGATGAATCTTAATTTTTTTTGCATGAGTAATATAACACTTCAGCAATTATAATTGGTGAGTTAGCACCAAATGCCTTTTCTTGCCTTTACGCGCACAGTATTCTAGTATAAGAATAAAATTAAGCGATTGGGTCGGTGTTTTCGGGGATTATATCATTGGACCATTATTTATTTATGGCAAAAATATTTGAATATCTTAAATAATTTCATTATTCCTACTGTTCGTGATCTTAATGTCAATTTTGATCATGTATGGTTTCACTGGAATAATTGCCTTGCACACACTGCGAGGATATTAAAAACGTTTTTAAATGAAATATTTCCTAACCCCCTCATAACCTCTGATAGAACTCAATAGCCTCCTAGGTCTCCAGATTCGATGCCGCTAAACTTTTTTTTTGTGTGGATAATATGAGCATAACGGGGCTCGTAATTTAGAAGAACTTCGACATTATTGGCATCTGTAATAGCATTACACCTGAATGCTCTCGCGTAAACGACAAAAATCTTTCTACCGGTTAACGTCAAGGAAAAAATGGGGGATTATTTGAACATCTGTTACGATATCTTTTTACAATAAAATTCACTTAAAAATACGATTTATTTTAATATGTACCTACATTGTTTTTTATAATAGGATTTACTTTTAAAGATTAATCTTTATTTACTACAGTTGCAGACTATGATATGAATTATTTTCAAGTACATAATATCAGATCAATTTGATATTTTTCGTTATTTTTTTTAAATATAAAACAAATTTCTCATTTAGAAACTTCTTTATCTGCTTTGAAATGATAAATTACATTTATTTTTACAAATTCATGTATTTATTTATTTGCGTCTTTTGGTGTGATAGATACTAGTTTATTTTTCTAATTAAATTGATTGTGAATAAATTTTATTTATGAAAACTAGGAGTAAATTTTATTTTTAAATAATTATTGTTCGAATCTCCCGGTAGGATAGTAATTTATATATATAACGTGTGTATAAATTGTCGCAAAAGCTACACGCAGCGACGTTCTTCGTTTGGTTCTGAATAAAAAATCTTAATGTTAAAATGTCGTATCATGCTTCGTTTGTTTTCACGGGGTTCTTGAAGTTCAGACTTTTAGTGCGTAACTAACCTTTGCTCTTCGATACCTGTTAATAGAGATAGATGCAATTTAGTTCACAGAAAAATTTTGTACTAGTATTATTTCGTAAACGTCTTCTTTTTGATTTAAAAGCTTGTTTTAAACATTTATTCATTAACGTACTTCCACGAAAAACACATTTGGCAACGTTGTAGAACAATAAGTTTGTATTTCAAAGTGAGTTCAATCAAAATCATTACTGTCAAATTTTGACATTTAGGAATTTACGAAGCATGATACGACATTTTAACATTAAGATTTTTTATTCAGAACCGAACGAAGAATGTCGCTACGTGTAGCTTTTGCGACAATTTATACACACCTTGTATATATATATATATATATATATATATATTTCTAATGAAACTGATGTCAAGCACACCACTACTTATGTTTGGCTAGGAAAACTGAGCGGGGATGCTTATAGAAAATATGTGCATGTCATAGGCCCGCAAAAATCACATATTACTAGAGATGGCAAATTCGACACACGTGCCAGCGGCGTAATCATGCAATTTTGCATTTAATTTAAATTATAAGAAAAAAATTATAAAATGTGCACAAACACTTACCGTATTATGAATCAGTGAATTCATTATCTGGATAAGATTTTTCAAATATTTCTATCATCAGATATGTCTCCACAGTTGTTTCACTTAAGTTAGTGCGACGTGCGGAATGAACGTGTTTTAATACCGAAAACAACCATTCAACATCTAATGATGTTATATTTGCATATTCAAAATAATCTTGGAAAGAACTTAATGGTTCTTTAGACGCAACTTCACAAATTAATTTTAATATGTGAAAATCGGAATTTTTGTCTAAAACACTTTTAAATTTTTTATCACATACCTATTTATTTCACCTTCTACAGCGCATAGCTGTGCGTGAACATCATTCACAATTTGAACAGAATCCCCAAACGATATCCAAACATTTTGTAATTTGTCTATTTATTCGGCTAGTCCGAAGTAATTGTTGTGTATAGCTTGTAAATCTTCTTTAACCTGAGAATCTTTAAATATTTCCTGACTTTTCTTGACACCTGCAGTTTCTGTCGGATTGAATTTTAAAACTATCTTCTTTACATGATTAACATATTGATGATAGTAAAACGCAGCCTTCAACCATGTTGTCCAACGCGTAATTATCGGCTTTAGTGATTCAGGTATTTCGAGACACAGTCTGTGAAATAGTCGAGTACGTTTCGGGGACTTTAGAAACACTGCCTTTGTACTAGCTATTAAATTATTTACTCGTGATAAACATTCACGAAGCGTTTGTGCTACAAGATTCAAAGCGTGGATTTTGCACGTTACATATAAGAGGACACTATGTTCTTTGAGAGATTGACCTAAATGCAGCATTTTTTGCGGCACCGTCACTCACAAACATTAATATTTGCTTTGGTGAAACTTCAACTTTGTAAAATGACCACCTTCAAATTCTCATTGGCAGTACAATTTTCAACTCGTCTGGAAGCAAGTAACATAGCAGGTGACAGTTGTTGAGGTTCTATTGTACGTACTATAACATTAACCACTGATTGTTTTTTCGATCCCTTGTTTCATCCACGCACAACCACAGTTTTTTTATCTTTCAATTCCAATTTAATTCTTTATTCAATATCTTTGCGAGCAGAAGAAAATTTCGTAACGTTGTCCGACTTGGTGATTCGCACTTTGCGTATTTATTCCAAAAGGGGATAAATGCATAGCGGTCTAGTACAGAAAACGGTACATTACATGCAATAAAAGTTAAACATAAATCAAAATAAAATTTATGTTTTTCTGGCACACCCCTTTTCTTTGTTGCCATGGGTTATGCTGTTTACGTGTATTTCGCAATCTCTTCTCCTGCGACACATCAAAAATCTATTGCATACTGTGTATTTTATTCTACATCCATCGTATTTTAGATCCGCTGTACTCCACATTGGATGGTTAAGCGATAAATATGCCACGATCCGTGACGTGGCATATTTATACACTACACAACTGCATACTAATTTGCAATTCAAGGTTCCTTGCATTCGCACGGCTAGCTGCCGATATCAAATCCGATAACGCGCGCAATATCTCCGGCTCTGTATGTGTCATCATTGATGACACATACAGAGCATATTGATGACATGACTCATCAATATGCCATCTCTACATATTACATATGGCAACGGTGCTGTTGGATCGTATCGAAAGACCGATCGTCCATAATACTTAGCAGGTCGGTATATGTCGGGCGCAATGCGTATTCCTTTCGATGAGTACACTCGAACTGTTGGATGTTGTATTTAATAATGTCACAATTAGTAGTTCGACAAATCGGCCATTGTCAGACGCAGTGAATAAGTTTATTATAAATGGTAAGTGTTTCTCCACGTTTTATAAATGTTTACTTAGTTTATATTTTATGTACCTTATGTACGCAGCTCAATTTCGCCTTTTTATATATCTGTACAATTTAACAGTTCTTATAATATTCGATTTGTTATGGTATCTTGTGATTTTTTATAAAAATAGAGTATGTATAAATCCATAAAATTTATTGATAATTTTTTCTTTTTCATTAAATTCGTGTAAAAATAGGCACTTCCTATACAATGTAAGATAACTAATACAATAATATTTATCATAACTTAAGCTATAAAAAATTACAGCTAAAATAAAAATATAACGCACAGCAAAAATCTGTGCTATCATTTTACTTTTTGTAACAAGACAATTTACGTATTTATTCTAAAATATATTTGGCGAACTATTTTTTTTATACACACACAAGAAATTCATGAGATCTGGAAGTGATGATGGGGAAATTTATTTATTTATGTTACTTGAAAAATATTTTCAAAACTTTCAATTTGTGTTTACTCAAACAGAAGCAACGATATTTTTTTGAATTGTCTTCAGAATCTATTCAATTTGTGACAATGTCTCAAACTGAACCAGTATGTAATTAAGATTTTAAAATTCTAGATGCCGCTTTTGTCTGAGTAAAATATATTTATGAATACATTAAAAAATATAAGATTACAAAACACAAAATTAGGCTATAGACGCGCACTAATAACAATAACGATATTCTCCATTTCGTTAAACATTATAAAAAGTGTGTTTATATGTCAGTAAAATTAATCATACCAAACTTCGATCGTTAAATTAGTGAGCGCCCATCAATTTTGTCCCTAAAAAATAAAATAAAAAAACGACAAAAAAGAAACAATAAATACATTTTTTATGCTTAATATACTACGATTTTCTGTTTGTGAATGGAGATGACATTGTTGTATGTAATTTAAATATACGAACTAAGAATTGTTCACTGACATGTCGGTAAATTCACTCTAAAGAATGCATTAAGTTCTATCAAACTGGCCAATATTAAAAACACAGCGTACATTAGCAGGCAAATTCTGCCAACACGTTTGTCCAGTTTGAATTTGTTCAACGCAAACACCACATAGAGAAGTAGCAGGGATGATAGCAGAGAGATGGCACTGTATTCAATTCCAGCTGAATTAATGCCAACCTGTAAGTAAGAGTTTGTATTAGGAAAGGTTTCTGTTGTATTTATGGTTTGCATGTTATTGAATTTATGATGTTATATTTAGTAATATGTTTAGTAATAAAATATGACAAATTGATTTTGTATAATGTTTGTTACAAAAGGTTTTGAAAAATGTATTTTTCAACAGGGTTCGAATACACCTATCGATACATCAGTATTGGTTTCTTGTTCTTCAAAATTATATATTTCGTAATGATTAGTTAAGACGAAACAACACATTTATATTATTACATTCATTTATTAAATTACTTGATGTAAATATAATACGATTGCAAACACAAAAGTACCCGATTAATTGTGGATTGCTAGATACACTCCGGGAATTCCTCCATTCAATGTTCGACGAATATAGCTTCAGTAGTTATCGTGTATCAGATATCATGTGTGGACGTTTCTGTTTGGCTAGGTCATTAATAACGATAATAATATGGATTAAGTTTGTGAAAGAAGGCCTTCAGAGAAGGAACTGATTATTTTCAGGAGTTAAAAAAGTATTCACAGAAAATATTATACATAAGTGTGCTAATGAAAATTGTATTAATAATATTAATAAGCAATGGATAGGACGCCCAACAATTTTAACAATGCGGAATGAAAGAACAATAGCTAAAACAATAAAAAAATACTGTGAAGTGTTCGAGAAGTGTGTGTGTGTGTGCTTACAAACAGCTACAGGAAAGTCTGTCAGTGTAGAAACAGTTCACAGAGTGATTGCACAAAGTGGGTATAATGGAAAAAGTCCTGAATTTGTGAAATTAATAAGAAAAAAAATTGAGTTCGTATTATTTACCTTCATCAACTCAAAGAATTTTGGAATATCTGGATCGTCGAAGTTAAGTTTGAAGTATTTGAACTTTTAAAAGATAGGTGATATGGCCCCAACCAGAAACAACATTAATGAGAAAAATCTGCGGCTGATCGTAAAACATGGTAGTAGTTGTGTGGGTGTGTGTTGGTTGTGAGGGTACATGTCAACGGTTGGGGTGGAGAATATTGAAGTTATGGACGGAAAAATGGATCATTTACCAACATTTTAAGGAAATAAATTTAAATGTCGGCACTGAAAAAAATAAATTAGGCAATGATTTTATATTTCAGTAGGACAATAATTCTAAACATTGTAGAGAATGCCTCCTTATGCCTATATAATGTAAGAGCCCAATTGAAAACTTTCCCTTAGCGGTCAAACGTAAATCCTAATGAACATTTGTGGCTTTGTTACTATACCTCCTCGTTGTAAGAGGGTAGAAATATTCATTTCACTTCCACGACATTTAAAAGTATCTAACTGAAAAGGAAACCGCCTCCGAAAAAAAAAACAACAACTTCTTTTCCATGTCAGCCCCGGGATTCAAACCTTCGACCAACGAGATTGTCACTTCCATTGTCTGATGATCTTACAACTTGCGGCGTTCAGCCGTCAGTTTGAAAGCCAGTCTAAGTTTTAAAAAACACATTTTTAATAGCGAAATGTTGAAAAAACACTTGCTATAAACATGAGATATGATTATGTTATTTTTTTGTATTTTCGTATATTTCAATGGGCGGATATTCTTGCGAGTTTATGAATGTTATATTTGCGTTAGCTATTTCATTTCAATAGTTAATTGACGAAGGAGATACTTGTTGAAACTTCATTATAACGCTAAGAAATAAGTAATTAAACTTCTAGTTTCAAAAATTCTTTTATTGTAAATACCACTACAATATTGTTGTTCAGTATTTCATCCACCTGATGAAGCCATTGTATGGCGAAACAATATTGTAGTGGTATTTACAATAAAAGAATTTTTTAAACTAGAAGTTTAATTACTTATTTCTTAGCGTTATTTCATTTCATTTAACGATTGAATAGCGCAAGTGGTAAGAGTGTCTGATAACGGGAATTAGTCTTGTTCGTTGGTCAAGGTTTCGCAACTCCGGATCAGCGTGTGAGGGGTTGATTTTTTTGTGGGATCGGTATCCTCTTTAGTTATTCGAATGTTGACGAAGTGAAAGTCAAATCAACACCTCAACCCTCTTACGGCCAGGAAGTGTAGTAACAAAGCCATGGAACACTTTATACACAATAATATTCACTCTAAGTGGCCCTGGACTCTTGACAAGCTCTAAGCTCCAGTCATGGAATGGGGCTGTTATATACGTATAGCAAGCGCCAATTAAGTTGGCGCGAGGAGGGGGTGCGCAGAAGCCGTTTTTAAAAACGTCCACCCCCACTACTCAAGTAATTGTCAGAATACATTTGTCATTGATGTTTGACGGAACATAATGTCTTTACTAGGGGATCATAAAGTAATACACGCTCAGAGGTTAGAATTATCTGACATTTGATGTAAAACCAAATACAAATCACCCCACTACTTCTAATCCTGCGCGAACTTACCCCTCCTCGCGCCAACTTAATTGGCGTTTGCTATACACCACAACAATATTTTTTATGTATTTATCAGTATTAGTTTAAAACTTTGCTAGACTTAAAGAGTTCTAATAAATGAATATATAAATACATATCAGCTGTTTCTTAATATGGTTAATAATTACGAAATATTTAGTTATGAGTTATGAGTGACTGACCGCAAGGTGACCGAATACCTACGTGAGCAACTGTAGGTATTATTTTACGTAGGTATGTGGTAAACTTTATTAATATAATTTGTATGTTTTCTTTAAATTTTCTTGAAAAATTTGCACCGAATTAATTACAACATAACAAATGTGTTGGTATTACAGTCTAGTTAATATCAAAATTGGTCACCAAAACCAACTTTAAAGATAAAATAAATCAAAAGATTTATATTATCTTCCTGTTTTAACTTTTTATAATTTTCAACGACTGTTTAAATGCTTTACTATCTCTATTCTGCATAGAGTTCTAAAGAATGTTTTCAGTTGATTATAGCTAGAAATTCATTAACAAGTATTTGACTTGGAAGTTTATACTTACAAAATCCAAATTCTCGAGTAACATACTGAAGATAAAATAGGCACAATATGCGAATATTCCCGTTGGAAATATTAAATCGAATTAAAAAAGAAAGTTTGGATAATTAAAAAATATGGTTCAGCGACGGAGATATTTTTGTTAACATGAATAGACACAGTTGTGTGTTTTAGAGTTCTGAAAAATAAAAATGTGTTGCCATCAAGCTAATATATCAAGAGAAGACCAATGTTTAGACTGCTTTGTATTATAAAAAAACTCTTGAATTTGTTTCTTAAGGGTCTACTTTAGTGCCCGAAAAATTACCATTTCAGAAATATGCAACCCACATTACAGCACACTACAACAGACTAGGTACCAAGACGCCCTACTGAGAGGGTCGAAGATAAAGAATAGATGTATTATTATAACAAATGTAACTTAATAGGTTTTAATATAAAATAAGTAGTGTAGTAAAGCTACAAAATTTTACCCATACATACCTAATTGAAATACTTAGATGCTTGTGTAAAGTAAAAGACAAACAAATGTATTTACTTGTTTTCCTCTAAAAGTGGTTACGGCATTACCTGGCTTTCTAATCCTTCTTGGTCATTTAAAGTTAATCACCTGGTTACTTGGAAAAATGTATATAATTCGATAAAGATATGACCATATGATAAACAACTTTCTGCTCCCACCTATCTTAAAATATAAGGGGCGGGAATGTAAAAAAAAATTATAAATATGATGAATACTTGAACATAAGGTCAATTGGTTTTTACCACCGTGTGCTTTGCATGTGATTATAAGTGAATTTGCTGTGCTTTTGTTAGTTCTTGTCAATTGTGCTTGTATTTTCGGAGCGATTTTTCTTTTTTGGAAAATTTTGCTGTGCGTTAGCATTATATTCGGACTATTTTCATTAGTTATTCGTATGCGAAAGATTGCATACGTATATTAGTGTTGGTGACTGTTGTAATTTTGAAATATAATCAACAATGGGACTTCACTCCCAAAAAAGATTGACAACCGCTGCAAAACGGAAAAGTAGAAAACAGTTGAAACAAATTCGGATAAAAAATCGAAGAGTGTCTCAACGTGATAATATTGTAGATAATCAAATTGTTTTCACTGAGACAAATTCGGCACGCGACGACAGTTTTGATTCGGATATATCAGATGAGGTTTTTATTGAAACAGAAAATTTAAACAATATTGCAAATTTTACTCTTGGTGGACGTAGGATTGTTGATATAAATTATCTGTTTACTGTTCTAAAAGGAATACGACATGATATGTTTGGCTGTACTTTTCAAAATGTAGAAATAATAGCGGAAAAACATTTTGGGTTTAAAAGTGTTTTTACGTATAAATGCTACATGTGTGGAAAAACCGATACATTCCGATGCATTTTCCGCAGCTTTAGACATTCCTCAAATGTCTTCAGCAACGTATGCGCGCATAGAAAAAAAAGTGCTAAAAAATACAGAGGAGTTAGCATTAAAAGAAATGCTAGCTGCAGGAAAGGAAGAACGTAAGTTGGCAATTGAAGCAGGATAACTTGATAGCGACGGAATACCTTTTATAACTGTAACAGTGGATGGAGCTTGGTCAAAACGAAGTTACAAGTCTAATTATAACGCTCTCTCGGGCGTTGGGTGCGTAATTGGGACCAGAACTAAAAAAGTTTTGTACGTAGGAGTAAAAAATAAAATGCGCAAATTTTGTAAAAATAACTATAAAAAAAATGTTCCGTCTCATAAATGTTTTCAAAACTGGAACAGTTCTTCAACTTCTATGGAAGCAGCTATTATTCTAGATGGGTTTAGAATGTCAATAGAAATGCATAATTTGCGATATAAAACTATTATTGGTGATGGGGATAGTAGTGTATATAAAAAAATTCAAACAGCAAAACCTTACGGACCAACATATTTTATTGAAAAAATTGAGTGTCGAAATCATGTGTTGCGAAATTTCTGTACGAAAATATGAGAAATTTCAAAAACTCCTCGATCAGATATGTGTATACGAAATTTTTTACTGCAGAATATTCTTAAATTTAGAACAGCTGTAGTTAGTGCCATAAAGTACCGCAAAAATGAAAATGTTTCTTTTCAACAAAAAATAGAAAACTTAAAAAATGATATTCTCAATGGACCTGCCCACATATTTGGAGAACATAGTAACTGTGCTAGCTATTTTTGTAGTAAAGATGGTAACAATTCAAATACTATTGATTACAAACATTTCAAAAGCAGTGCTCCATATGATATATTTTTTCAGTCTTTGAATAGAGTAGCCAATTTATCCTCCAGTTTACTTTATGACGTGGACAATAACGCCGTAGAATCCTTCAATTCTGTTGTGAATAAATTCGTGGGAGGAAAAAGAATAAATTTTTCGCTGGTACGCTAGTACCAAGGGAGATGTTTTGCGGCAGCCATAAATTATAATAATAAAGAGACATTTGTATATACATTTGTTAAGAAAACTAATGGGGATAATTTAACGGTGTATATTTGGAAAAATTCAAAAATCTTAAACTAAATCAAGTATTAAAAAAGAAAAGCAAAAAAATAAAATTCGAATTCAAAGTGCTGATTCGGATTACGGAGCGTGCAAAATCGTGGTACCTGACATGCCTATTCCGGAATACGAAAGCAAGAGAAAACAATTTCTTGATGAATTGTCATTATCTGATTGTCATAATATTCAAATTAGGACGGTGAATCAGAGACATAACAACGAATGGGAAAAGAGAGACAGATAAGATTAACGGCAAGTAACTTTGGCAAGATTTGTAAAATGAGAGAAAAAACAGACACGGCTAGTACAATAAAACATATGCTGTATACTAATAGATTCAATAATAAAAAACTACCAAATTCTCTACAGTATGGCATAGATAATGAAGAAAGGGCCAAGCAAAAATTAATGGAAATTACAAATTTGAAAGTTGAGGCATGCGGTTTGTTCATTGACGAGAAGAAAAAATTTTTAGGCGCCACTCCAGACGGATTAATTGGATTCGATTCTATTGTCGAAATAAAATGTCCTTATTCAGCGCGTGATAAATTAATACATGAAGCCATTAACGAAAAATTAATTAATTATTTCACCTTAGATGCAAATGATAGTAACAAAATTTCGCTAAAACCTTTTGATAATTATATGTATCAAGTGCAGGGACAACTCCACATCACCAAAAGAGAGAAATGTTATTTCGTAGTTTATACTAAACACGATTTGAAATATATAGTAATAGAACGAAATGATCATTTCTGGAATCATCATATGATTGAACATCTGGAAAAATTTTATATGAATGCAATGCTTCCAGAAATAATTGACGCGAGGTATCATAGAGATCAATCTATAAGAAGTATTATGAAAAAAGATCTCTAATTTTTTTTTATTCTAATTTTTTTTAAATACAAACTATTTACTTATGTAAATGCAGAAATTTATTAGCTGCAAATTAGTTTGTTCACATATAAATGACTAGAAAATTCATCTTTGATGGTCAGTCTCCGATCCGCACTTAATTTTCCGTGATTATTATGGATCAAAATTCTCTTAAAACTCAATAAAAGGTAATTTAATTAGCCATTGAACCAGTTGCAGCATTTATTTCAATATTTACGCCGATTTATTGGTTGATAAGTTAATATTGTTATAGGTAGAAGCCTGTGGAGCCAATTTACATAATCCTTCGACCCTCTCAGCAGGACGTCTTGGTACCTACTCTGTTGCCGTGTGCTGTAATGTGGGCTGCATATTTTCAGACGTTGATTTTGGGTTGCCTGTTTTTGACTTTTATTTTTATTGATAACTAAACAACTATTATATCTAGACAAAAACGGGCTGTATAGCTACCTAGATATAAATACCTACAACACAAACATTTCATAACTCCATTAGCTGGCCTGGTTATCTCTCAATTTGTCCGGATAGATTTTCTGTTTCTTACCGATAAAAGTCAAACCGTACAAAAATTTTGAAAAAAAAGTAAATACCTACCTAGTTTTTATTGATACATGGTCATACATACATCGAGCGGTCTTTCAACTTTTTATTTGAAGCCAAAAAAAGGCCGGAAAAATACGCTCATTTCAGTGTGGGATTGCCGGGTATAGCGTAGAGCCTTAAGTATCATAGTACCAATTTCTTCATTATGTAAGTACATACATATCATGATCGATAGTTTTTCTTCTACGATTTTAGTCCATTTAATAGAGCGATGAAATGTTGGAAATATACTTATTTAATGATGAGTAGATTTTTGTGGCATTTGACGTTACATTAATTTATGGTTTCTTTTATGGATAGGAAAGTTATTTCAAACATCATTTAATGAAATGGGATCATGGGAGAAACACCTTTTTTACAAACTTCGCGAACAAGTTTTTGGAACTTTTCAAATGATTTACGATAATCGTTTATGGATAGTTTACTTGCAGTTCTAACACTGTTGATTACCTTTTAGAATTTATAGAAGCGCTTACAGAACTATTTTAGACTTAAAAATGATAATTGATATATTTCGATCTATTTAACGTCAATAATTGAAATGTTTTTAATATAATCGTAATTGCCTTCACATCTTATTTTACTTACCCAGTATTTTCCCGGCATTATAGGCATAAATGTTGCCTTAATAAACCACGGTAGTCCTAAACACAATAATATATCAAAAGTGTTGGACCCAATTGAATTACTAATTCCCATAGATCCGTGACCTGTAAGATAACAATCATTTCAATTATAAAAATTACCTCTCGTATACTCGATTTGTTATGTCACGTGTCTTACCTTGTTTAGCCACTATAACGCTCGATACTGCTTCTGGTACACTAGTGCCAGCAGCTAAGAATGTAATACCCATTACAGAATCGGGAATTTTAAGCGTATCACCTATAATCGTGATCATCCAAGCGACGACATACGACAAAGATCCAATCCATACGATGCACATGATGAATGTTAAAGGGAACCATTTCTTAAATCTAGGTTTTTCGCAATCCGGTACAGTCAGAAAGAATATCAAATTAATTGGCCATGTTAGTATCCATGTGAACTATAAGTGAAAAAGAATAATTAATATTGAATGTAACGAATTTGAGACATTTTGATAATGAAATGTTACAGAGAAATGAAGCTTAACATAATATAATTTCTGGAGATATTCTCGCGACACAAGTAAGTAAACTATCTATCTATAATGTACATACTTCCATACTATACAAACGTGTTTAAGTTCAGGGTAATCATAGACTATTAAACGAATTTGTCTACTTAAATCTATTCAACCATATCACTCTGAATAATGTCATTCATAGGCACACAGAAAATTTACTTATGCCAAATAAATTTAACTTAAGACATTTAAGAAAATATAGTATGGATCTATTACAGATCAATTTACTCTAGTAGATTGTTTCATGTTTATGTTAATAGAACTAAACTGCGCGTCAGAGAAAACGGACCACCCGATAAATTTACGTAATTATCCACATTTTTAAATATTGCTTGTTTTTAATTAAGTAAAACGAGTTATTATGTATACTGCGAAGATAGACGGCTTTGTAAAATGTAGAAACAAAATCAAGGAACGGAAAAAACCCAAATTGTCATAATATTGCGAAATACTCGTTAAACACGTTTGACATTTTGACGCGTTATATGCTTTTTGTGTGTAGATGTGTAACAGCTGTAAACTTATCTTAGTATTACACAGGTCATCGTAGAGTACAGTGTAGTCGTAATAATGGATGAAAATTATTGTAGAGCTGTGAAGATAGTGACATTGCTGGCAAATGGAGTAAGTCAACGGGACGTGGCAAGACAAGTAAATGTTATTCGTTCGACTGTGCAAAGAACACACCAACGGTTTTTTACAACTGGCTCTCATCACTAGAGGTCGGATTATACGCAGTTTACATAAATTTGCATATTTGCATAATATATGCATTTTGTATATTATTTGCATATTTTGGTAGTAATTCAGCATTTTTGCAAATTTTAAGTATCCCAGCTTTATTTATTTATTAAATCAAATTTATTATAGGCATTACTAAAAATATGTCGTGGACGTAACAAACAAACAACAATTAAACAGCCCTCTTTAAATTAAAAATAGCATTTTATTAACCCTCTTCCCGTTACTTTACCGATAAGCGTCTCCAAGAATTTATTAATGCTCTTCCAATACATTCAGGCCGAGACAAAATTCCAGGAAAATCTAATACCTTAAAACGTCTAAATAAATACAAAAATCAATTTTACTAGAAAATTAGGAGTGTATGTGTTTCTTGGCTATTCGGAGAAATTTGTTCCCATATTCGAAAGTAATTTTATTTTAAACGTCATTTTACGTTAGCTTTTCGAAGTGTAAACTTGTGAGTTTGTGATATATAATAGCAAAAATGTCGAAAATAGCGACTGTGCCTGGATGGATTGCACCTTATTCAGAATTGCGTATGGATAGAGAAAATGTGTTTTGCGTAGCGTGCTGCAAGATTGTGAGTAAAATTTTAAGTTTATTTCCTCTTATTAATTAATTAATTAATTAATTAAGTTTTTAATTATTCCTTTAGCTTTTACTAACATTTATTTTATAAGAAAACAATTGATGATGTGATATTTTTTTTTTTTGCAGATTACAAGTCAGAGAAAGTTCCAAGTCGACCAATATATGAAAACTCCATTTCATGCTGCAAAACTAACAAAGATGAAATTGGCTAAGAAGAGTCAGTAAATATTACCGCAATGTTTGCCATCAACTTCCAAAAAATCGGAACAAGAACAATTTAATGAAGATATGTGTCAAATGTTTGTGTCCGTAGATATTCCACTACATAAACTAAACAATTTAAATGTCAAGTTATTTTTGCAAAAGTACATCAGCAAATATAACATTCTCGACGAGAGCACGTTAGGAAAAAATTATATTCGCTGTATCTATGCAGAAACATTGAATTACATTAAGAAGGTTGTTGCAAACAATTATCTTTATATATGCGTAGATGAAACTACTGACAGTATGGGCCGATATATAGTTCATTTAATGATTGGTATCCTTAACGTATCGGTTCCAGCAAAATCTTATTTAATTTCATCCAAACTGTTGGAAAAGGCAAATCATTTGACAATAACAAGGTTTATACAGGAAGAACTGGCAACTTTCTTCTTACTTAAATCGATTCCAACAGAGAAAATTATATTGTTTTCGACGGATGCTGCACCATACATAGTGAAGGCAGCTTTCGACTTGAAAAATCTTTTACCCAAAATAATTCACACAACTTGCTTTGCGCACGGACTAAATCGTGTTGCAGGAGAAGTCAGAAACTATTTTCCCTTAGTAAATACTTTAATTAGTAGTGTTAAGAAAGTATTTTTAAAGGTCCCATTACGAGTTCAGTTTTACAAACAACATCTACCCGGTGTTCCGCTTCCTCTTCAGCCAATAATCACACGATGGGGAACGTGGTTGGAGGCTGCTATTTTTCATGCAAATCAATATGAAGGAATAAAGATAATTATTGTGGATCTTGATAGGGATGCACAATTTGTCATAGACGCCCAAAGGGTGTATTCGAGTTAAGAAATACCACAGCAGTTGGCGTTTATTAAAGCCAATTACAGTTTTATTTTCAGTTCTTTGTTGCAGTTGGAATAACAATATATGTTGCTAATCGAAAAAAAATTCTCCAATTTTTGCTTTGTTTCCGTTTGTATCTCATGAAAACGTTGGACGATATGTTAAAACAATTAACGATATAATATACAATAGATTTATTGCAATAAAAACAAGCAATATTTAAAAATGTGAATAATTGTGAATACGTAAATTTATCCGGTGGTCCGTTTCTCTGATGCGCAGCGTAAATAAAACGAAGTACAACAGTACCAAATTACGAGGTCCGTTTGGTGGTACTCTAACTTCGATAGAGGGCGCCAGGATTACGAACTTTAATACATTTTTCAAAGGTTGCTATTTAGGTATTCGGAATAACAAACAAAAATAAATTTATCATTGAAAATGGTTTTATTGTCTATCAAAATATTCTCCAGGATGATCGATGCACTTTGACATACGTTAGAACCAATTTTCACAGCACTTTTTCCATTTTGATTGATGTATTTCTAAAACATGTGTTTTGAACACATCAACCACTTCTTTTGGCCTTAGAAATCGTTGACAACGCAGTTTATTCTTCAGGTACAGGAACGAAAAGATGTCATTGGGTACTAAATCACGGCTGTATAGCGGATAACTTATCAATCCCTGCGTCGCTGGTTATGTTTCTCCAAAAACTTTCTGGTTAACAAATAGTTGCGTAGCATTAAAAATTGACCGTTCTACGACACTCTAGTGACACTGCAGCCGCATGTACTTTTTCCTTAAAAAATAGACGACCTTTTGTTTCGAAGTGCTTCTTTCGGAAACAACTTTTGTTGGATTTGGCTCAACTTGGAACACACACGCCGTCGGCTGCTATTTGGTTTTGAGCTTATACCCATAGGTCAAAGATTTGTCACTTGTGTAGATGCTGAACGGCTTTTCCCGCACCACGATTGTATTTTCACCCAATTGAATTACTTGCTTTTTCAGAGCCAAGTGTTTATGCAATATCTTATGTATGCTAGTCATACTAATCCCCAGGGTTACTTCAATCTCACGGTATGTTACATGATGATCTTGCATTATCTTTTTGCACACAGTATTGATGCTTACTAACACAACAACTGATTTTGGACGACCTTTTTTAAATTGGTCTGTGAACGAACGACGCTCACGATCGAATTCCCTAAACCAGATATATACAGTGGTTTTAGATGGTTTTTTATCGCCAAAAGTCGAAGTAGGTTGATCGATGCACGGTTGTTGAGATAATCCACGTCGTATTCTCTGCCTAACGATTCTCACAATTGTCACTAATTTGTTAGGTCTAATTGCCGTATATTTCAATACAATTTTCTTAAAATTTGACTTTTAGTATGATAAACACCATTGACGGAAAAACAATCGGTCGTGTTTTTTTATATTAATAGCGTTTCAAAGAAATCAATTTAGTGAAAAAATGGACATTTATCGTGAACATTTTTGTGCGACGATTTTTTTACGATTTTAAATGTGGTCTAATTCAACAACGATGCATCGATCTACTGCATTCTGCCTTTGGTGATGAAGCTTCATCCAAAACCACACTTTATGACTGGCTTGCAGAATTTAAGCGTGGACGTAATAGTGTCAGTGACGAATTTCGTGAATGTCGTCCATTAACTGCTGTTGTTCCGTCAAACATCAATGTTGTGCGAGAAATGATTGAAGCAGATCGACATGTGATATATCAAGAGATAGAGGCATCCTTGGGCATTGGTAAAAGTAAAATATAAAGAATTTTAAATGAGCATTTAGTAGTGAAGAAACTTTGTAGTCGTTGGATTCCACACAATTTAACCAAAGCTCAAAAAATGGCTCGTGTGAGTTGGTGCAAAAAAATGCTTGGTGCTTCTGCCAACGTATACAGTATCGTAACAGGTGACGAAACCTGCATATATTCATACGAACCAAAAACAGCAGACATTGGCGCTTCATTCTTCACCACGACAACGCTAGCTCTCACACAGCACATCAAACAGTCGATTATTTAAAGGAGAATATCATTGAATTAATGACTTGGCTGTACTCGCCTGACTTATGACCAAATGACTTCTTTCTGTTCCCTTTTGTCAAAAACAAATTGCGTGGTGAGCGGTTTTCGACACCGGAAGAGGCCGTTGTAGTATTTACAAGGCACGTTTCTAAGATATCCACTTCAGATTGGAATAAATGTTTTCATAACTATTTTCTTCGAGCGCAAAACTTCCCCTCATAGAGCCTTAAATGATTAGAATACAGTCAATTCTGAATTTTATACTGTGGAATGGTTACCGGGAGGCCAAGCAAATTTCTTGAAAACACCACCAATAGTCGTTTTTGGCATCAGATTCTGACTTCAGGTAAGAAGTGGAGCTCTTTTTTGTTAATTTCAAAAAGAGTAGAAAAAGTTTATGTTAAACATATGGGAGAGTTTGGGAAGAATATAAGCATTTTGAATTGGTTTCAGATGTTAGGGCTATGAAAGTCGCCTTAACGCAGAAATGGTAAACAGAAGTCGGACGTACTACGGCACGATATTGTGCAAGTACATAGGTCATGCTTGACTTCAAAATATCACAGTATACCCTGTATTCGATTATGATTTATTTATTTATTATTATGATTTACTCCGAAAGTTAAGCATAATGTATCTAAGCTGTATATAAGTGTATAAGCTATCTACTGCTTTATTACAGCTCTATATGCAAAATATAAAAGACAACCCTCGTATAACCAAATCCGAAAATTCGTTTTTATAATAAATAATGTAACTTCAAAAATTGTCGAAGACTTTTGCTACAATCTAACAGAAGGATGTGTTCAGTACGCAATATGTCACTTTCATAATTGTTAAACATGTAAGGAAAAAAAGTTTATTAAGAGAAGTTGGAATTCGTATTTTTTTTAGTATTGTCAAGGTATAATTGAATACATATTAGCTAATATTTACGTTCGCTAAGCACCTGTGTAAATTTGCTTCGTTTTGCTGGCCATTTCCATAGACTTGGCAAATGTTCTTCTTTGGGTGGTGAGATGGGATTCTCATCTTTTGGGGGCTCCTCAGACTCTATATTTTCTGGCACCGGTATCTTTACCGATCCGTTAAGGTGGGCTGTAGTGTGACCTTCTCCAAACTGATTGTTTGCGGCATTGGTGTCATTCCGCGATATTTCTTCAATGATGCAGATGTCTTTTTCTTTTTGAATCGGTGACGGTAAATCGACCTCAGCTGCCTCTGGGAACAAATTTTCGCTTGAGAAATGGAATTATTAGTATTAGTTAGATGCCAACTCACCTATAGAAGGACGTTTCCGTTTCGTGCCTATAGTCGATCTTCTCACTTGCTTTTTGGCTTGCTCGATACCACCTACGCAATGAAGAGTAATTTAGTTTTAGATAATAAATAGCAGATAACAATTTTATTACCTCTAACACATTTTTGTATTGATTTATCGAAGTACATAATTAATATGTATACTGTATACAGTAGCACCAGTGTTAATGCCTCGTACCATTCTACTCTTTCATCATGTATAATACATATTAATATGGATACTGTAATACCGTATGCTAAACAATCTCTTGTTAATGGCCACCAGTCCAGTGGGACAACTTTTACTCCACACTGCATAAACAAGAATGTGGAATTTAGTTGGTAGAATATGAAATATTTATCTTAAAATATATTACAAATATCAAGGTAGAAATTTGTTTTGAAAAAAGTGTTATTGAGATTTTGTATAGTGGGGAAAAAATAAGTCAGTCGGATGGTGTAACGCTAGGATGTTATACTTGGCTAGAAACGTCTTGACAGGCAATACCGTGTGTACCGGTGCGCTATCCTGATCAATAATCCATTATTCTTTTTCCAAAATTCTGGTCTTTTTTTCTCATTTTCTCACGGCGTTGAGTAAGAACCTCAAGGTAGTAACGCTGATTAACACTTTGACATTCAAAAACCAGTTAAGGTACACAATCCCATGAATTTAACAATCATCATAGCTTCGAATTTTGATTTTCCCATTCGCGCTTTTTTAGCTCCCTGGGAAGCTGAGTTCTGCCATTACATTGATTTACGTTTAGTTTCTCTGTAAACCAAGATTCATAATGTTATCATTTTTTCGGAAGTTTGGATCATTTTCAATGATCCAACCCTTCAAATATATTCACGAGCTTCACAAAACAATTGTGATAATTTTCGGCACCATTTTCGTCCACGCTTTTGAAAGTTTAAATTCTTATATAAAATTCGCCTTGCGCATTCTTTGTCAATTCCTACAACTTCAGCAATCCCACAAATAGTTAACTGACGCACAGATTAGTATTTGACCGATCTAGCCGACCAAAAAATAATTTTTCAGAACTATCCTCAAGTTGTTATTTGGAAAACTGAATCAACGCCATTATTCATCGGCCCTCGTCCCACGCGATGACTGCTATAATCAGTCGTTGAACAAACGTTATATCGAGTGTCTGTTTGAAAGGGTTTCTAGCGCGAAAAAAGTATTTTCAAACTTCGTGGGAATTTTGTGTGGATTCTGAAATTGAAATCCTTACTTTTTTATTTTTTACAGAAATGCATTTAAATAAAAAATATAAATTTAGGGACCACCTCAGATGAACTTTTCATTTATAGTCGTTTAAAGCTCTATAGTTCCAAAAAAGATTAAATTACATATTTAACAATTTTTCTTGTTTCAGGGCAATCTGGCAGTATTAAGATAACTCGGAAAGAAATATTTAAGGCAATGAAGTCCCAAAATGATTTAGATATTACCGGGAAGTTAGAGTTTGCCGAAAATTATTTGATGACATTGCAATCCTATAGTGTAGTCCAGATGAATGAAATATACACCTACATTAAAATAGCTGACAAAACCTATAAATTGCTTTTTGTTCATTAATTTAAGCATAATTTAATTAATAACACAGTACAACATTTTTCAGGTCATTGATTTGGGACTCAATTCTGAGAATTGCACGTGAAAGTAGCCCCACAAAGAAGAACTTCTGAATCATTCGTTTTGTCAAGTTGGTTGCATTAATAATTTAATGGCTGTGGAATAAACAACTCTTTTGTTCAGAGTGAATTACATTTTAAAACCAGAAGAACATTGAATATTTCAATATGGAAAATAACAAGTGCCCAAAATTGGATTATTTTTGTTACGTTTGTGGTCATATCGTCCCAAAAATAGGCAAACAGGATCGAAAAAACTTGTTTACTCAGGAATTTAAAATAGCGTATTGTCATTATTTTGATGAAACAGATTTAGATGGTGCAAATTTTACGCCGAACACAGTGTGCAAAAGTTGTTATAATACCCTTATAATGTGGATACATGGAAAAGGTGTACAGTTTTCTTTTATGAAGCCAGTAATTTGGGTGCAAGACCTAACTGGACATGATGAATCCAGGTGCTACGCATGCATAAATTCCGGTTATGGATTGTACAAAAAAAAATTGAAAACAAAAGTATACATTCCCGCTTTTACTGCGACACTTCCAGTACAACGCGCTGCTGTTACCGATCCACCTAAACCTCCGAGTCTGGATACTGTGTCCCTGCAAGCCGAAACCGTTTTCACCAATCCGACCAATGTGAATGATGCAGATTGGACACCCGATATTGAAAATAATGCACCACAACCGGTAACATAAATCGAAATGGATTACATTGTGTCTAAGATGGGACTATCACAAAAAAATTCAGAATTTTTGACATCTTTTTTGAAGCGTAAAAAACTGACAGAGCAAAATGTCAGCGCAACATCATACCAAAAACGCCAAGCTGATTTTCAGAAATTTTATTCTGTTGACGAAGCAAATACGTTCACTTACTGCCATGATATCCCAGGTTTAGTGAAAAATATGGGAATGGATTATATCGCTGGCGACTTGCGTTTATTCATCGACGGTTCAGTTTCAAGTTTGAAGGCTGTGCTGTTGCACAAAACAAACAAAAAACCGGCCATTCCATTGGGATTCAGCACAACTATGAAGGAAACGTATGAAACATTGGGCGAAATTTTAGAGAAAATCAAATACAATGTACACAAATGGAAGATTTGTTGTGATCTAAAGGTTGTCAACATAATACAAGCCATTATATTAAAGGGCGGTTTTCCAAAATACTTCTGCTTTCTTTGTAATTGGGATTCGCGATACACAGGGAATCAATATCAATGTAAAGATTGGAAAGCAAGAACTCCCGAGCTCGAGAAACAATTAAAATTACGTAATGAACCTTTGATAAAGGATGTAGATGGTATTTTGTTGCCATCGCTCCACATGAAATTAGGAATAGCTGGGAAATTCGTTGAAGTGGTAGTCAAAGATATTGAGGACGCCTATAACTGTTTGAAATCCATGTTTCCAAAACTCAGTGAAGCTAAAATTAGAAAAGGTACGTATCGTTGTCTTTATTTAAATATTGTCATATCTAAATTTGTTCACTTCGATATATTCGCATTATAATTACCAATAATTTTTTCGCAACTGATTTTTTTTTAATTTCAAACAGGTACTTTGAATGGACCGGATATACGAAAATTAATGAAAAGCGAATCTTTCACAAATATGCTTTCGAACCATTATAACCACCTATGTGCGTGGGACGCATTGAATCAAGTCATTGAAGGCGTTTTAGGAAAGAACCGTGTACAGCGTGATGACATAGACACACGAGTGGACAAGTTGCTGTATTATTTTGAAAAAATCAATGCATCCATGACGTTAAAATTACATTTCATGCATTTCCACCTTGATACCTTTTTGGCACAATTACCTCAGGAATCGGACGAACAAGGAGAGAGGTTCCACCAAGTGATCATGCCAATGGAAAAGCGACTCAAAGGCAAAAAATTAGATGCATTGCTTGCGGTGGTTTGCTGGTGGAGTTCTAAAATTATGCAGTTTGAAGATGAAAGCACCGTAGATGAAGATGACACCGAAATTGGTGGACACACTGAAGAAAACATGCCCTTGAATATTATGTCTAACTCGGATGATGATGCAGACTCAGAACATGAATATGAACAACCTACGAAGAAAACAAGATTATCAGAACCACAAGCGTCAACTTCAACGAGGATCTATATTGACAATAATTGAAAATGTTCTAAATTTTGTTTCCATGCATAGATAACAAATAAAAATCTCATATTTTCTGTGTAAGAATAGCTGTAATATGAACCGGAATTTTTATTTTCATGCAAAATAAAGTTTATAAAGAAAAAAACAGCATATTTGTGGATTTGTAATCCAGTTATTGAGCAAGAAAGGTGAAAAATGGGGAAAGAATGGGCATTTTTGCGATTTTTAAGGCACTGGATGCATTTTTTTCGAGTAGGTTTGTTCCGCTTTTTTTTTCTCCAATTCAATATCTACAACTTTGCTTCAGACACAAAAGAGATATTCCGTACGGTATACCGAGATATAACCGTGTTAAAATATAGAAAAAGTGATCAAAATCCACCTTGAGCAAAAAAATTCGTATGGCCATTAAATTATTAATGCAGCCAACTTGACAAAACGAATGATGCAGAAGTTCTTCTTTTTGGGGCTACTTTCACGTGCAATTCTCAGAATTGAGTCCCAAAAACATGTGTTGTACTGTGTAATTTATCAATTTTTATCATAGAAAATCTGTGCGACGGTCAAATCGGATTAGATTTTTTCAATATTCTTATCCGTTTTGATGTGGAACTGTGCCCCGGGTGTCCGTCATTTTCTACCTAATCTTAGCCATCTTGGAAACGCTTAAACCACCGAAATACTTGTGCGCGTGATAAAAATTCATTGCCATATACTTCTTTAATAAAAAATAAGTCTCTGTGGCGCTTTTTCCAAGTTTCTTACGAAATTTCACTATAATTTGTTGCTCTACTAAGACACTTATCATTTTTCCGGTGAACCAAAAAAATAGATCTTATACAGGCGAAGGCCACTGCCAGACTTTTATGTTTACAAAGACGGGAGATGCGGGGATCGAAAGAGAAAGATTCTCGCTGCACAGTTGTCGATCGTACGACTTTAGCATCTGCCTCGTTATTTTATGTCCGCACCTCGTATATCTGTATTGAACTGCACGCGAACCCTCGATATGAACGTTTCATCCGTAGAATTGCGACATACTATGAAGAAAGTATGCATTTTCGTAACTCTAACGGATCAAATCAGTGGTTAAACACGGGCCAGTCTGCGGGACCTATTCTAAAATGCGGTAAGGATTTGAAATGGAGGTGGTATTTCGGGATTAGTGGAGAATATTATCTATTTTATGTAGGTGCCTGGAGGTACAACGTTAAACGCTAAATTGTACCGTGAAAAATTGAATCACGCGTATAAAATCTTGGGAGAAATATATCGCGTAGTGATCAATAGAAATAATAATAATTGTGTACTCTTCAAGCAGGAAAAGTACGATTTCATGCCAGGCTACATACCGCTCAAAGAATTCTCCGTAAATTAGAAGTTAGAGTTCGATAGACTAAAGTTAACACATCCCTACAAACAGCCCTGATTTATCGACACTATACTACATAATTAACTCTATCAAAATAATTCTTTTTTCACACTCCATTAAAACTTTATATATAATAGTTATTTTCATAATAAGTGCGGGAAGATAGTTTTTCCGAAACCAAAGCAGGAGTTACCGAAACGACCAGTTTTGGTACCTGCATGAGTACCGCTTTTGCTTTCCCGCAAATGATATGAACAATGCTTTTCCTACAATCGCTTAGAATCGTCGTAGTTGAATTTTTTTGTAAATTTTTTCAAGATTTGAATTTGTTCTTTTCAATGTGAGAATCAAGTTAATGGTTACTATAGAATAAACATGTCAAATAAACAATAGTTTTGTGACAAATTGTGGCATTTGTGAATTGTGGCGAGAAAAATGATAAATATTTGCGAGAATGACGAATCAATTGATGAAAACTTTTTCCACGATGAAAGCGAATTCATCCTCTGCGTTGAAGAAGGTTACTTTTTCTTATTCTTCTATTTCTTCACCCGAAGGTTTAACTGGTGTGCAATATAATAATTTAAGTAACTGTTGTATTAACATATATAATAATAAATCTCAAATGCGAGTAAGTACAATCTGTATTTTTTTATTTTTTAACATTTCCGCACTCAATTTGCGTGTGGAAATGTTGAATTTCTTAACGATTATAGGAAAAATAAATAATATAAATATACAAATGATACAAATCTGTATAAAACAAATCTGTATCTGTAAACATGGACATAACAGCACGTATTTACTAGTAGCGTTAACTTCTCAATCACAGACGCATGCGTTTCTCTCTAACGACTTTGTCAATGCGGATTTACGAAGGAAGTAACGACTGTAGTTCGCTTTCTGGTCTAGTAATGAATTTCGTCCTATCAAGTGACACCAGATAACCTCGTGACATCTGACGGACAAAACAGACAAAGCCGATGAAAGCGATTTCTTCTCGAATAGCTAAGCTATTACAAAAGAAGAAAAAATACGCATATTACTCTAAGTCTATTAACTCGTCGCCAGATGGCGTCATATTTGGTATATAACAACATAATAAGCTGTATTTTCAGTTCTAATTGTTAATGTATTTTTTGTTTTATTGAATTAAAGTATTATATTGCAATAACATTTGCACCATCCTAATATTACAATGTTATTTACTTTGATAGGCATTTACTCTTCGTTTCTTTAATTAAACTCTATTTCATTTTCTTTGTATTCTAATCTACTGTTGATATTCAATTCTAAACTTACCAGGCCTGCTCCAATTCCACAACACGCTGACACTGCCAAAATGTTGAAGACTGCGGAGCCTACGATAGTACCTACTCCTATATCACCTTCCGTAATGAAGGTACCGATGACGTTGACGAAGAGTTCCGGGGCGGAAGTCGCTGCTGCCATAAAGGTGGCTCCAGCCACGTCGCTTGACATATTTAAGGCTAATAGAAAATATCGAACCAAAGTAGTAACGGTTCTTATTAATTAATTATACACCAGTTGTAACGGATGTATAACGTGCAGCATTCAAGTAGCTTTTAATTTTCTAACTATAGCGACTCACTCATACTAAATATTATTCTTACATTTCAGTGACATTTTAATATTTAAAAAAATTGGGATTAAATATTTACCTTGGCATATTTTTTCTACTGCTGGTACAAAATATTTATCGCAAACTACGGCTAAAGCTACGAAAAGGTATAAAGACAGGATAATATGTACAACTATGCCGCCGTCTTGTCTTTGTTTATCTGTGAAAAAGTCCCCGGGGAAGTCCTCTATTGCTCGTGGCGTACATTTGTTACCTGAAACAAACAAACTGTTATCAATAAAATTTACGTGTTTTAGTCAATTAAAATTTAGCAAAGGTGGAATATGGGTAATCACATCGGTTTAATGTTTATGTATTGTATTTAACGTATTGTTAAAAATTTGTCTTTCTTCGATTCGTATAAATAAAATTAACGGTAATTGAAAACACTATATTATTAATAAAAGTACACTAAAAACACTTAATGACTAATAACAACAATAATAGTATTTATATTCACAATATTAATTTCGCATTTATATAACAATATTCTACCACGCAGGTCGCTGGTTGATTGATTCTCTAGCTTTCCGAGCTGTATATATATATATATAATCCGGCTTACACCTTCGAGATTATTTCGGACTCTGTCTGGTGTTATTCCAGACTCTAAAACGTCCGGCAGAATGATGACACGATCGGCGGGTGACATCATCGTCAGGTCTTCACCTGACGTATAGGCGGACGACTCACATCACAGTATCTTCACTTCTGTCTTTTCCTTTCAGTAGATTGACGTATGCTTTAGTAATTGGTCTCCTTACTATTCGAAACATGACTTCTCACATGAATGGGTTTAGACATTTCTGAAATAGATGTGATGGTGGATATCCAGATAGAAAACTGCCTTCTAGGTAGACATAACTTCAAATTTTGATAACGATAATTGATGGTCGAATTTCTTTAGATTTCTTTAGATTAAGTTTTTGTTTTAGTTTATTAGTGTACTCATTTTATTTCATACATTTATATTCTATATTTTATAAGGGTTCTTTGTTGGGGAACATATTTTGATATATAGTGGAGTAGAAGAAAATAAAACAGCGGAAGCGGGAGTAGCGTGCGTTTTACACAAGAAAATGTTAAAAAAGGTACAAAAAACAAAAACAGTAACAGAAAGGATACTTGAGATAGAGCTAAAAGACGACGTGGGCAGCAACAAACACTGATAATAATAGTATATATGAGTAAATAAAAGAAAAAGACAAATTTTGGTAGGACCTAACACTAACAACAGAAGAAGCATTAATAGAAGGAGATTTTAATGGAAGAGTAAGAGAAAGAGGAAATAACTCCATAGCTACGATAGGAAATCATGCAGAAGTAGTGAGAAATAATAATGGAAAGAGGGTGTTAGATTTTTGCCAACTACATGATCTAATAGTCACAAACACATTCTATCAGCACAAAGATATCCATAAATATACACGAGTTCAGCCAACAAGGGGAGAAAAATCAATAATAGATTACATGTTAGTAGCAAGGAGGAATAGAAACTAATACTAGATGCAAAAGTACGACGAGGAACGGAAATATTTAGTAGCCTCTAGTAAAGGCAAAAATCAAAAGATGTGGTAAGAAAAAGATCGAGAAAAAGGAAATAGCATATAAAACGATTAAAGCATACAGACTGAGAGATGAAGAAGTAGCAAAAGAATACGGCAATAGAGTACAAGAGAAATTAACAAAACTTAAAGATAATTTCGACAAAGCAGAATTAAATGAGAGGTGGGCTATTCTTAAAAAAATACCGATAGAAACGGCTACGGAAGTGTGTGGTATAAAAAAAGCGAAGAACAGACAAAAACAAACAACATGGTGTACGGATAAAATAAGAAAGCAGGATAAAAAAAGACATACAAAAACTATTTAGCGAAAAGAACGGCAGAGAAATATGAAGGATACAGGCAACAAAGGAAAAAAGCGAATCAAATGGTAGATTCGGCAAAGGAAAACAAATGGAAAGAATTTAGAGAAAAAATGGAAAAGGAAAGCCGTGGAAATAAAAAATTGTTCTACAAAGTACTTAAATCATTCAGAAAAAGAGAAAAAGCAAGAAGAAATACAGGGTGTCCAGAAATTCTCCTGACAAACGAAGACCGGAGTTTCCTCAGATAATTTTAAGACAATTAAACCCAAATTCACCTAGTCCGAAAATGCTTCCTAAGGGAACTAGAGTTCTTTGAAGATGGCGCCTTGTATTTATTTTTTTTTAAATTCCTCCAGAACGCTTCTATTTAGAAAAACAAAAACTGGTATGCTTATTTATCCTCCAGAGATGAATCGATTCCATCAATTGCGAATTTCTAGTACCGGTCATAGGCGTCCGTTTTGGGTAGGTCAACGGTTATTTTAAGGCATAACTTTTTTGTCTTAAACTTTTAAGCATTTGTGACACTAGATTATTAAATTTTCAGGTATTCCAGTACTAAAATGTACTCTTACTTTAAGTCGGTAGGATACACCGTTTTCTAGAAAAATCGATTTGTAAATTTTTCGTTTTTTCTTCATTAAAGTCCAATTTTTTATTTTTTGCAATAGTTAGCTCTGAACTGCCAACAGAAGTAAAACCTACGTTTTTCATTGTCAAATTGTTGTCAGTTCGCGAAGTTTATCTTTTCATTTTTTACTTTGTGTTATTCAAACACAACGATTTCAATTTAAAAAAAAATGGTTTTTACTAATGAGGAATACGCCGATATGCATTTAGTTTATGGCGAAATGAGGTGTAACGCTCGAGCGGCGCAACGTAGATACGCTGAAAAATTTCCCAATCGTCAGCATCCCACTCACTCAACATTTACAGCTCTTCATCAACGATTAAGAGAAACAGGTTCAGTGGTCCCAAAAAATAATGAAACAGGGAGACATAATGTTGTAACAGCAGAACATGAAGATGTTATTTTAATGGAAGTTGAGGAAAATCCAGAAATTAGCGTTCGAAGACTATCTGCCATGTACCCCACAATTTCAAAATCCTCCGTAGGAAATATCTTACACAAAGAAAATTTATCTCCATTTCATTTTACAAAGGTGCAAGCACTGCTAGAAGGAGATTTTCCTGCTCGCATAGAATTCGCTAGATGGTTACAAAATCAGAAAAATCAAGATGAAGATTTCTTCAGGAACATTTTGTTTGGTGACGAAGCTACATTCTCAAAAAATGGAATTTTTAATGTACATAATGCATATTATTATTCGTACGGTGGTGACAATCCCCACGTTTTTCAAGAATTTAAGCATCAGCATAGGTTTAGCATAAACGTCTGATAGGAGTAGTTGACGATTATCTACTTGGACCTGTGGAATTACCTGCTCGTTTAAATGGTGCTGATTACTTACATTTCCTGCAAAATATTTTACCTGATTTGTTAGATGAGGTGCGTTTAAATATTCGGCAAAACTTATGGTTTCTACAGGACGGTTGTCCGGCCCACTTTAGCAGGAATATACGAAACTTTCTAGATAATAACTACGAAGACCATTGGATTGGAAGAGGCGGTCCAGTTGCTTGGCCAGCAAGGTCGCCGGATTTGAATCCTTGCGATTATTGTGTTTGGGGATACATAAAAGGATTTGTTTATTCCGTTTCGATACAAAATCGCGCACAACTCTGGCTAAGGATACAAGATGCTTGCAACGAATTTAGAAATAACTTTGGAATTTTTGCAAGAATTCGGCGTTCTCTAAGCAAAAGGGTAAACTTATGCATAGAGACTAATGGTCATCACATCGAGCAACTTTTGTAACAATCTACCTTTGATACTTGTTCTTTTTTTGTTAGTTTCGTTCCATTGTAATAAATAATTTGTTTTTAATTTATTAAATTAATTTTCATCCATGCCTTGATAGTCCAAGCCAACTTCGTCGCTAAAAATAAGTAGGTACATAATAAATTGAACTTTAATGAAGAAAAAACGAAAAATTTACAAATCGATTTTTCTAGAAAACGGTGTATCCTACCGACTTAAAGTAAGAGTACATTTTAGTACTGGAATACCTGAAAATTTAATAATCTAGTGTCACAAATGCTTAAAAGTTAAAGACAAGAAAGTTATGCCTTAAAATAACCGTTGACCTACCCAAAACGGACGCCTCTGACCGGTACTAGAAATTCGCAATTGATGGAATCGATTCATCTCTGGAGGATAAATAAGCATACCAGTTTTTGTTTTTCTAAATAGAAGCGTTCTGGAGGAATTTAAAAAAAAATAAATACAAGGCGCCATCTTCAAAGAACTCTAGCTCCCTTAGGAAGCATTTTCGGACTAGGTGAATTTGGGTTTAATTGTCTTAAAATTATCAGAGGAATCTCCGGTCTTCGTTTGTCAGGAGAGTTTCTGGACACCCTGTATACATAAATTGTAAGAATGGAGAAACACTGAAGGAGAAAAGAGAGATAATGGAGAGATGAAATGAGTACTTTAGAGACAGGTTCTGTTATGATATAGATGATAAGGTGGGAAGTGAAAGGGAAATCACAGAAATCAACGAAAGGGAAGAGGAGGAAGGAAGAGGGAACGAAGAAATATTCACAATGTGTGAACTAACGGATACAATAAAAAAGCTAAAGAATGGAAAAACACCAGGAAGCGATAAAGTCACGACAGAAATTATTAACAAGATGGGGAACAGGGGATTAGAAATATAACTCAAAATAGTTAACACAGCTTGAAAATAAATAAATACCGAAAGAATGGGAAGAAGCCATAATTGTACCGATATTCAAAAAAGGGTAACCCAACAGAACAGAATGTGATAATTATAGAAGTATAACTCTCCTTAATGCAGTTCCGAAAATTTATGAGCAAATGATAAATATAAAACTCAGACCAATAATTGAACCAAAGATATGCAAAGTAGATTCAGGCCAGGAAGAAGTACTCTGGATCACATATTCAGATTAAAACGAATATTTGACAAAAACCGAAACAGGGGAAGAAGGTATATCTTGCATTCTTAGACCTGGAAAAAAGCGTTCGATAGCATACCAAGAAATAAAGTTTGGAAGAGTTTAAGACAGAAAGGGGTGAACAATAAAGTTTATACAATTAATAATAAACATGATAGTTTACTCTAATTTAATGTCCGCTTGAAACGAAATGATGATAAGAGCACCGAGTATATAAAGTGAGAAATTTTTACTATTTCAAATTTTGTACGTGTACATGTGCGAATCTATTCAGTTGCATTTCTGTTTTGGAAAATAATTAATAATTTGTTTGTTTTACAATGAAGAGGTAACACTATTATGAATGACTTTATACTATACAATAAACTTAATATAATAATTGCCATCGACTCGCAATCATTGATTTGTGCGAATCTTCTGAGCATATAATCCGGTATGTTCTCGAAACACGTCTTTGCAAAGTTAAGAGGAAGTTCTACTTTTGTATGATTTTACTTTTGTAAAAATTGTAAAAACGACAAGTATTTAATAAGTAATACACCCGAAACCACATTAAAGCACAGAGGTAAAAATATAATTATATTTGGTCTGCTATTCATTGCGAGGGATAGGTCCTATAGGCGACGCACAGAAATTGGTTTTGAGCGCATCGTAGCGGTAAGCAACGAAATATTTGTGTATGTACAAACTCTGTATTTGCATGTGCGTTAATGGTGGTTATTTGAGTTTAGATATTTTTGGAATGAATCGCCTAATATATTTCGGTTTTGGCGCAATTAAATATGAACATGAAACTTCATGCAACGATAAGAAAGGCCTAAAATTGTACAAGTCAAAGTTATTTTAAATTTACACGAAAAAATATTAGGGAATGAAACGCCGATAAATGTAGATGTTAAAAAACAAGCATGTGTTACTTTATGTCTTTACACAGGTAATGTTTAAAACATATTCTATATATAAAACAATATAAATGTTGTATAATGTAAGGTTTGTATAAAATAATATGAGGAAAAGTATACTTTTTGGAAATAAAAGCAAACAGTTGTGTTATAAAATTTATTAAGATTCTTTAATAATTAATTGGTGGTTGTAAATATAAGTATATATATATATATATATATATATATATATATATATACATATTATGTTATCTAAATGAGGCAGAAGATTGCAGGGAATTTTTTATAAATTTTTGGTCGCTGAATGCTTCTTTCCATATGAATTCGAACATTGGCAATTGAATATGTTCTTCAATTTCATTTTTTTTCTTTCTTCTGGAAATCATTTATCTACTAGAATCATATCCACAAAAAGCCTCAATCATTGGCTAAAAAGGTATCAGACGTTTGTCGTCTATATGCTTGAGACACGCTACTTTAATGGAAATATTATCACGCAACTTCTGATATTTCTGTTGTAATGACAATAATTCTAAGTATTCTGCATTATTACACTATTTTATATACTCAATTACCTTACTTAATTACAAATTGAATATACATAGAAAGTCCCAAAATTCGCCGTACTGGCGCTGACTAAAAATGTAAGGGTCACCCATACGTCGCATAAATAGCATTATGTATAAAATTAAATGCATAGATATCCTTAGAATTGTAATGCTTGCACTTGCTAAAGAGTATTTACCTATCATATGGCCGTTGCCATATGATAAAAATCCCAGGTATTCTATAAAAGCTGTAAAAGAATACCTTTTGCAAAATGTTGCCATTTATCCAGTGGCTTCAGTATTCTTACGACGGGAACCTGATCTAGAACTTATGGTAAGTTGCAAAAAACGGAAATAAGAAAAAACAATATAAAAAAAATAAATGTTGTTTAACCAAGTTGGAAGAGTATGGAAGAATATGTCAGGGAAGACTTATGAGATATTGTGGGGTTAATGCTAAAAAAAACGGTTATTATTGCTCAAGGATATCCTATTAAATATTATTATACATTATTTACAAATTATATATAATTTGTGAATCAATTTTATTTTAAAAGTCGGGTTTATCCCTAATTTCTTTCGTTAAATCTATTTTTGTTAAATAAAATTCAAAATACAAACTTTTTAGCATTTAGTTGTAAACGAGAAGTAGTCATTTATAACCCATATTGATAAATTTGCAAGGAATATTTGACGGAAACGTGACTTTTAAATGAAAAATTATTCTTAGTACAAAAAAACATTTTACTTTTTATATAATCGCCTTTTAACGACAATTCCTTCGTTCGATGCGAATCTCCACCTGCTGAGTCTTTTCTTTCGATTCAGGGATAAAAAAATTACAGAGGCGCACACTTAGACTAGGGATATTTCAACTTCTTTATGCTTTCCAGAAAATAGAATCTTTGAAACTCTGCAAAATAAGCAATCTTCGATCCGATCGCTGAACCAATTTCTTCAGGCGAATATGGGCGATAATACAGGATTAGCGGTTAAGATTGTAGATTAATGAGCGCTGTGCATTATCAAGGCGGAACAACGTTTTTTTATTCACCAAATTTGGCGTCTTTTCTTTAATTCGGCATGCGAATGGTCTAATCAATTCCAGTGGCGTCTCGTGAGTTATGAAAGAGAGTGGGCACAAAAAAACTTGCCTATTTTTTGTACTTAAAATCCATTCTCCTATTTTTCATGCTGGAAAAGACGTCTATGACTTTGTTGTCAAAATCTTGATGAACTTCTTTTCTATTGATAGGACCGCCAATGCGTTCAGTCGATCGTCTGACATTGTGCTTCTCAGAATAGTTTCAATGCGTTTGAGGGTGGAAAAACATTGTTCACATTCTGCTGTCGACATGGGCGTTGTACAAATAATATCCAACAGTTTGTATGTTTCTGTCAAAATATTTTTTAGGTTGTTGTCTGTTATGAACACTAAAAGTGGAAAAACACCACCTTCGTCACACATGTCAGCATATTTTTCATATATATTTTTATTGAATACTCTATAATACTCTATAATACTATTGTAAGTTCGAGTTTTACTTGTTGAAGTGTAGTTTATTTGAAGTTCAGGGATAAATCTTTCTTTCTTCTTAATTAAAAGTTTTTCCTCAAATGATAGCGGGTTTTTTAAAAGATTTTGCACACTATTAACTTCCATCATTAATAATAAATACGTGAGGTAAGCGCCAAAAACAATACTGTCACAATAAACGCAGTACGTTAACTGGAGTCGAGCGAGTCTGTGCCACAAAACAACGTAAAAAAACATATGGCGAAGATAAGCTGGACCAGTCGATCCATATTCGGAATAGGTACATCTAAAATTGTGCCCCGGAACATAGATTTGAGCGTTTATGCGCTAGTGTCTGTGGCGTGGAAGGAAACATTGCTACCATCTTTATAGAAATACGTAAAAATAATAAAATACAATAACGCACTGAATTACATGCGAATTTCTTTCTGCATTTATCTTGGTGGTTGGGTGGGCACGTGCCCTCGTGCCCTTTAGTACCAGCCGCCTCTGATAAATTCGCATAATACGGTCTGGTAATTGTTTGCCCATTATTATACTTCCTCCAATTTAGACTGAAGTATCTCTGAACTATGATTAGGTTCTTGTTAACGATTCGTCTGAAGCCTGTTAGGGTGATTTTGTTAAATGGAAAGTCAGCAGTGTATAATGCATAGAGTGTAGATTCTAAAACAATGGCTTCCGGAACACCATCATTTGAAAATACTTTTGTTTCAGCAAGATAATGTATTTTCTTTTTGAGTTTGAAGAGAAGCCTCTGTTAGATTCGATGCAAACGTTTCCGGTATTTCTATTTTTGTTGTAAGCCATTTTCAATTATCTTCTTTAATTATTATACAAGGTGTGTATAAATTGTCGCAAAAGCTACACGTAGCGACATTCTTCGTTCGGTTTTGAATAAAAAATCTTAATGTTAAAATGTCGTATCATGCTTCGTAAATTCGTACATGTCAAAATTTGACAGTAATGATTTTGATTGAACTCACTTTGAAATATAAACTTATTGTTCTACAACGTTGCCAAATGTGTTTTTCGTGGAAGTACGTTAATGAATAAATGTTTAAAACAAGCTTTTAAATAAAGAAGAACGTTTACGAAATAATACTAGTAAAAATTTTTTCTTTAAACTAAATTGCATCTATCTCTATTAACAGATATCGAAGAGCAAAGGTTAGTTACGCACTAAAAGTCTGAACTTCAAGAACCCCGTGAAAACAAACGAAGCATGATACGACATTTTAACATTAAGATTTTTTATTCAGAACCAAACCAAGAACGTCGCTGCGTGTAGCTTTTGCGACAATTTATACACACGTTATATATATTAATTTTGTAGAACGGAATCAATAATGAATAAATGAACAAGGATTCCTCCGTTCACATTTCTCTTGGTCGCAGCAGAAAGGCCTGATAATCTGTGTGGGTTCCCGTTTAAACCAAGGAGAGAAGACCTCGGGCGGGATGACATACTGCGTTAGTCGCAGTTGGACCTAAAGCGGAAGCTCTGGAAGAACACCTGCAGAAGCCTATGCACTTTCAATTCTATCGCTCTATACAAAAGCAAAAGCTTTTGGAGACTTGGATATTTGCCTTCCTTTTATCATTTGGGCTGTATTCTGAAACTGAAGGGTACATAATGGCATGCCAAAATCGAGTTTTCTCGACCTTCTGTATAGGAAGGAGGTGTTCGGACATCAATTGCGAGAGGCGAACCTCAGACTCTGCAAAACACAGAAAGAAACAACGATACACTTCCTCGCGGCATGCCTTAAATATACGCCTACCTTATACATAAGCAGGTAAAACACGGCGTTGGAAGTGGTCTACTTCTCCCTTAGGTATAAGTATGGTATCGATACCGGAGTGACTTTGCCATATGTCAAGTAGAATATAACACCCATTGTCTTCAATGAGAAAATTAAAATCTTTTGGTATTTTTCCTTCTCTACTACCAGATATAGCGGTTATGGCATTAGATATGGCAACAGATAAAATGCATATAGATGGTGGAAATGTCAAGTCTGGCTGAGACGAAAAATAAGAAATAGGTAGTAAAATACCTAACACCTATTGACAGACAACTGTATTGAACAAATCTGCTGATTTGCTATTTTTTTCAGGCTTTTTGTGTTGTAGAATTCGTAAGTGGATTTGTTTCTTTTTCTAGTCGAACTTCAAGCTTCGATACATCGATGTTGTCATCTTTAGGACATTGCTTGATTCGAGAAGGAAAAACAAGGCCGCCTACAGACTCTACAGCGTGAATCATATCCAGAAATAGTGACAAAGTAAACTATTGCAGCGAAGACTTACGGATATACAGTCTGTCCGCGCATCGACGCATTAATATGAAAAAAAAGTCTGAAAATGTTTGAATTGAAATTTCATCCTTTGGGGTTCAGCCCTGCTTGGATAGATAATAAATAATTTGTGCCATAATTTTAGTTTTGAAAACTCAAGCACGCCGTGATAATGTACAAAATAGTTATTTTTGTATCTAGAACGCGAAATGGTACTTTTGCGTTAGAGAATGGAAGTTATTTTGCAGAGCTTTAGCGAGGCAAAATATCTATTTGATAAAGCAAAAGTATTTCGCGTTCGATATACAAACAATATTTTTTCGAAAACTGCAATAAAATAAGACAATTGTGATATGCACAACAATTTAATTTATATTTGAAGTCGTTTGAACCGTGTTTGAATCAAAACGGTTTAGGCGTGGTGATTATCATAACGATAGCAACCTAATAAACAATAAATATTAGTTGCTTGAAAAAGTAGTTTTAGAATTATATATTGTAATTCATATTCTAAGAGTGTTTAATTCAAAATGAGTTTGGAAAGTGAAGACGAGTATTTACCAGGGGAAGTATTGGAAGCGGCTAAAAGTGCTGTTTCACAATTAATCCCCAAAAAATCATAAATAAGTTTCGGAAAAAGACAAATTATTTTGACATTTGTTTTATGTTCTAGATCGAAAAAGATTTTTTCGTTCTAGAACGTAAAAGTATTTCGTAGCTAGACGATAAAAGAGACTCACTTTGTCAACTGAAAATTTAACGAAAATGTCATCTTTTAATGACAGTTTTCGAAAATAGTTATTTAAGTAATAAAGGAGGTAAGTAACATTTACTAGTCGAGGACTAGTTTGCGTCCGAGGGCTTGCCCGAGGACTTGCAATAGAGTTCGAGACGGATAAATGTTACCTCCCGAATTGCTTATAACATTTTTCCCACTCCCCAGACAATAAAATCCTCAAAAATTAAATGTAATCATGATAAACAGTAACGGTGAACAACCTCGGAATTATTATTATTATTATTATTAAATTAGACATTAAGTGTTGCTGATAAAGTAGGTGATAATAACATTGAATTATCAAGAAATATAAATAAATATCCCAATATTGTCAATAATGTTACTAATTGTACAAACTGTAATATTACCATAAATATAAATTAATAGAACACGTGTTTTGATGCACTTTTTTTCCCTAGAGGACGTAAGTAAATTACTTACGCCCCTTTGTCATAACAATCACAGTCATTTCAGTAAAACCAACTTACGTCTATAGAAACAATGTATTAATGGTATGCTTACTATAAGGGGAGTGGGAAAAAGTTGTTTTTCTGTAGGAGAAACGACAAAACGTTATTAAGACAATTTCTTCAGATTAATAAATTACGTAGGTGTGCAAAATTTCAACAAGATCGGTTTTACTTAATCGTTTATTAGATACAAATATAGAAAATAACAAAACTTACAGAATTCACTGCGTTGAATCTAAAATAACAAAATTCACATAATATGAAATATCCGTTCATTCAATAAGTCTGCCGCTTTTATTCGCGCATTTCCCAATTTTGATCCGAAATACATTGAATGCTGCTCTTATCTTCTCAAGGCAAATTGAATTCACAGCATCTCTAATGTGATTCTTCAACGCCTCTCCATCATTTGGAAAATACTATTTGTTTTATCCGACCGTAAAAGATTAATTGATAGATAAGGGGATCTGGGTAGCCACAAAATCTGATCAGCATTGGCTAGTTTGTGAATGGCTGAAGGAGCATTTTTGTTGAAAATGCCCATTCAGCCATTCACAAACTCCACGAAGTCGAGTGGACAGGACAATCATCGTGTTGAAAATATGAAAAAAATCTTGCTTCGTATGGCAGTTCGTCCACAAACCAATTCAAAATATTTAAGTATGTATGCCAATTAAGCCCACTCTCGATAAAATATGGTCCAATTTCACCATAACAATAAGAAATTGCACAATAGACGTTAACTTTATTAAAATATTGACGCTTTGAATTGATTACACAACCAGAGTTATATTCAGTTATAATATCACAAGAGCATAGAAAATAATCGATTATATTTCCGAGTCACGAGACGTATTCTGCGAAACACGTATATCCTTAAAACACCACTCGAGCTACGCTCTCGTGGTGTTTTAAGGATATACGTCGAGTGAAGAGGTTATATAATAGATTATTTTCTTTTGCTCGAGTGGTATTCGTTACGATTATATAAAGAATTAACTAACGAACTTTTTTTATTGGTTGAAATTAAAAGTACAATTATTATAATAAATATTTGTTGTATTATCTTTAGAAGTTGAATTTGGGGTGCTGGTGATGGTAGAGTTGGCAGAATCTTGTTTATTTCTCGATGCCGTCTGCACGTTTCATGTTGAATGCCCAATCTTTCAAAATACTTGCTAATTGTTCGTCAGAAGTTTGAGCACAAAGTTTATAATTTCGCTGTTCACAAAATTCGGTGAACTGTTTCCAAACATATTTATGTGTTTTAACGGTATTTTGCGGTGATAAATCTTCAATTTCTTTATCTATTTCGGTCCCCGAGCTTATACCAAAGCGTTCCATGTCGAAAAAATTTAAAAAAACCTTATGAAAATTGCTGAATATATTTTTGACGTTTATCAACAAACTTCAAAACACTTGTTACCATGACAAAATTCATATTGTTGGAGGAAGCGAAACACCAAAACGGTTATATCACGTCGTCAAGAGTATATTCACTTATCAATACATGGTAACTATGTAAAATTTGTAATTGCTATTGGCTAAATTTCAAATGAGTTATATAATCAGACCAATATTGACAATTATGTGAGGAAGGCACACCATTAGTAGTAAAAGTCGATTCATCTGAGAAAATAATATTTTTATGGCGATCTCGATCCTGCAGAATTTTCTCTCCCAAAGTAAGACAAAATTTCAACCTTCGGACTTCATTCTAACGTGTGACGACCTTCACATGGTTTAACTTTTCTTAACCAGTCTGGATACTGCAGATTGGACCAATACCGTGTTTGAAAACTCCACACTACATTGTCTAATGGCCGTTGGAATAGATAATTCATCTATTTCATAGTTGAATTAGGTAGAAACGTTCTGGTGGAGTAAGCATCGCATTTGTGATCTTTTGCGGTGGTATTTACAAAATTCTACATCAATTTTAGAGCACATAAAAACTACAACAATTTAGAATTAACTATTTTTGACAAGTGCCAAAACATTATTTTATTTTTATCTTTTATATCCATAGCGCACTATGCGTTTTGGAAAAGTAAGACAACACAAAGATGTTCTTGACTTTGTTTGAATTTTGCACAATCGCATAATTTATCAATCTGAAGAACAATTCTTAATAACATTTTGTCGTAACTCCCAAAAAAAGCACATTATTAGTGGGTAAAATTACCTGTTTGTACATTCTAAAGGTATACTTGTTTTTCAAAACTAAAATTATGGCACACACTATCCAAGCAGAGCTAAATCTCAGAAGATGAAATTTCAACTCAAAAATTTTCAGTCTGGGGACTCACTCTATATAGTAAAATATTTAGCGATTGATATTACTTGGAATTATAATTGGGAATACCAGTCAAAGTAAATAAAAGAATGTACTCTTGTAATAATTTCCAAGCTTTCGATAACTTTAATTACCTTCGTCAAGGTTAAATAAGGTATTTACAAAGAAACTTCTAATAAAAACTAAACTCACAAAAATTAATGAGATTCAATTTAAAATCGGCTATCCTTTGTAAAATCATAGAGGAGGAACATTATTGAAAGAATTTATACATCGAATAAATTACTTTAAAAAGGAGGAAAGGAAAAATGATACGGTTGAGAAATAACTACATGTATTTATAAATTTCTAAGAGAATCCGAAATTGGTGGAGACTGTGGCTTGTAATCTGAAACAGAAATAAGAAAAACACCCTAACCACAATATATAACAATAAATACTATATACGTGTTTCGGGAACTAAATTGCCATCTTCAGTAGAATAACCTTAAAAACTGAAAAAAAGTGTTAAACGTAGCGTTTTTGGCTAAGGTAAACCTTAGAAGATATGCTCTTCACCAAATCGCCGGTGGGATAACACTAAATTCCTAACTTCGAAATAAACACTTATATACTACTTAAACCTAGCGTGAAGTTTAGGGAACCGTGAATACATGAAGCGTAAAAATAATGCTATTGTCAGGTGTTACCTAAAAGTGATTTATCACTTTTAGGTAACACCAAGGACAAAGGAAAGTGATTTATCACTTTTAGGTAACACCAAGGACACAATTGAGGTAGAACATAAATCTGGTATATATGAAATTAATTGTAACGATTGCAGCCAAAAATATGTCGGCCAAACTAGACGTTCAATTTCAACTCGTTACAAGGAACATATTTCCCACTTTAGATTCAACAGACCCGAAAAGTCTAGCGTTGCCCGACATATTTGGGACACAGGTCATTCTGTGCCGGCACATAACCTTAAGTTGATTAAAAATGTTAATAATTATAGGGAATTAGATAGTTATGAAAGTATTTATATATATAGAAATAAGAATAAATTAATGAATTCTGATAATGGACCAATCCCTCAGTCCAGTTTGTATGCCTTATTGTGACAATAGCATTATTTTTACGCTTCATGTATTCACGCTTCACGGTTCCTTAAATTTCACGCTAGGTTTAAGTAGTATATAAGTGCTTATTTCGATGTTAGGAATTTAGTGTTGTCCCACTGGCGATTTGGTGAAGAGCATATCTTCTAAGGTTTACCTTAGCCAAAAACGCTACGTTTAACACTTTTTTTCAGTTTTAAGGTTATTCTACTGAGGATGGCAACTTAGTTGCCGAAATACGTATATTGTATTTATTGTTATATATTGTGGTTAGGGTGTTTTTCTTATTTCTGTTTCTAAGAGAATGTATAATACTAGTACGAGTGGAACAGCGGAAAAAAGGACGTGAAAAACTCGGATTGACATAATTGACTGAATTATTCCCTCTTCACTACGTATGAACTCGCCACGCGTCGCTAAGACATATTTTAAAATGTGGTAACTCACCACGCCACCTTTTTGCCCTCAGAGAAACCTGCATATTTTATGGATTCCAAGTAAAAATAGACATCGTCTTTAGTTTGCAGCTTGCCATTAAATTAATTAGTATGGTTGTATTTCTAAACAAGAACAAGTTTGAAGATCTTTAAAGTTGTTTTCGTTGTTACGTAAGGTAGAGTTAGTTAAAAGGAAAAAGAAAATGTAGACTAAGAAATGAAGATAACGTAATTTATTTACAAACAAATATACAAGCTTAGATATAAAACAACATAATTTATTTTATCCCATTATGGGAAGTACACTATTTTTAAATTGACGGCGGGTGGCAAGTGATTTACTTACCCTTATTTACCCTTCGGTAAACAAGTAAATAATTCAGAGCCAGCAAAATTACACCTTTTATGTTTATAAACAACGCCTTAGTAACAACACCAATGACAAAGTCAAAGCAGACAATTGAATAGATCGATGTTGGATTGAACAGCTTATTTAGATAACGATCATGTTGACAGTTGAGAATTGTCGCATGTCAAAATTTTGTCGTTCGTTTATGCGCATAACGCATAACTCACCCATTTATGATTATACCGACTTGCATTATTAAATTTCTACGATGCAAATGGTCACAATCAGTTTCAATCGCATCGGTCGTATTGAACGGGCTAACATGAGAATGACAGCAAATTATTACAATTGATGCATGAGTTGAACGCTTAAGTCCATTAATGTGAAAAATAAATTGATCAAGAAATGTAAAATCTGATTTTAGATTTCGTGAACCATAGCTGTGGAAGCAGATAAGATGTTATATACAACGCAGTAGGAAAGTATTTTGACCAGTCTCGGACTCGTTTGTCAACCCTCGCTCCGCTCGGGCGCAAAATAGCCCTCAACTGGTATAAGCTATTTACCTCTTTTGTGGTGTAAATAACTTTTGTATATTTTTTTACAGATTTTAAGCAGATACGAGGGAGTGTTTTTAAGTTCGCGGAATGGGGAAAAGGAGACAAAACAAATATACAAAAGTATTTTTCTTTTTCAAGATTATTCACATGCAACTCTAATACATTTTTTAAATTTGTCAATTAGCCTGTGTATGCCTTCACAAAAATAGTTTTATTTTTGTCTGAAAAATACGCCAAAGCTGCATCCTTTACTTCTTCATCGCTCGTAAATTTCTTCTCACACAGTTGTTTCATCCACGCGGAGTAAGGTCTGGACGATTTAAAATATCGAAACCTGCTTTATGCAGGGCAGCCAACGCAACATGACTTCTATGGACGGGAGCATTGTCGCAGAGGAGCAGTACATATGCTCAATTTCCCCCTTCTTTTATTTAATTACTCAACGATTTTAAAGCGCAGTATTCTCCAGTTACGGAAATGTCTTTATCTTTGTAATTTATTAACAGGATTCTTTCCGAGCCCACAAAAAAGTTGCCAAGAGTTCTCAGGCCGACTGTAATACCTTAAATTTCTTGGGTGGTGGTGTCTTTTTTATGTCACTGTATCGAGTCTTGGTTGGACTCCATACAGTGGACCCCATAATGATGAACTCAAGTTTCATCCCCAGTAACAGCTTGACTCTATAGGACATCATCCCTCTCTTCATTACAAAGGTCTAAAAACGGACGGGAACATTTCATCACCCGGTGTTGTTCTTGCGGCAACGAACGTTTTGCGCGTTCTTTAGTCATGTCAAGATGAACATGAGTAATTTTAAAAATGGCTGTACCGGAATTCCTGCGAGTTGTGTTTTCATTAGCCGAGCATCTTCCATTGTTAATTTTTCGACTTTTCTAAGTTTTGGAGTGGTCACTTCAATAGGCTGCCTCAGCTGTGGGTAGTCTTCAAGTGATTCCCTACCCTGCTTGACTGAGACTGTGCCACTCTTAAACTATAGTTTTTCCCGGACAAGAATCCCCGTAAACCGATGACATCTCTTTCAGTATGGTTTGAACAGACTTTCCTTGCTTTGTAAGGAAGTTTATAACAGCGCGATAGTCGATTTTCTCCATATTTCACACTTTCTTCCCGTTTAGAGTTGCTTGGTCGAAGATAGTTCAAACACTATTAACGCTCCATATGGTAATCAACTATCTGACAATTCACATTGCTCATAAAAAAATAAAATAAGTTAAGTTTCATTAAAACAAACTTAAAAGCAGCTATTCTAACTGAAAAATATCACACGTAGTTTATAGCATAACATGTAATGATTACGGTCGCGTGTATATAGGTCAAACAGAATAACATTTAAAAGACAGAATCAATAGTCACAAATATGCAAAAAGCATCACAGCTCTAAAAAACACGAAAAAAAAAATAAATCAAGGTCAATATTGGGACTAATTCACATTAAAATCAAGAAAACGTCGTAAACGATCGTAACGAGATTGTAAATTTGCCAGTATTATATTTTCCTATAATATAAAATATATTAATAAAGCAAAATTTAATTCAAAGTAAACAATTATTTAAAATCCCAAATAGTTTAAAATATAAAAAATGTAAAGATGAGGAAAACAATGTGTAAGTAACATTTAACATATATTATTAATGTATTATTAGTTTAAATTATTTACAGAAAACACCTTGCATTATCAATAATTTATTCTGACGAAGGCAATAAAAAGTCGAAACGTTAATATGAATTTAATTGATGAATATTTATCAAGCCGAATTCCAAGAAACATTAACCATTTATAATTAATAGAAAATAGAAATATATATATATATATATATATATATATATATATATACATATATATATACATATATATATATATATATAGGATAAAATAAATTAAAAGCGGGCAAGCGGTCAATTTTATTGTCCGTATACGTCACTTTTGTTACTTTCTTTAACTCTACATTTTTATCTCCAGAAGAAGCAACAAAGTTGTTGCGAAATATAGAGATAATTAATAAATGAGTTTTTAATTGACAGACCGCTTGTCCGCTTTTAATTTATTTTATCCAATATAGTACGGTCGATAATTTCTTTTAAATTATATATATATATATATATATATATATATATATATATATATATATATAATAGATCTAGATATTCGGCGATTTAAGGTATATTTTACTTTAATATGTATATATTCAAAATAATCTCCTACGTGTTTCGGTAAATATTTCCTCTATCAAAGAATTATAAGTGACGGTATATTTATGTCAGTTATATAACTTTAACATTAATATACTGTCACTTATAATTCTTTGATAAAGGTAATATTTACCGAAACATATAAGAAATTATTTTGAATATATACATATTATACATATTATATTATACGAAGGTCAAGAAATAATTATCTTTATATATATATATATATATATATATATATGTATATATATAATATTTTTGTGAACTTGGTATGATATGGTAAACTTAATAAGTCGGCGATTAAAGGTCTGGTTTATTACTTCAAAGTATATATATTTAAAACCCTACATGTTTCGGCAATGATGCCTTTGTCAAGGATATAAAAAATATAAATGACAGAATATAAAAACATATGTATATATATATATAATGTAATAGTACTGAAAGCTGCTCCACGTTGTGGTGACAATTAATGATATCACGCTGACGTGGTATAAGAAAATAAGAAAATTTATTAATGATAAATATAAATAAATTTAGAAAGAATACCCTGTATTATGCTAGCTCAAATATAATGTATATAAAAGATAATCTGAGATGAAAACTGCTTATCTCAGGGTCAAAGGTAGGTTCCGGACGTACAGAAAGCTACACATGAGTACATACAATAAATCGACTAGGTCAATAATAATTATAATATATTTTAGAAATCAACTGATGTCCTTTTCCAATTATAAAACAAGATATAATATATAAAAGTTGTATAGATACTTTGAAATGTCGTGAGTAAAATTAGAAATTTGGTATCTGATCTCGAGAAAAGTTATATCTTTAATATAATTAAGGTAAACAATCTTTACAAAATACCTGTCACTTTAAGTACAAATGGAAATGTCAAATCACGTGTCTTCTAACATGTAAAATGTTCCGTAGAAAACCAACAGATACAGCAAAGGCAGGTTACGATATCCTTATCTCGAACGTCTGATAGATAATCTTGTTGTAGACTCGCAAATAGTCCTCTTGCATGAAGTAGACAGCATGGTTATGTGTATATACGTTTTCCAGATGAGTGTATCTTGTCCAAAATTTCCAAAAGATAAATCCAGTAGCTTCTTTAATAAAACTGCATAAACGAAGATAGATTAATATATAAAAGGAATCAAAATAGTGAAGATTAATAGGTCCCCTTGATCTCCACACACGAACAAAATCTTCTCGCAAGGTAAATATGTCAAGTAATAATAAATTATCCACTTTTTGGTAATTAACACGTTGTTATAAGTTATTATGAGAATAATTTCGTAGAGGAATTCCAAAATATCACTTAATTTTTCAACTGCATGCAAAAAAAAACTTCTCAATCAATAATATTGTTTTTCGTTGTCCCGGCTCCCATAAGACAAATTTGTATTTCCATAAATCAGATTTTCTTAGGAATTTGTACAATGATCTCGAAAATTATATTAAAGACAACTATGACAAATTCAAATAAATAATAATTTTGAATGTTACTTTTGTAAATAAAATATATAATTTAGTAATGAAAATAATTCTGACAGCTAAACGTCATGCTGATAAAATCTACTCACGAATTTCAAATTACAAATTTAGAAATGATAATATCCAAGGAACAATAAAAGATATTACAATATTAAAAGAAATATATGTATAACAAAGAATATAACTATAATCAGATTTAGAAAACCTAGATCTTCGCGGAAAAATGTAAAGATATTTAAATAAAGAGCGAGAAATAAAAATGGATTGAATATAATTTACAATGTTTATCGATATCAATATTTCTAAATCCAACTATGGTTTTACATTAATATACAAAAATTTAGCTATTCAGTAATCTCACAAAACATTATTTTTCAGATATAACATTCTCGGATCTGTTATCTTATAAGAAGAAGAATTTGATATGTGGGTTAATTGCCCTACAACAATATATATATATATATATATATATATATATATATATATATATATATATATATATATAATCAAATCTAGCAAGAGCAACACATAGTCTGGTTCAGCTAGGATGAGATAAGCTAAATAAAGTCAGTCCGAGTTCCTGAGTCTAGTGTGCTTTAGAATTTATATTTTTTTCAGTGTTACTAAAATTATGGTAATTATTCTCAATAATTTCGCTTTTCATTTTATCCTTGTTTGTTAATTTAAATTCCTTTAAAAACGTTTTTCTTCTAGGGTTTTGAAAATGATAGCCAATATTAAATTTAACCTCACTAATTTTTTAGACTAAATTCATTACTTTCCAAGTTTATTTGTAAATTCCTTTTTATGTAGTAGTTCTTTTTAGTAGTAGATTGTCAGGACTACTGTCACCCTAAGCTCCAGAAAAAGATAGCCGTGATGTTATCGAAACGTCGGGACAAGTCTTTCAACCGAACTACGCATATTGTTTGAATATTTGTTGCAGATAAATCTAGACCTTAGTCGTTTATCAGTGAACAAATCTGCACAAATCTACACTAAATATTATCGAGACGAAAAATGTAAAAACGTAAAAACTTTTTTGTGTTAAAAACAATTATTCTTTCGGCTTCCTTTACATATGAGTAATTTTTGAGGTATGTGTACAAACGGAGAATCACAATTTACGGGAACAAAATTATTTAATCAAATGACACCGAAGCGGAAATTAAATAATACAGAAAATATAAGAAAATTGTTTGTAATTGTTTTATATACTCGCTCGTTGTAGATGATTACTTTTCTTGTTTGAAGGGTTTTACGCTTAAAATACATAGTATACTTTGAGCATAAATATATTGTGAAAAAATATATTTTTTAAATTTATATATAAATATTCTTGCTTTTGTAGGATCTTTTTTAAAGAAAAGCAGTGACATAGAGTAGGGAGATTGCGGTTCGAGATGCGCAGTCAATTTATCTGTGTATCTTTGTAGGTCCCGGTATTTTGAAAATTATTTTGGACGTAAAAATTAAATAAATAATTGGTAATTATAAATTATTGAATTTGTTTATCTTGAGCTGGCAACAGCTTTGCAACTTTAAATGCAAACTTCTCAAAAATTTAAAAAGTAAAAGTAAAAGTCAAACGTTCAAATAAATAAAATTATTTGTTGTTAGTTTCAAAAAGGCCATTACTGTCGAGTAAAATACATTTATCCACAGTCACATTATAAAAGGAGTTTTATCCACACTTATGAAGCATATAAAGCGACCATCATTATCTACTAATGAAATAATGAAAAAATATAGACTTACCATAGCAACCAGTAAGTATAACAGCCTCCCACATTTCATTCATGAATAGGAATATTTTTTATTTAAATTTCGAATAATTCCATTCCATTAATGTGGCGATTGTGGATAAAACGTATTGCATGCGTGTTTTAGATGCATTTTATCTATTTAAGAAAATTAAACGCTCGGACTGGCGTTCTCGCGTTTAAACATTCTTGTGTGGATAAATCTATCTATCTAAAACTATCTAAAACATTTATAAAAAATAACTATTATTATAGTTATCTATTTTCAAAGGGCAAAATAATAATGGTACAGTAAAGCTTCGTTAATCCGGATCAATTAAAACCGATGCAATCCGAAGTAGTGAAACATCGGGATTATTGAAACCTTTTTTTAAAGTTAAAAAATAATAGCCAAAATATATATTGTAGGGATTCATAAACTCAAAACACAAACTAACATATAGAATACAAACTAAAATACGTTATGTCGTACATAAAAAAGTAAGGAGAATATAAGGCAAAAACCAAAATCTATAAAACAGATTTAAAAAATTCAGTAAGTTTTGTTTGTTTAATACTGCCCTACTTGGCTTGCATTGCGAGTTCTCACATCATTCGTAGTATGGACAAGGTGTCTAATTCAGCTCCATTCTCCTCAGCCCACTGTATACATGTGCTGATACAATGAATTGCCTCATCATGATTCATTTTTGGATCAATCTTTACAACTTCCTCTTCCGGGTTGCTCTCATCACTATGTAACGATAAATGCTCTTCATCGACATCTATCCATTTACAGATCTCAGATTCCGTCAGTTGGTTATTCTCAGTGGTAACGTTCTGCAGCATATTTTTAATTTCGACAATTTCACTATGCCCGTCACTGACCGACTGATTTACGTTTTTGATTAAGTAGGGACAATGGAACCAGTCTTCGGAATCCCAATCAGAATCTGATGCATTATTGTCTGAATAACAAAATATTTTGTGTTAACATTTCTGAATTGCGTTAGGAGACACTGCCCCAAGAACTAGCTAACAGAAACACGGCATACTTTAAGTTCATATTTTTTATAGTGTTAGAAATGTCGCTTTCTTCAAAAGACAAAACATGGACGAAGAGGCTCTTGCGATAATACATTTTAGTTAGTCGAATGGTATTTTGATCCATCGGTTGGATGAGGGGAGTGCAATTAGGCGGTAGGAACATAGTTACAATGTTTCCATCATCACTAATCAATTGCGTCTCTGTTGCATGACTCGGGGCATTATAAATTAATAAAAGTGTTTTGCACAATTCTGGCACAATTCTTAAATGTTCTCGGATTTGTTGATTTGCCAATAACCATCATTTTTAGTTTGTGCGAGCCATCACCATTTGCATAGGGATGGACGGTTATCCTTTCCTTAGATACTTTACGTCCTGTTGCCGTTCTTTATTTTGCATGAACCATTGTACGATTTGGCAATAATTTCCAGAACAATGCAGATACGTCTGCGTTGTAAATCTGATTCGGCTGCAAATGCATCTCCTTAATTTTGTTCGCAATTTTTTTAAGAAACGGTTTGACTAGGTAATTTCTCCCCACTAACTTTGAGATAACGAATACCATGTCTCTTCTTAAATTTATTTAGCCAACCTCGGCTTGCGTTGAACTTGTTACGGCCGTAATATTTTGCGTAAAGTTGTATCGCTTTTTCTCTTAAAATGTGAGATGTAACAGTTACATGCCTTTCGCGTTGTTGAGAAAACCAGTGATACAATTCAGTTTCAATTCTTGGGTTTTCTCCTTTTCTCAAAGTTTTCTTACGTCCCGGCGCAGAAAAAAACAGTTTCCGATGTAGCTACATAACTACCATAACTTTAATAAATTATATATATATATATATATATATATATATATATATATATATATATATATATATATATATATTTATGCGAACATACATATCTCGTTATTTCCTCAGATTTCTTTTTAATATCCGAAATGGTCGACGTACCAACTCCATAATTATTAGCCAACACTTTTCCAATAACACCATGTCGTAATTTTTGTAATATCTCATGTTTTTCCGCTAGAGTTAAGGTTTTGTACGGTCTCTTTGGCGCCATGATGCTTTTTAACTATCGGTTAAGGTTCCCGGTCAGGGAAATCACCGTCTTACACGAGGTTGCGTTGCGATGTCCATGGCAAACTGCGCAATGGATGATCCGGATTACGGAATCAAAGGTAATCCGGATTAAGGGATACATAGTGTAAATGTGCTATATTTCAATTTCGTCCGGATTACTGGGAAACCCGGATTATTGGAGTGAGGATTAGCGAAGCTTTACTGTAATTGGATGTATGCCGAGCAGTTAACTTACGATCAATTTATCGAAATGTATCCAGAAGAACAAATTGAGTATCGTTACTTCTCACAGCGTAGTGTTAGGATAATCGAACGGTTTTTACACACTAATAATGTGGCTAAAGGTTGGTTGTCCCACTATTGTTATACTCTATATTTTGGAAAATGTGAATCAAGTTGTTGAACAAAATTGTTATGTATGTACTAGGGATGTCTTTTTAGTGTTGCATATAGCCATAACATCAAAGAGTGGAACGACTCAAAGTGGCTTTATTGCTTTTCAAAATATGTTCCAGAAAAATTGATACCCTTATGCGTTCATTCAAATCAATTGTTAAAGCAGTTAGTCCAGTCTTCAGTTGGGTCAGTAAATTGCCGTTTTGAAGGTATCTTCTGCTTTTTCCGGTGACTGAAATCGTCGACCATGCATTCCATTTTTTATCTTTGGGCACGTAAAAAAATTGTTGGCACTTAGGTAGGGACTATACGGAGAATGATCTAATAATTCTATATTTTGCTGCTCCAGAAACTCAATTGTCTTTCGAGATGTGTGCGAACTCGCATTGTCATGATGCGGATTGTTCGCCGTTGTGGGTTGGTTTCTCGGAGCACGGCGACTATTTCTGGCAAACAAACGTTTAGTTTGTTTGCCCGAAATGTTGAATTACACAACTAGTTAATCGAAGTACTATAGCATCCAGTTAGAATTGGTATTTGGGTGGCAAAGTTAAGACAACGAATTATTGGCCCAATATTTTTTCAAGAAAGAAGATACGAGACTATTATTTTAGAGTTATTCATAAATCAGTTGGATAACATAGAATTAACTAATGGTTATTTCCAACAGAATTCGGCCACACTATACTGCACATTCAAGTATGAATTATTCACTGCAATTTTTCCCAGATCATTTGATATGTGTAGGTTTATGCCCAACTAGAATGTCTAATTTGTCGCTTCTGAATTTCTTTTTATTCATTATTAAACACAGAATTTCTGAATTCCATAACCAATTTGCAAGAACTACGCTAAACCATTGAAGAGATAATTGCACAATCCCGAGTTCAGTGTTGTTTTCAAGTAGGCTGCAATTTGAGTCATTTCCTTTAATAATTTTTTTTACATAATTATCTTATTTGCAATATAGATTCGTAAAATTTGTTTTAAGTATCATTTTGTATAAATCTCACTTCTAGTATTGGTTAATATTAATTTACTACAATTTACTAGTAATTCTAACTATATGTATACAGTGTGGTCATAAAGTTTGGAACCAAGCTTATAACCGCATTATTTTACATTTTTAGGAAAAACGCTCGGACAGGTAAATTTTCTTTTTTAAAACGCCATGTTTTGACATACAATTTTTTTCATGACGTCATTGGTTTTCGAGTGATGACGTTATCAACACTTTCTTTAAATGGCAACCATATTATTTTTTTCTCGTTTTAGGTAGATCTTTATATCCACCAGATAGTGATATAAAACAATTGGTATGTTGCATCACAATTTTTTTGAAAAAAATTATATAAATTTAGAAAAAAATACGAAAATTTTATTTTTGTACAAAATTAAAATTAAATTAAAAAAATACATCTGAACTTAAATTTATTGTAACAGTTAACGTAAATTTTCAAAATGGACCCCACCAACCAACTGACACTGTCCCAGCCGAGTGTAAACACTTCGTATTCTCGCCTCAATTATGTCTGGAGATATTTGTGTAAGTTCTACGCGAATTTGTTCTTTTAAATCTTCTAAATTGTTCGGTTTGTTAAAATACACTTTCGATTTCAAATAACCCCACAAAAAAAAGTCTAACGGAGTCAGGTCAGGAGAACGAGGTGGCCATTCTATGGCGCCTCTCCGTCCAATCCATTTATTGGGAAATATTTCGTCAAGATAGTGGCGAACCTCTACACCATAATGGGGAGGCGCCCCATCTTGTTGAAACCAAATATTTGGATGGGGTATCACCATCCTAGTGATTTGGGAAAATAACAGCGAGCGCTGGAACCAGTTCAAATCTTAAAAATTCTAAATATTGCACAGCAGTCAAATTTCCTTCAAAAAAATATGGTCCTAAAATGCGTCGTCCAATCATTGCAACCCATACGTTAACTTTTCCTCTGCGCTGAGTATGACACGCTTGAGTCCAATGCGGATTGTTCTGCGACTAATATCTGCAATTATGACGGTGAACAGATCCATTTAGGCAGAACGTAGCTTCATCTGAGAAGACAATATTTTCCAAGAAATTTGGATTTTGGTCAACGTAACATTACGTCTTCACAGAACTGCAGTCGACGATCTTCGTCATCCTCATGTAATTCTTGTACAAGTTGAACTTTGTAAGGACAATAGTGTTCTTTTTTAAATAAGTTGACGACAAATGAGTGAGCCACCTGATTGGCTAACGCAAGTTGTCTGGTGCAAACATGATGCCTTTCGTCTGCTTCTAGAAGCACATTTAATTTCACATCTTCTCCTACTTGAGGTCTACCTTGCCGTGGTCGATCTTTTACGGATCCAGTTTCGGTAAACTTTCCAACTAGTTTTGTCACCGTAGACCTTGTAATTGGAGGTCTATCAGGTTGTTCATGGTTAAACAAATCGCATGCTTCTGGATGCGTTCTTTGTCTGTCCCCATACCCAACCATAATTAAAATTTCGATTCTTTCTCGCTCAGATAAATGTGCCATTTTTTTGTATTAGCGAAAATGAACAATTTTACGCAATATCTCAAAAATTTAACGTCAAAAATAGAAGTAAATAATTCAACAATGTTGTCGCCATAGAAACAATTTCAAACTAAAATTTTTGTACATAAATTGTATAAGAAGAAGCAAGAATGTCATAAAGAAATATCTTGCAAAAAAGTGCGTGTTTTTGTTTTTGTAAATTTTTTGCATAGTAACATGAGTACATGTGCTTTTGACGATCCGGTTTGTTCAAGAAGAATATTTAAGTCCTCACACAAGACAGAAGTGTGAAAAAAACTTACTTACATATTTCAGTAAACTTTGTAAGCTTAATTAGTTTTTGAAATCTTCAATTTTTGGGCGATAATTTTAATTAAGAAACGGTCTGCCACATCATGTCAATTTTTTAAATAAATTAAACTTCTTTGGCCCTTTTTTGTGAAACTATTTAATGTTAAATAAGATTTTTTAATAAGTAATTGGCCGATTGGGAAGACGAACTTGTTTTGACCTGGAGCGAATAACGCAGATTACTATTGATCGCAAAGCATTTACACTCGGCTGGGACAGTGTCAGTTGGTTGGTGGGGTCCATTTTGAAAATTTATGTTAACTGTTACAATAAATTTAAGTTCAGATGTATTTTTTTTAATTTAATTTTAATTTTGTACAAAAATAAAATTTTCGTATTTTTTTCTAAATTTATATCATTTTCTCCAAAAAATTGTGATGAAACATACCAATTGTTTTATATCACTATTTGGTGGATATAAAGATCTACCAAAAACGAGCAAAAAATAATATGGTTGCCATTTAAAGAAAGCGTTGATAACGTCATCACTCGAAAACCAATGACGTCATAGAAAAAAATTGTATGTCAAAAGATGGCGTTTTAAAAAAGAAAATTTACCTGTCCGAGCGTTTTTCCTAAAAATGTAAAATAATGCGGTTATAAGCTTGGTTCCAAACTTTATGACCACACTGTATGTAAAGTATAATTTTATTTTAAATTTATTTTTGTATTTTCAATGATGTTAATTAATATAAGAAAATATTCTTTGAAGGTTTGAATTTTTTTTTATATCGACATACAAAAATCATTAAAACAGTAATGCAAAATACGTTATCCTCTTAGAAAAGAACACCTCTAACAAAAAGAAGTATTAGTTGTCAGAAAAGCTAATAGAAAGACTTTGAAACCGCGCATCCCACAGAGACCCATTTATTTTGGATGCACAATGAACCAGAATCGCCCTATTCCATGTCTCTGGGGAATGAAGTGTATAAAGTGAAAAATTTTTATTTTAAAACTTTTAAAAAAGGTTATTCACGGCCTTCTAGTTTATTTTGCTATATATTAGTGGAACATTATTTCATTATAATATTTACATTCTTTTTTAGATATTTCAATTTTCATTATCTTAAAATTTTTTTCAAAGAACTTTTTTGATTTTACTTTCTATACATTAATTATTGCATGTTATTATACATAGCATTTTTTGAGAGGTTCTCACAAATTCTGTGCTAATAAACGTTTAATTAAATTAATTATAATATGTAAGCTGTTGCTTTGATCTTGTTGTTAACGACATATGTATATATACCTATAAAGATAATTATTTCTTGACCTTTGTATGTTATAGTAGATTAAATTATTCGGCAATTTAAGGTCTGGTTTACTTTGATATGTATATATTTAAAGCAATCTTACATGTTTCGACACATAGTGTCTTTATCAAAAAAATTAAAAATATATGTGATAGTATATCAATGTCAAACTTATATATCTGTAGTTGTCATGGATAAAATTAAAATATTCAAAGATACATTCAAGTTTAATAATGATAATTCATGGTTCAGAACACTAGACAGCAATTGCGTAATTGACATTTTGCTGTCTAGTGTTCTGAAACATTTAATGCAATTCTAAGAGCGGGATATCTTCCCGTTCAATGGAAAGATGCTCTAATTACCTTAAAACTAAAGCCTTGTAAATCTAATAAAAAATTTTAGCTCCTATAGATCTACAAGTTTGCTTCTAATATTATCTAAACTATTGGGGGAAAAATAAAACCTAGAATTGCACAAATTCTTAAAGAACACCAAGAATTGCGAAAGGAATACGTAAATATTGAATAAATATAACCCATAGGCAACAGAATAATGCAACACCACGTAAAACACTGCTCTGCTTTTTGACTTAGGTCAAGCTTTCGATAAAGTTTGGCATACTGGCTTATTGCTTAAGATTCGCAAATACCTACTCCACAACTAATTCTTTATCTTCAAATTATATCTTCGAGATCGGCACTTTATCGTAGAACACCAAGCCGAACACTCAACACTTCATCCAATAAAGGCCAGGCTTTCACAAGGAAGCGTACTAAGACCGCTTCTATATTTTTTTGTATACGTGTGACTTACCTCCTTTTAATAATACTCTAACCGCTACGTTGCTGATTATACACCTGTATTAACATCCCATACAAATATTCATTGCAAGCTACTTTTGATAGATTAAACGAGTGGTTAAAAATGTGTCAAATCAAAGCCTTTACAAATATCTTAGAGTGAACATTTACATTGCAGATTAACGTAGAAAAACGCCTCTTCACAAAAAAGGAAACAATTTTATTTCAAACTGTATAGGTTACATTGGATAATTGGCTATAATTCTCAGTTATTACGTGAGAATAAAGTGCTAATTAATAAAACTTTTCTTAAACCCATTTGGTCTAACAAAATTGAAGTATTGGGGCTAAGCATCTATTTAGAATATCAACATCTTCGAAAGATTTCAAATTAAGACATTAATTATGGTTGAACCTCCATGGTTTGTACCCAATAGTGTTCATGAATGTGATTTACAGATACTTTCGGTTGAAGATGAAATTAAGAAGTTTAGTGAAAGTTACAGGTATAGTCTTGAAATTCACTTGAATGGATTTGCCAAAAATCTATTGTCACAACCTAGAGATGTAGACTTAGACGCTTTACTCCGTATGATCTGACTTGTAGATTTTAATATGTAAGCTAATTGATGATCCTACCCTAATCCTATGACATTAATAATTATACTTGTTACAAATTATTTACGAGGAATAATAGGACGAGTTTTTTGTTCTACATGTTTATTTTATTTTAATATAAAATTTTTTTATAGTTTTGCTTTATTAACAGATCGTAAGTCAATAGAAATATTTAAAAAAATCCATCGACGGGTAAGCCACTGACTTTTATGGGATTCGAAGAGGATAGTTTACACAGATTATCTTGCAAAGGGCCAAACCGTTATGCCGGTCACTAGATAAATTGGATAACACAATTTCTGAAAAACGATTTAGAATGGACCATAATAGTATATTGTGTAACGACTGTCGAAATTAACATTTTTTAAACGAGAGAACAGGCAATGTTTGCGAGCTTAAAAAAATGATTTCGACGAGTTAAACACTATACTTTTTCTACGACCTCGCCTATGGTATTATAACAAACTACAAAATATGTATCTGGGTCATATATAAATTAGTTATGATTTAAACATTAATACATAGAATATATGTAGACCATAAGGTCAATGGCTACAAATTTTCCTACAATTTGGCCAAATATGCAAGCAGCACAATTTCCGAATATAAATTTACGCTATTATCAGCCCTCTATTAAATAAATTTTTCATAGACTTCTTCATACCTCTTTCCCGATTTTTCTCGTAATAAGCCCGCGTAGGTGTATTGGGAGTATCTAGATCACTTTCTGAATCAGAAATCATGATAAAGCTACAAACAGCACAAATTGACGTGATTTGAAATGACGCGATATAGCAACAGCAGGCAACTAGACGCAGGTGAAAGTTTGTAGGTAATTTTCGTCACTAGGGACGAAAGTTAACCTTATGGAATTTTCTCTCATTAATGACGGAAATCAAATTTTTCTACGACCCTTTAAAAAAAGACATTCTTGGTCACCGGAATATTGCAGCGAAAACTTGAGTTCCCTCACTAGTGAGAGAAAATTTCATAACGTTAACTTTCGTCTCTAGTGACGAAAGTTACTAAACTTCACCTGCGTCTAGTTGTCTACAATCGCTGTATCCCGTGATTTTTAAATCACGTCAGTTTATGTTATTTGAAACTTTATCATGATTTCTGATTCAGAAAGTGACTTAGATATTCCCAATATGCCACCAGAAATAGTAAATCAAGCTGAGAAAACCTATGCGGACTTATTACGAGAAAAATCGAGAAAGAGGTATGAAGAAGTCTATGTAAAATTCATTGAATAGAGGGCTGGTAATTGCATAAATTCATATTCGGAAATTGTGCTGCTTGCATATTTTGCAAAATTGTGGGAAAATTTAAGCCATAGACCTTATGGTCTATATATTCTATGTATCAATGTTTAAATCATAACTAATTTAAATATGATCTACAGTTTTGAAATTTTTAATTGAAAATAAAGTATTTGTTTACATATACATATTTTTTTAAGTTTGTTATAATGCCATAGGCGAGGTCGTAGAAAAAGTATAGTATTTTACTCGTCGAAATCATTTTTTAAGCTCGCGTACATTGCCAAACTCGGCTTCGCCTCATTTGGCAAACTGTTCTCTCACTTAAAAAATGTTACTTTCGTCACTCGTTAAACAATATACTATTTCGCTGCAGTATTCGGTGACGAAGAATGTCGTAGAAAAAAAACTTTTTTTTCATAATTAAAACGCACTTTCTGTCAATTTGTTCGCAAAAAATTGGATGAATTGCGATATTAGATCGTGACACACCCACCTTATTCTCCAAATCTAGCCCGCCCTAAATGACTTCCACTATTTCCCTAAACTACTATATCAGTATTATTTGTTGTTTCCATCGAAGCAATTAAAATTCCCAACCGTTATTTTGAAATTATAAAATTTTATAAATTCAAAAGAACGGTTGGGAATTTTGCGAAATATATGAAAAATTTAAACTGAGTAATTATTCAGGTTAATTTTTTGTACATATCTTTATTTGTGGGAATCGATTATAAGGTGAATTTGTGTATATGAAATCTATTACAAACTTTTTCTTGTACTCAAAGTATTTTATTTAATATTTTAATATTATATTATATTGATGTACTAATGTTTCAGATAAACTTTACGTTTATAAATACAGTGACTAATTGCGAGCGTCACTCTTGTTTAAGTGTTTAACAAACAACTCGTATAGTACAGGATACTTACAGATAAACGGATATGTACTATATACGGTGCATAATATGAAATTGTAATAGAGCGTAAGAGAAATAATGGAGCGACCATAAGTACAATAATAAGTGCAAGTTCAAACTATGTATATTCAGAGGTCAGCGGCTGTATGAAAAATACATGTATATGCCTACGCATGTATGTATGTACACAAGAAATGAATATGCTTGTGACATCGAGTTGTACAAGTAATTTAATTTAAGCGCTTTATTCAAACCGGTTATTATCTTCCTTATTAAAATGGAAGATGAAGCATCTTCATTGAATTGAATTCCCAAGAAATGTAATCAAGAAATTTTGTATTATCTCGTTTCTAGTTGAGAAAGTATTTCTAAATGTCCAAGGAATGGGTTTAGTTTGAGCTAGAAGTAATCAGTTTAAATCAATAACTTCCAAGGCTTTCTATATAATAATAATAACCATACTAATAATATATTATTCATAAATAATATTTTATATCTGATTTACATATATTGTGTTTGATTTCTTCTTGATGTGTTTTTATTACTTTAGACAATGGCTAGGAACGGAATGTCGGTTTGAGGACTTAAGTAATATAAGTACAAATATAAGAACATATTTTGTTCAGAGAAATTGACGAGATAAAATAACAATGAAAATTCTGCAATTGTCAAAGATGTTGTTGACGTGCCAAGTTATCAATCGATTAATTCGGGAAACAGAAAGCAGACAAATAAACAACGAATTAAATATATTCAACAAATGAATATTGATCTCTATCAGCTCCTTACCATTTGAATTGGAACGCTACGGCATCGTACTCAAAAGTACGCGTACATGATGCGTATCGATTACTGGCAAACGGAACGTCGATTTAAAATTCGAGAACAGTACTGTTTGGTTGTCAGTTCTTAACTTGTGATTTTAGGTTAGATTTTATTTCAGTAGATTTCTTTAAGGAGTTTGTTCCTTTATGAATTTAAAATTAAATTTTAATAATTACATTTTGCGTAAATGATTTTTTCCCATCACTTAAAATTAACGTACTTGTTGGTTTAAAGCTGTTATAATTAATTTTTATATTATTTTCTTAACATGTTTGAAAAAAGATTTAAATGTCAAATACGTCTACAATAACTTAAACCAATCAATGATATGCTACCGTACCTAACCGTACCAAGCGCCCCAAAAATATAAGCTAATACGACAAGGGAAAGGGGAAGGTATTTTTGTACTGTTAAACAATTTCCGGTTTCGGCAAATAGAACACAGTTTGTACACGTACTGTAGTGTACCGAACAGTACAGGTACCGTACTTTGCTCAAATGGAATGCAGCTATCATTACTACGAGGGTCACCTTATATTTTTTAAAAATCTTAGAAGAAAACAAAAGTTTTGGAAACAAACTATTTGATTGTTTTTCAAAATATTTGACTTTAATATCATACACTTTTGCATGTACGAACCAGTTCTCAAAACATTTTTTGCACTCTGAAGGTTGTATCTCAGAAACATGGTTTTCAAAGGCTTCGACTGCTTCTTGAGGTGTTGAAAATCGCTGTCAACGCAATTTTTGTTTCACAGTTTCAAACAAAAAGAAATCATTCGGCGACAAGTCAGGTGAATATGGACAATGATACATTATTTCAACACTTTTCTCCTTCAAATAGTCAACTGTTAGACGTGCTGCTGTATGGGAACTCGCATTGTCATGATGAAGAATAATACGACGTTTTCGGTTGTTCTTCCTGATTTCGCAATTTTTGTTTCACAGTTTCAAACAAAAAGAAATCATTCGGCGACAAGTCAGGTGAATATGGACAATGATACATTATTTCAACACTTTTCTCCTTCAAATAGTCAACTGTTAGACGTGCTGCTGTATGGGAACTCGCATTGTCATGATGAAGAATAATACGACGTTTTCGGTTGTTCTTCCTGATTTCGCTTATAACTTTTGGCAAACAAGTTACTGTATACCATTCAGCGTTAACAGTTTTTCGATTCTCTAAAGGAATTGTTGCGATATGCTCTGTACAGCCGAAGAAACAAGCGATCATTTTCTTGGAAGTGCTCCTTGCACGAACAATTTTTGTGGGGTTCGGTTAATCTTGGAACACCCATATAGTAAATTGTCGCTTGGTTTCCGGCTCATACGCATATATCCATGTTTTGTCACCTGTGATGTCTTCTCTGATGGTGCTTCATTACCAAAAGCTGACCGAAGCTCTATGTGGAGTTAGGTGTATTTTATAATCGTAAAAAATTATCCAAGGAAAACCTTCACGAGTAATCTTCATTATTTTACAAACTCGCTGTCTTAAACCTGTCACTGTCAACAACTGACGACAAACTACTGACTCAATTTCTAAGCTATCGCGGATTTCTCATTTTCAAAAGTCAAACTTAATTAAACAAATATAGTGATTACATCAGAGCCAGTAGATATATAGAGTACCGCATTCTTTTGAAGTGTCAAAATACCGGCATAGCGGCCATTTTTACTCCAGTTTCACTGTTGTTTGCATGGGAAATATTGTTATATTTTAATATTTTGATTAATTATTAGAAAATAAAACACTTGGCTTAGTTTCACGACTTCTTTAATTAGATATACTAACAATTGTTTCGGCTATTAGGCCATTATCAAAGAGCTATCTAAAACTAAACTTACTCTACTTAAGGTTAACTTATATACCTGTGTTCATTATGGGTGGGAGAATGAGGGTAATTGATATTTAAAATTGCATCGATATAGGGGGTATTTATGAATTCTAATTGTGTGTTTGTGATAACTCGATTTTGTTTTTGGGCTTTTTTAATTTCAAAAATCTCTAATATATTTAACTTTTTACTTTTTACTACATTATGAATGAGGTTACAGCTCTTTATATCGGGTAAGTGGTTCTGGTCTATACAATGTTCTGCGAACCCTGTGTGTTTAACACTATATTTTATATCTCTAATATGTTCTGTTAACCGTTTATTAATACATCTGCCACTCTGTCCGGTATAAATAGCTTCACAATTCTGGCATTTTATGGAATATACTCCTGATTTATCTAAGTTATCTATTTTATCTTTAGTATTATTCAACAATGTACCTAAATTTACTTTATTTATCCACACTATGTTAATGTTGAGTTTCTTTAGTAATTTGTTTATTTTCTGTGTTATGGGAGGGATATAGGTGATTACATGCCAACTAGGTTTCTTTAATTCTTTTATTTCTGGGTATAACAATTTTTGAAGTATTTTCCTTTCTTTACGTTTTATCAACTTATCGATGATATCTGGGTTGTAACCATTATTTTTTGCTATTATTTTAATTGTGTTCATTTCATTATTAAAGGCTTCCTTATTTAGTGGTATACTTATTGCTCTATGTATATAGCTATGGAAAGTTGACATTTTAATTTTTTGTGATTGATTTGCGTTAGCGTGTACTATATTATCCGAAAATGTTGGTTTTCTATATATTTTATATAATAACTTATTGTCTTTTTTGTGTATTGTAATATCTAGGAAATTCAATGTGTTATTGTGTTCTTTTTCTATAGTAAACTGTATTTTGGGGTTTAATGTATTAAGTAGTGTTAGGAATTCTGTTAATTGTCTATCGGTTCCCTTCCAAATACACAGAATGTCATCTACGTACCTAGCCCAATAATGTATTTGTCTTGTAACGGTATTATTAATCTTAAATAATCTTTTTTCTAAGTGATCTATGTATATATTAGCTAACAATGGGCTCAGTGGATTTCCCATAGGTAACCCATCTATCAGGCTGTAAATTCAATAATAAAATTTACAGCCAGATAGATGGGTTACCTATGGGAAATCCACTGAGCCCATTGTTAGCTAATATATACATAGATCACTTAGAAAAAAGATTATTTAAGATTAATAATACCGTTACAAGACAAATACATTATTGGGCTAGGTACGTAGATGACATTCTGTGTATTTGGAAGGGAACCGATAGACAATTAACATAATTCCTAACACTACTTAATACATTAAACCCCAAAATACAGTTTACTATAGAAAAAGAACACAATAACACATTGAATTTCCTAGATATTACAATACACAAAAAAGACAATAAGTTATTATATAAAATATATAGAAAACCAACATTTTCGGATAATATAGTACACGCTAACGCAAATCAATCACAAAAAATTAAAATGTCAACTTTCCATAGCTATATACATAGAGCAATAAGTATACCACTAAATAAGGAAGCCTTTAATAATGAAATGAACACAATTAAAATAATAGCAAAAAATAATGGTTACAACCCAGATATCATCGATAAGTTGATAAAACATAAAAAAAGGAAAATACTTCAAAAATTGTTATACCCAGAAATAAAAGAATTAAAGAAACCTAGTTGGCATGTAATCACCTATATCCCTCCCATAACACAGAAAATAAACAAATTACTAAAGAAACTCAACATTAACATAGTGTGGATAAATAAAGTAAATTTAGGTACATTGTTGAATAATACTAAAGATAAAATAGATAACTTAGATAAATCAGGAGTATATTCCATAAAATGCCAGAATTGTGAAGCTATTTATATCGGACAGAGTGGCAGATGTATTAATAAACGGTTAACAGAACATATTAGAGATATAAAATATAGTGTTAAACACACAGGGTTCGCAGAACATTGTATAGACCAGAACCACTTACCCGATATAAAGAGCTGTAACCTCATTCATAATGTAGTAAAAAGTAAAAAGTTAAATATATTAAAGATTTTTGAAATTAAAAAAGCCCAAAAACAAAATCGAGTTATCACAAACACACAATTAGAATTCATAAATACCCCCTATATCGATGCAATTTTAAATATCAATTACCCTCATTCTCCCACCCATAATGAACACAGGTATATAAGTTAACCTTAAGTAGAGTAAGTTTAGTTTTAGATAGCTCTTTGATAATGGCCTAATAGCCGAAACAATTGTTAGTATATCTAATTAAAGAAGTCGTGAAACTAAGCCAAGTGTTTTATTTTCTAATAATTAATCAAGTTATTACAAGAATGTTTCACCAAGAAATATCTGCGAAGTCAACCAATGAAATTTTAATATTTTCCTACCAAAATGCCTTGTTGCTGTGCCGTAAATTGTAGTGAGAGATCTGAGAAAGGTATTAGATTATTCTTATTGCCACAGGGTAATAATATTAAAAAAAGAACTCAGCAGTGGATAGTGAATCTGAAAAGAACAACTCTGCCTAAGAGAGCCTATGTTTGTGAGGTAAGTTTAACTGATTTTGATATTATTTACACAATTTTACGAAACTAATGTAATACTTTATAGGTGTTTCAGAAACATTTTACAGAGGACCAGTTTGAAAATAATAGAGCTGACAATAAAAGACTACTACGCTGGAATGCTGTTTCTACTATATTTAACCATAATAAAGTAGTTAAGGAAAGAAAGTTACCAACAGTTAGGAGCAATACAGATGCAAAAGCTAGAAGTATTATATTAATAATTTTAAAGCTACAATAAATTAATATCACAATTTTTATAGGCTATGTTGAAGTAATGGACGTAGACCCTGTTACTGAATTAAATTTAACAAATAACCCACTTGACATGGTCGAAGAAGAAGAAGAAATACATCCTCGTATATTAGAATATAAAAGGAAACTAGAAACGAAACAAAATACAATTAGAAAATTACAAAAGGAAATTAATGTGCTTGAACAATAAATTAAGAATGTTTTTAATCCAGACCAAATAGAGTTCTTAAAACGAGGACGTATGACAGGTCGTCAATGGCAGACAGATACAATAAAAAATGCTTTGAAATTATATTTATCATGTGGGACAACAGGCTACGAACAACTTAGGCATCAAAATTATCCATTACCTTCAATCCGTACTTTGCAAAAAAGAATTGAAGATTTTAAATTTGAATCAGGTATACTATATGATGTATTTCCTTTGCTTGAGGCCAAACTTGAATGTATGAAGCCTGAGGAGAGACACGCTGTGTTGTTATTGGATGAGATGTCTTTGAAACCTGGATTGCAATTTGATAATACTACAGGAGAAGTGATAGGTATATATTAAAGAACTAAATAATTAATCAAAATAACTAAGTTTTTTATCTAGGAAAATCAACTATACCTACAACCAGAGATTCTGACAGTAATGTTGCAACACATGCACTAGTTTTTATGATTAGTGGTCTGACAACTCGCTGGAAGCAAACCATAGCATATGAATATACATATAATTCCTACGATGCCAATTATGCCAATAAAATGATTCATGAAATTATAAGTAAATGTAAAGCAATTGATCTAAATATCTGTAAATATCTGATTGTCATAACATCAGTGAAAAGATTTTAAAAAGTTTTTTTAAGACAAGAATATACTTCTTATTAAAAAAGTGGACGACCGAAGCACAGAATACGGAATCGTCTAAATGTGGAAGTCGAAGTATTGGAATGCGAATTGCTGTACAAAAAATATAATTGAATTGTTGTAATTTTGATATTTTTTTTTGTTCTAATATGATTTTATTATAATAAACATAAGAAACATAATAAACGTAAGAATATGTTCTTTTTATTTTATTTAACTTTTTAACAAAGACATAAAAGTCTCCACATCTATTGTTGAAAGATATATTATTTCTAATTTACAGTAAATTAGAATTGGCAGAGTAAATTATTTACTCTGCCAATACTTCATATAGGTAGAAACTGATTTTCAATATTTTATAATTTAGGAAACTATATTTTATGTCAACAGAAATTTGTTATATCTTCATTTAAATTCTAGTTCAGGCATTACGTGTCTTATTTAATATTACATAATTAAGAAACTCTATAAACTTTGCTGTAGAAGCTAATATGTATCGAATTTCACTCTACCCACGAAACTATATGGCGGCCGAAAATTAGAATGCGGTACTCTATATATCTACTGGCTCTGGATTACATATGTCAAAAGCACCATCTAGTGGTCGATTGTAAAAATATAAAAGATGTCCCTCGTACTAGCAAATTACAATAATTCCTTACAGCCAAGAATTATATAAAGGAATTACACAATCCAATGTTAATAAATAAAAATAACAACGAAGATCGTAATTTATTAAAAACTATTATCGCCCGAAGCTATGAGAAAGATAGAAAGTCTGTCGAAATGCAGATAATAATATTAGAAACCTGCAGTATAATAGGAAAAGTGCTTAACATCCCTCAAACAATTATAAAAATATGGTCAACCAAAACATGGTAGAACTTATGATGTATATTAATACCGCAAAACCAGCCGCCTACAACCAAGCCTATATCCACTGATATGTGGGTTGAGTAAAATGTTTACCTCCTGAACTTGAGCGCCATTTAGGCTGCGAGTGTGAGAAAGATATTGATGTGTTAAATGCCCAATTAATAGAAAATTGCACATATCGATTTTTTGTTCGCTAAAATTTACAGGGAGTAGCGTATTTATAAATGTAAAAGCTAAAAATATTTATACTATTATTGAAAAATGAATGCAGAATTTGTAAAGGATGCTAAAGGACATCTATAATTAAGCTGTTGTTTATTTTGATAGATACTAGTTTATCGTAAATCGATTATCGAATCGAAACAATGAAAAGCGTTTTTAAATAAAATAGATAATTGCTTTATTCAAAAAGGCTGTTTATTGAACAATAAAATATTGTATCAAATTTGAATGTATTCTACATGGTGATAAAAAATTGGAGCTTTAATTTTAACTGAAAATGTGTACACAAAATAATATGACAAACGAAAAAAAAATGGGGAAAAAAGTTCTAAAGTAACAGAGATATTCACGCTTACAGTTTAAGAACCTCAGCAGGAATTATTAATGGTATTCTTATTGGACCAATTATTTTACCATATCGTTTACATGCCAGAAATTATTTAATGTTTTGACGAAATAATTTGTCAGAACTTTTAGAAGTAGTGCCTTTAAACGTACGTCAACATATGTGGTTTTTTATGATGGTGCTCCACCTCATAACAGTTAGAAGTGCGTGAGCATTTAAATGATACGTTTGAAATATATGAAAAATTTCGTGTACACTAATGATAATGAAATTGAAAACATTTAATTATTTACTATACGTATTCAAGATGCTGGAGACACAAATGCAGGCAAGATATCCGAGCGTGTTATAACCTTGTATTCAAGCATGATGCGATAACTTCGAACATTTGCTTTAGGATGTGTTCCTGTGAAGCTCGCATTAGTGTGAATATGTCTGTTACTTTCCAACTTTTATCATAATTCTGTTTTTCATTTGTCATTATTTTGTGTGTAATCTTTTTAGTAAAAATAAAACTCCAATTCTTTTATCACCCTGTCTAGGTATAATTATATATATTTATTATACTGACTTTGCCAAGGTATTTGATCGAGTGGATCACGCTACCTTGTCAGCAATTTGACGAGATTTAGATTTAGCAAACCGCCAGTTTACTTTTTAACTTTGTACCTTCATAATAGGCCTCTACGTGTTTCTACAACGGATATTTATCATCACCTTACATCGCCAATTCTGGAGTTCTGCAAGGCTCTAACTTAGGTCCACTGCTTTTTATTATTTTCATAACGATCTTTCAGACCGGATCGAGTCTAATAACCTTTTCTTTGCCGATGACTTGAAGTTGTTTCCTCGAGTCTCCAACTCGAGGGACTGTCTTCGACTACAGGCCGATCTGGTTAACATACAGACCTGATGCAAAAATAACAATTTACCCATAAACCCCGTTAAGTGCAAGATTTTATGTTTCACCAAAAGACTTAATGTTATATACTTTAATTACCAAATTGAGGATAAGAGTATATCACGTGTTGAATCAATTAAAGACTTGGGCGTCACACTGACTTTCAATGAACATATCAGGAATGTGTCTAAGCAGGCCACACAAACTCTTGGATTTATTATCCGTAACTGTGGTGAATTTTCTAATGTGAGCGTATTGACTTCCTTATTTAACTTATTAGTGAAATCACGTTTGGAATATACCAGCTTGATATGGTATCTATTTATCAAGAACAAAAACGTCTACCTGAGTAAGTTCAGCGGCGATTTTTGAAATACATGTGGTTTAAGGTGGACGGTGTCTATCCCCATATGGGCTTTGATCACACTCAACCCCTTTCTCGCCTCAACGTGCCTTCTTTTTCCTTTAAACGTTTTGTAGCCAGACTCAATTTCCTTCATAGGCTTCTTCACAACGTGGTTGACTGCAAAACGCCATTATCTTACTTTTATTTTGTAATCCCATCATTCTTCACACGTCCTTCCAGTACTTTCTATTTTCCTTTTCTTCGAACTAATGTGTTAGTCAAGTCTCCTGTGCAGTAACTTTCATAGTTTCTTAACCTCCAAACGGACACCTGCGATAAATATTCTTGGTTCTTGATTTCTTGATTTAATTAATTGCTGGATGTACTTGCTTCCTGTTTCTATTACTTTTGTTCAGATATACAGACTTTTGTTTATATATATATCTTATTAGTTTCAAATTTGTTTATTGTTTTATGCTTTTTATATATTTTCTTATATTTAGAGAAGTTAGTATTTATAATAAAAATTTTTTTTGTTACTAGTAGTACTTGTAATGTATGTATATGATTTATAATTTTATTTTTATGTTATATTGTAAATGGAATTATAATTCTAATGTGTGAATAAATAAATAAAATAAAATAGGAAAACTAACATAATGCATATTAGAAGTACATATAATATAAGACCGAAAGAATAAGTTTAATAGTAAACAAATAATGCTGTACAAAACACAATAAATGTAATTTGTAAGTGACTAATTACATATTTAAATTAATATTGACAAAAATAAAGAGCTCTAGTGAAATGACTTGAACAAATAAACAAAACGAGAGACTTGTTAACTAAGTTAATTTAACGAAGTAATTCAATTGTTAAATATATTATTTCAGTGCAACGGCAATGACCGTTAATAAATTCAAGAATAATTATACACTTGCCAGTGGCTATAATAATAACAACTTGTCGTAGAATTTTCTATTTGTAACAAAGGAAGTTACAAGTGTAAAATCTCACCCATTGTATAAAATATACGAGGGGGTATATATTCTTAGCCTACTATTGAAAGAATTTAAAGTTGGTACTTAGAATATTTTATTATTCAAAATAGTCTCTTCTTAAATGAATACATTTAATACAGCGATCCTGCAACGCCTTTAACCCTTCTAAAAAACAGATTATTCTTGGTATGCGAACCACCCCTCCTCAGCGTTTATTATTTCATCGTTACACAAAAATTAACGTCCTTTTAAACTTCTTTTTAATCGACGGAACAGATATTAATCTGAAGGGGCTAAGTCTGGGGAATAGGGCGGGCGTTCCAGTAATTTGAACCCTAGATCCCGAATTGTATTCACGGTAATTCGCGATTTGTGTGCAGGGGCAAAATATTACACCTTTCGCTAACATGCCGCATCTTGTTTTCCTAATTTTTTCTCTCAGGGTGGTTAGTAATTTAGAATAAGGATTTCCAGTGATGGTCTGTCCATTTTTTAGATAATCGATCATAATTATTTCACGGATATCCTAAAAAACTGAAACAAGAACTGTAAGAACTTTTCCAGCGGATTTTTGAAATTTCTGAGGCCTCGGAGAATTAAGATTCTTCCACTACATCGATTGCTGTTTTGTTTCTGGATCGTGAAAGTGGACGTATATTTCATCGATAGTCACAAGACGGTTAAAAAATCTAGATCTCCATCAAAACGGGCACAGATTGATAGTAATGTTTTCAGTCTTGCTCGTTTATGTTCGGCGTTCAAGCATATAGCAATCCATTCTGCAGAAATTTTTATCAAATCTAAATCGACCTGTGCTTATATGATGGATGCATTCAGATGAAATCTTTAGGGCCTCAGCTATTTGCTTCAGTCCAATTCGACGGTTTGATAAAATTATGTCATGAACTGCGCCAATATTTTCAGAGGTGGACACCGAAATCGGCCTTCCTGGTCGTTTCTCATCTTAAACGGAAAGATTTCCTCTTTTGAATGACGTGATTCAATTTTTGACAGTCGCAAATGATGGGCATTGATCGCTAAGTGTATTAAGCATATCTTAGTGAATACCCTCACCACTTAACCTCTTCAAATACAAGTATTTGCTAATTCCTCGATACTCCAATTTATCGATTTTCACATTTGCATTCGACACGCTTTCTTTCTAAGTTTACTTCAACTTCTTGTCGTTAGATTTTACAGTGACACTTTTAAAATGTCATTATTTCTTGTCATTACAGCAAGATTTTGTTTTGTTCAAGGAAAATGGCCTAGGTTAACTAGATATTAATACCCCCTCGTATTTTCCAGCAGTATATTCTTTACGAATTTTTAAATTTGTTAAATATCTTTTCATCCTTAATTTTCGAAGGTAATTCATTAAATATTCATTTCAGGTGCGGAAGAGCTAGAACTTGCAGCACTGAGCGTGACAGCAGGCAATGCAGATCCTATCGAATTTGTTTTTAAAAAAATTTAGAAAATGTAACAACCTGATTCTAAAATATATAAATATGGCAACGGTAATAATTTCAGTCGAGCAAAAATGGTTCTATAAGAATCCGCATGTCTCGCCCACAAAATACCTCCAATAACACACTTTTGGGAAATGATACTTGCCCAGCATTGCTAGATGCATCTTATAATAAAATTTCCATATTGAAAACGCGACTGTAATTGTGCATAATATAATGTAAGTAAGCCTGGCTGCGATAATTGAAATTTTAAGCAGCGAATCATATACGTTTGTAGTTCTTTTGCAAGATTTTCACAATGAGTCTTCGTCCATACCAGCGCCGATTACAAATAACCCCAAGAAATTTTACCCATTGCAAGTCAAGTAGATCTTCTCCATCAATACAAAAATTAATTGCAGATATTTTTCTTTGATAAACGTGAAATTGCAAACATTTGGTTTTAGTTACGCTTAGCTTTAATTTGTTCGTATTGAACTATTCCACCAGGTTATTGGTCGTCGATGAAAAATCTTTCCCATTGTTTATAATAATTGAAATATTATCTGCATACATACTAATATACACATAAGCAATAAACATAACAATATCATTAACATACAAATTAAAAAGAGAAGTGGTCTCAAAATAAATCCTTGGCGATTTCATGTAAAATCGGTAGCCATCTGGACCTCACTGGTGTCACACGACCATTATTGTCGCAATGGCCATTCTTGACACACTGTATACGATCCTGTAACTATGAAGAAAACCATTCAGCAGCATTTTCCTTAATTCCATGCCGAATAAGTTTATCAAGAGTATGTTATATTGCACGCAGTCGAATACTTTTCGTAATTCGCAACATATTCCTACGGGAGTTTGCCGCCTTTCACAATATTTCATTGTAAAATGCTATTATAACAAAGTCACAATTGACTTTCCCTTCCTAAATCCGTGTTGTCATTGTGTAACAACTTCGTATTTTGTTAAGAAATACATAAACTTCTTCTTAGAATAATAGAAAATATAAACAACGATACGAGTACGCAATTTGGTATGCAAAAGTGTAGGATCCTGCACATAACAAAGGAAAATGGGCAGAAGAGAACAAATAAGAGACGCTTATTAATAATGAAGTACTGAGTGACGTGATGCAAGATGAAACATGCAAATATTTAGGTTATAAACAGAATACAAAATTAGACCACAGGGAAATTAAATACATCATGCAGGATAATACACTCTTAACGATAAGCAAACGATTCAGAAAATGCAGTCTATATTTTGAGACAATTATGCCGAATATAACGGCAGGAAGCAAATTAGTAGCTGCAGTAGAGTACACAAACCAACATGACATTGTCGAGAAAATTATACACAATGCATTCTGTTACAAATTTATAAATGCCACATAGCCTTATTATAAATTTCCAACACAATTTGTAATAAAAAATGAAGCAAATAAAATTTACTGACAATTGATATGAATCGTCTACTCACAGATAAAGTAAATAAACTTACATAGATCATTGAAATAGTAACCTTTAGTGACCACAACTTGAAAATAAAATATCCGGACAAGATTAATAGATTTGCGAGTGAGTGAGTGTAAAGTGAGTGAGCTCTTTTCTGTTTAACCTGCTGATGGATGTAATAATAAAAGAAGTAACAAAGTTGAAAAGACGATACAGACTGGGTAATAGGGCCATAAACATGATCTGTTACGCATACGACGCCGGTATCGTGGCTTAGACAGAAAACGATCTACCAATACACTATTCGCCTTTTATGAAATGACACAAAAATTTAACATGATTATATCCGTCGGAAAAACAAAATGTTTAACCTTCGCTAAAGAACCAGTAAGATGCAAGCTGACGATTCATGATAATTTGGTAGAATAGACTATGCAATTTGAATACCTAGGAGTAAACATATCCAGAAACCAGAACTTGGCGAATGATCTCAAAAACCAGATTAATAAAGCGGCTGCAATTTTTGGATGTCTATGCGTCGTCATATGGAAAAATAAACACATGAGAATAGAAAGCAAAGTCCGCATTTATAAAACACATAAATGTGTAAGCCTAGTACTAACGTACGGCATCGAAGTCAGTAGCAAATGTGATCATGCGATCGCATTTGCTTCAGACAATGCGATCATCCGAAATGAAGACAATAGCAGGCACAACCCTTTGGAATCGTGTGAGAAACGATGACATTAGACAGACATGCGGAGTTCAAGACAGTAATATGGGGAAGATAGCGAAGAAGACAATGGCATGAGCACATAAAAAAATGGATTCTAACAGGATAGCCCGTTCTGCGTTGGAAGGAAGACCGAGTGGACAGAGCTGCTCTGGAAGACCACAGAAAAGATGGCAAGACAGCTGGAACTCGATGTCGCAGGAAGAAGGCATAATCGGTTACCGAACAGATCCACGAATCTCCTAGAAGAATAATTAGAAGAAGATATGAATGCGTATGATATAGGGAAATAAAGTCTTCGTTACATTGACATGTTAATTTTCAGAAGTCCTTATCACAGATCAGTAATAATATAGATGTGTAACTTAATAGTAAAATAAGTCCCTATGTACAGCTTGTGGACTGGGCACCGTGCGGGAAAATAGAGAATTGTGTATGTAACCAACATACTTTACCACATACCACATACATACCAACTTTAAATATTATTAGGGTTATCCAAATTTTATGTATGAAAGAAAAATAATATTTCATTCGATTAACTTCTGTATTGAAATCAATATATGTAATTTAGAACACATTACATAAACATCTTAGATATATTCAATGCAGAATTTAATCGAATGAAACATTCCTTTTTTTCATACTCTATTTAATTCTTTTCCAATTTCTTGTATATCTTCAAAATATATCATAAAATGTAAATTCAAATGAAAATGATAAAAAAAAGGTAATTTGTATATTTAGGATCTATGCCAGATGAATTTAAAGAAAAGTATTTTCAAAAATTGTTTAATTTGACGTTTTAGAATACGACACTATTCAGTTAATATTAATCTAAAAGATCTACAACTAATAATAACAAAAAAATTGTAAAACTGTACACTATTACCCTTAGTCCTTAATGCTACTTACACAAACAAGCAATAAATCCAACGAATGTTTATAACTTTATAATATATAAGATGGGCACGCGATTAGAAAGTTTAAATACGGCGAACACTAATCGACCAAGATACCCAACCTTAAATTTTTTGTTAACAAAGAGATCACAAAAATTCCTACAATCAATTTGAAATTCTTACCCCAGGACAACTTCTAAATGCAACATCGGACTGCAAGAGGTGTTATGAATAGAGTGGACCAATCCGGAGCGAAAGCAGAGGCGTGACTAACGAATTGGTTCCCGCGTGCCCCATCGCACATACGATTACTTAGTATGTTGTTCACGGTCATCGTGTGTAGACGCATAATAGCAGCAGGAAAATGTTTTCTGTGTATTTAATAATGTTGAAGGAGCGTACAGTAAAAAAACCGCTATCATCAAAGTTAGTCAATAGGTTTATTGAGAACCATCCTAGTTTATCTTACAATGGGGTAAATGTAAAATGTTTAGTGTGCAATATATATATAAACCATTTAACAAAATCAAATTTGCAACGCCACGTGCATAGCGCAAGACATAAAGATAGAGACACTCGTGCCGATACAAAATATGAAGTGTTCTTATTTGATTTGTGTACAATGATGGTTGTGTGTAATTTGCCGTTTACTTTGTTACGCAATGATTCGTTTATTTCATTTCTTGAAAAATATGGCAATGTAGAATTACCGAGCTGCACCCACTTACGACGTTATTTAAAATCTGTTCGTGTACATTTCGAAAATAAAATTAAGGCTGATCTGAAAAATAAAAAAGTGTGGTTGAGGGTGGATGAAACAACTGATAGCAAAAAAAGATCTGTACTTAATGTTATGGTGCGTAAAATGGAACCAAATCAATCGCCATCCTCAATTTTATTAGCTAGCAGACAAATAGAAGAATGTACTGCGCGGGTAATTTCAAAAGTGGTGTTAAGTACATTGGAAAAATTTGAAATTTCCAGAGATCAAATCCTAATGTTTGTGACAGATGGTGCCGCAACCATGCTTTCTGTAGGTCGGTCTCTTAAGGAACAGTGTGGTAACTTTTTACATATTACATGTAAAATCCATGCCCTACATCTTGTAGCAGAACGGATCCGTAAATGTTACCCAAATGTAGATGCGTTAATATCGAGTACAAAGGCAGTATTCCTGAAATCTCCAAAACGTATTCGGAAATTTCACGAATTGTGTCCCCTACCCCTGAGCCACCACAGCCGATTCTGACACGATGGGGAACATGGCTACGAGCGGCATTTTACTATCATAAATATTTTGATGTAAAAAAGTGGTTTTATTATTAAATCCGAAAGAGAGCGCCGCTATCGAAGAAAGTCGGAAAAAATTTCAAAATAGTCAGGTTAAAAGTGATTTACAAACTATTCACAACAATTACTTCGGAATAGTGCAAGCATTAGAAAACCTACAAAATTCTTCGCTATCGATACAGGAATCAGTGCTAGTTGTGAAAGATACACACGTACAGCTATGTTCGGTAGAAGACGCAAGAAATGAGTGTATTTTAAGTAAGTTTGAAAGTGTTTTAGATAAAGATTTAGATTTTGCCAGACTTAGACAAATTTGTGAAGGTTCGTCTACAGATGTGTTAAGTTGTTTCAAAGATTATTTTAATTATGCAAACATCACATCACTAGATGTGGAGCGATCGTTTTCTTTATACAAGCACATATTTTCCTCACGGCGGACGCGTTTTCGAGAAATAACTTTGGAGACGCACCTTATGTTAACAACATTTCATCGCGCTTCTCCAGATTTTCAAGTCACGGAAAACGCATAAGACGGTAAGTTTTTTTTTAATAATCTAATTACATACATTTTAGATTTTATTTTTTATACGTATCATCGAGAACGTTTCATAATCTAGAAAAACCGTCTTACATTTTTTTTGTATCTAACATAATAACAGCACCGTTCGTGATAGTATATCTCTAGATATTAATAATGTTTCGCATGCGGGAACCAATTCGTTAGTCACGCCTCTGCTTTCGCTCCGAATTGGTCCACTCTATAGTTATGAATAGTTATATCTGTATTTGACGATTTGTGGTAAATTACAAAAGTTACAGTTATTTATTACTAATTCGAGTAATGGTTAAATCGAGAAAGTTAATACCATTATTTGCTTCCTGTTCCATTGTAAACTTAATATTGTGATATTAAATATAAATTTAATTGTCTCTTTGTTCTTGTAATAATATCCTTAATGATCAATTAGAAATTAATAATTCACCGTTACTTAATTTATTTTTCTGATTATTCAGACTGTCATGTTTTCCAAAGTGCTGCTCTACCTCTCTTTAACATAATGTAGACCCTTAGTTTTATCACTTCATGAACTGTACGAGTATTGTATACACCGTAGTTCAGTATTTATGTAAAAGTTTTCGTTCATAGACATTTAAGAAATAAAAATTAACCATCCCTTCTAACTATTGAAAACATGTGCTTGTTACGGTATATTTATGTACAGAAATGTTATGTTTATAAGTTAGTTATATGTCTCACGAAGCTCCTGTGTAAGTGAACGATCGTTACTTTGTGAAGTAAAAAGTAGTGAAATTCATTAAAATTTGCTTTATTTTATCCCGGTAATAGTAATACTGACATACTAAAAACAATTTATAATTCTAGACTTGGGAACTGTATGTTCTCTTGATTCCTGTCTTCTTGTGCTTTTAAAATAATATATATAGATTAAATCCTATTATCAACACCACATCGTTTTCTATGCAATATACACGGTAACAACTTGAACTGCGGATATACACCGTTTGTATGATAGGGGCTGCCCAGAGTAGGAGAAGTAGTTGGGGTTATTTGTTGCTTATTTCGTTACTCAACATATTATGAGTGATAATATCTTTTTGAATATAAAAGCAAAACAAAAAAAAAATTGTTATCACAACACAACTTTAATAAACAATACTCTCAATTAAGTCGTTGTTCGAATCGTGCATCTTGAACTTCTAAACAATAGGCCACCTGATCATAAAAACCACGTCTAACAGTTTCCAACATTTCGGGCGTAATTGATACTACGCAATTTCTTATTTTTTTTGCCGTAGTTCGTCTAAATTATTTGACCGCTGATGTTCGAAACCGTAAATTTTTGATTTTAGATACCCCCATAAGAAGAAATCATTGGTGGACAAATTGGGTGACCAGGGCGACCCTTCGATTGTACCGCCTAGAGAAATAATTCTATTTTCAAAGGTATTTCTTAAAAATTGACGCACAATTGCACTGTTATGTGCATGCTGATATCAAATACTTCCTATTTCAATATTGGGTATGTTCTGGATAAAAGAAATAATGTCATTCTGCAGCAATTGTAAATATGTTTGTGAATTGAACACGTCATTTATAAAAAATGGACCAATTATATTATCCCCCAACATTCCAACCCATACATTCAATTTCTGTGGGTATAGTGTATGGGCAGTATACGAATCATGTTTATTCTCTTTTGACCAATACCTTACTAACATAGGATTATGTGAACCGTGCAAAATAAATGAAAATTCGTCAGTAAAGAGAATATTAGAAATAAAATTTTCGTCCACACGACATTTCTCTATTATATCCAAACAAAACTGAACTCGGTTATAATGATCTCCAGGAAAAATCTCATTTACTTTTTCTACATGATACGAATGGTATTTATTTTTCTTTAACACGTTTCTAACAGTTTCACGGGAGACATCAACACTTTCACTAATTTGGCCTAACGTTTGATATTCATTATCTTCGACAGTAGCTTATATCATGATACATTATTATGTGCGGGCTTTTTATGTAAAGTGTGTTGTATTTAAACAGGTAACAGGACGATTAATGAAAGTAGTTCTCTAAATATTTGTAATTGATGAAAGTGTGTAGCCTCCATAAATCTACTTTATAATTTGCACCTTTTCATTAATTGTGTATTCCATTCTTAAGATTTTACTAACACTTGAGATAAAGTTTGATGGTTCGGTAAAGTAATTGACACAACCACTGACATTTTTGTCATATAAACAGTTGACAATACTAAAATGGATACATTTAATTTTAACTCCCATTGCCCAAAGTTACTAAATGTATAAGATTGCCTCTTAACTCTCCACCAATAATATTCTTACGCGGGAAAGCGTCACTCAGCGTGCCCATTCAAATTAATATGATTTTGACTCTAATTTTATCATTAGTTAAATAGATATAAATCGAGTAAAGTAGATCACTGTTTTCTATAGACAAAACGATTGGTTTATGCACGATCTAACTAATCACATATACTTACACAAAGCATGTCGTGCATTTATTTTAAAATATTGATTTAAGTAATGGCTAATGACTGCAGTTATTGCTAGTTATGTGTGTAAAAAGTACTTAATGTAAATATATTCTCCCAAAAAATGCGCTTATAAATTATAAAGGAAATGAAGGTGGGTGACTCAGTGAAACACCGTCACATATTAATTACATAATTAGTTCTTTCAATAAACTGTTATTACGGAGTTAATAAAAGGTTTTATATGTCTAAAAAAATGGGTTCACAAATTCAAATACTAACTGGATATCATGATATTATTTGATGCAGTTTTCTTATAAATAGCCAAAATAAAATTACAATCTCTGTAAACAAAAAAACTTTATTGAGTTAATACATTACTTTAATTCACAATTTTTTTAAATTTCTTCAATGTTTTGCTCTCACTATAATGTAAAACACTTGTAAATAGTCAAATAAAGTTTATATATAAACACATAGAACGCTATGAATTTAGAAAATTACGAACACTATAAACATCAATCTAGATCGGTAATTTGACAACTAGAAACGCTTGGCACGCCCGATGACGCGCAATATGGCAGTCGCCATTAGTTACGAGGCAACCTTACCTATTTACTAACCTTACCCACTGCCCTCTCCTATCAATAAGCTTTCGTAGTTCAAGTTGTTATACTGTATAGGTATTTATGCTGATTTAATAGTCCTTTTGTACGTATTCCGCGGTCTTTGACATAACATTCAATATCAGATTAAACAAGATTGCCGACAAGGAGCTGCCTTTACCTCTCTTTATAAGGAAACTGACAGATTTCCTTCTAACCCTAGCATATTTCTGGTATTTTGCAGCGTAATTTCTATTAAGCGAATTAATTTGTGAGAAGTCTTAATTTTACCCTCGCTTCATAGATTTTATTTCTGATAATCGTATTTTATGCAGATGGCACCTTTAAGTTGAAATTCTGGTAAGTAAATAAGTGAGAGGCGCAATATCGGAATCAACTTTTTTATTTACTATTTTTCTATTACTCAAAATGAATTTAAAACGCAGTGGAAGTATATAAAAAAATCTTCTATAGTAAATATATTTAATGAAGTAAAATTTGTTCGCGCTGATCCAAACGAACAGGATCAAATGTTAAACGTTCTATTGAGATTACAATTGCAATGGTCATCTCAGTGAACTGAGTAAATTAGTTTAAATTGGTTCAAATGTTTTGACTGCACAGTTTTGTAAACTATTTGTAAACACTTGTAAAAATAGACATAACTCATCGATTTCATTATGCTTACGAAATTTTCAGTCAATCAGGCAATTGTAAACAAATAGTGTTAAAGATCAATTCTTGTTTTGTTTTGTTTAACTTTTTTACAAACAAATTTGAGTTTAGTTGTTTTCTTTTTTGATTGTTTATTAATACTTAAATGATTCACAGCATCATAGAGGTACGTACGTATATCAATAAGCCTTCTATTGTGTATATTTACCATGTATATTTAGCGAAATAGCCGAGTTTGCAATCTATTGCGGTCCTTAGCATGGATCAAAAGTTAAACGTTTGATTCACATTATAATTAATGTTCCTCGGAGTAAACTAAATTAATTTAAATTAGTTCTAATATTTTGAATGTACAAATATAGCTATTATACTGGTTTGCGTTTGTGCGTATACATCTACCAGATATTTATTAACTGGCTGGCTTTAATAATAAAAGATAATTCAAGTAAAAAGTTTTTATTAGTTACTTTTTAAATGTCGGTAGAAAAATATGAATTAGAATTCAAAATACGGCTCGCTGTATTATGGATTCCTGAAGTCCGCACGAAAGTAAGGATATTTCGTGCATTATCAAATTTTTACTATAATTACAATATATTAATTATATTCATATACATATAAATAAATATACCGCTCATGGCCCACCGTGCATTTGTACGGAGTTTGGAATAAAAGGAGATAGAATTTGACATTTTTACGTACTCCCTGCTGTTTAGGCAACCCAGTCACTGCCGTTGTATATAAACATCTTTGATAGTAGTGTTAACAGATAGTGTTTACTGTTTATTTATATACATGTGACGTTTTTTTCAATTCCGATTTTTTTTTTTTTAATAATTATATTTAATTTTTTTATTTTACTAACTAAAATTGTTGTAATAGCAAACGAGAGAAAAATTTAAGTTGAAGTGCAAACAAACCCTTTTATTTTACATCTATTGGGTTTGTTTTTAAGAATAAAAATTAATTGGTGTGTGCCAAGGATTGTATAAGAACATAGGATAGCCAGATCCCTATACCGGCAGCGTTGTTCGCATCGAGCCGTGACTCCGCCTCCTGTGACGTCACAAACGGACCAGTCGCACCGATAAATAGTTGAGGTCTTGGGTTGCTTGAGTTAAAGTAAAGTGTTTTAATTTAGTTTTCGCCGTTACCCTTTGTAAATTAGCGACTGAAATGCCGGGACGTCGCTGTAATAACAGTCGTATTTCTACGAAAATTACCAATAGAGAAATCGTTTATCACAACTTTCCAAAGGCGACAAACTTCGTATCCGATACAGTCCGTAAAGAATGGATAAGGCGCTGCAAACGAGCAGATAAGTGGAATCCAAATACTAGCCAAATTTGCTCAATCCACTTTAATGCAAACAATTATGAACGTGATATGCGGAATGAATTATTAGGTAATAAATGTATTTATACGTTATGAGATAAACTATTCTAATACATAGTAATTATTGCTAGGGTTACCTGTACGAAAACAGCTTAAATACACTGCTGTGCCTAGTGTAAATCTTCCACAAATGTCCAAAGATATAAAGAAAGTTGCGACAAGAGGGGAAGCATATTTAAAAAGAAAAAAAGAAAATGAAAGGAAAGAAGAAGTAAATAGATTGATTGCCGAACAATCGATAGCTTCATGTTTAGCGGCAAGTGAGCTGTCAACAGCGTCTTCAACAGCAGAATTTAAAACCGATAAGCCATTAACTGTCCCAGCAGAAAATATATTATCTAAACAATATGCGGAGCTTCGTGAAAGTCACACTAAATTATCTACAGAGATGGAAATTATGAAACGCAAATTGAATTTGCAGAGAAAACAACTTTTATACTATATAAGAAAGAACAAGCAAGATAAACCTGCACAAAAACAGGAAACGGTAAAAATACTGAGAAAACTAACAGAAAATCAAATTTCTATTCTTCTAAACAAAAAGAAACGCGTTAATTGGACTACTGAAGAGATTGCAGTTGCTTTTACTATTCGTTACCTCAGCAAGAAATGCTATATATTTTTGCGAACTAAACTTAATTTTCCGTTGCCAGCGTTGTCATCTTTGAGAAAGTGGGCATCAAAAATCAGAATAACGCCGGGAGTTTTAGAAGATGTACTAACCTTTCTAAAGGTAGCAGGAGAAAATATGTCTGCAAGAAAGAAAACTGTAGTCATTTCTTTTGATGAAGTCAAAGTTAAAACCACTTTAGAGTATTGTGTTGGTGAAGATCAGGTGCTAGGTCCTTACAATTTAATGCTGTATGGTTAGAAGCTTATTTTCTACTTGGAAACAGCCTATCTATCTAGACTTTGACAAAAAGATGTCAAAGGATGTGTTAATGTATCTGATCACCCAATTGCATAAAATATCATATAACTGTGTTGCAATTGTAAGTGATTGCGGAAGCAGTAATGTTGGTCTCTGGAAAGCGTTGTCCGTTGACATAAATAAGACCTATTTCGAGCATCCGCAAACCAAGAAAAATGTTTATGTTTTCGCAGATGCTCCCCATTTACTGAAACTTCTCCGTAATTGGTTTTTGGACACAGGATTTATATTGAGAAGTGCTGGAAAGAAAGAGATAAGAAAAGAACCTTTAGAAAGTTTGATAGAATTAACCAATGTAGAAGTAAATTCGTGTTATAAAATTTCTGAAAAGCATATTACAGTTGAAAAGAGTAAAAGACAAAATGTAAGACTAGCGGCTGAATTGTTATCACATAAGACCGCCCAGGCATTATTACGATACAAACCAGGCCCTGATAAAAAACTTGCTGAAGATGTCGGAATGTTCATAGACAATATTAATTCTTGCTTTGATATTTTTAATAGCCATGTGAATAGATCTCCTGGCCCTGACCCTATGAAAGCCCCTTTTGGAATTTATTTACAGGACCAAGAATAACACTTAAATAAAGTTAGAGATTTAATATTTGACATGAGAGCTGAAGGAAAAAACACTTTGCAAATTTTTCAGAAAGGAATAATAATTTCTATGGAATCGTTGAAACTACTTTTACGAGATATGAAGACCGAATTTGAAGATGTACATTATATATGTACTCATAAACTTAATCAGGATTGTTTGGAGAATTTTTTCTTCCAGCTTAGATGTCGAGGGCCGAATGAACATCCATCTCCATTGGAAGCCATCAAAAAAATAAGAATGATTATTCTTGGGAAGAATCCTGGTATTTTAGAAGCACAGGTACATAAAATGTGTTTATTAATTCTTTACATATTCCTAGTATTATATAGGTACCTATCTACATAGCTATACTTTTTTTAAAGGTGAACACACAAGAAGCTGTTCCTGAAGAATATATAGTGGCCACAGTTTTGGAACAAGCGAAAGTTTCACTTGAATTACCGGAAGAGAAGTTTGACAGCAATGCAACTCAAAGTAGCAATGGAAGCTCGTTTTCATCATCAGGGATTTCAGAAATATCTGATGCAAAATCACCAGAAACAACGGACGATGCATTTGAGTACATTGCTGGTTTTATAGCGAAGAAATTTAAAAACAGTCATCCCCAACTCGGCGATTATACTTATAAAATTAAAGCCGATTACGCCTACAATTTACCCTCATGGGTACAACAGCTCTCTTTTGGTGGTCTTATTAAGCCCTCAACAGATTTCTTAAGTACCATTAAACAGTGGAACAAATATTTTGAGATATATCATGGCGATAATAAACTGCGGAAAGAAACACTGGTTGTTAAAAGACTAGCTTTAAAAATTAAAAAGCGAGAAAATTTGTGCTTTGTTATTATAAAATTATTTTGTAAATTAAGAACTGTTATCCGTATGAATTATTTAAATACAAAAAAAAAACCCTTGACAATGATAAAAAATCGAGTAAACGTAAGCTTTCTACTAACCCAACCCTGGTGAAGATCAGGTGCTAGGTCCTTACAATTTAATGCTGTATGGTTAGAAGCTTATTTTCTACTTGGAAACAGCCTATCTATCTAGACTTTGACAAAAAGATGTCAAAGGATGTGTTAATGTATCTGATCACCCAATTGCATAAAATATCATATAACTGTGTTGCAATTGTAAGTGATTGCGGAAGCAGTAATGTTGGTCTCTGGAAAGCGTTGTCCGTTGACATAAATAAGACCTATTTCGAGCATCCGCAAACCAAGAAAAATGTTTATGTTTTCGCAGATGCTCCCCATTTACTGAAACTTCTCCGTAATTGGTTTTTGGACACAGGATTTATATTGAGAAGTGCTGGAAAGAAAGAGATAAGAAAAGAACCTTTAGAAAGTTTGATAGAATTAACCAATGTAGAAGTAAATTCGTGTTATAAAATTTCTGAAAAGCATATTACAGTTGAAAAGAGTAAAAGACAAAATGTAAGACTAGCGGCTGAATTGTTATCACATAAGACCGCCCAGGCATTATTACGATACAAACCAGGCCCTGATAAAAAACTTGCTGAAGATGTCGGAATGTTCATAGACAATATTAATTCTTGCTTTGATATTTTTAATAGCCATGTGAATAGATCTCCTGGCCCTGACCCTATGAAAGCCCCTTTTGGAATTTATTTACAGGACCAAGAATAACACTTAAATAAAGTTAGAGATTTAATATTTGACATGAGAGCTGAAGGAAAAAACACTTTGCAAATTTTTCAGAAAGGAATAATAATTTCTATGGAATCGTTGAAACTACTTTTACGAGATATGAAGACCGAATTTGAAGATGTACATTATATATGTACTCATAAACTTAATCAGGATTGTTTGGAGAATTTTTTCTTCCAGCTTAGATGTCGAGGGCCGAATGAACATCCATCTCCATTGGAAGCCATCAAAAAAATAAGAATGATTATTCTTGGGAAGAATCCTGGTATTTTAGAAGCACAGGTACATAAAATGTGTTTATTAATTCTTTACATATTCCTAGTATTATATAGGTACCTATCTACATAGCTATACTTTTTTTAAAGGTGAACACACAAGAAGCTGTTCCTGAAGAATATATAGTGGCCACAGTTTTGGAACAAGCGAAAGTTTCACTTGAATTACCGGAAGAGAAGTTTGACAGCAATGCAACTCAAAGTAGCAATGGAAGCTCGTTTTCATCATCAGGGATTTCAGAAATATCTGATGCAAAATCACCAGAAACAACGGACGATGCATTTGAGTACATTGCTGGTTTTATAGCGAAGAAATTTAAAAACAGTCATCCCCAACTCGGCGATTATACTTATAAAATTAAAGCCGATCACGCCTACAATTTACCCTCATGGGTACAACAGCTCTCTTTTGGTGGTCTTATTAAGCCCTCAACAGATTTCTTAAGTACCATTAAACAGTGGAACAAATATTTTGAGATATATCATGGCGATAATAAACTGCGGAAAGAAACACTGGTTGTTAAAAGACTAGCTTTAAAAATTAAAAAGCGAGAAAATTTGTGCTTTGTTATTATAAAATTATTTTGTAAATTAAGAACTGTTATCCGTATGAATTATTTAAATACAAAAAAAAAACCCTTGACAATGATAAAAAATCGAGTAAACGTAAGCTTTCTACTAGTACACCGTCAGACACTCAACGAACACTAGCTAAAAAAATGCGAAAAACCACTACTTGATTCGTTTTTATTTAATTACTGCGTAATAAAACATTGCTATATACTGACTCTTTTAATTGAAAAATATATATTTTTTGCTTTGTATAGAGAATACATGCTCATCGGCTTTCTTTATTTATGTTTATGTACCTAATAAATGTGTTTATTTGAAGTTGGAAAAGTTTTTTTTTTTAATTATAAACCAAAGTATAACCTTATGGCAATAAAAACGTGTATTATATTTATAACAGTACACTGACGGATATGTTATTATCAAATGAAATATTATATACCATAATAATAGCACTAATATAACTCGATAATTAATTGTTGTAGTAGCTAAACTCATTTTATAAGGTGCTTTACAGTAGTGAACGCGTTCAACCTGGTCCGTTTGTGACGTCATGGCTCCCTACTACGCGGCGAAAATATTGCGGGATCGAGCAATCCTATGTTCTTATACAATCCTTGGGTGTGTGCCAATATTTAAATATCAAAAGGTATTTTAAAATGAAATGTTCAAAGATATATTTTCATGAGATTTCGAATTACGAACGAGTAGAATTACCACATCTAACGGAAATACTTGTTAACTTTATAGATAGTTATGCAATCAATATAGAACATTTACAAGTTGGATAGTCTATCCTGCAGGAAGTACGTAAAAATGGCAGCTCCCATCTTTACGAGTGTCGGACGTCTCTTTTGCGTGGTATATCTATTTAAGTATGTGATAATATTCAACATAGAAGAAGAAAAAAATAATAACTAATGTAAAAAATGACAAACGATAAATAAAAAAAAATACCGCTCGTTCTCTACTCTACATGTATAACCTATACTAGTCTAAAAGTCGTAGAAAGGTGGCCGTTAAAATATATAGGAACTGCTGCAATATAGCCGCTATCGTATCTAAAATCTCATTAAATAAGTAATAAGTCATATAGTAATAATAATAGTTATTTATGTAAGAAGGGTATTTAGTAGATATTTATGTCCTGAGGGCGACGATTTTACAGACCCGACGGCCTCTGGCCTGAGGGTTTGTAAATCGCCCAAGAGCATATAGGGAGTGAGCCACAAAAAAAGCGTTTAGAGTATGCCATAGATTAAATCAGTTATGTCGTAGATTGATTAACTGATCTAACCTACATTTCGTACTATTAGTAATAGGTTAAATCGGAACTTGTCAATTTGACTTATCATTATTTACAAATGACACTTCGTTCTCAGACGTGACTTATATGTCTATCTCAGTCGTTCACGGGCTTTCTAGGATACAAATTTTGTGTCTCGCTTGATATATCTACTAATACCGGCGGTGCATACAAACTTTTTCTCCCGACCGAGAATAAAGTGTCATCTTATACATCTGACAATTGACATATATTAGACTACTTTATTCTCTAGGGAATAAAATATTCGATTTTCCCTAGGGAATAAAGTGAATACTGTAGTGAATGACTTTTGGTTCATTTATTTAAGTCAAAATTAATTGAACTGTCAGATTGACGAAGTATTTAAATATATCAATCAATTTTATTTTGTAATCGTAATAGTAACATTAGATGAGTTTACAATATTTATATATAGACAATCATCTGATATCTTAACTTGGTGGTTGCTTACAGTAGTGCTTGTGCAAAAATTATCTCCTTCACTGCAGTAACATTAGATGAGTTTACAATATTTATATATAGACAATCATCTGATATCTTAACTTGGTGGTTGCTTACAGTAGTGCTTGTGCAAAAATTATCTCCTTCACTGCCATTAATATTCATTTTTGCACAATAACTTAAACGGACTGCGTTTTTTTGAAAAAAAATAAGATACAAACAAACTCGTTTTAATCCCGAGACAGTAAGTAATTACTTACTGTCTCAGGATTAAAACTGTCGTTTATTCCCTTAATACATAAATATCTATTATGTCATATTAGTTCGTTATTGCATCCACAATATAAATATTTAAAAAAATCTGAAAATTCAATTCGATTTTAACAATATTCTCATTTTATAGTAGACACTCTCGTTGCTGTCAAATTTAAAAATCAAAATACAGGAAATTTTGAAATTCCTGACGAAATTGTAAAAAAAAAACGAAAAAATTAATACAAAACCTGTTACAAAAGAAATCGAGAGACGCCTACGATAGAGAATATGAGAAATTACTATATTGGATGGCAGAAAACTGGGTAGAATGAGTTAATGAAACTGTGCTGCTTGGATACTTTGGCGATCCCGTTGAAATATTTTTCCCATGTTCCTTATGGTCCAAATATTTAATGGTAAAGAAGACTCTAATGGTAAATAAGAATATTAAAATCGCTAATTACCATAAGTTAAGAGAATATTTCAAGCAGGGGTCAAAGACATACCAGCCAAAATAGTCTAAAGTTCTGTCTAGAGAAGATGTTCTAAAATTTATTCATGAGGCACCGAATGAGAAGTTTTTAATGAACAAAGTTGCATTCATATTTGGTGTATTTGGTGGATGTCGGCGGCAAGAACTTCTGAATATGCTAGTTATTCACATAGAAGATAGAAAATCAATTCTCGTGGTAGACGTACCAGAGACAAAAACCGATAAAAAGCGCGTTTTTAGCATTATTGACGAAGGCGAAATGAACAATTTGAAGCTGATAAGAGACTACATGTTTTTACGGCCACGTGGTTATTTAGAAAAAATACTTTTTCTGAGCTATAGACAAGGTCGCTGTATTGTACAGCCAGTTGGAAAAAACACATTTGGAAAAATCCCATTCGCCATTGCGAAATATCTGGGTTTGAGCGATCCTGACGAGTATACGGTCACTGTCTACGTCGAACATCGCAAATCTTCTGGCAAAAGTTGGAGGCAGTATCATCACGTTGAAGCGTCATGGTGGATGGAAGAGTACGTCAGCTGCTAAAGGATATTTAGAGGACATAATATCTTAAAAAAATAAGGTTTCAAGGATGCTGGCAGGTATACCTCCTGAATCTGGCTTTTCCTTACAGAAATTTGATACCCAGACAATGAAACATGAATTGAACTGTCACTGGATCCTTCCAAAATTGCCAGTTTTATGTGAATTCGACTAAATAATGCTAAGTATATTTTGTAACTTTACTAATAAAGGTTATTAATAATGTAACCCAAATATGCAAAGCGCATATTTTGCATATACTACAAATTATATCCATTTTTTTAAATATTTGCATAGATCTTTAATAAATAGCATATTGTGCATATTTGAAAGTAGTTTGAATGATGTAGATCTTTGGCAGGCGTTTCAAGAGTTCAAGATAAACAATTTTATAAATCTTCTATTATGAAGAAATTTATCTTATTATGTTTGCATTCTTAAGAATAAAAATATGAGGTACAAGAGTATGGGTATTCTCAGTCTTAAATTCGGAGAATTCAAAATAGGTCGTTTTAAACCGTTAACAGGGGTTTTATTGTACATATATTTACATAAGTAGGTAAATAATAAATCGATTTTTTAATTTTATTTCTGATTGTGTTTTTGAAGAGATAACATCGATTTGTGTTTTATAGTGTTGTGGTATTTTATTTATTTTTATTAGTAAAATACCCAAAATCAGTAGAGCGTCAGTGTGGGCTAAGCTATACAAAGAACTACGTGTAGATATGGGAAAAGTTTGCGTTAAAATTGAAAGTATAATTTTTTAATATTCAATCTAGAGGCTGGTGTGAAATAGGTTGATCGATATCTGTTATTTCTTGAGATAAAAAAAAAGTTAAAAGCAAGCTGCATTCCTTTTGAGGGACATACACAATGAAAATACAGAGAAATGTACAGGGCGTTTCAGTTTAGCTTTGTCAGTATTAACTTAATTTTTTATACGAAACCCTAGGGATATCTAGGGATTTTACACCATTTGTACACTTGGGGCGCTTTCCTTTAATATTTTGAACTTATTTGTTAAGGATTTAGATGTAAGTATTGATATTATTGCTTTTCAATTTGATATTTAAATTTTTGTGTTTTTTTTTCAGTGCAGATACCATGCGATAAAAAGTATCAAATAGACCAACACTTGAAAACTTGTGTTCATATTACTAAATTGGGTAAGATGAAGTCTGGAGATGTGTAACAACCCACATTAACGCAATGTTTCCAACCAATGTCCAAAAAGCTAAACGAACAGTGACCTATGTCATGTAATGATAACATAAAATATTCCCTTGTCAAAGCTACGTAATCAAAACTTCATTTCTTTTCTCCAGAAGTATTGCAAATTCAATGTCCTAGGTGAAACAATACTGGAAGAACTAAGAAACGACGTAAGTTCCTTGTATTCGGAGGTAATTGAGGAAATTAAAGTTAAAATTCGGAACAAATATTTTTACATATTGTTATGATTTTTCCCCGAAGACAATTTTTAAAATTTATAATTTATTTATGTACTTTAATTTTATAGGTCACCAGATATATATATATATTTTGAAAATTATTTAAATTTAATTCTGGTACACTTTTGTTGTTGAGGACTGTATATTTTATATTTAGGTTTGATTTGGGCAGTTTCCAGGAAGGTGTTCGATCTGCACTGCATTTTGATTTATTTGTACCTTTCATGTGTGGTCAATATTTCCGCCAGAGATTGATTTCGTTTCAAGTGAGAGAGTTGTGTCGAGATAAAAAACTTCTTTTTTATCTTTTATTTAAAAGTAACTTCGGATTTCTTTTGTTTAGTGTTTTGTGCATTAGTAAGTCTTTATCGTAGTTATACGAGTTTTATTTTTCTCGTATTTTGATATATTTATACCTCACTTGCAATCTCTCTAATTAGTATTTTTTGTGTGTGAAAATTTTACGCTGGAGTAAGTAATTTTTCTTACTATTTGATTTTATTGCATTTCATTGTAATTTAATTGTAAATTTTGATGACTTGGATTTATTATTTATATCTATTTTAGTTTTATAGATAGATGGTGAAGAAAACTATCTTTTTTTATATGGGAGTTTTTATTGTCACGTTGTTCTAGAACATTTTGAAATTCAGGTTTGGAGGAAAATTTATACTCGTGTTATTGCGCACGAGTGAATGTTATTTACGCGTTTGACAGTTGGATCTGTGTACGTTTGAAGTTGGGGTTAATTAAATTTTGAAATTGAAAGTTTTCTAAACAATCTATTAGGATTAATTTTGCTCGCGTTTCAATTGAGGTGTTCATTGTATGCGTGTTAATTATCATACAATCTATTTCCTCTGTGCTTCTGTATAATGTTGCAGTAGTATTCTTTACATTTGGTAAATATTTTTTTTGTTTTTTTTTAATAAAATATAAAATAGACTTGTGTGTATGATTACTAATTGATATAAATTTCCACGTTCCTTTACGGGAGACCCTGGAGGAAGAGGAGTCTCATATAAAAAGAAAAAGCTGACTGAGTTCAAGTTCGAACAGATTGTGGTGGATAGTGGACTATCTCTCAATTAAACCCACTATACACAGCAATATGTATTGATGAAACCACCGATTCAGAGGATGTTGTATTGCCAATTTATTGATTCGTGTTCTTAGCGACGAGATTCTGCCAAAATCTTACCTCGTTGCTTCTAAAGAGTTAGAAAAAACAAAGGCACTCACAGTGGCCAGATTTGTTCAAGAGGAACTATCAACATTTCTTCTTCCTACGCCTGTTCTTAGATATTTTTTTGCTCGTTTTGTCAGATGCAGCACCGTACATGATAAAGGCCGGGCAAAATTTGAAAGTCTTTTATTCGAACTTGATACATGTAACATGTCTTGCTCATGCTTTAAATAGGGTTGCTGGAGAGATTAGGAAGTATTTTCCTCTTGTAAATACTTTAATTTCCAACATGAAAGAAATCTTTTTTAAAGCGCCTATAAGGGTTCAGTTCTATAAAGAAAAACTACCAAACACTCATCGTCCACCTCACCCTGTTATTACAAGATGGGGTACTTTTTGGGGTCTTTTTTATTGCGAGAATTTCTGTCAACTAAAAGATCTAATTTCAGAATAGTCTGACGAATGGCCCTAATTCCTCACTGACGTTATGCAATTATTCGAAAACAAATAAATAAAACAATAATTTTCTTTTATAAAAAACCTAGCCTCGTTTCTAAAACAATAACACAAATGGAGGAATCTAATTTGCCATTAACTCGAAGTGTAGAACTGGTAAAACAATCTGAAGCAGCTTTTCAAAATGTTGTAGGCAAAATGGGGGACAAAATTTTTTAAAAATTCAAAAATATAATGGAAGAAAATTGTGAATTTCGGTTTCTTAGCTAAGTAGCTAATATTTTAGAGGGAGAATTTACGGAATCCATTGATTTGGATCCTGTAATATTAAGCAATTTTAAAAACGTCCCTATTACACCGGTTGATGTGGAAATGAGTTTTTTCATTTATAAATTTTTATATTCAATTTTTAAATTGAGAAATTCGTTAAACAGTTATTGGTTTACTGTTTTTACAACTAACGACAATCTGCTTTGTGTAATATATGCATATTTAGGTTTAGTTCATTATGTAGAAAAGTTAAAAGGTCTGTTTATTTTTAAGTGAATCAATAAATTTACGTATAAGTATTTTTTTATTTGCATTTTTTCTATATTTTTGTGCATATTTTGACTAAATGATTTGTATATTTATGCGCATATTTTTAGGTTTTCCACTTGCATATTTGGGTTTCCCTAGTTATTAATTAGTTAATCAAAAACTGTTTTTTTTTTCTGTGTACAAGTATACTATTATGTAATTCGTATCTAAGCAATAAAAAGACATTAATGAACTAGTATGACATAATAATAATTATTATAATGGTTTATTAAGTGCCAAATAATACAACCAAATATAGGAACAGAAAAAGTACAACATTGTGTATGAATAACAAATCAATAAAAAATATAAAGAAATTAACAACAACAAAAAGAAAGAAGAAAATTTACATGAATATATCTTATACAAGAATCTAAAAAAAAATAAATAAATAAAAATGAAAAATAAGTTATATGTTAGTAAAATATTTACTTTAATTTTTTTACTAATAAGTAAAGAAGTAAAATGTTTACTTTAATTTTTTTTGTAATTTGAATAACTGGATTTTTAATTAAAACGTTACTCCAACACATCGGATAAGCAAAAGTCACAACGTTTTGTGATGCAAATCTAAGGAAATCACTGCAAAGTAAATTTTCTCAAGAAAAGAGGGACAATCTTATTATGCACTACATAACTTACAAAAAGTTAGGACTGGCGGATTCTCGTCTAGTATCTCACAACAGTAAAGCATGATCACGTAAGACTATCGTGCTCGGTATTTATAGGTGGATATTCTGTTAATATTGAAAAGTTACTTTTTGTCGAGAAAACCAAACCACATGGCACTTACTTATGTTAAGTTTTAGATTGTCTTGCTGACACCAATCCCATATTAAATTAATGTTACTCTGCAAGAGATTTATCATGTGGTCCATGAATGCGCATATATATTTTTAAGTCGTCGGTGTAAACCAATCCAGGGGACACGTCAGCGACTCAAGAGGATCATCACTGAATAACAAAAATAGAAGCGTCCCCGAGCTCTGTGGAACACCAGTATAGTAAGATGTAATCATAAATGATGAAAATAAGCATGATAACCCCAAATTTTAAATTTAAATTATCATGTTTATTTTCATTATTGGTTATAATATTAAAGCGAACTGTGGAAATGTTGAATTACTTATTAGTCAGTCTTCTCTTTTTTGTTGGTTATTTTAAGAATTCTGCAACCTTTTTTTATCAACTTTTATATATAGAATCTTATACCTGATTTAAAACTTCTCGTAATATAAGTGGCATATTCAAGTTCTTTGTTCGCTTTGAAAAACCCAGACGATGGATTATTGTATACTTTTAGTATCGTGCGAACAAATTTCGTCGGGATAGCGATTTTCTAGACTAAATCTGAACTTTTTGGGCTTCTGTCAACTTGTGTGGGTCCAGGGCAAAGTTTCCGCACGTTTAAATGCTCATACAAAATCGTGTGTTTTGCTTTCGTGCCAATACTCAAGGTTGCTTTAATTATTTGATGCATAGTATCAATATTAGTGGCACTAACAGACGTCGAAATAACGAAATTTTACGAAATTCATCCTTGAAAGTAGTGTGTTCACATTGAAATTTGGCAGATCAACTGTATCCACTATTATTGGATGGTGTTTCATCCCCAAAAGCCAAATGAAGTCGATTAATATTTAATAATTGTTCTGGCGTTAAATGGCATTTGATATCATAAATGATTTCCATTTTCACACAAAATTTTACTTTCTTTTAACTGCTGTGTAAACAAAACTAGTTCACTTGTAATGGGTCATATTCTTTAGAAAATAAAACATTAATGTATATGCCAGTTGTCTACTGTATATATTAAAAGCAATTTCATTTCTTTTACTTAATTTCTCTCTGACTGTTTAAAAATTTATCTAACAAGGCATTTTGCATTAAAACGGGTTCTTCCCCGGACGCACATTCAATAACGAAAACAGTACCTCAGTATGAGATCACTTCTCTTTGTCCGTTGTATTAATATGTAAAGCATACTTCCCCATATATATGTATATATATATAAATGAGAGTCAACATATATTTAAGGATATGCTTTGTCAGCAATACCACATTTTGTAATCTTAACTGTACTATGTATGGGGCCCAATGAAGGAGAATATATAGAAGATATTCTGGAAACATTCTTTCGCATGAAAGGGGAAGGAGGAAGAAATAGAACAGCAGAAAGTATCAGTCAATCAAGCCCTGCGAGAAATAGCGGACGGCTGATCTACTTAGGTCTAGTACGACGTAAATAAAAAAACGTCGGACCTAACAAGAGTAAAAAAGTCCCACGCAAGTAAAGCCTCAGCAGTAGCCAGTGAAGAAAAGACTGCAAAATACGCTAGTTTTTATAGCACTCGCAAAAGGTGAATCAACCCTGTAAGAAGGTCACCTGTGCGCGCTTTAAATCATTTGGATTACAACAAAAATCCTTATAGTGCAAAGTTAATTTGCGTGTGTTTTGTGAAACTCCTCTGAGCCCCGGTACCAAGACAAGGTAGGAAGTTTTATTCTCTTAAGTCTATCGATAGCGAGAGATAAATGCTATCAGAAATAAAGGCCTAGACATTATAGTAAAAAATCAAACGAACTTTGTAATAAACATTCGCAAGGTATAGCATTATCGATTATCATTATCATATCTATTTATTTGTACCCTATTCCAGTGATGTAAAAATTGATGTAAAAGATCCTATGTATTAAAATCAATATATATGCTTTATATGTAATCTGATATTTTATTATACACATATATACATACATTTACAAAGTCGATATTTGCCTATGTAAATATCCTTATAATAAATAAAGACATAGTGCTCTATTTATTGCTACAATACAGGGGATACACTCATACACCTTTCGTATATCAAACGACCTGAGATCAATAGCATAAAATAAATATCAATTTTATTAGTGTAATTCAAGAGTCCCATTGCTAGGGTTAGTTAATCACCGGGCATATACTTAATTAACTTTATACCGTCAGGAACGGTTATTTTCCTGTGGCGTCCAAACAATTAGCAAAGTAATCATTTTAAATAAACGATAAACTGCACATCTATCTCTCATATTACTTCTTTAACTCTTAAAGTAGCTTGCAAATTAGTATCCCCAGTCACAATTATTATTTGCAAAGGGTTAAAGAATAGCCAAACGTTACACACTTAAGTACAAAATTTTAACCGAAGTCTTGTTTAGAGATGTAAAATTTTACGAATACGTTGAAAAACACAATTGCCACTTAAAGTATTAGATTCCATAAATTTTCCTAGCAGCCCTCGTACGAACGATAACAAAACATACATTAGTAAAGAAGAAATTAAAATTCTACTTATTGTTAATAAACAATGTCTAACCTGTAATGTTGTACCACTGGTTTACTCATGCTATTTAGTATTTATAATATACGTAACAATCTTAACCAACTTAAGCATAGATTAATCACGCAGTATATACACCATTCCAATACTTGTAATATTATAATCAAGGATTAGAAATTTAGTCTGCATAAATACAACGTCAACGCGATTATCAATTAAGTAGGACGTTAACACGTCTAATATTGCGAAATTGAAATACCGTACAACAACAAAGTTCTTGACAAAAGGAAGAGTAACTTTGCGAGAAGTAAAGCAGAGAATGGATAAAGTTTAAGGGGATAGTGTCTGTAGTTATACCGATGTAACAGATTGGGCAAGGAAGATGCGGTTGAGCTATTTGCGCTATTCGCGACCAGGATGCCTAGTGAAAGTACCTATATTTATTGTTGAGAGACTCCTCTGAGTAAACGGCTTTTACATTATCGGCGATATCAGCAATACTGAATACCAAAAATAAATGTTTGGTGGAACTTGTGTAAGAAATTAGAAACTTTTGTCGATTGTGTCACGTCGAAGTTGTACTGATTGCTTTCGAGCATTCTTAATGTTATACAGTAACCAATCCGATAATGTTATGAACATAATTATCATAAAAGACGAAATTATGATTCTTTACCGAGACAGCAACAAAGAATACAAGCAATTGCAATTGTGCGGGCTTGATGATTCTTGTAGCACCAAATGTTGTTGCGGTTCCAAGACCAAAATGATGCGGTTCGAAGACTAAAATTGTTTGTGATGCCTGCGGTATGTGAAGGACCAATGTTATGGTTGTATCCAGTTCTTAGAATCACGACCCCGATGTTGATTCACCGTGCACAAGTTGTAAGCCTATATATACTTTACTATTTAAATAGTTAGTACCTGTTTGTTAAATGAATAAATTTAGGGGAGACTGGCCTAAAATGTCACACTTGGATAAAATTAATTTAACTCTTTGAACAGGCGTTAGTTGATCCCAGTTAGACGGTAGCCCCTAGCACTACAATCCTATATAGTCACCCGACTCTGCTACGAACGATGTAAATCGAAGTGAGTGAATTTCAGAAATGTAAGTATCTCATGTAATATTTTTGATTAGATTTAGCCGAAATTCTGTAAATATTTTGAAAGCAATTTGAACCGCGATTATTGCTAATGTTAATGTGTTTGTTTTCTCCAAAGTTTAGCAAATTATGTTACACGCATTCGGAACGTTGTTATTATTATAACCTAATTTATAAAAATTCAAGTTTAGGGTAAAACGACATACCACCTATAAAGGTAAAATAACATGGTGTGTCATTTTTCCCATATAATTATTCATTAAATGTAATTCATTGAATTCGATGTTTCTTATTTCTAGATGGTTGGTACTTATAAAAGAAGAAGTGACTGTCAAAGCTGGAGCGAGGCTGCAATGTAGCTGGCTATTGATTGTGTCAATAGTGGAGAAGTTGGTTAGTTGAAAGTATCCAAACTCTATGGGGTTCCAAAAGCTACGCTTCGGAGAAGAGTTCAGAATAAAAATACAAATATTCGGAGTGATAAGAAGGGATTAGGTTGCTATCAAACCACTTTAGATGCCGATTTAGAAAGAGAAATTGTGGGCCACATTAAACCTTTAAAATCACGCCTATTTGGATTGATTCTGATTGACGTACGCAAAGTAGCCTATGATCAGGCCGAAAGAAATGGTCTGCAGCATCGCTTCAACAAAACAATCAAGATGTCTGGCTGGGATTTGTTAGTTAATTTTCAGAAGAGAACTGTAGATATTGCCTTAAGAAAACCTGGGCTCACTTCAAAAGCCCGTGCCATGACGTTTAATAAATCTCAAGTGGCAAATTTCTTCGCAACAAATGATTTTGGAAAAATATAACATTCAATTGACCAGAATTTATAGTGTAGATGAAAGCGCTTTGTCTACGGTATAAAAACTCCCAAGGTATTTGATCAAATTGGTAAAAAGCAGGTTAGTGCTCTTATTAGTGCCGAGAGGGGAATTTATGTCATTATGTTATGTTGCATGAGTAAGTATTACATGCCACTTTGTACTTCCGGCGTTAATTTTCTCACGAAAGAGATGAATGCGTGAATTATTAGATGGAGCACCTTTAGGAACTTTGGGAATTAATCAAGAAAATGGATAAGTGAATAGTGTTTGTGAGGTGATTACAGCACTTTAAAAAAGTTTACGAATCCTACATTGTTCAATAAAAGTGATAAAATACTTATATTTAACAATAACAATTGTTTGAAATTAAAATATTTCAAAAGAGCATTAAATGTATCATCAACAGTAATATTTAGGAATAGATTAAAGATAAAAACTTGCAAATAAAATAATTAAAAAACAATGATGTGGTTGAGTTATATTAAAATGAAATGAATTAGTAAGTAGTGAGAGAGGCCTATAAGGCTGGGATACCAGAGGCAGATCAAGGAAAACGACAGAAAAATGAACAACAAGCGGTAGAGAACGGGAATAACTTGGCAAGAGAATACCCTATTGAGTTTTGTAATCGGAACCTTAATAAGCGAAACCAACACTCAACTTGTCCCCCATACTCTGCACCAGGAATGGTAGATGAGGTAAATAACTATTATGGTTACTTGGTATAATTTTTTCACTTTAATCAGAATTAACTCGACATGTGTTTCCACCTTTAGGTCAAAGGTTAAGGTGAAACAATTATATCAAGTGTTTTTTAATTTTTTAATTTGTTTATTCATAACGTTTCACCAATCTAAACGAAATTTGCTTTAAATTAATCACTTGAATACGTTTCGAATGGATGTGTCCTTTCGCGAAACACCCTTGGCAGACGTCAACGTCGTAGACGTTGACGACATTCATACGGTAGATTTTCATCGTCTGATAATTCAGAAACCCCTGAAACTGATGATACCGAAGACACTGATGAAACCGATAAATCTGACATTATTATAATTCAAGTTATCAAACACACAAAATATAAACTTTTAAAAATAAGAGTATGTTTATTTTAAGCATAGTGGAGCAAATAGCAGATCAAATTTAACCAATGAATAACATTTAATACCATGTTTTTTAGGGTGTAAATTAATTGGTAGATTTATTTGCTTAGTTTCTTTATTAGTTATTTATAATACCCAATCTATAGAATAAATTAAATTTACTTGATTACTAAATAAAATCTGCTGATTTTTATCGCTTATAATACCGGCCCTTAGAGAACTCATTTACCGTTATAATAAATGTATAGTATTTCAAAGTTATTATATTAAAAAATAACAAAAATATATTCTACTCCATCTACTCATAATAACAATTTATGAAAGTCACTATGTATCGTTTTTGAAGTTTTTGAAAATGATTAAAGGTGGGTCATTGACTGGTTTCTTTTTAAGACAGAATTAACTTCGTTCAATATTTTTCAATGTTTGATCTTTTATTGAAAAGATTCTGATTATTTATGGAAAATAATTTCTTTTAATTGACTGCCTCGGTCGGTTTTGTAGTAGTACATTCTGTAAAGTATATTTCCACTAAGCCATTGTTTTCAAGTTTGTCAAATTGCTGGGAGCCAGACCAGCTGAAGAGGATGGATGAGACAGCATTTCGTATCCTAATTTGACAAATTTAGCGGTTACTAAGTGCGGCAATCTGTGCTCCTTGACAATTAGTGTTTGTTGCGATTAGAAAGAAGGACTTGCCCAATATATTTCAATAAGAATACCGCTTGCCTATGCATTAACAATTGTTAATCAATTAAGATTTAAATTAATCACATTGGTTAGTTCGGAAAGCTAATTATATATTATTCTAGTAGTTTGTATCCTAAGTAAACCTGGTTATTAAGTCAGATGGGTTTGAATTTTTAATTCTTTGCACTGTTTCTGTTTGCGAGAATAAACTTTTGTTTAGCACGTTTGGGTGAACTAACCCAATGAAACAAAACTTTTTCTAAATAAACGTGATCATTATATAGGCAAGCTATTGTACTTCCCATCTGTAAATAGTCAATAAAAGTTACGCGTTTAGAATGCCAAAAAAATCTTATTAGCCGAAAAACTACATTTTTGCCTTTTTTGGAGCACGCTCATCAAAGTAAGTCCATTGTGATGTCTGAGCTTTTGCATCTGGAGTATAGAGATATATCCAGGTTTCATAGCAAACACACCAGACTATGTCAAATTCACAGATAAATCCAAATTTTAGGACAAAATTTTAATGTTGGTGTATCATTTCTGAGGCCGAATTTATCTCGCAGTCGTATATTGGTCGTGTTCGAGGAGAAGCGTTACTGCGGGTACGACATTCAAATATGCCTTTCTACACTGTGCTTCAGTTTTTAAATACACATCCTGACAATGACGATATCATGTTTTGGCTTGATCTAGCTTCATGCCATTATGCTAGAGTGGTATAACACAAACAACACAAACTTTGTTTGTTACTAAATTAGACAATCTTGTACCCCGACCTGTACCAATCTATACCTCAGGCTCGGCCAATAGAGAAATTTTGGTCAATATGACAAGAAAAGTGTATGAAAATGGATGGGAAGCTGCAAATGAAGACCAATTACGACGTCGACTGTTTCAAAAAATGCGAGAAATTGATCCTGCTATTGTGTAGAGGATGATGGCACAGGTCAGAAGAAAACCATCGAAGATAATGGCCCACTATCAATAACTTGAAGATTAAGTATTTATTGTTGTATTTACTGTTAATTGTTGTAATATATAGTTTATAAAGTAAAACAGCTTTGAGAAAATTATCATCATCTAAAATTTTTCCAAAAACTTTGGGACCTGACGTTATTTGTTGTGACTTTGCCAATACCAATTTGAAATTATGCGTAAAAAAAGCGGATATTCTTATTATATAAGAATTAAAATATTGTTTTCTGTGAAGAAGAAACCAAGTGCATTTTTACATTTACTAAAGAAAGGATTATAATTAAGGAATAACACAGAAGTATACATTATAGCCAGAAGAGAAATTTTTCTAATTGTTGGACAAGTTAACGATTTTGTCCAATCATGTGGTATTATTTCTCCCTTCCATATCATAAATAGTTTTTCCTTATTGCTTTTTTTACCGCTCGATGGCTCTATTTTTAAATTTCCGTCACACCTTTATTATTTCTTAATAGCTCGATGTATTCCTCGATTCTTTAATATGCTGTTTTTTGTTTTGTTACTAGTTTATGTATCCTGGAGTTAAATTAGAGACTGTACAACAACGCATTAATTCAATTTTTAGTTAATTTCCCTAATCTAATTTTTAATTAAATCAATTAAGTTCCTAGAAATAGTAAATTGTACTCCAAAATATTATATACGTGTGAATGTGTGGGTAGTTATAAGTGTGCGTCGACGAATTGGTGTGTGTAAAACGGTCAATACAAAGGGCACACCTGTTGATTATCCATGCATGACAATTGTTGTTACAATAGGCTTTTTTATAAATAAATGACCATGATGGATTCTAGGCACATGTGCAAGATAATCTCTGTTTAATTGCATCTGAGTGTATTAGATGAAAATTTTGATATTTCCGTTAATCGTATTTACTCTTGTATCACTAATTTGTTTAACTTTTATGTAAGTACCTTTCCGTATAACAAGAGAATTTTACGAAGTGCTAAAATTTGTAGTAGAATTATGTAAAATTGTATCTATTCAAAGAGATCACCGTTGGAAATCCACCAATTCTTCATTTTTGGATATACATATAGAGTTTGTGAGGAACGTAGATACGAAAATATATTATATCTATATATTCTTATGTACGAGTATTATTAATGGCCGGTCGCCGATTAGATTTACAATCATGGGACTCTGGTTAGTTTTGTACTTCTGAAATACATGCTCTTTTAATGTTGAACCTAATGCAATAAAACACGATGCTTTATACTGAAAATGTTATTGCATTTTTTTATAATATTTACACAATTATAGTCAATACACTTTCGAATTCGAGAAAAATTAGTTAAAGAAACACTTTTCCTCTTTTGTGAAAGTACACATTTATTCCCCGACGGTTTCATAATAACGTATCTCACAGAAGTTTTGGGAAAATTTTCGTCAACTCAAAAATAAACGTAAATGACTTATAATACTAGGGTATACAAAATATGAGACGGGTGACTTCTTCCACAACTTGAATTTGACAATACAAAGAATAGGACATGAAACCCCAATCTCTAATGTACTTATCCTCAAGTAGGTTTTGATTTAACTTTTGACGTTTATTAGGAATTAATTATTGAATTGTCAGTTTTTGACGTACCCATCGAAAAAATGAGAGTGGAGCAAGCGATCAAGTTTTGTGTTCGGTTGGATAAAACTCCCACTGAAACGTTTGAAATGATTAAAACTGCATACTCAGATGATAGCTTATCATGTTGTAGAGTGTTTTTAAGTGGCATGAGAATTCAGAGACGGTTGTGAATCAGTGGAAGATGAACCTCGACGCGGGCGACCACCAACTGCACGGATTGATTCAAAAATTGCAAAAATTAACGACTTGATCCAAAATGATCGTCGGATTGGGATATATAGAAATTCTGACATTGTTAATTTGTATTAGGGTTCCACTCAAAAAATGACTCATGAACATTTAAGGTACCGAAAGTCGCGGCAAAATGGATTATAAAAGTGATGACCGATGTGCGAAAAGCCAATCGAGTGACAATTTGTCGACAGTGAAAAAGGCAACTGCAACATAATCCACAGATTTTAAACAATGTGTTTACATGTGACGAGAGTTGGTTTTATCATTACGGCAATGAATTAAAGTCCCATAGCACCGGTAAAGTGATGCACACCTAGAGAACATACAGTAACTGAAGAGTACTATTCTAGTATACTACGAGAAACCCTAAAGGCAAAATTAAAGAAAAAACTGCCGCTTTATCAAGCATCGGTTGGATCCTGCATCACGACAAAGTTCTGGCCAACAGATCAGCGATTCTTCAACGAACACACGAACAAGAATTGGGGGTGTAGATTATGATTCACGCTCCTTACTCACCTGACCTTGCTTCATGTGACGTCCACTTGTTTCCTGAAGTCAAAAAAGATTTGAGAGGTGGAAAATTTAAGTCAAATTTGGAGCTCAACAACGCGGTGATGGATATACTAAATAGACTCTCAAAAAATGATGTGTATGACAAGTGAACAAGACGATGGGACAAGTGTATTGCACAGAATGGAGAGCATTTTGAAGGATAGTTGTTGAAGTTTTCTAAATGAAAGCTTCATTTTTATACTACAGCACCAGTCTCGTTATTTTCTGATATTTCCTTGTATAGTAATCCTGGTAAACAAATATTCATGATTACTGAAATTTGTTATGACATTTCATACATGTCAAATAATTTGCGCCTTTATGTCGTACAAGCTTGAAATCTGAAAAAAAACGTTTTTCTACGACCACTAGTGTAAATAGCAAAAATCGCATCAACAACTCCTCAGTAAATACTTCATTACGCACGTGAGCTGTATATTAACTCCGCCCACAAACACATTTAACTGTCAATTGCTAATTTTAAAAAAATATTAAAAGTAGTGAAACAGCCACCTTTTCGTGTGTTTAATACTCAATCTTGAAATTTAAATGCAATTTATTTTAGCATTTGTAATTTTTTCAACTGATTTTCTTAGTTCTGAAAAGACTTGTTGATGTATCTTTTGGTTCTTAAAGACCTTACGCTGGCAATACTGATTTTAGACGTTCGATATTTAACATTTGAAATTTGTATCTTCACAACCTTGTCTTTAACAAAAAGTATTTATTTAGAAAAGAGTACGAAAGCCACATCTATCCCAAAACGTGTATTACCATTGTTATTACAAATCATTAGTATGCAACATCCGGAAACAGATATAACTTTAATTTCTATACTGCGTGTATATACTGGGTGTTTGTTCATTCGTTGACATAATATAAACAGTATGTATATATATATATATATATATATATATATATATATATATAATAACTTCGTGACCTTGGTATGATATGGTAAACCTAATCAGTAGGCGATTAAAGGTCTGTATATTACTTCAAAATATATGTATTTAAAAAACTCTACATGTTTCGGCTGTATACGCCTTTCTCAAGAGAATACAAAATATTTTGTATTCTCTTGAGAAAGGCGTATACAGCCGAAACATGTAGAGTTTTTTAAATACATATATTTTGAAGTAATATACAGACCTTTAATCGCCTACTGATTAGGTTTACTATATATATATATATATATATATATATATATATATATATATATATATACCATGTGGACGCGTGCGTCTGCACTATAGCGATACTTGTAGTGTAAGCAAAACACACAGAGGTGTCCGTGTGTTAGAACGGTAAAGAAGTAGACGCAATGTTCTACTGGATTACAACAGAGCTAGTATTTCGCATATCCCTATGATGCACTCGCATTTGTCCAAAAAATCCACATTTATACGGTGTAGTCGCGCAATCGCATTAGCCGTCGCTCCCACATATGGGTGTTAGTTGCAATTTTTATATCGTCAGGGGAACTACTCGCTCACACTATTTAATAAACCGTGTTGTTGGTAGGTAGGTAACGGTCATTTAAAAAATGGAGTATTATACACCGGAGCAAAAACTCTTTATGATTAAACAATTTTACGGTGGTAATTCCGCCGAAGTAACTCGAGCTTTATTTGCAGCTAATTACCCTGAAAGTCGAATTCCCAATGCAAGCACCATTCGTAGGACAGTTAATCGATTCGAAACTACATTAAGTAAATCCCACTATGTCGTCTCGACAAATTGCCCGCGAATTGGGTATCAGCAAAACAACGGCTCAAAATATTTTACGTACTAATAAATATCGTTCATACAAATTTACAAGTTCACAAGTACTTTTTCCCGATGATTATTATCGCCGTATGAAATTTTGCGAAAGAATGATAAATAAATATCACGAAAATGAATTCTTTTTTAATAACGTATTGTTCACAGATGAAAAAACATTTCGGCTACACGGACATCATAACCGCGCAATTTGTCGTAACTGGTCGCGTAAAAATCTACATTTGAATATACCAACGCTAACGCAGTATCCAGAGAAGATAAACGTATGGGCAGGTATAGTTGGGGATCATATAATTGGGCCTTTTTTATTGACGGTAATTTAAACGGAAATAGATATCTACAGTTACTTGAAAATAGTATTATCCCCGCAGTACGGGAGCGGTTCAATATTAATGAAGTTTGGTTTCAGCAAGTTGGTTGCCCAGCGCACAATACCCGTTATGTAACAAACTTTTTAAACGCGGTTTTTGAAAACAGATGGATCGGTAACTCGGGTCCTATTAAATGGCCAGCGCGATCTCCTGATCTAGCCCCTAAAGATTTCTTTTTATGGCCCTTTTTACATAATTCGATCTACGGATACGGTGATGAACGTCCATCAAATCTAGAGGAACTTCGCGCGAGAATTACCGAAGTCACTAATACTGTAACAGCAGATATGTTAACAAATGTGCGTCGGAATTTTTATAATCGGTTGGGTTACTGTTCGTGTCAAGAGGGAGGTTTATTTGAACACTTAACTAATTAATTTATTTCGAATTTAATTATTGCTTAAGAATAACATTTTCTTTTAGCTAATTGCAGGTTTATTGCTTTGTTGAATTACAATTCTGTTTTTAAAGAAGTAAATATTTTATTTTTCAGTATTTTATTATAGTTCAGTATTTAGAGTATAATACTACTATAATACTAAATATTATTTTCGTTAAGAAGTTTTTTTATTTTAAAGTCTAGGAGTTCTGATTATTTATGTTTGCTCTTTTATGTTGTTTATGAAGCTGTGATGAGTTACTTCACTGAGATGTTATCAGTGATTATCTGATGCTTCAAACAACTGCAAATATTTACTTATATCGGGAACACAATACCTCCTACACTGCTTTTCACTTGACTTCCCTACGAATACATTTATACGTATAACTTATAATACGCCCGCTGTCGGTGTGGCAATTCAAGTTGGCACGCCCATTATAGTCGACCAGTAGTTACTAATACATGCATCGCGCTATCGATGGCGGCCACACTGTATATATATGGTAAATTCAATTTGTTGGCGATTTAAGGTCTAGTTTTACTTTAAAATGTATATATTTAAAACAATCCTACATGTTTCGGCAAATGATGCCTTTTTCAAGAAATATAAAATATAAATGACAGTATATTAATATCATTTATATTTTAAAAAACTGAGCTCGAAAGTTATACAGAAGCTTTAATATTTTTCATGAAAGTGTAAGAAGGCTATTGCAGAAAAAACTGAAAGTACCGTAAAAGACCTAAATGTCCACGTTATACAGAGGATCAGTTACGAAGAATTTCAACGAATGGGTTATCGTAGATCACACCAAAATAATTTTGCAAACATCAAAGTGATCATAATAGATGATCAAAAGTATTTCACATTATCTCACTCAGAAATGAAAGGCAATGATGGTTTTTATACTGATAATGTAGAAAATTATCCAGATAATGTTAAATACGAAAAAACATTTGAAGACAAAATTATAGTTTAGTGTGGTATATCGGAGAGAGGAGTTTCAAGATCTTTTATGGAGCATGTTAGCGGCATTTATATCGAGAGAAATTGCTTCAATTTATTAATACGATTCATCTACGTGATGAACTAATGTTTTGGTCAGACCTAGCAAGTTGTCATTATGCAAGAACGACTAGAACATGATTTGGAACAAAATATACATTTTGAGCCAAAAGCTGACAGTTCGCCAAATGTACCACAGGCTCGACCAATCGAAGATTTTTGGGAAATATTGACTAAAAAAGTATATGATAATGGGAAGCTTAAAATGAAGCCAAAATAAGGTGTAGAATATATAAAAAGATTAGAGAAATTAATACAAACACCGCTCAAAACATAATGGGACAAGTTAGACGAAAACTGCGTACCATTTAAAACCATGGCCTTCTGTCATTATTTTAGATGTAGATTTATTTAACTTAGATGTAAGATAAAATGTTGGTGAAGTGATAATTTAAATGATTTACATTTACATTGTACTTATTTTAAATAATTAATTCTTTTTCCTCAAAACGTCTGTGACATACGTCCTATGTGGGCAAGCTTTTCCCTTATTCAATGTGACTCTGTTTTTTGTTCAATTATTACGGATCTTTTGAAGATTTTCGAGCATGCTGTAGTATCTAATCTAGAATTGATCGTACTATGTAACGAGTCCTGGTGAAATGTATATGTTTGTAATGGCGATTGAGGAATTAGACTATGATTTGTGGTTATAGGAAGGATAGACTTGCTTGAATACTTTCGTACAAATATTGGTCTAAAACTGGTAGAAATGAACAAGATGACAGATTTAAGAAGTTACTAAAATCATTTAGGGGAATATCATAAAGTAGGATTTGTCAAATTATTTGCAGAGAAATTTTAGACAACAGAAAGTCAAATTTTGTTTAAAAAAAATTCCTGCACTTTCAACAATTTCGAAAACACATTCCAAATTCGTGTATGCCACATCCATCCCGGAACGTGGAGATGATTCTCGTTCTTATTAGAACTTCTTAATCAAAGGTATCCTGGAGACAGACATGGCTTACATTTCCTTCACTATTTGTATATATAGTTAATATACAAGGTGTGTATAAATTGGCGGACCCACTACACGTGGCGACATTCTTGGTCAAATTTTGAGTTAAAAGTCCTAATCCTAAAACGATGTATCAGGCGTCCTTTGTCTTCAGAATGAATTTGAAAGAAACATACATTTGGCAACTTTGAACACGCATGTGCTAGTTATAATCTTCGGAACATTTTTACACGTCGTCATGTGAACCTTAAATTTTAAATTTAAAAAAGAAACAAACGAAATAAAATTGGTTTCTTAGATTACATATTTATTACGACAATATTAGAAAGTTTTAAAAATTTTTGATAATATTTACTAATTTTTGTACATCTTCTTGATAGAAATCAATGTAATTATTACCTACATAATTGTTCGAATTGAAATCCATCAGTTTGTAGACATAGCTGCAATCTTTGTTGTATCGTTTGTACTATTCGCTCAAGTCTTTCTGGTGTGATTTCTAATACTGCGGCGTCAATTCGGGCTCTAACTTCGTCAGCATCTTGAGGAGCTGTAGCATAAACTTTACCTTTAATGAAACCCCAAATAAAAAATCTAATGGATTGAGATCGGGGGATCTGGCAGGCCACAAAAGGGGACCGCCACGACCAATCCATCTGTCTGGGAAGTGTTCAGTCAACCAGTCTCTTATATTACGAGCAAAGTGCGCAGGAGCTCCATCATGCATGTAAATCATATTACGGCGTACGTTCAGCGGTATCTCATCAATAACTTGTTCTAACACATTTAAATATTCACCGGCATCTAGGCGATTTGGTAAGTAAATTGGTCCAACTACCCTGTGGTTTATTATACACAGCCAAACGTTAACAGAAAACCTTCTTTGGTGACCGTATTCGCGAAATTCATGTGGATTTTCATCTGCCCAATGATGAAAATTATGAGTATTAAACACACCATCTCTGGTAAACATGCACTCATCACTCGAAAGAATACGTCTTAAAAAGTCACCTTCTTCCTGAATTCTATTTAAGATTGTATTGCAATAATTGATTCGAAATAAGTTATCATTTCCGTAGAGAGGCTGAACTTTAGAAACATGGTATGGATGAAGCAAGTTTTCTCGTAGAACCAAATGAACAGTCTTATTACTGGGAATATTTAGTGTAGAAGCTAATTGACGGGTACTCGCAGAGGGATCTTCCTGTATTGTGGCTAGAACTTGCTCTTCTAGTTGCACGGTACGCCTTTGCCTTGGTCGACCTGCATTCGCATTTCTTGGAATAAACGAACCTGTTTCACGAAGTCGTTGGTCCAGCCTTCAAAATACATTTTTACTTGGATGCCTCCGATTTGGAAAACGCACTCGATATTCCTGCCCTGCCATGCTAGCATTTCCACGACAGAAACCGTATATCATGTACATATCGGCATATTCGTTGAACATAAAATTCATAATAAACAAACAGAACAACTAGTAAACACGTAAACCCGAAAACTGATTAAAACTATACAAATAAATACGAAAACTAAACAAAATTATACAAATAAACACGAAAAATAAGCAAGTCGAATGAAATAGGTAGATTACATAAGTGTCAAAATTTGACAGTAGTAATGTATTTGACTAGAACAACATTAGGCTGCCTACTTATTGTTTTACAACGTTGTCAGATGTGTTTTTCGTCAAAATAAGTTAATAAACAAATATTAAAAACAAAGTTTAAAATCAAAAAGAAAACTTTAACTAAAGGATAATAACAACAATTCTTCTTTCTTCTAAATTGTAGCTCTTTCTGTCAACAAATATCGAGTAATAATGCTTATTTCAAGACTGAAAGTCCGAACTTTAGGAACCTCGTGCAAAGATATGGAGCATGGTACAACATTTTCGTATTAGGATTTTGGACTCCGAATTTAACGAAGAACATCGCCGCTTGTAGTGGGTCCGCCAATTTATACACACCTTGTATAGAATATACTGTAAATGAGAATTTAGTAATTATTAAAATCTCAATTTACATGTAAATGTTGCCTAATGTGTCGCGTTAATTTTTCAGTTCGTCAAACTAAGTTTGCAGTAGTATGCAGAACACAACACGTCCCGACGTTAACCTTCCTAGTTGTTAGGATAATTAAAAATGTGCATTTGCAAGTTCCAATAAGAACGAAATGCATCTGCACGTTCCGGGATAGATGTGGCTTACACGAATTTTTGATTATCCTAACAACCAGGAAGGTTGACGTCGCGTTGTGATGCGTTCTGCATACTGGTGCAAACTTAAGATTTCAATTGAAGAATTAACGCGACACATTGGGCGACATTTACATGTAAATTGAGATTTTAATAATTATTAGATTCTCATTGGCAGTAGATTCAATAAAAAATTATTGCTTCGAAATAACTTTAGCGAAATAAATCCACTGCTTTGGCGAGTCCTTCCAGAATGTCTGGGTGTAAGTTACATTATAAGAGTAGCAATACCACCAGAAGCCTTAAAAAAGTTATATGCAAACGAGCGCAAACGTTAACAAGCTGAAGATCTCTGATCATAAATAAAATCTCGAAAGCGAGAGAAGAATACGTATTACGTAATTTGATATTATAACGTTATTACAAGTCTTAATAAAGTACAATTCAAATGTTAGAATAAATTTTAATGGGGCGATGCCGCTATTCACTTTCACATAATCAATTCTGAAATTGATTCCAAAGTTTTATGTAAACAAATACGTATTCTATTCGTATATTTAATTAATACAGGTATTTTCTGTCTCTTTACCCAAGAAGAATACATTCTAAAATGAAATCGAGTAATTAGTATACAGTGCTTTTTTAAGATTGGCCGCATCTTAATACTTCAACCACATTGCAAATTAATTGCATTTTCGCGAAGTAATGTGAATGTAAATATGGCTTTCTGCATTTTACGACGCTAATTATTGGAATTTTTTAATTGAAAAAATTCGCCCTCAAGCAGGATTCGAACCCACGTCCATGGTTTGCCGGGCCATTGCTCTACCACTGAGCTGTTAAAGACTGTGTTTCCAAATACATCGGCAAGCCTTAAGTTGCATTCAGGATGTTAATCTTTTTTTGCCTATAGTTGGCACTCGTTGCAAATTAATTGCATTTTCGCGAAGTAATGTGAATGTAATGCTTTCTACATTTTACGACGCTAATTATTCGAATTTTTTAATTGAAAAAATTCGCCCTTAAGCAGGTATCGAACATACGTCCATGGTTTGCCACTACACTTCAACCACATGTTAACTTTTATTTTCGTCATTCTTCTGAAAAAATATTTTTGATCAGAATTTAGTACCATAAGTTCTATTAGAAAAATTGGGCTAGGTTTACAAATCAGTTTTTAATAAATAAAAGATTAAGAAAAAAGGGTAATATTTAAACATCCATGTCTCATATATTTCGTGTGTTTTCTCAGTAACTGGTAAATTAAAAAAAAACATTTAAAACCTTAAATGCCATTAGATTGGATTCTTTCTGATAAAGTAATTTTTTTGGAAAGATATTACCCTATCTTGCACATACAAAAATATGTGGTTTTGAATAAAATCTTTTGAGTCTTTTGAGAAGAATTGCTTAAAAAAAAACGAATATATGTCCAAGAAATAGTTTTTTCCGAAAATCGTTGGAGATTTAACAGATTTTGTTAAATATTATAATGAATCTGCTATTTTCCGAGGAATGATTTGTGTGTTAAGGACACAAGTGCTACAGGGACATATAATTGAAACGATAAGAAGTAAGTTCTAAACGTCTAGTTCCAAATTTTTTTATTGTAAATTCACTATAATATTGTTTTTCCATACAATGGCTTCATCAGGTGGATCAATAACTGAATATTTAAAATACAAGTTTGAATATTTATGTACAAATTATTGAGAAAAAATGGTAGTGGAAAAACTTTTACAATCTTAAATCTAATTAGTCATTTAAAAGCTAATCTTAAATTATTACATCTGTTAATTTCTAAGTTTTCTAACAAGCTAAGTTTTTTGCTTTATCTTTAATATGTCAAATTTTAAAATTTGTATTAAATCTATGATTGATATCTAAACAATGCTTTGCGAAAGTTAAGTCTGTTTTCTATTCTTTATGACTTCTCTCGTGTTCTTTCATCCTAATTTTGAACATCCTCCCTGTTTGTCCTATATATACTTTGTTACAATCTTCACATGTTAACTTATGTACACCAGAGTTTGATTCTTTGTCCATTTTATCTTTGTTGTTTTTAATAATGTTCTGTATAGTATTGTCTATTTTAAATTATATATGTCCGTTAAATGAAAGCACTAATTTTTCATTAACACACTTAATAACGAATATAACATAAACAACATAAACAGACAATACTTACTAAATTTAAGATTGCAACAATTTTTACACCACTTTTTTTTCTCAATAATTTGTACATAAATATTCAAACTTATATTTTAAATCTTCAGTTTTTCATCCACCTGATGAAGCGATTGTAGGGCGAAAAAATATTCTAGTGGATTTACAAAAAAAAATGTTGAAACTAGAAATTCAGTACTTATTTCTTATTGTTATAACGACATTTCAAGTATCTCCTTTGTCAATCAAGGACATATAACTGGATACAGGGTCGGTATTATGTATGGAAACGGTCAAGTATCTCGAGAACGGTTCGGGATATCTTAATGAAATTTTGTACAGGAACATATGGAAATGTGTGGATCTTTTTGGCTATATTTTTATTTCTGTCCTTGTCGCATATTTGAAATCCAAGTCTAACTTGTTTTTTTTTTTAATGGTAACAGGTTGGAAGGATTTTTTCAGCGATGTAAATATAGTATGTCTATTTTCCAAAATAGTTTAAAAGAAAACACATAAAAAGTGTTTTGGTTTCTTTCCGGGTAACAACAATAAAAAAGCATTTATTAAATAAGAAACTATTTACATCCAAAGTGTCCACTATTAACTTCCTGGCAGTAATGGACACGTCGCATGAAGCCTCGAATTGCGTTTTCCCACCAAATAAAAGGTATATACGAAATTTCTCACCGAATTCGTAATTTGAGATCTTTGAGATTTTCTGGCCTATTAACGCAAACCCAATTTTTTAAATACCCCCACAAAAAAAATCAGGTGGTGCCAAGTCTAGTGACCTTGCCGGCCATTCGATAGTTACTCGTCGGTTGATCCATGGGTTTGGGAAAGTAGCGTTAAGAAAATTTCTAACGTTAATGGCATAGTATGCTGGTGCACCATCTTGCTGGTACCATATTTCCTGGTTTTTATTAAGTTGAGGGATGATATTTTCTTCCAATAGTTCTAAATACTTTTCTACTGTCAAATTGTTATCCATGAAAAAAGGTCCTACAATATTATTGCTAGTAAATCCCATAAAAACATTTAATTTTTGGAGATACTCTGTATGAACTTGATCCATCCAGTGCGGATTTGTATCAGCCCAGTATCTAAAGTCGTGTCTGTTAACATGACTATTTAAACAAAATGTTGGTTCATCCGTGAAAATTATATTTGAAACAAAATTTGGATTGGTATTCATTTTTTCCGTTATCTCTTCAATGAAAATCATTCACTTAATTCTTGGTAAATGTATTTTGTAAGGATAAAAATCTTTTTGTTTTATTTTTTGAACTGAGCGTGTCTACAAATGTTTTTGTTTAAAGAATTCTTATTATTGTCTATTACATCAATAAAGACATTCAATGAATTTTCGTCATTAGTTTTTGTTTTTTGTCTTCCTAATTTTGGACGATTGCTGCCTGTTTCCATGTAACTTTTCACCGTTTTGGAAACTATTGATGTTTTTATTTGGATATACTTCATTAAATAATCGATAAACTTCAGCATAAGTGCGTTTCTGTCGCCGTATACAATCATTGTTGTTATCAGAATTATTTCTCTTTCCGTTAAATAGATATTAATTCTGTATGATAATTGAAACAAATCTAACACTCACAGATGGGCGTTAACGGTTGTCAAGGGTAATTAAATACTTGATCCGTCATCTGTAGTTTTCTAGCCAACTAAACGAAAAATGCATTTACCCCAAAAGAAACCGGAACACTTTTTTCCATTTTTTGAAACTATTTTGAAAAAAAGACACTATATTTACATCACTCACTTCAGAAAAAAACGGTCTTTCCAGCGATGCCAAATTTATGCACTGTCGCCATTTAAAAAGAATCAACTAAGCCCTGGATTGCAAATATCCAATAAGAAAAACAACTGAAAATATAGCCAAAAAGATCCAAATATTTCGTTATATCCGTATAAAAAATTTAATTTAGTTATCTCGAATAGTTCCCGAGATATTTCACCGTTTCCATACATAATAGCGAGCCTGTATATAGTATACAGTTGTATCGTGAGGAAGTAATTATTTTTTAACTTTGAATTTACCGCCAATGATGATGACAATGCAAATAGGTTCAGAGCAAAATAAGGAGAACGAAGTTGTATGTTAGAATATCATTTAAAGTGGAGATACATATTTAAACTATAACGTTCATTTTATTAGTCGCCGTCTACCCTAAGAAGCAAGACTGTGTGTTTCGGCAATTAACTTATTGCCTAGACTTGGTTACCAGAATTGTTTTCTAATTACTAATTTAAAAAAATTACTTCGAGGACATCGTTTTCGAGACAGCATCGCAGTGCAGGCAATGATGATTCATGACCTATTTTGAATTAAGCGGTGTAATAAATAGAGTTGCGCGGTTTGTGAGCTTTTTCGTTTGTAGGCTGCCTTACAATACAATACATCCCTGCATTCCGAACAAATTTGGCAGTTCTAGTAATAAATGTAACAAGTGGCTGTAAATAATTGAAATTTTTCTTAAGATGGCAATAATTTTGCTACTTTACATTAACATGCCTGGGTTCTAACTCTCGAAACCAGACATTTGTCGTGCATGACATTTTACTCACGTCAAATGTCGCATGAGTTTATTCTCGCGTTCGATTTGCTATTATCGACAGCTGTCCGATGTTTTTGTCATGCAGATGTCAAAATTGCCGTTGTCTTAACTTGGTTCATGTTTTCGGTCAATGAGGTAACGACATTTAAAGGAATGAAATAAACTAATAAAACATGTGTTGAACAGTTTTACGTTTAAGGCAGTATCTTAGCTCCCTATATTCCTATTATTTCGGGTTTGTTATTCCACCATACTAGTCGATAATTCTAGTAATTCGAAAAAGCGGATATTGAAAAGAGAGAATTCATTTGTATAATATTTAGATTTAAATAAAAATATAGATAGAAAATTTCAAAACTGGATAGTGCCACATCCCACATTCATATATTGTACGTTTAACATTAATCAAGTGAAAAAGTACATTATTTTTTCAATAATAATTGCTTTAATTGTTCGGATAAATTTATTAAGAAAATATATAAAAGAATGTACATTTTATTTATGCGATTTAGTTATAAAATTGTTAAAATTAATAATCTGTATATTACCATTAAATATTTATTTTTAATAAAGGAATCTCGTGTTAAATTCAATATCCTTTTTAATATCTTATAGGTATTACTTTTGTTTATTATTTTTTCATTCGTTTGGGCATAAAATATTAAATTTCTAATATAATTTTGTTGATATTATGTTAACATAGAATCCTTTAAATTTTTTTATTACTTGAATTGCATTTTATTTAATCTAATCAAATTTAGCCATATATATATATATATATATATATATATATTTTTCTATTTTTCTTGCCGTTCTATTAATTATAAATGGTTAATTGTTCCTTGGAATTCGGCTTATTACTATTCATCTACTAAAGATACACAAATTAGCGTTTCGACTTTTTATTGTCTTCGTCAGAATAAATTGTTGAAAATACAAAGTGTTTTCTGTATCACAGCTTTAAAAAAACACAAAAAGCGAAAATAGTCACACATTCAATTACAAAGCAAGGTCAATATTACAAGTAATTTACATTACCAAACAAGAAGAAAACGCATAAGAGATCGTAGCGAGATTGCAAATCTATCAAAATTTTATTTTCCTATAACATAAAATATAGTAATGAAGTAAAATTTAATTCAATGTCAACAGTTAATTATTTAAAATCACCCGCACTAAAATATAGTACGAAAACAGAAATAGTCACACATTCAATTACAAAGAAGTAAAAGTACTACGTAAACAAACGCAAAAAAATGACAAAGAAAAGTCAAGATTAGAACTAATTTACATTAAAAAACAAGGAGAAAATGCCGTAAACGACAGTAACGAGATTGAAAATTTATCAAAATTACATTTTCCTATAATATAAAATATATTAATAAAGTAAAATTTAATTCAATGTCAATACTTAATTATTTAAAATCACCCGCATGAAAATAAAGTATCAAATTACTGGGAGGGATAAGCACAAAAATTTTTAAAATAAAACAGATGTTGTATGTCGAGGAAAATTCAGTTTACTCTATATGCAGAATAAAAGTCCAAACCTTAAAATGAGAATTTTGATTTAAGGAATAGTTACTAAGGTGAATTCCAAGTTATAATTAACCATTTATAATTATGAGAACGGCTAAGAACAATAAAAAAATAAACTATATATATATATATGTATATATAGATAATTATATATATACATATATATATATATATATATATATATATATATATAAATATATATATATATATATATATATATATATATATATATATATATAATGAACTTCATGTGTATGAGAATTAATAATTATTAAATCTCATTTTACATGCGATTGTCGCTATAATTTGTTGCATTTAATTCTACAAATCGGCAAATCACTTTTGCCCTAGATTGTAGACGCAACAAGCCGCGACATCAACTGTACAAGTTGTCAGTACAAATGAAAAATTTTGTGAAAAACTTATCTGCGCGGAATGTGCATATATCGATATTTCACTGTTTTTTACAGATCATCAGTGCACCTTACCGAAGACAGACATGATATTCACTTCTATACTACGTGTATATATACGAACTGTAATGAACTTCATGTGTATGAGAATTAATAATTATTAAATCTCATTTTACATGCGATTGTCGCTATAATTTGTTGCATTTAATTCTACAAATCGGCAAATCACTTTTGCCCTAGATTGTAGACGCAACAAGCCGCGACATCAACTGTACAAGTTGTCAGTACAAATGAAAAATTTTGTGAAAAACTTATCTGCGCGGAATGTGCATATATCGATATTTCACTGTTTTTTACAGATCATCAGTGCACCTTACCGAAGACAGACATGATATTCACTTCTATACTACGTGTATATATACGAACTGTAATGAACTTCATGTGTATGAGAATTAATAATTATTAAATCTCATTTTACATGCGATTGTCGCTATAATTTGTTGCATTTAATTCTACAAATCGGCAAATCACTTTTGCCCTAGATTGTAGACGCAACAAGCCGCGACATCAACTGTACAAGTTGTCAGTACAAATGAAAAATTTTGTGAAAAACTTATCTGCGCGGAATGTGCATATATCGATATTTCACTGTTTTTTACAGATCATCAGTGCACCTTACCGAAGACAGACATGATATTCACTTCTATACTACGTGTATATATACGAACTGTAATGAACTTCATGTGTATGAGAATTAATAATTATTAAATCTCATTTTACATGCGATTGTCGCTATAATTTGTTGCATTTAATTCTACAAATCGGCAAATCACTTTTGCCCTAGATTGTAGACGCAACAAGCCGCGACATCAACTGTACAAGTTGTCAGTACAAATGAAAAATTTTGTGAAAAACTTATCTGCGCGGAATGTGCATATATCGATATTTCACTGTTTTTTACAGATCATCAGTGCACCTTACCGAAGACAGACATGATATTCACTTCTATACTACGTGTATATATACGAACTGTAATGAACTTCATGTGTATGAGAATTAATAATTATTAAATCTCATTTTACATGCGATTGTCGCTATAATTTGTTGCATTTAATTCTACAAATCGGCAAATCACTTTTGCCCTAGATTGTAGACGCAACAAGCCGCGACATCAACTGTACAAGTTGTCAGTACAAATGAAAAATTTTGTGAAAAACTTATCTGCGCGGAATGTGCATATATCGATATTTCACTGTTTTTTACAGATCATCAGTGCACCTTACCGAAGACAGACATGATATTCACTTCTATACTACGTGTATATATACGAACTGTAATGAACTTCATGTGTATGAGAATTAATAATTATTAAATCTCATTTTACATGCGATTGTCGCTATAATTTGTTGCATTTAATTCTACAAATCGGCAAATCACTTTTGCCCTAGATTGTAGACGCAACAAGCCGCGACATCAACTGTACAAGTTGTCAGTACAAATGAAAAATTTTTGTGAAAAACTTATCTGCGCGGAATGTGCATATATCGATATTTCACTGTTTTTTACAGATCATCAGTGCACCTTACCGAAGACAGACATGATATTCACTTCTATACTACGTGTATATATACGAACTGTAATGAACTTCATGTGTATGAGAATTAATAATTATTAAATCTCATTTTACATGCGATTGTCGCTATAATTTGTTGCATTTAATTCTACAAAGTTCGTATATATACACGTAGTATAGAAGTGAATATCATGTCTGTCTTCGGTAAGGTGCACTGATGATCTGTAAAAAACAGTGAAATATCGATATATGCACATTCCGCGCAGATAAGTTTTTCACAAAATTTTTCATTTGTACTGACAACTTGTACAGTTGATGTCGCGGCTTGTTGCGTCTACAATCTAGGGCAAAAGTGATTTGCCGATTTGTAGAATTAAATGCAACAAATTATAGCGACAATCGCATGTAAAATGAGATTTAATAATTATTAATTCTCATACACATGAAGTTTATTACAGTTCGTATATATACACGTAGTATAGAAGTGAATATCATGTCTGTCTTCGGTAAGGTGCACTGATGATCTGTAAAAAACAGTGAAATATCGATATATGCACATTCCGCGCAGATAAGTTTTTCACAAAATTTTTCATTTGTACTGACAACTTGTACAGTTGATGTCGCGGCTTGTTGCGTCTACAATCTAGGGCAAAAGTGATTTGCCGATTTGTAGAATTAAATGCAACAAATTATAGCGACAATCGCATGTAAAATGAGATTTAATAATTATTAATTCTCATACACATGAAGTTCATTACAGTTCGTATATATACACGTAGTATAGAAGTGAATATCATGTCTGTCTTCGGTAAGGTGCACTGATGATCTGTAAAAAACAGTGAAATATCGATATATGCACATTCCGCGCAGATAAGTTTTTCACAAAATTTTTCATTTGTACTGACAACTTGTACAGTTGATGTCGCGGCTTGTTGCGTCTACAATCTAGGGCAAAAGTGATTTGCCGATTTGTAGAATTAAATGCAACAAATTATAGCGACAATCGCATGTAAAATGAGATTTAATAATTATTAATTCTCATACACATGAAGTTCATTACAGTTCGTATATATACACGTAGTATAGAAGTGAATATCATGTCTGTCTTCGGTAAGGTGCACTGATGATCTGTAAAAAACAGTGAAATATCGATATATGCACATTCCGCGCAGATAAGTTTTTCACAAAATTTTTCATATATATATATATATATATATATATTTTATTTAGAGATTCAAGGTATATTTTAATTAAATATTTATTTATTTAAACTAATTCCACTCTTACATGTTTCGACAATTACTGCCTTTTTCAAAGAATTTGAAATTGTAAATATTTTAAACACTTTTATAGTTTAAAATTCTGATTCATCACTGATTCCTTTACAACTGCAATAGCAAATACGTAATTCACTACAACCTGCCAAACTTTACTTTTACTGTTTTTTCGATGTCGATTAATATTTTTCGCTCGTGGAATGTCGAAGGGTTTTTGTGCGACAATTGTCGATAGTGACATTCGAGAATATCATTTTGTTAAAAATATTTGCGAGTGACGTCAATATCACAGACGACATTTGTCAACCGATTTTGAGAATTGAGCGCATGATTCTTAAATTTAAATTTGTTAAAGATTTCACAGCGAAATTGAAAAAAAAACAAGTAATTCTAACTATATACCATCTTTATTTATATTATTTATATATTATTATATAAAATATTCTAACTCAGAAAGATAAATATAAAGTGAATGATCAAGCAAGCTAATTTCTCAGAGTTGCCGAATTAAATATTTGCTTCAATCATTTACAGTCACTCGGTATATTGAATATCTACACAAAATCCCTTCAAATTGAATTGGCTCAGTGAATAAATGAAGAAAAATGAAGAATTTCTTAATAGATTGCATACAGTGTTGGCACATCGAAGACTGCTATGAGGAAATAGCGTTGAAACAACTTTTTGTGATTATGGAGAGGGATCGACTACTCAAAACAATGTATTAATGTATCTTGGTAAAATGATCAATTATTGTTGTTGTAATATTTTATTTATCATTTATTTTTATGCTCCTGTTCTTTCACAGTTAGGCCAAAGATGTATGTCCTTATAATGTATAATAATAAGTAAAAAAGAAACAAGTATTTGCCGATCTCTCCATAAATGAAAAAAGTCGTTAGAGAATCTTATACAAAATTAAATTTGAAATGTTATTTTATAAATTTTACATAATGTATTTAAAAATTTAATATCCTTCAGAGATTGTAAGAAATATAATAGTTTGCATTTTTCGAATATTAAATACAAATAATATGAACGCATGTGAGCAAGTCAAATAAAACGATACTGTCAGTATAGAACTTTTTTGCAAAAAATGTAAAATCTAAATCATAATTTAAGGTAATGGTGAAATGGAGACATTCATTCCATAATGTAAATACATTTTTTGGATCTATACTAAATGATTTACGGCATACTGGCAAATTTAAGTTTATAGGTGCCACCTACCATAATTAAGTAACATATACTTCTCAAGCATCGCGACGCTTTCGAAGATCACACACCACTGGAAAAAGGAACAATATATTACGTGAACTGTATTTTAACAAACGAAACAAAACTGATAGAAAAACTGTCACATCAAAAAGATCATTATATATTTAGGACAAAATTAATGTTAGCACGAATGGTACAGAATATTAACTGCCACGTATATGTTCTAAAGACTGTTCTGACACTGTAGTACAAGAAACACGACATGGGTTTTTAAATTCTGGATTAAATTGTTTTAATTGATCAATAAAATTGATTCGCGAGTTGCGTATTGTTATAGTGAAAAACAAAAACAAATTGTGTATTGTTTGTTTGTGTTATGCTCATAGATTTAACAATATATTAAATAGGCTGACTAATTACAAAAAAAATAACAATCAAAATAGATGTGCTTGCATATGGTACATATTGCTGTGATATTTTACCATCAGAGAAAAATAAGAATAAATAACAACAAAGCGTAGTTAAAACACGTTATATATTGAGTGTATCTGCCTAATACGAATAATATAATAAGTTCTATGTGTAAATTCAATGAATCTTAGGTTTCGATTCACAAGTATTAATTTAATTGACAAATTTTCAAACCAACGTAGCAAAGAAAAGTATAAAAAGGTATATTAAGATTGTTTTGGTATATAAAATCTAGTATTTATGTGCAGATGTACTACATAAAATCCAATACTCCATAAAATAACTAGTAGACAATATATGGTTAAAGTTCGTAAAGTATAAGTTTTCAGTTCGTACTGCCCAAGTGTGAACCATAAATTGTACTTTATCTCTTTCTAACACACATGAATACGCGCTGTAATACAGTGAGATCAAAAATGGCTGATTAAGTTGGCAATTCGGAAATGGGAATTTTTAATTTTAGAAGTTTACAATTATCTCAAATTACTGTCAAATTTCGTTGTCTCCTCTTGTCATTGGCGTGTTAGTATTTTGTGAGAGATTATATTTGTACTTGAATTATTACTACTATCTACATAAACGTCAGCGTAAATCATCTGGCAGACCTAAAATCTTAACTCCCGAAATTGGTGAAGACGTGCGTCAACGAATGTTACAAACTCCAAATAAATTTCTTCGAAGACTCTCTCAGCAAACAGGTATTTGTTACACAAAGAATATTTTTTGCTTTAAATAAAAATGTTTATTGTTTGTAGGATTATCATATGGAAGCTATCATACAGTTGTACGAAAACAATTACACATGCATCCTTATAAAATGACTGTGACTCAAGAATTGCTTCCTCATGATTTTCATGCACGAATGCAATACTGTCAGTGGTTTCTCAATACCATAAACAATAATGAAGTATTGGATAAGACGTTTTTCACAGATGAAGCTTGGTTTCACTTGTCTGGATATGTGAACTCACAAAATTATCGCACATGGTCCACTGAAAATCCTCATGCTTTTGTGGAAACAAGTTTACATCCCCCGAAAATCGGTGTGTGGGTAGCAATGTCTCGCAGGCGTATTATTGGTCCCATCATATTCCACCAAACTATTAATGCAGAACGATACAGGGAACAAATTCTAAATCCCTTTATAAATCAATTAGAAGACGATGAGAGATTACATGGAAATTTCCAACAAGACGGGGCTACAGCGCATACAGCAGGTGTTACACTGCGATATCTACAGCAAGTCTTCCCTGAAAGATTAACAAGTAGAGGATTATGGCCAGCCCGTTCACCAGATCTTACTCCGTTAGATTTTTTTTTGTTTGGACATTTAAAAAATAAAATATATCGTAATAGGTTACATAATATTCAAGAACTGCAAGCAGCAATCGAACATGATATTAATAATATTAATGATGAAACTCGACACAATGTTTTTGAGAACTTAAAGAGAAGAGTACAAACTTGCCTGGATAATAATGGACAACACTTCGAACATTTGCTGTAACAATTTAATTTACAAAGTACTGTAATATGTACCTACAATTTTTGACTTATCATGGCATAATATGTATGTTTTGAGCTGTTTTGTTCATAAGTATTCTAGAAAAATGTATTGATTTAAACGTCTGTATACAATAAAGATAGTTTCTAAAAGTCTTAATTTTATTTAGTTATGTCATTATTTGTAATAGTCAGTGAGGTTTTTAATAAGAAGATCAATTACTGACCTTACTGAATTAAAAAAAATATATATAATAAATCTATAATAAATGCAATTTCCCGTTCAAATGCAACGCCACTGAATTATCAAAAATAAGTGTGAAGTTGTACTGGTTCAATACCACTTATTCAGGTACACCAACTTAATCAGCCATTTTTGATCTCACTGTATTACACACGTTTGTCATTTTAAGTTAAGACGTATGTCTTTGAAATATTATATTAAATAAAAAGGATAAGTTGTCCAGGAGATAGTCTTATTATATTCGGCTTGTTGTCAAATTATTTGAATACTGTTGTTTATTGACTTTATTTCCAGTATTCTGACTTCTAGGTTAACCATTCTTTTGATTTGAATATTTATAATTACAAAATCTGTTCTTTTGAGAACAATACTGATAATAAATAGTTATATCAATTAGTAGCAATAAGTACGAAATTGTATATCATTTTCACATTTCTAACCTATTTATTTTACAGAATATTTTTTAGATGCCTGGTAAACCTCTTGGTTCTCAAGCTCAACAACTTGTATTAAATCTTACAGCCTATTTTGAACGGAAAAAGATAGTGGTGGCCCAGTTATGTCCATCGATCGTGTTCATGAGGTAATTCACATAATCAGTTAGATAAGGCAGAATATTTTTTAGATGCCTGGTAAACCTCTTGGTTCTCAAGCTCAACAGCTTGTATTAAATACTACAGCCTATTTTGAACGGAAAAAGATAATGGTGGCCCATTTATGTCCATCGATCGTGTTCATGAGGTAATTCACATAATCAGTTAGATAAGGCAGTGTTATAAAATAAGTTTTATTTTCGAGGGTCACAGAAGCCCTTAATATTTCTAGTAGAACGGTCTACACCATTAAACATCGTAGCATTCAGAATCCAGTATTATCGTCTCCTAGCAAATAAAGTCTTGTAAGAAACCAAAAACTAAGGACTTATCAGAAGCAACTAAAATGGAAGTTCGAAATACTATTTGACATGTATGACAAAATATTTTTGTTTTTATATTTTGTAGAAGTTTAATATGGTAACATTAACACCGCCATAAAATTCATCAATGCGCATCATTTGCATGCACATAATATGAAGCAGCGAAGAAATTACTGCCACTGGTTCAAGGAAACATTAGATGATAAAGATCTCGAAGCAACGTTTTATTAGAATGAAGTTTGTTTGTCTTATTGGGGTGCACTAACTTGCAAAATTATCAAATGTAGAAAATCCTCATGTGTTTGTTAAATATGATCTTCATCTAATAAAGGATAATATGAATTTGGATTGTATTATCTGAAAGACGAATTGTTATAACATTATTTTCTTAAGAAACAATAAAATATTAAATGTAGACTTTATAAATGTTTTCTTTTATGTATAATTTTAAGTGTAATTTGAAAACATATATTGACAACTCTCAAAAGGTTTTAATTCTTTTTTAAGGAGTTAGAAACATACATTTTACATTCTTTTCCAATATATTAAAACTTATTTAAAATATAAGCAATAGATATATAAATCAAGTAGAAATCTAAATTATACATCGAATTCATACATTCTTAGCCCTGATATAGTGCAAGAAATTTATTTCGGTAGATACGTCATTCTTAATAATGCAAACATTTTTTAACACTAAAGATCTTACAATATGAAACAGACATGTAAATAATTTACATATCTGTAACTGTACACATGAACAATACACCTCGTATTTTCAGCATTTACTTCTGCTTAATACATATGTTTCTGCCATCTAGGCGTCATCAGTCAAGCTAGTGAAGCGATGTATACAAATTGATACAAATCAATTAAACAAATGATTTGTATCTGTATTTACATTTTACTGAAATCACCCAACAAAGATAAAGCAAGTTTCGTCCTATAAGGTGACACTATTTAATAAGTGACATCTTACGGAACGAAAGAGACTATGTCGGAAGGCGACCTTTCGTTCGAATAGCTATGCTACGTATGTCGGTGTAGTCCATTAACAACGTGCCAGATGGCGGTAAATATACAAAAAGCTTGTGTTTATGTATGACAATACGTTATGCACGTATAAAGCATTGTTACAATATGAAACAGACATGTAAATAATTTACATATCTGTAACCGTACACATGGACAATACACCTCGTATTTTCAGCATTTACTTCTGTATTGTCCATGTGTACAGTTACAGATATGTAAATGATTTACATGTCTGTTTCATATTGTAACGATTCTTTATACGTGCATAACGTATTGTCATACATAAATACAAGCTTTTTGTATATTTACCGCCATCTGGCACGTTGTTAATGGACTACACCGACATACGTATTTTTTTGTTCCTGTAATAGCATAGCTATTCGAACGAAAGGTCGCCTTCCGACATAGTCTCTTTCGTTCCGTAAGATGTCACTTATTAAATAGTGTCACCTTATAGGACGAAACTTGCTTTATCTTTGTTGGGTGATTTCAGTAAAATGTAAATACAGATACAAATCATTTGTTTAATTGATTTGTATCAATTTGTATACATTGCTTCACTAGCTTGACTGATGACGCCTAGATGGCAGAAACATATGTATTAAGCAGAAGTAAATGCTGAAAATACGAGGTGTATTGTCCATGTGTACATTTACATATAGAATATTCTCGTGAATTTATAATTATAAATAATATTTAAAATAATTTGTTCGAATATTAAAGTAATAATTTCCGAATAATTTTCTTGGAAAGAATATATTTATACTAAACTAGAAATGAAATAATACTTTTGAACTATTCATGCTCCTACTTTACTTATTATTATTATTTTGACATGTAGGTTATGTATATGCTTTCTGTGGTTATATTGCATGTAACATACTAAAATTTTGACAATATTGCAAAACATGACGTTTATATTTTATGATGGCAAACCGTTATTTCTACTATTCAATATTGCCTTTATTTGACTCTGCAGTACTGATTTAAATCACATGCTTTGAATTTGGCCTTGAACTGAAAACTTATGAACTATAGTCATATAAACCTCATAAATTTTAGTAAAATCCATAGTTCACAATGAGCCTAGAAATAAATAAATAAATGTATTAATTGAAAAACAATACATTTAATGCTATTTACAGCAACGTGTTAGATTGAAAACATAGACTGTTGGAAGAAGATGTTGAATAAATAAGCTAGACGAAGTAAATTCGACAAATACAGTCTAAAATCAACGACATGAACCGTAAAAAGCAAAAGGAAGTCCAAAAAGAAAGTAAGGTAAGCGTTGACATAGTAGGAGCAAGCAAAACCTGAAGAAAGAAAAGTAATAAATCAAAATAAACAAAAAATGATGTGAAAACCTACAAAGTGAGGTTAACAACGTGCACAAATCAAAATAAAAATGAATCAATGACAATGCGTAAATCAAACATAAGAATAAGTCAATCGCGACACGGGAATTCAAAATTTAAATGCGAGACGCCGGAAAGCCAAAAAAACAGGTAATTCGAACTTGGAAGAAACCTGATTGCATAAAAGAATTAGAACCGACGAAAATTAAAAATATCAAATTACGATAAAAGAAAAAGGAGTTTAGACAATATAATAATAGAAAAGCAACAGAAAATGTATTTTTAAATATTAGTTAACAAAATATAATATTCTGAATGAGAAAAGTAGACATTATACTTGAAAATTTAAAACTAAACATCGTGAATGTTCGAAAAGCCCATGTGATAAGGACTATATAAAGGGAAAACGAGGAGATCGACGCGGATTTTGAATTTGTTTAGACGTACTAAGTTTTGATGATCATAAACAGTATACGTGGAAATATTTTCTTTGAAACAATTTAACATTTTTAAACAATTTTAACGAATTTAAATATTATGTTCACGTTTTATATGAATATAAATATAAATCTATAAATTAAAATTTTTACAAAGCAAAACTTTAATTTTATTGGAAATAACGAATTTTATATTAGAACTTTATATAGAAAAACATATCTATTTTTACGGAAATCTAAATATATACAAAATGTATAAACAAGAATTTGACGGTTTATACGAAGCGCATAGGTCAGTGGAAGTAACAAACTCATATAACAATTTGAAGTCTATAAAACTCACTGCAGAATTTCTAAAAAATATGGGTGGTTAGTTTTGAATTAATTAATTGTAAATTTAATATTTCAATAAACATTTATGAAAGACATCTGGCCTTGAAGTAAAATAACATAATTTGCTTAAATGAAAGGATTTATCATAAGTAAAAACACAAAATCTTTATATTTATCGTATAAATTTCTCTTTGTAACGAAATTATTTTGCCAGTCCGTAATTGGTTGAGAAAAACTTACACGAAAAAAATTTTATCTAATGTAAGTTTTTTGAGCAAAATGATTGATGGCAAAATTTTGAGTTAAAAAGAAATTTATTCGTTAAAGAAAAGTTCGAGTGTTTTTTGGCAAGATAAATTAAGAATATGAACAACCAAAAACAATAATTATCTTTATTTAAAATGAAAGGATTTATCAGCATAAATTCCAGAAAGTTCATATACAAAGTTTTTAGATGCAAGAGTCAAACAAAACACCTTATTTAGCATTTGGAGGGTATAGATCCTTTGAGCTAAATGAGACATTCAAGTGTGATAATTTTGAAAGATTCCATAATGAATCAGTACAGCCTCCTAAGTTACATGAGTTTATTTCTATTTTTCATGTCAAAAACTATGACGGTAATTAGGATTAAGTTAGAATGTCAATATGTTAAAGATTAGGTATAATTTAGTTGTAAATATATATTAATCAATAAAATAATTTATAAATAATAAATAAAGTTTACACATTGGTTGCTAGGCCTAGTTAATGAATACTTAGTTAATACTCCTGAAATAAGTTCACAAAATAAATGAGTCTAGATAGGTATATGCATATAACATTTTATAATTTTCACAAACCAAGTGAAACTTCACACACAATTAGTAGTCTTTTCTAAGAATAAATAGATAATTAATAATTAGAACTGATGGTTTTACAGTTATACTTCATAGGGCAGGAATTTTCACTTCATATTTTGTTGAAGTAACATATTTACAACATAATACTATTAATATTATATATATATATATATATATATATATATATATATATATGTTTTCTTTCAGGTTTCCGCGGGTAGTAGTATGTGTTGTAACTGGATTCCGGGTTTTCTTCCGCGTTTCCATTGTTTGGTCTTTGTAAAGACCGGTGCTGGTTTCTTGACGACGTTTCGGCAAAATCACATTTGCCATCTTCAGGTCTGCGATAACTGTCTGCTTCTGCTTCTGGTTACTCGTAAACAGTTTACGAGTAACCAGAAGCAGAAGCAGACAGTTATCGCAGACCTGAAGATGGCAAATGTGATTTTGCCGAAACGTCGTCAAGAAACCAGCACCGGTCTTTACAAAGACCAAACAATGGAAACGCGGAAGAAAACCCGGAATCCAGTTACAACATATATATATATATATATATATATATATATATATATATATATATATATAATATATATATATATATATCTAACTATCTATCTAACTAGATTAGATAGATACACTTCAATAAAAATTTAAGATATATAAATAAATCCTTGCTATCAGAAAGCAGTAAAAGAGAAGCCTTAAATGGATTGTCTGTAATTGTTTCATGGAATATAAAGCACTCCAGAATTTGAACAACTTGAATATTTCACATTTTCATCTATAACACTGATGTACCAGGAAACATCATTCCAAACGATTTTGGTGGATTCAGTTATTATTGGTATGTTGATTGGAAATCTTATCCCGATTTCTTTCTAGAACACGTATGTGGTCGAATCTCAAAAGGTATTTTAAAGATGCAAGTTGCGATTTGTTTTATATTATTATTTATTGTTATTTATGTGATTGCATACTATAGCGGAAAAAAATGCCTCAGAATAGGCCACAAAATTTTTAAGTATGTCTTAACTCAATTTCAAAATTTGACTGTCATTAAGTAGCTGTCAATTTTATAGGTGTATAGCAATCGCCAATTAAGTTGGCGCGAGGAGGGGGTGCGCAGAAGCCGTTTTTAAAAACGTCCTCCCCCACTACTCAACTAATTGTCAGAATACATTTGTCATTGACGTTTGACAGAACATAATGTCTTTGCTAGGGGATCATAAAGTGATACACGCTCAGAGGTTAGAATTATCTGACATTTGATGTAAAAGCAAATATAAATCACCCCCACTACTTCTAATCCTGCGCGAACTTACCCCTCCTCGCGCCAACTTAATTGGCGTTTGCTATACTTCCTTATTTAAAATAGTAGGTAGTTTTCACCATTCTAACGTAAATCATCAAATACTTTGCAAATGTATAGTTGGGTTGTGTATTAAGTTTTAAAGTTTTACATTCAAAATATTTTTACTTATATTTCGGAGCTTAAGGTAGGTACTAAGAAATTCTGTTAAGTGTTTCACGTGCACAATGAAGTGATACACCATCTTGTTAGAAATATCCTAATAGGAGCTCGTCATGCAATTCATTTAAAAACGCATCCAAAATTTATTTGCAGCACTTTTCCGCATCAATGTCTTCTAAAATAAATATACAATTTATTGTTTTCTAATAATATTTAAGTTTATTTTACGTATTTTACGTTCAAAAAATATGGGACCAATTAATAGGTTCTTAATAGCTGCCCAAGCTTTAACTTTTTGCGGATGTAATAGTGATCCAATAAAGATATGAGGATCTTCATCAAACCACGTACAGATGTTTTACAAATTAATGTATCCGGAAATATGAAACTACGATTCATCTAACAAAAAGGTTCTTGGTAAAATATCAACATTGTCCAAAGTATTAATGAACTATTTATAATAGTCTTTGATTTGAATCAATAGTCAGAACTTTTTGAACGAGTGTTATTTTATATGAGTGTTGATGCCGATCTCTTCTGACAGCTGCATGATAAGTTCAAATAAAAAGTTGAGATTGTTGTGTTAAAGAAAGTATTGAGGTTTTTGGTTCATTACAAATTATTTGTTGTATATTTTCAATTGCTTCCTCTGTGCATTTTTTAGATTATTCACTAATTTCTTTTCTGATAAGACTCGTCTCACGAAACAAAGTCATGCAAAGAGTTTCAAGGAACTTATCATATTCGGCGGCAACTTCTGGGTCTCGAAAAAGGTATAAAACCCTTACCCCCTTACCACAATTAATAATCGTATCCTAAATACGTAGTTCGACAACTAAATTGTCATCATCAGTAAGTAAAACCACTAATCAAACTGTCGAACATGGGGCACAGTCAAGTTAACACATAGAATCGCGCACAACTTTACACGGCGTCCACGCATACACTGACTTTAAAATAAATACACAAACTAAAATTACGTCAACTTACCCTTTTTAAGAAAACGGCGGTTTTACTTGCTCATGATGACACCTTAGTTATCGAAATACGTATTTAGGATACGATTATTAATTGTGGTAAGGGGGTTTTATACCTTTTTTGGGGGTTTAATTCGAAATTCAGCTAAACATTCATCAATTAATTAATTAATTAATTAATTATCCCATCATTTCCGAAGTACGATTCGACAATAAAACTGTTGTGTTCTTGAGAAAATGGTATTGATGGCGAACAATATTAACAATTAAAAGTATAACAAGTGTTCATTTGAAAAGTCAATCTAGGTTACTTTGAAATTTTGATCGAATAAGACGCAAATATATTAGTATGTGTTTGTTGTTCCGTAAACGTAAATCCATAAATGTGGAATTACTAAGGATTCCGCTAAAAGGGAGATCTGGTTATGGCTAGAAAAAGAACATAAAAATAAATGGAGGTTAACGGAAGGTCAACTCCATACCAAAACACTACTAAGGGGGCTGGACGGGAAGTTTTCAGCCAACCTAATTCGTAGTAGCAAAAAAGAAATTAAAATAATTACCGGGTTAATAACCGGACATTGTCCTTTAAGGAAGCATTTGTACACCATGGGCTTGGTTAGCGAGCCCTGGTGTAGGAGATGTGAAAAACAGGAGGAAACTAGCCTTCATGTAATATGCACGTGTGAGGAACTGAAGGAACTCAGACAGAAATATTTCGGGAGAGATCTATTGGATCCTTCGAGTGTACTCAAACTTCCTCTGAGGAGGATAGTGGCTTTTATCGAGGACACAAGATTAACAGAGTGGAATTGAGAGATCTATTGGGGATAGTACAAAGAGCAGTGTGCTCAAGTGCCTGGACGTGGTGGCGTCCACCCCAAAACAGTGAAGAAGAAGAAGAACGTAAATCCAAATGACATTTAATAATGTCAATCACAAATATCAGTTAGTTGTTATTTATTTGTATGTATGAAACTGTCAAAATATACGACTTCGTAGGTTAAGTAGTAAATTTTAATTTACGACATACTTCAAATTGTTCTCAGTAAATCACATGCTACTAGATTGACTTTTCAAAATTTGTTTCAGGAACAGATTTTTTCAACTTTCAATTAATATTTGTGGCAAATAAACGATATGAAACACAATAACAGAAATTAAATACGCAAATAACAACTAAATGCAATGACATGACAGACGTCCAATTTGTTGAATTAAGTGTAGACATATTATTTAAGTTCACAACGAAATCAATGCTAAGTGGAGGCAGTTTTTTTTTGAACGCACGATATTATAGGATAATGCGTCTCTATAAATTAAACGCTGGCATTGATTCGACAAATAATCTTGATAGTAGATCTCGGTTTCCGGGTTGGAACCGCGTCGAGTTAGGCGTAATTGCCAACGTTTCGTCCACTGTTTCAAAGGAACACATTCAGGGTTGTACGTAGATGTTCGTCGTTTCACAGTAGCTTGAAGAATGCGTACAGTCCTTAAGATGTTCTTTAAAACAGTGGACGAAACGTTGGCAATTACGCCTAACTCGACGCGGCTCCAACCCGGAAACCGAGATCTACATCTAGAGAACGACCGCGGAAACCTACACCTACATTAATCTTGATAGTAATTATTATATTCCAAACAAAAATTCATTTAACAATAAAAGTAAAAAATCATATTTAATTAATTCGTTTCTTTGATAACACTGACTTAAGAGAAAGTATTAAAGGAATGTAACCTTGAGTAGAATGTGTTGTGTCTATTACAAAGAAAACCACCAATTGGGACATCTTAGAATTTAGGATAAGTATCTAGTATTTAGCCTATAAAATTAAATTATGGCTTAATTGCCATGACTATAGCTCAATCTAAATAAGCGGTGTAGGTAAATTGAGTCCCGGTAGATTATAAATAAAATATGTAAATTTAAAGCCTCTTTATCGATAGGTAAATTCGGTTCCAACAATTCAATGATTCCTTTTATAAAGCTCACCCCAACATATTAATTTTTTTACAAAAACTTAAAGAATTTCAAATGGGTATCTATGTAAAATTATAAAGTGTATATTTGATTTCTAAAATACATAACAGTAAAGTTAGAAACCGTCAAAAGTTTATCACGAAAATGATTGAAGCATACAGAAAACAGGAAATAAACCGTTTGCATTACATTAAATGTATATCTTTTCACTGTGGCGTTAAAAATTAAATTAATTCTAAATTTTTAGATTTAATTTTAGTATTTTTGTAATTTACTTTCCATTGCATTAAATGTATATTCTTTCACTGTTTGTGTTTATCCAAGGGTAGCCGGGACCGAATTTACACACAAAGAAAAATTACGGGACCGAATTTGAACGTCCATTTACTCGGGACCCAATTTACATGTACCCTAAATAAGAAAGGAGTGTTGGGAATGATAGGGCTTAAAATAAACGTTTGTGATTGATTGAAATACAGATTTACGCAGGCAAAATCAAGATTTTCAACTATTTTGTCAAAAGTTTGTTTACTGTTAGTACAGGGTTTTTTCTCCGGTGTCAGTACTTCCAATTAACTTATTTTATTAGTTGTTTATTGTGCTATTTACTTATTAATGTTCACTTAAAAATAGTTCTTTTGATGTCGATACATGGAAGAACAACATTCATGTCATCACAGAACAAAATAAAATTTATGATTTACATAATATTGTTGACAATATTCTTATCATGAAAATCGGTAATTTTAATATGTTCGGCATTAATTATGTGTATTTATATAAATGAAAATAGTGAAATAAATGAATGGGAATCGTGGTCATAAAGTTTGATTACATTTACTTCAAATTGTGACTTATAAAATTAAGTATCACCAGTTTTCGTTAACAATTTGATGTAATAATAATTGAAAATATAGTTTAGATTCTGTTCATGTCTTTTAATATGTACTTACTGTTTGTTTTGTAAAATATAAATATATTTAAATAATAGCTATTTATGGTATAAGTGAATAAAGACAAATTATATCCACGAAAAAATTGTTTAGCGCACGAGGTGCAAGCCGAGTACGATAATGTTTTCGAGTGGATAAAATTTGCTTATTCACGTGTATCATACAAGATTTTTTCCATTTTGCAAAAGTTTCAAAAAAATTTATTGATTAGGTAATTTATTTACATGAATATTGATTGTACTATTTATAATTTGATAAATTCTTAAACCAGGAAAGTTGACTCTATTTTCGTCAGAGTCAAGTACAGTGCAAGCTAAGTTGACTCTACTTTCGTCAGGGTCAAGTGCAGTGGAAGTTCCAGGCCTTTCATTTGAATTTACATCTGTCAAAATTTATCTTGACGTGACATTTTTTGAGCAATTGATTTTTTTTTTCTTTTTCGTGTTGTCAATAGCAGTGTGAATAAAGTGTTGCTAGAAACATTTTATTTACTGTTTTGATTAATTTTATTCACCTTTATGATTAAAATGTTGTTTTGATAATGAAATTCAATATATGTAATGATCATTTTAATAAGTAAAATTGGAAAAATAAATTTTTCGTACTTCCGGGCCTAAAGTGACAACTTCACTCCCTTGTGACAGGTACTATAGTGTCACATTTAATCCCTCCGGGATTAAATATTGACGAAACTCCCGGAACGATTAAATCAAAAACAAACGAATTTAAGGGATATTTTATTGAAAAATATAATTAATTAGAATGGTAATTAACGTTAATATTCAAATTAATATTGTGACAGTTCGTCATATTGACCAGTCTTTCCTGGGTTAATGCAGCAGGTAACTGACGAGTAACAGATAGGTCCTTTTCATATTGAACTGGTGTTTGTTTCGAAGATCCTGCGGAAACAGGAAGCGAGAATGAGGACTGTGGCATAACTATAGTGGACGAATCGGCGACTTGACCAAATATTTTATCTGAAATTTTTTGTTTATTTTTAATAGACGATTCAATATATCCCTCGGCCACGTTGGAGGATTTCCATCCTCCATGTCTCTTCAGCAGGTCTATTGTTGCTCCCGAATCAGCTAACAAAGACGCAGATGTGCGTCTAAAACAATGTCCCGTATAAGACGTCGCATTTTCTAATTTCAAGAAAGCTGCTATTTGCCGTGGAAATGTACCAAACATGTTTTTTCCTACTACTCTCGTAGTACATTCTTTGTTGATGTATTGAACAAAAAATTTTGAATGAGGTGTCCCTGTCTTTCGCAATGCCACATATTTCCGAAATATCGCCACAAAACTGATGGCACTGTTTTCTGAATTTTTGATCACAAAATTTCGGTCAATTTTATTTTTGGTGTTTCTAATCGCAATTAGGAAGGAATCGCCCAAATCTCTCACATCGTCGATTTCTAAATCAACCAACTCTTTTCCACGACAAGCTCCCGCAACGCCCAAAATAAGTGCAACCTACAAAAAAATTGATTTCTTAAAATTTCTGAATATAAACAAATTTCCAAATTTACCTTAAGCATTAAATATTTATCATCCGGAGCCTCCCGTAAGAACTGATCTACCTGCTCAGACGTGAGAATTCTTGACTTCTTTGGCTTAAATCCCTCATTTCTTCTCTTCAAAAAAGCTAATAATTTTGGAAATTTACTTATATCAATATCTTCTCTAATGTTAATAACCGATTTCAGCATTGAGTAATGTGCCCAGAGAGTTGAGGCACAAACCGCTTTTGATTTATCATTGAAGTAGACTAACAGCGCATTTTCAGTAGGTTGTCTCACATTTTTTAAGCGGCACCACTTTTTAAAAACATCGTACTGCTGCTCGTATAGTTTTCTAGATTTCGGTGGTAACAATTCTTCACCTACTTCGGCTGCTCTTTTATCAATATCAGATACACCTTCTTCACTCATGATACCAATAATTATCAATAACAATGTTTCTTTACAATGACACTAGTAATGACAATGTTTCTAAATTATAATTGTCACAACGCAATGTTACTATGGTAACTTATTTCAAAGACAGTTTATTAAATGAGTTGAAGAGAGAAAAAACTGATTGAAATTATTGAAATAATTAATAAAATCATACCGGAAGTACGAAAAGTATCGTATATACCTTGCGACTGAAGTACATTTAATCCTTCAGGTAAATTATGGCCCTCCCTGCGGTCGGGCCATAAACTTTACCTTCAGGATTAAATGTACTACTTCAGTCCCGCGGTATATAATGTACTATTTCTCCCGACCGAGAATAAAGTGTCATCTTATACATCTGACAATTAACATATATTAGACTACTTTATTCTCTAGGGAATAAAATATTCGATTTTACCTAGGGAATAAAGTGAATGCTGTAGTGAATGACTTTTGGTTCATTTATTTAAGTCAAAATTAATTTAACTGTCAGATTGACGAAGCATTTAAATATATCAATCAATTTTATTTCTCGTGCAGCTATGGAAATATTTACAGGCACTTGAAAATTAACTCCTTCATTGCCATTAATATTCATTTTTTCACAATAAATTAAACGGACTGCGTTTTTTTGGAAAAAAATAAGACACAAACAAACTCGTTTTACCTTAGTAACCAGAAACTATGCACATTTTCATGACAAACCAACTTAATTGAATGACATCAGATCAATCTATCAATCAACTGTCAAACTAATAATGAAATAAATTATTACATTTAAGGTCGGGAGAAAAGTTTTGTATGTAATTCGGGAATAAACGTCTATAATCCCTCGGGATTACTGTCTCGGGATTAAAACTGTCGTTTATTCCCTTAATACATAAATATCTATTTTCTTTCCTGGTGTGGTAAAGTGCTAATTACGAAACCCCGTTGCTTGGTTACACAGTATCGTACCGCACTCTAATTTTTTTTTTTCGAAGTTGGTCACAAGTGTAATAAGTAACTAAATCGTAGAACTAAATCGTTTTAAAAGCTAGATATGGTTAGATATGAACGTTTGACAGTGATAAAGTTGTAAATCAAAATTATAGAGAGAATAGTAGAGACATTTCCTAAAACTTTATTAGTACTAATTATACATAATAAAAGGCGTTCGACAGACTCTTGCTAAAGCAGTGTATTTATAAATTCGTTAACAAAGCTAGACGCTATAAATACTTCTATTGAGATTACTTATCATTGTGAATACTGTAACACTAGAAGATTCGTGGGCATTAATAGATATTCCAGGCAGATTCTGGGAACACACTATATTATGTTTGAATCCCTGCTGATTCGCATTAACTAATAAATCACTGTCCATTGAATTAGAAGTTGATGGATTCTCTGTGATTTTAGTAGAGGTATTAGGTGCAGGCTTATAGTATTTCAGCAACGTCTATTTTTTTCTTGATGGAATTATCAATGTAACCTTCAGCAAAAGCGGAAAATTGCCATCTTCTATGGCGCTTAATTGTAATTAAATCTCCTCCACTATTAGCCAAATGTGTTACACTGGATCGTCTAAAGCAATGTCCAGTGAAGAGTTCAGGATTAGGTAATTTCAAGTAAGTAGCAATACTTTTTGGTACTTTTTCTATTGTATTAATACCTATTGGAATATTTACACACAAGCCATTTCTATATTACAGGAAAAAGCGCCTATGTGTAACATGACTGGCACGAAGATGATAATATTTCTTCACCAAATCAGTCCATAACCTTTGAGTTATAATAAATTGTCTAGGAACATAAGTTTTAGTTTTTAGCACGTCAACCATGTCAACATCATTTTTAAACGGTATATAATCTATAATCATGTTTGTTATTTCTTCACGACGGCAAGCTCCATTAAAACCCATTATAAGAATGACCTAACATAATTTTAATATGACTATTATAACAAAATAATGTACCAAATTAGTAAAATACTACTATAATTATGTTTTTATTACTTACTTTCATTGCTAAATATGTTTTATCATTGGCTGCTATTATAAATCGGTTAATGTGCTCTATTTCTAAAATCTTCGATTTCTTAGGCTCATCGCCTTCAGACAATCTTTTTAAATATGCTATCAGTTTAGAAAATTTTGAGATATCTGTATTTTTATAAATATTCAAACAACATTTTAACATCGGATATTTGGACCCCAAGGAAGATGCCTTTTCTATTTTACTTTCTTTGTCAAAATAGGCAATCATAATGTTTTCTATAATAGTCACGATGTTATTTTCTTTACACCAAGTTATAAATTGGTTATATTCCTTTTTATAAATGTGTCGAGATTTTTTTGGCAGAAGATTTTCCAAATTGTTCTGCAATTTTCCGAAGCTTTGGCGGCGTGTAATTACTTACTTCGTCCATTTTGATGTTAGATTAGTCTAAGATTTAAATTTTAAAACACATAAAAATATTTGAAACGTTCAAATTATAAGTCAGTGTAACCAACGTCAAAAAAATAAAATACCTAAAATATTCGTATTGAACATGACTATTATTTTAAACATTTTTTAATATTTAAAAGCCGGAATAGAAAAAATAGTATAAAATACACGTTTCATAAGACATTTTTTTAGAAAACTCGCCTACGGCTCGTTTTCTAAATCTTGAACTCGTGCGCAAAAATCATGTCTTATGAAACTTGTATCTTAAGAAATTTTTTTATCCAAAACATGTGAAATAATTGCCCTGTTAAATGAATTTTCGGTGTCGCTCTCTAAGTATAGGTAATATTAAAATAACTGTATTTTGTAATGTGATATATTTAATAAGGGAGCACTAATGTTAAGAGGAACAATTGCGGCATTTAAAAGCGCATAGACGCATTTTTCTGTGTAATTGTAATTTTATTTCAAAATCGAACCTTATTTTATATTGCAATTTAATAGCGACGAATATTGACATGCCGCAATTAAGAGTTGTCCAAAAAAACTCAAATTACTTTAATACGAGAACGATGGTCAGTAAGAATATTAGCTGTGAGATTTATGGTTAATAAAAGCACCATTCATAGAGTTAAAACCACGTGGGAAGTACAGCGAACTCTTCAAAGATAAAGAGAATCCGGCCGAAAGAAAATATCAACTCCCGAGCAAAATGAAAATCTCTTAGAAGTAATAAGAAATAATCCATTTGAGACCGCGGCAAGTGCGGTCCATATAACTAATTTTCCTGCGCGTGTGCACACTGCAAGGAACTGCATAAAGAAATATTCAGAAGAAATCGAGCGGTTGCTAAGAAAGTATTTCTAACGGAGTAGAATAAAGAGCAAAGGGTTGGTTTTGCCTTGGAATTTCTTTCCCATAACTTAATGTTTTGGGAGAATGTAATTTTCTCTGATGAGAAGATTATTCAATCCACATACAATGGAAGCCTTTGAGTATACAGACCACCGAATTCAAGGTTCGAACAAAATTACATCACAAAAACTTATAACAGCGGAAGATTCTCAGTAATTGTTTGGGCGTGGGTTTGTGTGCAAGGACCAGGAGTCTGTTGGAGAATTGAGAACAGATTTACTTCCCATACGTATATTATAATCTTACAATACATCTGCAGAAATGTTATTTCCTGATAGAAATTTCATATACCAAAATGACAATTGCCCTATCTATAGGAGTTCGAAACTGGTTTCAGGAAAATGCCGTGACGAGTTTGCCGTGGCCTTCTAAAAGCCCAGACTTAAACCCAGTGGAGAATGTATGGAGTCAGAAAATGGTCAGTCAAGTAGACTAGTAGCAGCGCTTTACAAAGTAAGCCATTTATGTATTCTAAAAATAAGGCGGAGATGGTTAGAGACCCAAACAGTGGAACGTTTAGGAGGATCGGGAGGTCATGTTGTCTTAAATCTTGAACAGGATAAGGCTTTGGTTCACTATGCGAGAGAAAATCCATTTGCGACAGCTGTAGTAGCCCAGGAAAGAACTAACTTGTCAGGAAGTGTTCGAACAGCTCGAAAAATAATTAATTATTTTTTTAATAAAATAAAATTCTCAATTAAATTAAATGTTCAAATGTTTGTCCTCCTTGCAACAAACCATAAACACCCCATTCAAAGATCCCATTCTATCGTAAAAAGCTTTTAATATATCAATAGTAATAGTATCATAAGTTTCAACAAGATTTTGTTGCACCTCTGGTAAAGTTGCCTGGTAAAGTGATTGTTATAAATTTGACTTTTAATATATTCCAAAAGGAAGAAATCAAGAGGTGACAAATCCGGAGATTTCGCAGGCCATCGAATATTGCCACATCTGGAAATTCATTTATTTTGAAATTTCGTGTTCGTGTGTAGAACTATGTCCTCTGTTTGTATTTCCCCAGCTGTACACTTCAATGTAGCTGATATGCGACTGTCTGACAGTAGCTGTGACAGTCACTGTTACCGCGAAACGTTAACTGCAGCATTGATGGGGTTAGAACCCTCTTTGTCCCGTCCTCCCTTTAAATTTCGTACTTCTCGAATCAATCGGTATTTATTTCTTTTCTTGACCTTTATATATTTTAATTGAATATTTATTTCTTTAAACTAATACCACTCTTACATGTTTCGGTTTTATCAAAGAGTTTCTTAAAAATGTAGAAATATACAATTACAAAATTATAAAAACTGACAGGATTTAATATACTGTAATTTTTTATAATTTTGTAATTGTATATTTTTACATTTTTCATTACATATCATCTTAAGGGAAAATAGGCACATTAGCACCACTTTTGCAGCAGAACATTCAGAAGAAGCGATTAAGTTTAAAGAAAAAATGACTAATAAAGTGGGCGTGTTTCAAATTTGATATGCAAGGTGCCGCTGATTGCATTATGAAATCAAAAAAACAACGGCTTTTCATTATGTTTTGGAAAATTAAATTGTTCCGAATAGAACACATTGGTTCACAGTTCAATAGCCAAAGGAATTTAGAAATTATTTTACAATAACGCAACTCTAAAATGAAAATGAAAGCAGCTACAGCAAATTTTCAAGGCAAGTAATTTTGACATGCATAGAGATTGGCCCATTATTTAAAGATTAATTTGGCATGTATGTTTTACTATAAATACTCATTAACTTGTTTCGAAATTCCCGTTCCTACAAAAAGTTTTGTAAACTTAAGTTATTTCTCTTTGTTTAGTTTATCGTCAAGTAGTAACTAAACAATTAACTGCTATTTGACAATGTTAATGGCTTTGTGACTACCCGTAATAATTAATAACTATATACAGATTTAATTGCAAAAAATGCCTACCGCCTAGATTAAACTAAAACTCTTACATTCCTTTATATTTATGCTATAACAAGTGTTCAATATGCATTTTGAAGTTCATCATCATGCAACTGATTAAAATTACCGTACGGTACCTTTAAGCAGTTAACGTTCCCTGAAACAATATTGGTCCAATGATTAGCCTTTGGCTTATCGCTGCCTAAACACCAATTTTCTCTGGATGTAGCGATTCTTCATTAATTATACATGTGGATTTTCACTACTCCAAATTCTTGTATTTGTGAATTTAGGTATCCCGTTTTATAAAACCATGCTTCAGTAAAGATGATTCTTTGCGAAAGTTCTCCATTATTGTTCATAATTACAAACAAATTCAAAACTGTAGTCTACGTGGGTAATCAATTTCTAACAATTCTTGTACTGCTGTGACATGGTATGGATAAAGTTGCATATCTTTTTTTAATAACTTGTGAGTTGTACCAACAGAAAGGTTTATTTGTTGACTCAAATGTCGAACAGATGTTTGTGGTTCATTTTCCATTATTTCTTCAACACGATTTACAACTTTAGGTGTACGTTTCTTAACTGCTCCGCTGCCTGATTTTCTTAAGAGACTACCAGTTTCAGAAAAAAGTTTTAAAGTTCTATCCAAAGTATTCTTAAATTGTATATAATCTATTACAAAATGTGGAAACTCAACTTGAAATTCTACCATGCAATCTTGAACTGAATAAACCCATAAACCAAAAATTTTATTACCACTTCGAAAATAAGCCTGGACTAAAAAAAATTTATGTTCTAAAGTGAAAGCCATTTTAAAACGAAGCAATTTATTTAAACCAGAATCGACGCACGATTATTTTATGCACTAACTGATATTTGTGATTGACATTATCAAATGTCATTTGGATTTACGTTTACGGAACAACAAACATATACTAATATATTTGCGTCTTATTCTATCAAAATTGCAAAGTAACCTAGATTGACTTTTCAAATGAACACTTGTTATACTATATATTACAAACATGAATTGAGGTGGTTAGAATAAAAAGGGTGTAAGTACCTAACATTTACATGGCTTCGACATATTTGAGATTGAATTTACGTAACTATAAAAAAATAAAGGATCTTTTAATGCCATATCATTTCGTATTAATTAATTAATAAATTAAAAATTTTGGTTATAAAGTTGTATGTAATATTCTTTTCCTTTTGTAAAAAAAAGCCAAGCATTGAAATTATATTTTACAACCCTTGTTACGGCTTTTTAGAAAAAGGTTTATTTTATTATTAAGGTGAATTAAAACATTAATGTATATTTAAAATGTTATTTATTAAAATTAAAGCGTGAAGCGAATAATATAACAACTGTATTACAGGGTTTAACGTTAATTGTTATATTAATAAACAGTACTTGATGATTAAATGTGAAGCGTAATAATAATTGAAAATGTTCCTTACATCTAGTTTTAACACGTCGTATTCTAATCTTAATTCTACGTAACACACGAGTGATGCTTACACTGCATTTTCCATGGTTCGCATCTAACGCACAGGGACGGCTCTATAACTCTTATACTCTTTTTATTCTAAACATTTCTTTATAGTAGAGCGAAAAATAAAATAAGAACAGGATAAAATAGCAAATTTTATTAACAGGAGAAAAAACATGAAACACAATAAACAAACTTATTCATTATTGTCAGAATCAGAGTTGAGCATGGGCATATCGTCCACATCATTGTTACATTCAGATTTCGTATCACTAAAATCAGCATTATTATTTTGTGGTGTTGTTTGATGTAGAAGCGGTAGTTTTGAAAGTTTCATTTCCTTTTTTCTCCCTTTGGATTTAATTATTATTTTCTTATCCACATGCTTAAGATGTCTCTAAAAACTATGATATATGGCTATATATATTAGATCAATGACGACAAATTTTTTCCTTTTTCTTTTGAAATATTGACAGAGTTCTCATTCAATATGAAGCAAAATATCTTCCGAAAGTTGCTGAGTGGTCTACCGTTACCCAGAAAAGGGCACTGGCAACTTGGAAAAGGAAAATCGTCTGTGTCTAAAGTTTATTTTGTGTTTCTCTACATCTTTTTTGGGGTCGCCTATAATCGCATTGAGATGAGCAAATTAATAAAAATGTTCTTTATGCACCCGAGAGCATTTAGATGTTATTACATTTCTCCAATCTTGTGGTACAAATACTTTTGCATATTTTCTTTTACATTTCTCTATCACTCCTGTCACATTCCATAAATGTGCGACCAGGCTCCAAAAATTTATGGTGTATTTCTTCGAGTTTACTTGTCTTGGCCAAAAACATAAACAGTTTACTAATATTTTTGTTTTTGTTTTGACCACCACAAGAATCACTGTAGGCGATCATTCTTTTTATATTTGGTGGAAGAGACATGAGTAAACAAGACCCTATTTTCTCGGAACTTCTTTATGCTACACCTTCAGATCAAACAAACATATACGCTTCATTTTTTATTAAATAATAAATATAGAAGTTGTACGTTCGTAATTATCTGAGGTAGAACACTTTGGTGGTTGTGAGAAGCAACGTGGGTAAAGACCGCTGAAGATCAAAACATACAACAATAGTATCTTACAAAGGTATTTTTAATAATATAAAATATTACTAAAAATCTGGTGTGAAGAACACAAATGCAGGTTCACTATTAATATTTTCTGTGAACGTGTCCGAATATATCCTATCCCCAGAGACGTAGATACGTATTTCGCTTTTCTACAAGCTCATCGGTACGCCCCTGCTGGAGAAAGGATATTTCCAGACACATTCACAGAAGAGACAACAGGTAGCGCCGAATTTACTTCTGCGCTCGGTCTGGATAATTACGGTGATAGGGCGAGGTGGTTCTTTTCTGTGAATGTATCTGGAAATATCCTTTCTCCAGCAGGGGCGTACCGATGAGCTTGTAGAAAAGCGAAATACGTATCTACGTCTCTGGGGATAGGATATATTCGGACACGTTCACAGAAAATATTAATAGTGAACCTGCATTTGTGTTCTTCACACCAGATTTTTAGTAATATTTTATATTATTAAAAATACCTTTGTATTATACAAAACAGGTGGGGTTTACCTACTCATGTATGTTTCAATTATTCTGATACAATAGTATCTCTCGAAAAGCTGGACTTTTCAATGTAATTTTTCTTGAATATTTTGTAAATAAATAACTAGGAATAAAAGGCAAAAAGGAATAGTTTAACAAGCCGGTTTACTTGAACACGTGTTTCACTAACAATCCACTTGGTTTGTGTACCGTTTTTATTCCAAGAACATTTTTACGTTCATTCATCTCATTTTTCTACTAAATTTTAGATGGCGCAAGATAAGTTTAAAGTCCTACATCTCTTTTATTCCAATAAATAGGAACCTCACCCTTAACAAAATGTACTTATCCAATAATTTAATAAAATGCACTTTTACGTTTCTTATTCTAGCCCCTTAAATTTATTAAAACTAAACTCACTTAAAATAAATAAATATAGCAATAATCTGAATAAACAATATTAATATTCGTGTAGTATATTATAAAATACCTTTATTCATACTGCTAATAATAGACGAGGGTGGATTAATATATAAAGCCTCCAACATATTGTGTGAACCTGGGCATAGAAACAAGTTCTAACCAGCAAAACGTAATTTTGAGTATCTTGATTTAGCATACAAAGTTCCATTTTCCCGTGTAGAAACGTGTAGAGTGGTTAACAGTCATTTCTCATAAATTCGATTTCAAAGATGCGTACCAAGCAACGATCTGTGATAGAATTTTAACGCAGGATGGTTGTGCGCCCAACGAAATTTACAGGCGGTTGAAAGCTATTTATGGCAACGATTGCATGAATGTGAAAATTGTTCGCCAGTGGGTTTGATGTTCACAACTCTGTCACAGAGGTGAAATGAAGGTGTTTGACGAAAAACAATCAGGTCGGCCAGTGTCATACTGAATATCTGCCGAAAGAATCAACGACTAATTCAATAAGGTACTACAAAACCTTACAATCACTAAAGAATCACCAAGTTGAAAGAGATATTGAAAGGTCAACATTCATTATCAGACACTGAAGTTTGGGCTGTTGTTCGCAATTGAATCAGTAGTTAAACAAGGAAGAAAGTTTTCATGGACGGAATGAAGAAATGGATTCAGCGTTCGCAGGAATGTGTTGCACTGAATGCTGATTATTAGAGTGGACCAATCCGGAGCGATATATGTAAATATTTCATATAAAAGCCGAAAAACTCCAATAATTTATCAATTTATATATATATATATATATATATATATATATATATATATATATATCTATATATTAATTGATATATAATATGATGATAAATTATTGAAGTTTTTCGGCTTTTATATGAAATATTTACCAATATCGCTCCGGATTGGTCCACTCTACTGATTATGTAGAAAAATAATTATGTGCATTGGTAGCACAATAAATTTACTTTATTTTGAGGCTGGTTTCATTATTTTGTCTTTTCTTATTTTTATTTTATAGAATTGGAGACATTAGAATAATAAGAAGAAAGAATAATATTCTAATAGTAAAAATACTAAAAATATAAGTGCTATTTAAGTTACTCTATATGCAAAATAACAATAATAATATTTATTTAGTGACCAATATTTTAATCAATACTAGAATAATATGATAAAGTCAACATATAAACAAATAATTAATAATAACAAAAGGGCAAACACGAAGTGTAAAATAGTAATGGCTAATGAAAATTAATTTTAAACTGAAAAATACAAAAAGCAATCTTTAATATTTCAGAACAATGTTTTTATAATACTTGAGAAGATTGGTCAAAGCACATTTTCAAATATGAGTATTTTATCTAAAATTTAGATACAAGCATGATACAACTAAACATGGTATGTTCTTTAGATATCCTAAATTTGTGTTTCTTGCGTATTGACCGGGTTTCGTCAGGTAGACGTTATTAAAACCCTCAAACCAAAACAAAAATGAAATAAAATTTACTACAATATTAAAACAACAATCTTATTAAATGGACAAACTGATTTATTTTAATTAATATTGATTGCAGGAGCTCATAATATATATCGCAATATTTGTAAAAAAATACTTTAGATTACTTTCTGGAATTGACTAATAACACTAGTCAACAAATTTGCATTAAAAAATTTTTCTTTAGAAACTGTGTGCAATTTTCGTTTCTTTTATACTTCTAACAATAGTAATAACAACAAATTAATTCTGGCACGTCAGGTTTTTGGAAATAATATTAATTAGGTATTCATTATATGGGGAAATAAGATAAGAATATAAAGAGATATTTTCTGTTGAAGCGTCACTATCATAGGAAGTGTAAATCTACTGGTAATAATTATTACAAATCAGAATTTCAGAGAATTCGAAGAATTACTTAAACGGAAATTTCTAGAAGCTATGCAAGGCTATACACAAGTTGTAGAAGAAAAAATTATGAATGATCCGTCTCAATTCTGGGCTTTTGTTAATTCAAAATGCAACATGCCTAGAATTCCAAGTAGCTTACATTTTAATAATCAGGAATATTCCGAATCGCAAGCCATTGTTGGCGTTTTCGCATCTACATTTGCAGAAGATTATCTTCCTAAGAACTACGATGATGCGTCACTTGTGTATGATAAAAGCATGATATCGTCGAGGCCACTGGTAAACGGAAGAATAAACATACTTCTGGAGATGATGTTATTCCAACGTACGAGGGTGGTTTGACAATTAACTTGGTTTGCTATGAAAGAAAACAATTTGAGTTTTGCAACGTACTTTATTTTTCGACATAGTCCCCTCGAAGTTCAACGCACTTGCCCCAACGTTTCTGCAGCTTCGCGATTCCTTCACGGAAATGAATTGCTTCGATGCTTTCAAAATACTGGTTTACTTTCTGTATGACATCTTCATTAAACTCAAACTTTCGTCCTGCCAGAAAAGTTTTTAGTTTCGGGAATAGATGGTAGTCCGAAGGAGCTAGATCTGGCGAATACGCAGGATGCGGAAGCAGTTGAAATCGTAGCTCCGCCAATTTTTGCTGAGCGACACGACTTGAATGCACGGTGGCATTGTCATGGTGAAACAACACCTTTTTCTTGGCCATTTCCGGGCGTTTCTCTGTTATTGCCGCCTTTAATCGGTCCAAAAGTGATGCATAGTATTCTCCGGTAATGGTTCTTCCCTTTTCAAGGCAGTCAATTAGGAGAATTCCCTTTGCGTCCCAAAAAACTGACGCCATGACCTTTCCAGCGGATGGAACGCATTTCGCTTCTTTAGAAGCCGATTCGCCACGGGCAATCCATTGTTTCGACTGCTGTTTAGTTTCCGGGATATAGTGGTGTATCCAAGTTTCGTCCATTGTCACAAAACGGCGAAAAAACTCAACTATATTCTTCTGAAATACTTGCAAATTGTCGGCAGATATTCGCATGCGAATTCGGTTTTGCTCTTGAGTGAGTAAACGCGGAACCCATCTTGCGCACAGTTTTTGCATGTGCAATTCTTTATGCAAAACGAAGTGAACTCGCTCAGTTGAGATGCCTGTGGCTTCCGCTAACTCGCGCACTTTCACTCATCTATCGGCTAAAATCTAATCATGGACTTTATCGATGATTTCGGGTGTCACAGCTGATTTCGGGGCTCCAGGACGTGGTGAATCTTTAATGCTTATTCTGCCACGCTTAAACTCATTTACCCAAAGTCGAACACACTCATAAGAAGGACATGAGTCACCCAATGTAGGTGAAATTCTCTCATGAATCTCCTTCGCTGTTTTCCCTTCCAGATAAAAGAATTGAATCACACCACGAATTCCAACTTTATCCATTTTTCGAAACACTGCTGTTTAAGTAACTGTCAAACAACGAGTTACTGTCAGAATTAGAGCTGAGGATGTTTGCGGTATAACCATGGTTATATCATATAACCATAGTAATTTACTATGGTTACATGATATAACCATGGTTATACCGCAAACATCCTCAGCTCTAGTCAGAATGACTTAATACCAGAGAATATTAATTCATAGGAATGATACTTTATGACTACATATACAGATTACATTTGCGCCTTCTATTAGTGTGTGAACCAAGTTAATTGTCAAACCACCCTCGTATTTGGTTAAGGACTGCGCCAATATTTTTGTTCATGCACTCTTCAAACTCTTCAATTTATCCATTCAAACATCTTCATTCCCACAAGCATGGAAAATCGCTAGAATTTGCTGTGTATTTAAAAAGGGTGATAACACTAACATCTCTAATTATAAGCTAATAGCTATTATTTCTGTTTTTGCGAAAATCTGAAAAATGTCGGCCCTTTATTTCTCCATCACATCATGGATTTGTGAAAAATCGATCGACTCTAACAAACTCGTGCTGCATAACCCAAGACATAGCCGAAGCTTTAGACGATGCTAGTCAACTAGATGTTATTTATACGGACTTTAGTCGCGCATCTGATACCATCGACCATATTTTACTTTTACAAAAATTGTCAGCTTTTGGGTTTAACGGCTCCCTACTCAGGTTTATGAAGTCATATTTGATAGATAGAGTAAACTATGTTACTTACAACGGCTATAAATCAAGATTTTTTTACCCGACTTCTGGAGTACCTCAAGGTTCCGACTTAGGCCCGCTTATGTTTAATATATTTATTAACGACCTAATAGCATCACTTGATTGCAATGTAAAGGCTTATGGAGATGACCTTAAAATATATCACACCATTACAAATATAACTGATGTGAAGTTTTTGCAAAAGAACTTGGCTACTGTCCATAGTTGGTGTCGTATGAATAAATTTAATTTAAATATTTCAAAATGCTGTGTTGTAACTTTCACAAGGAAAATAAATTACACAGACTCTCTTTATTACGTTAATAATACTGTTATAGAGAAACGAAGCTCTACGAGGGATCTTGGTGTTACATTCGATATAAGTTGACCTTTAACGATCATCTCTTAAATATCACTAGATCTGCTGTTAAGTCTCTGGGCTTTATTATCAGAATGTCCTGAAATTTCACTAACGTTGGTACCATTAAATCTTTATATTTCGCATATGTCGTCAGTAATTATATGTATTAAACTCAAATATATCACTTACGAGCCGAGCCGTACATATGTGATGCCCGATTTGGTTTATTTTTCATGGTTTCATTTTTTCTAGTTTACAACTTTTCAGTGACGGTTTACTGCAGTTGCTTGGTATGTATTTATATCATTTACAAACGGTCGTGATTTGCGATGCGTCACCGAATTGGTCAAAAATTTTTCGAAATGGCTCTATGACACGCTCGTAAAATAATAAGAAATATGCAGTAATATCTAACCAACAATTTTAAATCTATTTTGTCTAAATTTTAATACTATTCGTCTTTAGTTAAAATATTAATACTGAATATAAATATATATTGTTTAGGTGTATTAGTAGAGTTTATGCTTATTAAATACAATGTTGCGGTAGAATAAATAGTCTAAAATGTAATTAGGCTTTTGGTGTTTGTCATGTATATAGATGAACTTGTTTAAATGCCATATATATATATATATATATATATATGGGTAGACATATATACACACATAGCTGCCGCTCGTACTAGAACAAACATCGTAAAGTAAACAGTAATAAAGTGACAATCATTATCAATACGCATCCAGCGAACGAATTTTAAAATTTGTGAATTTCATTTGACACATGGAAAAGAGATATTTAGTAATTAAGTTAATATTGTGAAATAAAGTAAAGTCATTGTATTAAAATGATGGAAACAATTGAATACGTGTTGCTTATAAATAAAAGTGTTACGAAATGCTATGAAAGATATACTGGAATTTCACGAAATTTCAGATTTTAAATAAAAATTTATAGTAATTTATCATGATCTAAATGAAGTTTTATTGTGTATATCTACTTTTGTCTTTTTCAGAATTTTCTTAGAGAAGTTTTGCATGGTATGATCCGAGATGCTTAATTTAGTAAATTATATTACATTTACAACAATTCTTACTATTGGTGTGGTACAAAAGGTTTTTGTTTTTCAAAATAAAATATTAAATAAATTCAATAAAACAAATACACATAATAGCAGTCCATTTTCTTGAAGGTTTGTTGCAATTATCTAGCGAGATTTTCAATTTTTCGCTTGTATCATTTCCTTGGCTTAGTTGCGAAGAATGAACACCTTGCCCTTAATCTACCCGATATTGATGAAAGTGAAAGAAAGAAAGAAATTCTAGTCCATCGAGTTCATATAATTTGTGGAGGGTTCTTAGCAATCTGTTCTTGGTAATCTGTTAGAAACAGGTTATCGGATATTTTACCCAATTATAATGGTAGTAGAAACAAACAAAGAAAGTCTTTGTCAGCATGACTCCCCCTATCAACTCTTTCTGACATATAGGTAGTCGATTTTCTGTTGATTTTTGGGTTTTGAGAGTTGTCGTCTTTGTAAAACAACTTATTGTGACTTAAAATTAGTTCTGTCAGACATCCATCACCAGATTATTTGCGCCATATTCTTTTATTCTCAAATTATACCTGAATATACAAATGCAGAAATGATGAATTTGCATTTTATGTACGGTTGTGTGAAAGCTAATGGTGGCGGAGAATGGCGAATATATACCGATGCATTTCCAAATTGGTTGTTATTGAGTGGTAAAATTTTCTCAAGACTTTCTAACCGACTGTCCGAAGCTGGCCCATTTAAAATAAATGGATGATCTGGTACATTTAGATCAGTTTCTATTCCTGCAGTAGAACTAGATGTTTTGAGACGGGCAGAAGACAACACAAATGTTACTACTCAAACGTTTGCTGCAAGACTGAACGTCAGTCACTTCCTGATATATCCTTACAACAATCAACGCGTAGAAGTCCTTGCTAATTTTTGTAAAGATTATTAGTAATTTTTTTAATGGCTAAATTTCCTTAGAAAATTTAGCCTTAAAAAAATTATTAATAATCTCAATACCAAACACACATTCACGTTCACTAATGTTTACAATAGTTTCATGAAATATATTAAAATTAAACTAATTTGATTGTTCTATATTTTCTGGCCTGATTTTGTGTCTAGTCCTAGTGTTGAATTTCTTTTAAAACTGTTACATATAACGGGTGTTCATTTGAAAAGTCAATCTAGTAGCATGTGATTTACTGAGAACCTTTTGAAGTATGTCGTAAATTAAAATTTACTACTTAACCTACGCAGTCGTATATTTTGACAGTTTCGTACATACAAATAAATAACAAATGTGATTGACATTATCAAATGTCATTTGGATTTACGTTTACGGAACAACAAACACATACTAATATATATGCGTCTTATTCTATCAAAATTTCAAAGTAACCTAGATTGACTTTTCAAATGAACACACGTTATAATTATATACACTTATTGTGCCAGGTCTGGTTTTTGTATCCCTTCACGAGTCTTTCTTCGGAGGTATGCATTTTCGTTTCTATCTTATCGTATCCAGACTGTCCAGAGTGCTTTGACATTGAACCATTACATTTTAAACTTTGTTTTTTATTAATTACTATTAAATATGTTTTGTATTTTTCGTAATAGTTGACTAGTCTGATTTTAATTGTTATCTTCATTCTATAAAATCGCTTAGGAATTGTTAATTGCTAATGTAAGTACATTTCATAGTTTACAATGTATGGTTAATCTGTAAATATTTTATCAGGTCTGATGAAGAAACAAATACATCGAATGATGTTAAAGCGCAAGATATTGCCATATATGTAGAGGAAAATCCCCATTTATTTACAAACGAACTAACGCAAATGATATTAGTGGTCGTTCGGTAGCAAGAATTCTTAAAAAAGGAAATACCATCCTTATAAAATTCGTCTCGTTCAAGAACTCTGATGATGATTTCGACAGAAGGCGAGAGAGACATTAGTAATAGTAGTAACAATTTTGTAAATAATATAGTATTTTTGAATGATGCAACCTTTTATTTGAACGGTACTATTCGTAGACATAACTGGTGGTTTTGGCACAGAGTAATCCTCACTGGATTAAAGAGGAGCATACGCAACGCTCTAAAAGGTTAACGTTTGGGGTGGTTTTTGTAGAAACAGCTTTTAGGGCTTTTCTTTATAGAAGAATCTCTAAATGTTTAAAGATATTTAGAACCCTTAAATAATTAGATAATTTCTGCATTGGAGGAAAATGGCTGACTTCCACAAAACATCTAATTTCAGGAGGATGGGGCACCCCCTCACTATTCAATCATCGTTCCAGATCGGCCAGATCAAACTTTGGCCCACAGCTGGATTGGAAGGCGAGGCAAGATTGAATGGTCCGCACGTTCTCCCGATATCAGCCCACTAGATTATTTCTTGTGAGGCTATCTACAATAGAAAGTGTATCCTACCCCATCTAGAAATTTGCAAGATTTAGTTGAAAGAATTAATGAAGAGAGACGAAGCATTTCACCAGATATCATAGCGAGGGTTGCAAGAGAATTTACAGGCAGATTGGCTTACTTTGAGGAAGTAGGCGGCGCCCATTTTGAAAATCTCATAAATCAAGTTTAACTTTGTATGACCAGTTTATTTTCTTTTCCTTACCAATTAATAAATAAAAGACACGTTAGACCCCAAGTGTTATAGTTTGTTAAAATCTTATTGTCGAGGTGAATCCTAAAGTGTAAAAAAATAAATTCAATTTAAAAAAGCATAAGTTTTCTACGTTACATTTTTTGAAAATTTTGTATATTTAAAAAAAATACTTCAAATGGTATTCCTAATTTTCATGTCCAAAATTTTATTACAATATCCATTTTTAATTTAACATATACATATTTACATGGTTCCACACATTTTTCCAATCATTATAAATTCGTTGAATTTAAAATTAAAATAAACGTACCTATTAAAATTAATTTAATAGAGAAACTCTAAGAAAAATAGGAAGAAAAGGCGAAGACAATAAATAAAAACCTACCTCACGAGCAGACCTTAAAAGAGCAGAGTAAATAAAATTGAAGTGAATTATGTGCAGAATACAGAATACCGCAGAGAAGAAGAAATATACCACCCATTTTATACATAATATATACAAATGACATGTATGAATTAAATATCAGAGGAAAAATTCGCTTATGTGGATGACACCAGCATAATATATTCAGGTACAAGCAAGAATAAAATACAACAGAAAATTAATAACATCAAAATAATAGAAGGCTGGTGTTCGAATAAAATAATTACTATAAACAAAACTAAAATGGAATTTATATTTTTTTGTAACAAGCTATTTGAAACAAGGTTTAATATAAAAAAAAATAGAAATCAAACAATAAAGGAAGTAATCATAGCGGAATACCTAGGACTAGCTTATAACGATAATATAATACACTAATAATTTAAAATGTGACTCACATATTTATTATTCGTTTTTTATTCGTTTCCGAGGGAAACTTATATTGAAGCGTTTTAAACGCCATTCAAAATGGTTTGGATACCACTTTTGAAAGTTGTTTACAACATTCACAGTAAATAAAGTCTTTCAAATCAGCGATTTTATTCTTATCTTTCTACATCGCAACTGGTTATAGGTGCATACTGGAAATATTCTTTTATTTTCGCGTATATTGCAGTTAGATGTTGTGGCATTGTCCCCATACACAATTGCCGCAATGTTATTAAATCTGGATTTCTATTAAACACTGCGTCTAACTTTTGCCGAAGGCCACATCCGAAGTCACTTGGAAAACTTTTCAAATTATTAATAGCCACATCTAATGTTGTTAAACCATAATTTAATTTGAGGTTTTGATTTTCAAAATAGGTGATTAGTTTGGGCAAATTACCAAAGTGTTCCTGAAGAAAGTACAGCCGATTTTTTAAATGTGGGATTTGTGTTAGTTCCTTACACTCAGAAATACTCCGAGCATCGTCATTTAAAGATGCAACAAAATTTTGTAAGCTATCGAAATTCTCTGCATAAAAACTAGTAGCTTCATATCATGTCCCCCATCTAGTTATTACTGGAGAGGGAGGCAGTGACAAAGATGGCAGTTTTTCCCTGTAAAGAGCTACTTTCAATGGTGCTTTTCTGAAAACTTCTTTAAAAGCGGATACAACTCTATCAACTTCTGGAAAGGTGCCTCTGATATATTCACAGATTCTGTGGAGAGCATGTGCTACACAAGTAATATGCAGCATATTAGGATATCTTTAATAATCTGCCTGTTTTTAACATATATGCAGCACAGTTACTTACAAATAAAAGTACTTTCTCTTTGTACCTGTCGTCCGAATGAAGTATTTTTTGAATATTCTCGTTAATGGTTTTAGCAACTGCTTCCGCACCTGTATTTATAACTTTTGTTGCTATTACATATGCGTATATGCGTTATATGCAATAGTTGGATGTAGTACACCAGCTACAACATTTACCACACAGCATCCTAATATATCGAAAGTTTCGTTGGCACTTATCCAGAGGTACTGCTTTGAAAGATGGCTTCTAATGCGTTCTACTGCTTTCGTGTAGCACTTAGAAGTATAATATTTGCGTAAGGTAGATTCATCAGGAACATTTCGACCAGTATATTTTTGGAGAAATATTTTTAAAGTGGGATTGTTAAGTTTATTTACTGGAATATTAGCCGCCATAAAAGTTTCACAGAGTTCTTCGTTAAAATTGTCAGATTCCAATGGTTCCAATTTCTGTGCATGTGTTTGCGATGCTAAGTGACGTTGTACGTGCGATTTTATGGAATTTTTTTACGATATTTTACAGATTTTGTAATAAATTTCGGAATCACTGACAATGTATATACAATCAGTATGACTGTTAATCCAACTCGCCATTGTTTTACGATGCCGTTCTCGACGTTCTTCCATATCATATTTGAAAAAGTAACTTAAACAATGCTCTAGACCTAAACGTAAGTTATTGAAACCGAATGAAATTCAATGCACACTTATGTCGAAATAATTGGGAGAAGTAGATTCAATCAAACGATATTAAACAGGATCTATCACAAAAATTACGATGCAATTGACAGTTAAAACTATGAAAACACGAAACTAACTCACAGCACTTTATTTATGTTACGAAATATAACCTAAATAGACTAAATTATTAAAACTCTACACGCTTCTATCTACGCCCATGAAAACAGAAATTTAACTGTAAATATCCAACAAAAAACGACGCAATTCTCGATGAAAACAGATGTGCGTGCTAGCTAGATCAATAGTGCATTCAATAACTGCGTGATGTACTTACAGATGTTGTAGACTATTTATATCGTCCGTAGTAATGACGACATCATTTCAACCCTATGCGTCCGGTCTCTAATAATAATATAATATAACGAAATAATATTGTTAGAGAAATTTAATAAAATTTTAAGAAACATGTCAAAATACGATGTTTCATCAAAAACCGTCTGTTTCACCAATCAACAAAACAAAACAAAAATTATGCAAACTGGTTTGTTAACCCAAGATCAGTCTTTAGATCGCACGGGTTTTATTATACGGAAAATTCATTCTAATTCACCAAATAATGGTATGCATTTAATATAATGAATTCACTCGAGGAAACCAGCTGAACTGACTAAGAGTATACTTATATATAGGTAGATAGAGTGAATTTACTACCTACATCGCGCAGACAATCGAAATTATATTAGTAGATAATTGCTATTTTATACTGAAAATAATTAACTATAACAAACTATTTCGTTTTAATTTTTAATATTATTTCAGAAATAGTTGGGAGGTTATTTATCTAGTGACCCAATTGAGAAGTCGCCACCGGTATTTAGTAAGTCTGTTAAAGATGTATTTAAAAAATCTTTTGAATTGAAACTTTAAGGTTTATTACACCAATTTAAGTGAATTTTCGTGTTCATTTGAATGTCTGATTGAGTCTTTGTAAATTTTGAAAAATTAAATAATATTTAGTAGATATGTAGTAGTAGTAGCAATTCTGTCGTTTTCCTTGGGAGCTAATGGTATCTATGTTCTAAAGGAGCTTTTGTTCAGTTATTTTTTCCATTTTTACTGTTAGTTGAGTCTGTTGAGTGTAAGCACTGGGTCTACGTTATAAATTTTTTCGATAAATTTGTTCCATTACCTTTTAATTTTTTCAAATCGTGCCAATTCTTATTCACCTTTTTACTTTCTTTCAACCTTATTTTCCTTAATGTCTCTCTTGGTATATCTCTTGGTTATTTCTCTTTCATATTGTATTCCAAGCTCGACCCGGTTTTCTTCCTTCCTATGTCCAGTCCACCTGCACTTCCTGCGACTGATTGTTATTTCTATTTGCTCTTGATGAGTACTACGTCATAGGTATTTATTTAACAATACGAGTATATTTGGTCAGTAAATTCCCAAGATCCTTCGAAGGTATATATTAATGAATATTTATATTTTATTTGTATCAGCTTTAATACTTTACACTTTATTGTATATGATAACGATGCAAATCGTAAAATTTCAAAATTTGTGATTTTTATCCTTTTTCCAGGCAAGGATTTATTTTCAACTCTAGAAGAAATCTAAAAACGTACCAAGTTTCATTTAAATAAGTTATTATATTCTTTAATCTTGCTTAGGTCTTTTAAAATATTTAAAGAACTTTAATATCTCATTCTAATTTTAATTCAGATTTTTAATCTAAATTTCAACACATTTAAAAATAACAAAACCTAGGACGAAGGATTTGTATTAAGTAAAAGCTACAGTATATTTTTCTAGTTTCGTTACATTGTACAAACAAACACATATGTGAACTTAGTCTAAGATGTTTAAAACGGAACGACAAATTTGTCCAACTAGGCAATTACTTTTACCATTATTACAGTTAATTAAATAAAGTCGACCGACAATAGCGCCGTAGGAAACCAGGATGTGTGAAACGAAGACTAAGAAGAATATCAAGAAGAAAATATAAAGAATATGTTTCACGTTAGTCGGCAATTTAAATGGAAAAAGATGTACTCGTTCTGAGTCACGAGCGTTATCATTATGTATGATAATGTTGATAAAGATTAATAACGGTACTTCTTGTTGTAACGCAGATGATTCAAATAAAACATTATCATATGTAATATCTTCAGAGAAGTGTTTTAAAAAATGTTCGTATTCGTAAATTATTTCTTAATGTATGCAAATAATATTGCGGAAGAAATTTGACGTAGAACTATTAACAAGTTTTAAAATGAAGTAGCTTTTTTTGGAAGTCATATGATTTTAAGAATTGTATTACGTTCGTTATATCATTTTCGCGAATCTCCGCATAAATTTCGAGTTTCTTAGAATATTGTAGAATTTTAATAATTGTAAATGTAGAGTATGTACAGAAATTGATATTTTAGAAATACAAAATAGTATATGCTAAAACGTTATTTTATCAAAGTACTTAATGCGGAGGCTAATGCGCACTACTATTAGCTGTAATGCGCATTAGCATCCGCATTGAATAGTGTTGTCACGACTATTGTTCATATTTAGCTAAATTTTCTTTGCAACTCACAGAAAATAATTGCTATATTAGAGGTTACAAAGTAATAATAATAATATTAGCAATAATAATAATAACAATCAGAAAAACATCGGAGAATTCTAGAGATGAGTTACATAGATTACAAAAAAGTTTTTGACACTGTTGCCTACTCATGGTTACGAAAAATACTACAAATATATAAAATAAACAGAAACATCAAAAACTTTCTTTCGATAATATTGTAATCATGCTTAGTGCACAATGCGGTTTCAATATCAAATATAATAAAACGACACTAGATAAAACAAATCGTTCAATGTACAGTTACGCTCACATAAATCTAGTATAACCTAACTTGTCAAAATTGTCAAAATTTTATATCGCCTAGTATTTATTAATCTTTTTTTGAAAGACAAACCAAGTAATTTTTTAATACAATTTAGAAAACACAAATAAACTAATATTTAATTGATCCGCCATTTTCATCAATTACTACCCTCAACCTTCTAGGTACAGAATCATTAGACTTCTTATAAAATTAGGCTTTTCGACAATGTTTTTCCAGGTATTTTAAATAGATTCCCATAATTGTTCCCTATTAGTAGATCTTATACGAGATCTATGAATTTGTTGTCATTTGTTTTAAATTTTCTCTAAAATATTCAAACAAATTGTGATGTTCTGCATCAGTTGATATTCTTTTAAGACCAGTTCCTCGATTGTGACATATGCTGCCTTCATTTTCACATCTTTTTTTGTAGTACTGTAGATTTGTTCAAATTAAATTCTCCTACGACTTGTTTAATGGTGCGACTTTCCAAATTAAACAAAATTTGTACTTTGTCTGCCGGAGTCAGTTTTATTGCCATTTTGGATATCAAAAAGTGACAAATGTTAATTTCCCGTTACAAGAATGCATTACAACAAAACGAAAATTCAAAAATGGTTTATAGTAGATTTTTGTGAGCTTAACTGTACATGGATGATATTGATTGATTGATTGATATTTTACACATTTACAATGACACAAATAAAAGAATGAACGAAAATTATAGAAGAAGTAACCTCCTATATTAATATAAAGTTTGGCATAAGCAAATAAAGAACATTATACGTTGAAAAAGGAAAATGGGGACAGTCTGTTACAAAATAAACACTAAATAAAGCTGAAATAGACTATAGAAGTACAGGGTGCGACTCGGGAATAGTCGATTTTTAATTTTGATAGTACTCTGAGATGGTAGGTGGTAGAGGAGTGGTGGGACAATCCTTTACCTCTACTAGATTCGCCCTTGACGTAGTCAGTATCCAACATGGCGTTGTGGAGGTTAGAACATCGCATTTTGACGTATAACACGTACGTCGGAATGGGCGAGTCAGTTGTCAACACACAGCAGGAATTACGATGGCATTTCAACATCGAGCGTCACGGAATGTTCTATCTTACAGAACCATTATGCGTTGGGATATCGGCTTCAGAACCAGAGGAACCGTGATGAAAAAGAAATTTCCAGTTCCACAGAGAAGTATTCGGATGCCAGAGAATGTGGAAAGAGTGAGATGGTCGGTTCTGAGAAGTGCTGGTCGTTAACCACGTCATCATTCTGCAGAACTGCAAATTAATGAACACACAGTAAAGGGTATTCTCCATAAATCATTTCATTCTTATAAGGTTGCGATGGTACAGAAGCTCAATGAAGGTGACTACCCATAAAGAGTTGCGTTCGCAGAAACCACGCAAATTATTTTAGAGGAAAACGAAAATGCGGACATCATTATGAGTGATGAAGCGCATTTTTACCTAAATGGTGATTTAAACAAACAAAACTGTCGATATTGGGCTACACACAATCCCCGTCAGTTGAATGAATGCTCTCTATACAGCGCAAAATTTATGGTTTGGTGTGGGCTTATTAAGGGTTGTATCATTAGCCCTTATTTCTTCGAAGAGAGCGAAGTGACAGTAACGGTAAACGCTGTTCGTTACATAAACATGTCAAACAACTTTTTTGTAACTCCGTAGGCGACGCATTGATGGGCATAATTTGTGGTACCAACCCGTCCACGCAGCAAGTTCGGCGATGTTTTGTGGTCTTCTTGCTAAACTTGTCAACCTGCGACTTCTTTCTATGGAACTACTTCAAGTCGCGTGTTTACATGGGGAAACCGAGAACACTGGAAGAGTTGAAGGCTGCAATACGACGACATGAGATTGACAACATCGATGGCAACCTTCTTGAGAAAATGGATACCAAGTTCAAGGAAAGACTTCAAATTTGTATTCAAGAAAACGGTCGCGACCTTACAGACATAATTTTTCATACATAATATTCTTTAATGACATTACATAACCTGTTTTTTTTAAATAAATTATTTTCTCGCAAAATTGACCATGTACTGCTCAATTCAAAAATTGATTATTTCCGAGTCGCACCCTGTACATGGTACTTCTTGGCACAAATATTTTGGCTTCCATCAAAATAAAAACATAAATAACATATATATATATATATATATATATATATATATATATATACAAGGTGTGTATAAATTGTCGCAAAAGCTACACGTAGCGACATTCTTCGTTCGGTTCTGAATAAAAAATCTTAATGTTAAAATGTCGTATCATGCTTCGTAAATTCGTAAATGTCAAAATTTGACAGTAATGATTTTGATTGAACTCACTTTGAAATACAAGCTTATTGTTCTACAACGTTGCCAAATATGTTTTTCGTGGAAGTACGTTAATGAATAAATGTTTAAAACAAGCTTTTAAATCAAAAAGAAAACGTTTACGAAATAATACTAGTAAAAATTTTTTCTTTAAACTAAATTGCATCTATCTCTATTAACAGATATCGAAGAGCAAAGGTTAGTTACGAACTAAAAGTCTGAACTTCAAGAACCCCGTGAAAACAAACGAAGCATGATACGACATTTTAACATTAAGATTTTTTATTCAGAACCAAACGAAGAACGTCGCTGCGTGTAGCTTTTGCGACAATTTATACACACGTTATATATAAAGACAGTTAAGAGTTAAAACAACAGTAAACCTGTAGACTTAACGCCATACTTAAATCATATACAGGTTGTCTCTAAATTGAATGTCAATTTTGAAAGGGGCGATTCTTAAGGATATTTTAAGAAAAAAAATTAATATTAACATGAGTCCAGAAATACTTCCTTTTTGAGATACAGAGTATTAGGATTCTAAGAAAAAATCGCAATAGTACGACACTGCTTTTTCTTAAAATAAAAATTATTTTAGAAATGCTTATTTATTTCGGAGCAAATTTGATTGATACGACTACGTTTAAATTCGGCAACCCAGTTTTTAACCATTGAAAACGAAGGAGCGGATTTTAATAGTGTTCAACCCAGCTCTGCTTTAATTTCGGTTCGTGTTAAGCCTTTTAAATGAAAAGACTTTATTTCTGCTCTCAACTCAGTGTTTTCCATTATTACAAAATCACACGAGACGGTCACTACAGTAAAAAACAGATTAATGAACAGATTGCTTTGTATTGATGTATTTAACCTATTAAAGGATGATTCTACGGAATGGTAAAGAAGATGGCTGCGAATTCGCGCCATCTCTGTGTTAGGCCACGTGGTTTCAGAACAATTCTCGTATACTTGGCTAGTTGAAATAAAAACAATGCTTTAGACTCTGCCTAGAAAAATGTTGGAACAAATATAACTGACATGGAAGTTTTATCCTTTTGATTCCTTCTTTATTATTCTTTATTAAGCCTACCGCTAGCTAAAGGCATTAGTTTATCATGTTGGATATTGGCTTCGAAATCAGTGCCTCTATCCATGAATGCCGTCAGCCAATAATCTTAAGTCGCGAGCTTATGGTTTGCCGGTGTTTTCTGTAATTACTGTTAAACTGTCGGGGAAGTAAAAAAATGGATTATTATTCCGTATATAATGGAAGAGGAATTAGTATTAATCTACGAGTTAAATTTCGAGAGCGTTGAAATTTAACAAAAAAATTTATTTGTTTTACGGATTTGACAATACGTTACAATATAGACTTAGACTAGATTACACTGAGGTTACTAGCGATCTGTGTCGCGTACAGTTACACTAATAACTCTATCAACTAATGCTTTGCCCATCTTTATATATTAAATATTATCTTATCTTACTCCACGTGTATCCGGCTGAATGAATGAAATTGCTGAGTGTACGTCTGGTAGTTTTGAATAGGTTGTATTATATGCGGACTCGTAACTCCTTCCGCCTTAGATGCGAGATTATCCTTAAAAAGGCAAATCTTGCATTCTTTTCTTATCGGCATCTGTTTGTTTTTTAACCTTTTGTTTAGTCCTTATCTTTTTATATAATTTAAACAAAAGAATTGCAAGTATTAATAGTATTAATATGAATGTAATTATATAAACTAAAGAACTACTTGCTTTATGTGAGATAGTAATTTTGCTTAACATTTCCTTTTGATTATTAATTCTATCTGAAAGATTTAAAATACTTACTTCAGTTAAATTTATTGTTTTAATTTGATTATGATTTTCACTGTATTCCATTAAATTTAGTTTCATATTAATTGTTGATTTATAATTTTTTATAATTTGGTTTTTAATATGAAATTCACAATTATTAAAGTTATTAATCAAATAAATTCCTTTTATTAATTTAATATCAATTTGTTCATTGCATTTTTGAATTAATTTATTTTCTGTAGGACTAAGAATTAATTTAATATTATTTTCAATATCTCTTACTTCAAAATCTTGAATAGTGAAAGATTGATAAATACAATTTTTAAAATTATTATCCATTTGTAAAATATGGACTTCACATAATGAATTATTTGAAATATAAAATTCTGAATCATGATTACATAAGAATGTTTGTTTTGATATTTGAGGACAAATTTGATTTGACATAATATACTTATTGTCTTTTGTGCCAACGTATTTAATTTTAGGAGTAATTTGTTTAAAAGTATTATTTCCTTCGTAAATGGGCAGAGCATTTAACATGAAATATTGAAATGCTTCATTACTTACAATTGGTATTAACAATATAAATGTAAAATAAGTGTTAGTTTGATATACTCTAATTTCAATTAAACTTTCTATTTGGTACAGGTTATTTATGAGTAGCTCAAACGGAAATTCGTTATTTACATTTAAATGAATATTCTTAATACTACCGAGTAATAATTTGGGAGATATTACCATTGGATGTAATACTCCAGTTTTAGCAAAGGTTATTGTTTCAATTAACTCTTTGATCGTATTTTCCATTATTTCAAGTTGTTGGACTTGGTAATATATTAATTGCAGAGTGTTGATGTTATCTTCATTTTGTTTAATTCGTCTCCGCATTTTATCTTGATTGGTTTGCATTGTTTTAATATTATTTTCGTAATGTGTTGTGGCATCTTCCAGTATTTTTAATTGGTTTTCCATTACTGTTTTTATTTTTCCTTGGTTTTGTTGTAATTCCGTTATTTGTTCTTCATATCTTCTGCCATCTTCTTCATCTAGATTACCTGTAATTGCTTTTACTATATTTCCTAAAAAGTTAAAGGCTCCTCTTTTGCTTCTAGTTTTCAGCTGTACTGCTTCTATTAGTTCTTGAATTTTCTTTTCTTTTTCTAATCGCAGACCTTTTAATTTCCTTATTTCCCGTGTAGAGTGTTTCTCTATCCCTAGTGTTGAATTTTCTTTATCTCTAATCTTTAAATAATTTTCCCATACATCAATTAATTGGGAATAATCTTTCCTTATGATTAATTCGTATTGGTTCTCCGTGTTATGTGCTATTCCTATTTTTACAGGTAGTAATCCTATCTTATCTTCTATCTTCAATGCTTCTGTTAGTCCTCTTCCGATGAGGATTCTGGAACATGGGCTAATTTTAGTGAATTTATATGATAACGTAAAATTTTATTCTTTTTTGTTTTAACTTCAACTGTTCCATTTTCATTGATTTTCGTAACTGTGTATGGCCCTTGATATCTTTCTTTCGTTTTTTGTGAATAGTATTTATGGGGTTTTACATATACTGCCTGACCTATTTTTATCTCTTCATTTTCTCTATTTTTATTTATTTTAATGATTTTCTTTTCTTTATCTTCTTGCATTTTATTTGCAATTTTATTATAGAGATATTTCGTGCGTTCTTTATGTTTTTGAATATAATCTTGATAATACGTTTCATCGTAATATAGGTCCATTGGTTCTTTTGTATTAGTGTGTCCATACAAGAGTTCAAAAGGTGAGGTTCCTGTTGCTGAATGATTAGTCGAGTTATATGCTAACAGTGATAATTTCATTATCTGTTTTATATCTTGAGTTAGTTTTTGATTTTTTATTAATCTAACATGTTCTAAAAGTGTTGAATGTAATCGTTAAATTGGTGCATTCGAATTTGGATTTAAAGGCGTTGTATAGTGAACATTGATTCTATATAATTTTAATAATTCTTTTAATGTTGCATTATTAAATTCTAAACCGTTATCCATTACAATTTCTTTTGGTGAACCGTGTATACTAAAACTTTCTATTAATTTATCAACTACTTCGACTGCTGTCTTTCCTTGAATTGGATATGCTTGTGCATATTTTGTGAATGTATCTATTATAGTTAGAAAATTTTGTGAATTTATTGATATCGTATCAACGTGAATTTTATCAAATGGTTTCTCTATTAATTTCGTTAATTGAAAAGGTAATTTTGGTGGTGCTCTATCGTATTTGTTTCTTTGACATATTTCGCATCTCTTAATATAATTCGTTATATCATCCTTCATTTGACTCCAGTAATAATTCTTCTTTATCTGTTTTAAAGTTTCATTGATTCCTCTGTGATTAGTTTTTCCTTCATGGTTTTGCATTATGATTTCAATCTTTTCCTCTGGTGTTTCGATTATTCTTACCCTTCGAAGACATCTATAAATTTTTGGTCCGTTGTTATTGAAGTGTTCGATATAAACTTGACACATTTCTTTATAAATTTCATCTGTTGTGTATATGTAATAATTTCCTTGAGGCATTATATCCTTTATTAAATCTATCAATTCTTGTTTCAGATTTTTCTTCTCCAATTTTGCGTGGTATATTACTTTAGCATTTTTCGTATCAAATGTTACTGTTGTCGGAAATATATGTGTTTCTATGAATACTTGTATCTTCTGTATATCTATTGCCATATCAGTTATTGGTATTGATGTTTCTGGTTCTACATTTACATTGCTATGCAGTGAGTCATCGTCTTCTTGTTGTTTATTAGGATTATGTTCTATTCTTCCTAGTTCTTGTAGAATGTTATCTATTTCTTCCTGATTTCTTGATTTTTGTATTATTTCTTCCATTGTTAATTCTCGTGGTTCTAGATTTCGTAGTAAGTCATCTAGTTCTTCATTATCGACTTGTGGTATTATAGATGATGTATCTTCTTGTAATAATTCATCTATATTATCTTCTTGGTTATGTAATTCGATTCTCGATAATGCATCCGCATTTTTATTAATTTTTCCCTTTTTATATATAATTTCATAATCGTACTCACTTAATTTTATCTTCCATCGTTGTAATTTCGAGTTTGGTTCTTTCAAATTATGTAACCACACTAATGGTCTATGATCTGTGATTATCGTAAATTTTCTTCCAAATATATAAGGTCGAAATTGTTTGCATGCCCAAATAATTGCTAACAGTTCTTTTTCTACTGTTGAATATTTTTGTTCTGTTTCCGATAATGTCCTTGATGCATAAAATATTGGTCTGTCTTGTCCTATCGTTCCTTGTGATAATACTGCTCCTATTGCTACATTGCTTGCATCCGTTGTTACTAAAAATTGTTTGTTAAAATCTGGATATTGTAATACTGGTTCATTACAAAGTATCTTTTTACAAAGTTCAAATGTTGTTGTATATTCTTCTGTGAATTCGATTTTACTTCCCTTTTTTTAATATTTGGTTAATGGTTTTGTAATTTTAGCAAAGTCTTTTATAAATTTTCTGTAATATCCTAATAATCCTAGAAATGCTTTGATTTCTTTTTGTGTTTTTGGTATTGGATACCCCTTTATTGCTTCAATCTTATCTGGATTTGGTTTTACTCCATCTTTTGTTATTATATGTCCTAAATAAGCAATTTCTTTTCTTAAAAATTCACATTTGTCCATTGATAATTTTAAATTAGCTTCTCTTAAGCGTTTAAATACTTTCTTTAATTTTTGTTGATGTTCTTCTAATGATGCTGCATATATTATTATATCATCTAGGTATACGTGACATGTGTCTACTGTTAGACCTCTTAAAATATGATTCATTACTCTTTGAAATGTTGCTGGGCTGTTTTTAAGACCAAATGGCATTCTTAAAAATTCATAGTGGTTATCTTCTGTGCTAAATGCTGTTTTCTCTCTATATTTTTCTTCCATCTCGACTTGATGATAGCCAGACGCTAAATCTAATGTCGTGAAATATTTAGCTCTTCCTAATTTATCTAATATATCGTGTATATTAGGAATTGGGAATTTATCGTCGATGGTTTTCTCATTTAATTTTCTATAATCTATTACCATTCTATATTTCTTGATTCCTGATGCATCCATTTTTTTTGGTACTATCGCTACTGGTGCTGACCATGGGCTTATACTGGGTTGTATAATGTTTTGTTCTAACATGCTCTTTATTTGTTTATTTATTTCTTCTCTTTGTATTGGTGATTTCCTATAAGGCTTTTGATATATCGGAGTTTCATCTTTTAATCGTATCTGATGTTTAATTTCTGATGTGAATGTTAAAGGTAATTCTTCACTGTGACATAAATCTTGATATTCTATACATAATTTTCTTATCATTTCTTTTTCTTCTTTATTCAGATGATCTAATCGTAGCTTTGCCTCTAATGTTCTTCTTTGAATTTCTTTAATCCTTTTCATTGATAATTTTCCTTTTATTCTGTTTTCTTCAACATAATTGTATTCTTCAGTTAAAATTGGTTTTTCGAAGTTTATTTCCACTGGGTAGTTATTGAAGTTTACGATTTCAGTAATTGCGTAGTAATCTTCTGTGGTCGTGATGTTTTCAGGTATTTCTACTCCTGGTGCTATTCTTTGATGATTTATATGTACTTCTTTTAGATTTCGATCTACAGGTATTTTAATTATTTTTCTTTCTCTTGGTCCTATTTTAATTTTTGGGCTGTCAAAATATAATTGTATTTCCGCGAAACTTGTGCGAAGTTTTTTAGTTTTAAAATCTATTATGGAATTCATTTTTTCTAATAATCTTAAACCTATTATTCCATCATATTTTTTAGAAAAATCTACTATATTAAATTCGTGTATTTGTCCGTACGCGTTAAATGTGTGTAAAGAAGGTATTCTAAGAACGTAATTATGATATGTGGTACCGTGCATTGTTGTTACTGAAAATGGTGAATATTTAATATAATTTGGAAAATGATTTTGAGCTATTTCAGTTGAAATTGAGGATGCTGATGCACCTGTATCAATTAGAAATTTTGCATTAATTTCTGGTACATAAATATAAGGTAATCGTACACAATGTTGTTGATTAAATTCTAAATGATTTCTTAACTTTATACCGGTTGTTGGACATTCGGTGGTGTCTCGTTCGCTGAGGCTCCAGTTGGAAAATTTGGCTGCTCCTCTGGTTCGAATGGAAATGGTTCTGTATCTTCATCCCAAATTGGTTGATATTCATAGTCTTCTGATTCTCCATACTCTTCATATTCTGGATTTTCTTCTTCTTCTTCTTGGCCTTGATTGTTCATTTCTTCAAGTTTCCATTTTTGCTGTGATGTTGATGGTCCATATGATGTTTGTCTCATTCGGCTCATGCTTGGGTCAATTTCCATTGGTTGTTGTCTAGGTTTTCTTCTTTCCATTAATTGTGCAGGAGATTTTGCAAATTTAAAGGAATTTTGCTTAATATGGGAATTTTGTTTACTTTGGTTTTGGAAATTTGGTTTAATAGGAAATGGATTTTGATAATTTGTTTTTGGCTGGTATTGGAATTGTTTTACTTGTGGTTGATGTTGAAATTGTTGTGTTCGTGGCACTTGTTGTATTTGTGGAAGTTGTTCTTGTTTGGCTGGTGTTTTCATGTGTCCTGGTGTTATCTGATGTATTATTTTGTAGTTATTTTGCGGCATTGTTGATTTTCCGCATCTGTACTGCCAATTTTGGTATTCTAGTACTTCAGCTAGAGCATTTTCTAATGTCTCTGGATTTTTTAAATACATTATTTCGCCAATTCTACCGTAATTCATTAATCCTCTTTTAAATGTTTGTAATGCAGTTTTCCTATACATGTTTGTTTTTAACGGTATTAATTCTTCTTCAGTATCTAGTTGCATTTTAGTTAATAGTAAATTTAACATGTCCCTAATCCTTTGTCCGAATATGTAAGGATTTTCATTTTTTCTAGGCTGTTCCATTGTTACATCATTTAAAAGACAATCTTCTGATCTCTGGTCTAAGAATGTTAATTCTAGTAATGCTTTAATATCATGCCAAGTTTTTAATTTTCTTGCCCCTATTATCGATTGTGGTTCTCCACTCAATCTTGATTTTATTATTCTTATTAAATATGGATTTAAAGGGTTATCTCTATTATTTTTATCGAAATAAGTTTTTATCAAATCTTCACAGGCATCAATAAATAATGGTAATGTATTTGGATCACCATTGTACATTGGTATCGTGCAGATTTCTGCTTGGCTTATAGAACTTCTCGTATAAGTTTGATTAGGCATTTCGTTTAAATTTAATGTATTAATTGAATTTACTAGGTCTTCTACAAGATTTTCTATTGACATATAAAGTTTTGCTTACCAGCATATATTTCTGTTATAATATGGTTGCTTTTCGTCGTGTATTTCAATACTTTTTTCACAAAAGCAAAAATACGTCTTACAATCACTACAGTAAATTGTAGATATGTAAAAAATTTAAAAATCTACTTACAGAATTGTTAGTAAGATCTTCATTCGATTTTGGTTGATTTATTCTTTGTGTTATTCTCTTTGTTATTCTTCTTGTTAAGTATTGTTGTTTTCTTGTGTTACTTCTTTTATTAGTTGCTGTATTGGTTTGGTTTCTTTGTTGGCTTGTTATTCTTCTTGTTAAGTATTGTTGTTTTCTTGTGTTACTTCTTTTGTTTGCTTGTTGCTTCTTCTTAATTATAATATTGATTGGCACTTCGACGAGATTTTGATCGTTTCCGTGTTTTTTCCAATTCAATATCGCACCTTTGGAAATTTTGATCCTCCAGTCGTGTTTCTTAATTTTATAACGTTGATGGGTACCTCGACGAGATTTTGATCGTTTCGGTGTTCGTCCCAGTTCAAACGTTGCACCTTTTGGAAATTTTGATCCTCCAGGCCTTGTGTAACCGTCGTTGAATCTAATTGCAGGTACTGTCGCTTTTCGTTCTTTCTCTGGGCCAAAGAATTGAAATTCACACTCACTATTTTCGACGTTTGTAATTCTCCAACAGTGATTGCCAAGATCCGTCCTGACTGCGCCAGTTAAATTTCGAGAGCGTTGAAATTTAACAAAAAAATTTATTTGTTTTACGGATTTGACAATACGTTACAATATAGACTTAGACTAGATTACACTGAGGTTACTAGCGATCTGTGTCGCGTACAGTTACACTAATAACTCTATCAACTAATGCTTTGCCCATCTTTATATATTAAATATTATCTTATCTTACTCCACGTGTATCCGGCTGAATGAATGAAATTGCTGAGTGTACGTCTGGTAGTTTTGAATAGGTTGTATTATATGCGGACTCGTAACTTACGAAATATTTTGTATTACAATATATACAATCCTAAAATTGAAATGAACCATTATAAGTTTTTGGATATAAAACAGGTAACTGTAAAGAAGTTAGAAAAGTTTTCATTCGCTTTATTTCTTACAAAATTAGAAGTATTTTATATTATAGTTGTAGTACACTTATTTATTACTCTCCTCTTAGATAGATAGATTGTAATTGTTACGGCGCTAAATAAAAAAAAAAGAATTACACTACTTTAAAATATTTTGTTTCTCATTTGTTTCGTTCTACAAAAATAACTTTTTTTTCATTATGTTTGTTACAATCTTCTTGTGTATTGTTCATTTTAAAACTCTTATCTGAGTTCATTTTATGGATACAGTCAAGAGCATCAAATTAGGAACAACGATATTGAGAGAAGAAGGATTTTATTTCTGTATTTTACGAAGTAATCGGGGTGATTGAATAAAGGAGTCGAACGAATGAAGGTTTTTGAAAGGAGGAATTAATTGAAACAACTTTACGTTTCAAATTTAAATATAACAGCGACGTTTCCATTAACTAAATAGAGAATTGTGGGCAATTTATTTTATGGGTTTCCATATATTACTTATATAGTTAAATTAATTAAAAATTGATCAGAATGTATAAACAGGGGTCTCGATACTTAACGGTTGCTGGACTGAATAAGTAAATAGTAAGAATAAATGGAACAATTACATTTTCTTAATTAAATAAGATAGTAATTTAAAGTAAAAGTAATTTTTCTAATTTTTTTTTAAATTACTTAAATTAAAACTTTATTGATTTCTATTATAAATCAATAATAAATGGTGAAAGGTTATCTTACATAAAGCTTTTTACAAGAATCAAAAAGTGAAGTAATGGAACAGGTAATTCATTTACCAATAGAGCACGTGTTAAAACTTAAAACTAAAAAGTTTTAAAGTTAAAATTTTTTTTTGTTGTACTGCAATTGTTTCACTAAACCTTGGCTTTATCACGATTAGTCAACCGACTCATGAAGCCAATATTTGGCCAAACAATTACAGTAAAATAAAAAAAATATTTGAAATTTTAAAACTGCTATTTTAATCTATATTTAAAGGTGTACAAGTAGAGTATGCTAGCTAGTCTGAATATCAGGACTAAATTCAGTGCGTATCACCGCGCGCAACGTAGAAAGCAAAGCAGTCACATTTTGTGTTAGTTCATCCTGTCTCTCAACGGGAGATAGTCGAACGTTTCACCGTTACCCCTTACGCGTTCTAAATGTAAACCATAATTTGTCGGGCGTACAGAAGCGCAAAAATGGACCATCGTTTGATAATGTAAAAAAGTGTATAGGTAAATTTTCGGATTTATATTATGATGGTGAAAATTAGTGTGTAAAGTTTGCGATTAACTGTTATTTCAGCAATCTTATCCAAATTGTGCGACTTAAATAAGGCAAGTGGGTTATATATGATATTTATAAATAAACTAACATTACTCTTGCCCGATATATGCTTGCGTTAAACCTTAATGAGTAATACAGTAATATATGTAGACATATATAAAATTTAGTAGTGTCTTGGCGTGCAGACAAAAGTGGCCCACTCTATATATAAGGTATCTAAGGATCAACATATACACCCTAATTCCGAATTAAAGAATAATAGTGAAATGGGACATCATCAATAAGATAATTATAGTGCAGTGTGTTGGTTTTTGTGATTTATTTTATAACAGTGTATCTTTGAAAAATTAATTTCTTTATGCAAGTAATTACTATGGGTCACGCTTGATATGGTTAAGAAAATTATTAGTAAATAGAATGAATAACAAAGGTACCAGGTTCGATTCTTCAGGTACTCTAGATATAGATATACGGATTTCCGATGATGAGGAGATATACTCGTAAATGAACATGATTAATATAACAAGAAAAGTTAAAATATATGCACTAAATGACGAGATTTTCAAACTCCTAGTAAACAAGGCGAAGACGACCTTATTTTAAAGGTTGTCACTACTCTAGGTGTGGGATTGATGTATAAGTTTATAACACTTTTAGTTTCTAGAAGAAGATGTTTTAGAAGAAAATTGTTAGGGATATGTCAAAGTAATTTTAATGTCGTATTATTGTTTAATTGACTAGTTTTTGAATTTGTGTAAATATTGTATTAAATATTGATAAAAGAAAATGGAATTTTAACTAGAAAAAAAAACGAACATTTTTGATATCCCTTTATTCGAGTTCAATAGAGAAGTTAATGCATTGGAAAATGTAATTCAGAGAGGATCATTTTCACATAAATGATTAGCAATGTTCAGGAAGATCATTGGGCTTTGATGAAAATCGTTTGAACGTTTTAATCACGCCAATCAACTGGAAATTGGCCACTATAGTGGATTGTAACCAATCGTCCATAATATGGTAAATGTGGGGGGCTACTTGATAAAATGGGATACCGTTGTTTTTTTGTAAAGTGGGTACTGTCATCCAGCGGCTATGTGCCTGAAACAATTGCAGAGTCACGTATACTAATGGCGCAGAAGGTATGATTCGTGCGAGTGACCGGTAGAAAAGTTCTTCAGTTTTTCACATTTCTGCTATAAGAACAGCCATTTAAAAATGTAAGGATTGTACTCACAAATGCTAACAGAATGGGGTTTATCATTTTTTACGATTAATAGATATCTGAACAAACATTTTCATTATGATCACTTTGCGCTTGCATGTGAGCTTAGAATTTCTTCGTCAGTCAAATTGGCCGGCATACATGAGGTTAAAATGGGAGAGTAGTATCTCGTTCTATCTTAATGAAGAAATCAACTCGTTTTGCTTCGTAGGTGTCTACTTACTTCAACTGTTCAGTTCAGAAAAATGCCCGGAAAATATTGCTTAACGATCAAGCGCCAGTCATGGCCTGAAGAAGCAATGTCTAAAGCAGTTGATGCTGTTTTTATTGCTCAATGTGGTTACTTAAAAGCAGCGAAAATGTATTCGGTGTCCAAAAGCATTCTAGAGCGGGAAGTTAAAGGGCAAAAGAAATGCAAAACCGGAAAACAGAAAAAGGCTTAGGAAGTAGGAATTTAACATTTACTCTAGAATTAGAACTACAACTGGTGAATTATATTGTGCATGCTCTTCGGGTTGACAACTAGGGCAGTTCGTCGCCTTGCTTATCACCTTGCCGAAAAGAATAACCTGAAGCATTACTTTAACACGAAGAAAGAAATGATTGGTTGGACATGTCGCACCCGTTTTTAGCCGAAACAAGCTTTCCATCAGGGTTCCAGAAGCTACTTCGGCAGCTCGTGCCAGAAGCTTCAATTAAGTAAACGTGAACAATTTTTTTAATATATTAGAGCCTATTCAAGAGCAATAGGAATTTTTAGGGTCACGAGTGTTTAACGTTGATGAGACGGGATTAACTACGGCCTTCAAAAGTAATTACATTGTAGTGCTGGAAACAAGTTGGTACGCTTACATCAGTCGAACGTGTAACTTTGGTCACTGGGGTAATGTGCATGAACGCTGCCGGGGCATACGTTCCACCTATGCTTATATTCCCACGAGTTCGCATGAAGGCGGTATTTCTTCAAGGAGTAACACCTGAAACAATAGTGGTTTGTCATTCAACAGAATGGATGCAAATGAATCTTTTCGAAAAGTGGTTCGATCGCTTTTTGATATTTACTATAGCATCAAAAGAAAATATAGTTTTACTGGTAATTGATGGCCATAAAACCCTTACACAAATCATCGCAGCGATAGATAAAGCCAGAAGCCATGGAGTAACTCTGATATATTTGCCTCCTCATTGCAGTCATCGGATGCAATCTCTCGATGTCTCATTTGTGGCCTCTTTATCAACGTTTTATAGTTAAGAAGTTGAAACATATTTTAAGGAATAATCCTGGGTAATTGGTGACAATTTACCAGCACGTTAATTTATTCGGCAAAGCATACTTAAGAATAGCAACTCCATTGAATGTAATACACGGTTTTGAAACAATTAGCCTTTATCTATTGAATCGTGATGTATTCACGGAGGATATGTTCGCTGCCTAATGATGTGCCAGAAATTGAAGGTGAAGACAGACATACCTCTCTAGATGCACCATTTCATCAAACTGCATCATTTCATTTGCCTGTGGAAAACGAAGAGCAGCCAGTTCAGCAACCTCCTCCATTCCCTTGCCTATTCCAGTAGAAGAAGATCAAGATATGTCGCCCTTCACCAAAAGCTTTATCGTCCAAAGCTATTTCTCTAAGCTCGAGCCGTCTCGACTAATTTCGTCGGATATTCTATGCCCGTATTAAAAAACTTCTTCAATAAGTAAGAAAACACCAAGCAGAGGCAAAGCAGCTGTATTGTAAAATGAAAAAGGAAAGCAAAGGGTGTCAACAGAAGAATAAAAGAAAAGCACGCGCAAGAAACAAGACGCCATGTGTAAAATATTATGTCCGATTGAAAACGAGGATAGTAGCAGCTCTGATGAAGGCCACAGTGCATGTTTTTACTGTGACAGTTTTTATCCAAAAAGTAAAAGCGGAGAGGAATGAATTGCCGTTCATTATGCCAGAAGTGGATCCACGATTCCTGTGCTGGGGCGGAGACTTCACAAGCGACAAATGTAGATATCTTTGAGTTTGTAATTAAAAAAATGTTTGATAATTTGTTATTTCTATGTTATACATACATACCGTGAGTCTTTCTTATCTCTATACATAGCCTATGTTCAGTTTCAAAAAGAATGCTTCAATGCATGGGAATGTTATGCAACCAACATCGCTCGACTATGTGTTTCGACAAATGTCAAAATCAATGTCAGTAATGTGCATTAACGAAATAACATTTTCATTTGACATTTGTATTCACCTAATTTATAAAAAAATATATATAAAATATGAAATAATAGAAACTACGAACTAGTATAAAGCTGGAAGCAGTTTAAGGAAAGTGCGAGATCTGTTTTCTATCAAATATCTTTACAGATCCATACCATCTATCGGAAAAATTCAGGTGATTATTAGGAAATTTTATTCTGAAGGCTGCATAATAAATACACATAGAAAGAAAATTAAAACCCCCCACATTCTTTCAGGAGACCTAAAATTAAATGTGTTATGTTAACTGCGTAATACGTGCAAAACGTATTGATAAATATCCCTTTTTTGTAGTGTTATGTTACATTGAAGAATGCCTCATAACACCATTAAGTAAAATAGCACAATAATTTTATATTTCGAAGACGTCTGTATTTAAAATTACCAACAATTATTTCATGAAGATAGAATAAGACGTGTTGATTTTTGCGAAAGACTATTTAATTTATTAAATGAAAATCATAACAAGTTGAAGAAAATAATTTTCACTGATGAAGCGTCTCTTTCTTGAACACGTATTGTTTCTCGATTTGAAGATTTAGCCATTGAAGGTTCCTGGTTTCAAATGGATTGAGCTCCAATCAACTGCAGCAATTACAAATTTTCTAAATTCAAGTGTTCCTGATCGATAAATAGGGAGGTTTGGTCCGATAGGTTGGCCGGCCCGGCACGTTCGCCAGATTGATCGCCAAATGACTTTTCTTTGATACCTTAAATCTAAAATTTATGTTAATGTAATTTTCACTAACATTGAAGATTTAAAAGCACGCATAAGTACAGCCTGCGACGAATTATGAACCAAATCGGATTTTTTAACACACTCTATAATCGACTCGCATATTGTATGGAATGTGAAGGATATTTCGAATATTTATGAAAAAAATTAAAGAATTATAAGTAAAAACAAACTCTTTTTCAATTTACCATAAAATTCATTTTAATATTGTTTGTGTAAGTTAAATGTTAAATAAATTATTTTCACACTCTGTTGACACTGACAACTAAAATGCCTTATTATGACGAGTGATGACAGTCGCATTGTTGGTTGCATAATGTTCCCATGCATTCAAGTATTTATTTTAAAACCGAACATAGGTGTGTTCAGTGATATAAAAAACTCTCGGTATATTCCCTATCTCATTTTGCCAACATGTATCGGTAAAACGGGAAATTCACAGATGCCTTAAAATATCTATGTAATGCAAAATGTCATATTAATCTTTAATTTTTTATGTTTCCCTTAACAAAAACTGTTCGGGCAACTCATAAAAAAATTGTCGATGCTTTCATAGATGTGGATACTTGCACAAAAAATTTGTGAACGTTAAATATCCCATTTAATCCACATTTCTCCTGCGATATTTGGATTCCATGCCCAAGTTTGAAAAACTAGTTGTTTGGTTGCTGGATGTTTTAAATGAAAACAACAAGAATCAGCGTGTAAACATATGTGCCTGTTTCATAGCTAGTTATTGCTTAGCTCGTCAATAACTTCGATCGTTTTTATTCCACATTGTTACTGGTGACAAAAAAAGGTGTCTTCATGTTAACACCAAGAACAGAAAAGAATGGCTTAGACCTAACAAAAAGGCAACTCCCGAGCAAAAGCTGATATTCATCTGAGTAAGCTGATTTGTCTATCTGGTTGGACAACGAAGCAGTCGCCTATAAATTGCTTTCGAGAAATGTAACCATCTCTGCTGAGATTTACTGTCAACAACTCTGCCGGATTGAGGTCGCAATTCAGGCAAAGAGATCGGGAAGACAACATAGAGTTATTTTGCAGTGTGAACGCTCGCCCTAATACTGTTAGCATTACAAAAGCGGCACGATTGTTTTTTTTTGTTTTAAATATTTATATATTTATTACCCAACAGAATTATAATTCCATTCACAGGATAAAATAAAACAAAATTGTAAATGATACACAACAATAAGTACTAATAGGAAAAAAAAAGTATTATAAAGACATAATTTCCTAAATATAAAAAAATATAAGGAAGCCTAAAATAATATACAATATTCAAGCAAATAATATATATGAATATAAACAATATTCCAAAACCAATAAAAACAAAAAAGAAATTGGGAGGATTGAGAGGCCATTCCATATTCGCTTCATTTCTTATATCTCCCTTCATCAATATCCATCCTTTTTGTATTCTATCAAACAATCTTTGAGGGATCTTCTTTAGTAACGATGTATGCTTTAAAATTGCCTCGATGACTTCTTCACTTCCAAAATACTACATTTCTTAAGAATTGCCAAACCGTGGGGAGGCAATCGTAAATAATGAACGAGTGTACATTCTTGATTAGTCCATGTATTTTATTTGTTAAAAAATTAATAAATTTAAAGTTCAATAAAAACGATACAAACTTATGCGCAAACCGAATAAATAAAGAGTTATAAAGAGTATAATTTTTAGGATAGTCCAGTTCCAGTTCTTCAGTTTGTTCATATCTAAGCCAGTCAGGGCAGAGAAAAGCATTTTACGGGGTAGTAGCCATTACGAATCGTCATAAATAAGCAATGCACTTCAAAGGCATGAAATAAAAAAGTAACATTATAATAGTTATTTATGTATTAAGGTGAAAAGTGGATTGATCACCGTTTACTGAAATCGAAAGTATTCATTCTTTTTGTTGTATCTCATTCATCGACTAACACTAATAACTTCACTGAGAACAAGTTTAACACGATAAATTATAATCTAAAAAGCTTTGAACATGACGGTACAAAATATTTGTATGCCAATAGATTAGACCAAAAATGACTTGAAACTGAACGAACAACAGAAGAAAAATGGTCATATAAGAACGTATATATTCGAGCTGCAGATGAGGCTGTTAGAATAATGCAGATAACTAACAAACCTGATTGGTGGGATGAGGGGATAGAACAACAAATTAAAAACAAGAAACAACTTTACCAAAACCTTCTTCAAAAGAACGGCGATGTGATAAGAGAAAAATACAATTAAAACAAGTATTTGTTTTAATTGTATTTTTCTCTTGTCAAGAATTTCTAAAAGACACAAAATTGAGGAAATCTCCTGGAGCTGGAAGAATACATCCGGAATTCATAAAACATGGACCTGGAAAGCTGATGAGAATGATGATAGGTGATGGTGTTGCATTCATTAATGAAAAAGTTTTGCTGGGATATTTTGAGGAATTGGTATGTCAAACATTGTTATTGTTATCATTGTAATTTGTTTACTTATTTACAGCCTGGAAAGTTTTCTCCAAATATGATCTGGACAAAGTTATCTATGTTCAAGAAACCAGTACAACTGAACCAAAATATTACCTCAAGTTATTGGCCTACTTAAAACAAGGATCTAAAGGATATGAACCAAGAAATCGAAGGTTATAACTAGAGTGGAAATGGTAAAGTTTATCCAGGAAGCACCAAGCGAAACGTTTCTTATGATAAAATTAGCGCTGTTATTTGCAATGTTTGGAGGTCGCAGGCGGGAGGTTGCAGAAGAGAAGTGAATATGTTAATTGATCATATAGACGATAGGTTTAGATTAGACCAAAAATGACTTGAAACTGAACGAACAACAGAAGAAAAATGGTCATATAAGAACGTATATATTCGAGCTGCAGATGAGGCTGTTAGAATAATGCAGATAACTAACAAACCTGATTGGTGGGATGAGGGGATAGAACAACAAATTAAAAACAAGAAACAACTTTACCAAAACCTTCTTCAAAAGAACGGCGATGTGATAAGAGAAAAATACAATTAAAACAAGTATTTGTTTTAATTGTATTTTTCTCTTGTCAAGAATTTCTAAAAGACACAAAATTGAGGAAATCTCCTGGAGCTGGAAGAATACATCCGGAATTCATAAAACATGGACCTGGAAAGCTGATGAGAATGATGATAGGTGATGGTGTTGCATTCATTAATGAAAAAGTTTTGCTGGGATATTTTGAGGAATTGGTATGTCAAACATTGTTATTGTTATCATTGTAATTTGTTTACTTATTTACAGCCTGGAAAGTTTTCTCCAAATATGATCTGGACAAAGTTATCTATGTTCAAGAAACCAGTACAACTGAACCAAAATATTACCTCAAGTTATTGGCCTACTTAAAACAAGGATCTAAAGGATATGAACCAAGAAATCGAAGGTTATAACTAGAGTGGAAATGGTAAAGTTTATCCAGGAAGCACCAAGCGAAACGTTTCTTATGATAAAATTAGCGCTGTTATTTGCAATGTTTGGAGGTCGCAGGCGGGAGGTTGCAGAAGAGAAGTGAATATGTTAATTGATCATATAGACGATAGGGGTGAGGTCATTGTTGTGACCATATCAGAAACGAAAACCGACAAGAAACGTATTTTTACCATTATTATTATGGATGAAGAAACAATGTAAAATATTTGTAAAAATACCTGCTACCATAGCAAAATATTTAAATTTGAAAGATGCCAACAAATACACAGATCATTGCTTGCGAAGAACATCAGCTACCTTACTAGCGAATGCGACTACATTAAATAGACATGGCGCCTGGAGAAGTTCCAGCGTTGTTGAAAGATATTTAAGAGACAGTATCGCATCCAAAAATAAAGTCGTGAAATTTGTAGCTGGATCAAATAGCGCAACCTTACAATTAGATGAGAAAAGTGTATCCATTACTGATACAATTAATAATTGTTCTTTTATTGCAAATGAAAATAAATAAAGTGACAAAGGTCAACTTCGTCTTTGTAATGTATTAATCTATCTAAAGCTGTAGCAACCCTTAATACCCTGAATCATAATCTCCCATTTTCGGCCCGCGTATCAAAGTTGTTTATAGCTGATAATGATACTGGTAAGGCATAATCCAAGAGTATAATAAGGATGTTTATATTTGAGGGCAAGCGTTTACAAAACCGAGGGCCTTCGGCACGAGGTATTGTAAATTGCTCGAGATTTATAAATCGAGTTATGCCAAAGGTTTATATGACGTTTTATTTTTCACTTTAAAATCAATTATTAATTGACTAAAGGCGTATTAACACAAACGAAGTCTACCAAAAGTCTACTTTGTATTTTTACGTTGTTTTGTATCTATGACGATTGAGTGATTTGTTTATTTATTGAAAAAGAAATTGTGAAGTGTGTTACAACGTATGTGATGGAAGAAGAAATTCCGGAAGTAATACTCGAACGAGCATTAAAAGCTGATGGGAAGGTCCTCCCCAAGAAATCACGACCACTTTGAGAGAATTCCAAAAATTTGACGACTGGTGAATTAAATATTCTGTCAAAACTGTCAATGAAACAGTTCTAATGGGATATTTTCATAAACTGGTACGTACTACTACTTTTGTGGTCAGTTTCATGTATTTCTGGAATATTTTATTACTAAGATTATGTGTTGATGGTTTTGTGTTTATTTTATAGTCTGAAGCATTTAGTCCAAGTTCATCATGGTAAAACTATTCCATGTTGAAGGCAACTTTGTTAATCGACAAAAAAATAGACATGGCAAACTACAACCGGCTAGAGGCTTTTCTGAAACAAAATTCAAAAGGATATGTCCCGAAAAATTCCAAGATTTTAACACGCGAAAGCATCTTAAAATTTTTCGAGGAAGCTTCAAGCGATACCTATCTTCTAGAAAAGATATTCATAGATTAGTCGGTTTTGGTTTATATTTAATTATGTTTGATATAGGTTGTACTGGTGATGGGCGTATTTGGAGGATTAAGAAGAGATGAGCTTGTAAAGTTAATGGTAGATTATATAGATGCTAGAGGAGCAGTTGTATTGATAAACATTGAAAAGACGAAGACTGGCTGTGCAAAAAGTTTTACTATTGTCGGGGAAATTGAAATGAATGTCCTGCAGTTGTATAGCTTTTTATTGTGTTATCGAAATGGGCGATGTACGGCTCAGCCAGTTGGCATAAACACTTTTGGTGGCGTGCCTTCAAAAGTCGCAAACTTTCTGGGTTATCCTAATTCTAATGAGTATACTGGATATTGTCTTCGTCGTACATAAGCAAATCTATTAGTGGATGCTCGTGCTGACATGTTGACATTGAAAAGACATGCAAAGTGAAAGAGTGGTACAATTGCAGAAGGATATATTGAAGACAGTATGGCGTCTAAGAACAAGATATCGCGAATGATTGCTGGAGGCGACAAATGTGAAGCAAATAAGGTGTGCTCGTTTAGTGAAAACGTAAATTTAGGACATTTATCACATCAAGGAGGTGATGTTAAATTTAGTGGCACATTTTCTAATTGTGTTTTTAATTTTAAAGATTTGAAATAATAAATGAAAACGTACATATTAATTTAGCATTAAAATATTCAGATTGTTGTATTTTTTTATTTATTATTAATAACAGCGGGCCTTATGATAACGTCCGCTTACTATGCCCAAAGGCGAAATGAATGGAGTTATATATCGCGTATCACAGATATAAACAATCAATTATAGACAAGTGAAAAATAAAATTACTTATAAATTATAAGTAAGATTATAAAATACCGTCATCCTCATATGTGAAACTGGGTAATATAAAAAAACTGACACCGGATTGATTTACGGAAATAATGATTTAACGTACGTTGGAGCATCGTTTCTCGAATTGGGGTTCGCGTCCCTGAAGGGGGTCGCGGTGATATTAAAGGGAGCTCACAAAATAGCCTAAACAATAATGAAAAATCATTTTATGAGAGAAATAAATCATTTCTCATATGTAAAGAAAGGAAATTAATGTGATGGTTGCATTTGTTTTTCATTTAAAAGTTTTGTCATAGATGGAGTTATAAACACGTAAAAGCAGTTTTCGAGTGATAAACGATTCCTGTATTTAGTTTTTGGCGCAACCATAGACGAAAAACCATTTTCACAGAGATAAGACGTGGCGAAAGAGATTAATATTTTCAATGCTTCTGTTACTAAATTTTCGTATTCACTTCGACGAGCAAACCAAAATGTATTTAAATATTGAGATGTACGTTGCACTCGTAGCATTTTGTCGACATTTCGATGAGGTGGTCGTGAAATTCACCTGATAACTTAGTAGCAGTAACGACGTTTACATTAAATGGATTGAGTCTCATCTCTTCGAGAAATCATTATTATACTCCGTCAACTGAGTTTTCAGCTCACAAAAATGCATCTTCATGCAATCCAAACTATGGTGAATAACAGTGGCGGCTCTTTAATGAGAGCAAGTGAGCAATTGCACCCCCTGGAATTATGAAACAAAACAAACCAAGCGGCGACTAACTGTGAAAGTATTTATTTATTATGTATTCATACTTTCATAGTTATTGACGAGGAACGTGGCACGCTACCAACGTACATACACCAATCATCATCACAGATATACTGAGCAAAGCCCAACTCTTGCTCTGTTAAGGCATTAACATTACATTGATGGTGGGGAGAACTGTATTTTGCCGTACTTCAATGTCGTATAATACATAGCGTTGGAGCAACTGAACCAGACTGCTCTCGGGCGTTGTTACAATAATTCCGTGTCTTTTTTAGAGAACAACGCGTTTTCGCGTTAACGTATAATGAAAAAATCGCAGTAAAAAATCTTGAACGGCCGATGCCTCAATTATGTTTAGAAAATAAACAATCTGTTAAAGGTAAAGACGTTATAAGAAAATTCAGAATGAATATATTTATCAGAAAAATGACTGGATTTGTGGGTGTGAAATTAAAAATACTTTGTTTTGTTTTCCGTGTCTTTTGTTTGGTGGTGAACAGTCTTGGTCAAAGAACGGAATAAGAGACTTAATTCATCTTAGTGCTAAAATTATTAAACATGAAAATTCCGAAGGGCATTTGAAAAATATATTTAGTCTAAGTATGTTAGGAAAAAATAACATTCAGAATGTTTTAGATTCATCATATAGAAAAGCAATTCAACAACACAATGAAAAGGTAACAAAAAATAGCCATGTGTTAAATTTAATAATAAATTACATTAGATTTTGTGGCGCGTTTGAACTGGCACTTCGGGGTCATGATGAACAGCAAGCGTCGAATAACAAGCGCATTTTTCGGTAATTGATAAATTTTACGGCAGAATTGGATAAATCGCTTAGATATCACATCGAAGCAGCACCGGTTTTTAAGGGATTATCAAAAACGATACAGAATGAGCTGCTTGATGCAATGTTGAACGTGTATCATGAACAAGTTGCCAGTGAAATTAAAGCAACCGACTTGATATCTGTGATAGCTGATGGAACCACAGATGTGTCCAATCAGTTTCAGTTGGTGGTTGTTTTAAGATATATTGTGAACGCGAGACCGGTCGAAAGATTTTGGAAATTTCTTCTGCCTAGTGGACATGATGCTAATTCTTTATCTGCCTCCATCCTTAACGAAATTTGTTTGCTTGTTGATGACCCAGAAAAACTGATTGCACAGAGCTATGATGGGGCAGCAGTCAGGAGTGGTGCTCTTAACGGCGTGCAAAGACATGTCGAAGACCAGTATCCAAGGGCTAATTTTGTACATTGTTATGCACATCAGACAAATCTAATTATGTCACATGCTACATCGAGCAGTAGTAATTGCAGAATTTTTTTGCCAATCTGACGGGATTATGTACATTTTTCTCCACTTCACCACAACGAGCTGCAAGGTTGGAAGAATTCCTTCAGAGAAAAAGCTTACCTCGTTCTTCAAAAATAAGATGGAACTTCAATTCTAAGACAGTGAATACAATATATGAGCACCGAGAAGAAATAATTGAAGCTCTAGAACAAATCGAGGGACAAGCTAGTTTACAAACTACCATTCATCAAGCTAGGGCCTATTTGCGAATTTTAGAGGAGGAAAATTTTATCTATTGGTTAACTTTCTTTCATAAAATTATGCCACATGTGGACATATTGTTTAATCAATTACAAAATGTCAATACAGATGCATTAAAAACCAAGAATAATTTAGATAATTTTGAACGCGCTATTGGAAAAATTCGAACCAAAATCGCTGACACAGATAGTCAGTTGGTTATACAAAATGACCCAGAACTGACTCCTCGACCATCAAAGCGGCGAAGAGTAACTGATGGTAGTCAAAGAAGGAGGGAAACTATTGAAGTTTGCGATATTATTTTGCTAGAAATAAAAACTAGATTTCGGTATACAGGGCACTTAATATTAGCAAACTTAATTTCTTTTAAACAGTTCTCCTCTTTTCAAAAAAAATTTCCGGAACATTGCCTTAAAGAAGCAGTACAATTTTATCCATGCCTCAATGAAAGCAGACTACGAACTGAATTAAGCGTTCTATATTCTAGAGAAGAATTTAGGCAAAATATAGAAGTCGGTGCTGTAGGTCTGCTAGGTCTTCTGCTGGATGGATTAAGCGACACCTTTAATGAAGTTGTTACGCTTTTAAAAATTGTCATTACAATCCCAATGACAACGTCCGAAGCGGAACGCCAGTTATCACGGTTGAAGAGAATAAAAACTTTCCTGAGAAATACAATGAAAGAAGAGAGATTAAATGCCCTTACTATGTTATCTTGTGAAAAAGAATATATAAATGATTTCCCAAACTTTAATGAAAAAGTGATAGAACTGTTCTGCAAGTCAAAGACACGTAAAATGGACTTCGTTTATCGTCAGATGTAATTAAACTGTGTAGTGTAATATTTACTATTCCCTCAAAACAAACTCTACAATGAACAGTACCTGTCTGGAACAGTACGTCGGTGAAATTTATAAGGATTGGTTGGGTAAGCGTTTTTGTATTACACTTATTAATGCACTCCCTATGTGAACCACCCTGAGCCGCCACTGGTGAATAATAATGTGTCGTTCATTCAAATTTTTCTCAATATAATCCAAAGTGAGTGCAAACACTGCAAACATATCCAAATTTTTGCTTTGAAGGCGAATAATTCAGATATCAAGTTTCTTAATGAAAGCATGAACTTTGTTTGTCTTTAATAAAATGTTTTTAACACGTCCTTGTAAATTCACACTCAAGTCGTTTAAATGCGAAAATACATCAGCCTTTTCATATTTGTTATACTTATTAATGATTTAAAGAAATTATCTACTTTTCAATAAAATGTATTTAATTTAAGATTCATGGCATGAATAAAAATACAGAAGTATTTGACAAAAAAGTTTTCTTTTTCTCTCCATTGCACAGAAATAATCTTTAGGTAAATACTTCACTGGTGTATAACTGATTGCATACAATACCGCTATTGCACCGCTATTGAAATTTCTTTTTTAAATTACACATAGAAAAAATGTAATAATAAAAAAAGAACCCGGTATAATGTACAGCTTGTTACATATTATTATATTACTGTTATTATAAATACTAATTTTTTTATTATACTTTGCACAATCTTTCTGTAAAAAAATCTAAGGCTAAAAATATTATCATTTGAACACTATGTAATTCATTAAAGTTTTATACTTTATATACGTACGTGTATATCTTTTAAAAAACTGCAGTTTTGTCAATGAAATGTGTATTTGATGTTTACGAGCATATTTTGTGCTTGTTGGAGCGTTTTAATCTATATCACTTAATGACTTTAATTTATTTCATGTAAATATTGAATTTGGTGCATTAAATATAATAACCGCTTCTAAAATTTTTGTTTAAACTGTTTTTTATTAGAACAAGTACCACTCAAGACAATAATATATTTGATAAAAGAAAATAAAAGGACTGTTTTAAATATTTATTTAAAATTGGAAACAACTACTTATACATATATACGTAGCTGGCTAAAAGTTTTTTCCCATTTCATGTATATTTCATATGACGGTGGTTCGGAAACTACGTGGCCTAACAAGGAAAACGCAAGTGTTTTTGACAAAAAATATTTTATTTTTAAATATAGTCTCCTGCTCGCTCAACACACTTATTCCAACGATATTCCAAATTAGTAAAGCCTTCATTGTAGGTCGATGAAGCCAAGTCCCCGAAATAGTTATTTACAACAGCGATTACCTCGAAATTGGCAAAAATCTATTACCACCGAGACATTTCTTCAAGTTTGGAAAGAGATGATAATCGCTGGAATCCAAATCTGGAGGTTAGGGCGAATAATAATTCAAACCTCAATTCATGAATGTTTGCCATTGCAATTGCAGACTTGTGGACAGGTGCGTCATCCTGATGGAAAAGCATTTTCTTTTTTGCCAAATGAGGTCGTTTCTCTTTGATTTTGTTGCTGAATTGTTGGAACAAATTGGTATAATACTTTCCATTATTTTCCCCTTTTCTAAGTAGTCGACCAAGATAATGCCATGAGAATTCAAAAAAAAAAACAGTTGACATAACCTTTCCTGCTGACAAAACAGATTTTGCCTTCTTTGTTGGCAGAGAACCCTATTTTGTCCATTGTTTGGATTGTTCTTTGGTTTAGGGAGTGTAATGGTGGACCCAGGTTCCTTCGACGGTAATGAAACAGCGTACAAAGTTCTTCTGATTAGGGTGAAATCAGTTTTTGCTCTGGTGTCAGTAACCGCGGCACCCAACGCGCCAAATATTGTTTCATTTCCAATTCTTAATTTAAAATTCTGTGCAGTCATTTGAGATACCTATAATGTCTACTATCTCGCGCACTTTTACTCAACGATCATCCAAGACGATACGGTGGACTGTGACTGTGAGATGAGAGCAGTAATACTACGTATCACTGCTTTCATCTCAGTTTTTCCTTTATTACAAAATCACGCGAGATGTTCACTTTGGAGTACTGTAAAAAACTGATTGAATTAACAGATCGCTCTATACTGTCATATTTAACCTATTAAAGGATGATTCTACACAGAATGGTAAAGAAGATTCCTGCGAAATCGCGTCATCTTTCTGTTAGGCCACATAGTTTCCCAACAATTCTCGAATATAATTTTTTTATTATAAAAGCTAAATAATTGTATTACAGCTGGTAGCGATTCCTTTGAAGGCGATCAAATACATTTTGCATAATAAATTAACTATTTATATTTTATTTAGTAATTTCCAATATTATTAGGACATGATAGTATAGTATTACTAATACGCACATGTACTTTTTATATAGGATACTTTCCTAAAAACTGCTGAAGTTAATTGATGAAATCTATGTAATAACAAAAACCATATTATTAAAAATCGGTTGCAAAGAATACAATTCAACTACATATTTTTGTAAAAATTACTACCGAGACATGCAGACACGGGTTTCGTCCTGGTATAGACTCGTCAGTGCATGGTGCTGGGATAGACAAAATTCACAACAACAATTCTATTACTGTTTACAGTCAGTCATAAAAGACAGCATAGAAAAAACTCAGTGCTGCTAATGGATTAATTATCTTCATGACAAATGTAAGACTTAGCAAGTAGTTTCCATCGGACGATCACTTTCGTATTAGACGGAAACTGTATTAACGTATTTTATTAAGTTCGGCCTTGGCGATGTTTATATTAGTCAATGAGCGGTGCTGGTTTTCTACCTTTATGACTTGATTATATGCAGAAAGGAACTTGTGAATTTCGTCTATCCCGTGAAGCACTGACGAGTCTATAGTAGGACGAAACACGTGTCTGCATGTCCGGGTAGCAATTTTTACGAAAATATTTATTTGTATTATGTTCTTCACATCCGATTTTTAATAATATTTTTGATATTCTTAATAGTGTTTTCGTTTTGTCATAGTAAATAAATAAATAAAGAAACGAGCGAGTATAACAATTGTAATTTAAATATAATTTTCTAAAATTAATAAAAACTTACCTTAGCACGAACTTCAAATACCCAACAATCATGCTTAGATATGTCGAAACGAAAAAGAATTTACTTATTGTTTGATCAAATGATAATTATGATAAAATAATGGTGAATTTTATATATCACCATTATGTTATAAGTGGATATAAATATAAAAAATTAATGAAAAACTGAAATGATTGCATTCAATGAATATATATTAAGTATTATATCAATATATAAAACCGAAATATTGAAAGAAATAATAGAAAAAAAGTATTTTCGCATTGGAATAACTGTTGCGTTCTATTCTTGCAGGATTGTTTTATATATATGTACTTGTATTTTTCTATGTACATCAACGTTTTCATGAAACATATTACATGTATACGACTTACATGGACATAGTATATTAAAAAACAAGTTTCATAAGGCACCATTTTGCCGCACGAGATCAGTTTAGGCTAAAGAGCGAGTGCGGCAAAAGGCCTTATGACACGAGTTTTTTATACTATTTTTTCTATTTTGCATTTTCTACATTAATAAATTGCTTAAATTGGAATTATTTAATTTGAAAGTTCAGAGTTTTTTTATATAAAGCATGCAGTTGGTCACATTGATATTTGACATTTTCAAATTTAAATCTTGCTATCCGCAAAGTATATTATATTACATATTATTTATTAATTTTCGTTAACATTACTTGATATTTCATTTAAAAATATAAACATGAGTGACAGAAACATATACAGTGCTTCTCAAAAGTCCCCTGACAGTAAAACGTTGTTTTAAAACGTCAATATTGTCAAGTTCAGTGACGTAAACCTTCGATTTAAGGTACCCCCACAGAAAACAATCCAAAGGTGTGAGGTCCGGTGATCGAGGTGGCCATTCCGTTGAACCTCGTCGTCCAATCCATCTACCAGGATACTCCTCATGCAAATACCGTTTTACTGCACCGTAATAGTGTGGAGGAGCACCATCCTGTTGGAATGTTATTTCCAAATTGTCGAATTCATCTGGATTATCTTCCAAAATTAACGGTTCTATTGCGTTTTGCAACATCTCCAGATAAACCTCACCAGTTAAATTAGTATTTAAAAAAAGAGGCCCAACGATGTGGTTTCCCAGGATACCTGCCCAAACATTCACCTTCTGGGGAAATTGGGTATGTGTTTCACGAAACAGGTGAAGATTTGCGTCACTCCAATACCTCACATTCTGTGTATTTACATTTCCATTTAGATAGAAAGTACTTTCGTCACTAAAACAAATTGTTTTGACGTAGTCTGGCTGTTGGTTAATTTTAGTTTCCATATTTTCACAAAATTCTAGTCTTCGGTCTGGGTCGTCGTCTGAGAGTTGATGAACCATTTTTAATTTGTATGGATGAAATTTGTATTTTTTCAACACCCTGTGTACTGTACTTCGACTAACTTCACAGGTAGATGCAACTTGAGTTGTTGAAGAAGTAGGATTAACTCTTACTTCTGCCAGTATATCAATTTTTTTCTCATCAGAAATTTGTGGTCTGCCAGATCGTTTCGCATCATTAATACTACCCGTTGTTTCAAACTTACGAAGAAGCTCCCTTAATAAGTCCTCGAAATGGGGCAATCGGGAAACCTCTCATTAAAAATGCGTTCTGCTGCATGAATATTTTGTCTAGTTTCACCAAGAATTAGGACCGCTGCTACTTTATCACCTAAAGCACGTACCATTTCGCTTCTTGAAGCACTTAAACTTCCGACTCACAACAGTTTAACAAAGTATTAAAATGTACAAAAATATTAAAAGTACCATAAGCTGTAAAAACAGTGAGACGTTCGATCAACAATACACAAATTATTAAATGTACAAAAACTTGGACAATTACAAAAACGTCGAATATTGGAGACTAACAAAACGTCAGATTATTTGACAACTAACCATAGGCGGAGCTTGAATTTGGAATTTTAGTATTAACTTGACAATATTGACGTTTTTAAACAACGTATTGTTGCAGAATGTGAGGCTGTTTCCGCAGACACATTTGAATAAGTACGAGAAGAGTTTAAAAATAGGATATTTTACTGTCAGGAAGTAAATGGAGGTCATTTCGAGCAATTTCTTTAAGTACATACTGTTTCTTAAATCTGTATTTAATATCATACTGAATGGAATTGAAATTTTCATGTTTACTAATGAGCCATTAAAACTGCCTCAAACACAAACAAAATTAGTATCATTGAATAGGTTTTTTCGATACCTTTTAAAAGAGGTGTCGCTTGCCGTAGCGTTCCATTTAAAATTATTGGTCACAATGGCCTTGTGACGTCATCTATGACGATTTCGTCATCTATCATCACTAGTAGGGAAGTTTATAACCTATAATATTCAGTTTCCAAATTTTACATGTGTATGTATAATCGTTCCAAAGATAAGAGGGGGGAAGGGGACTTTTGAGAAGCACTGTATATGTTGTTGTCAATTGTATACAACATACGTTGTTTGTGTAAAATACGGACATATATCATATCTGTCAAATGTACATAAATTCTTAAAATTAAATGACAGCAATGATATTTATTTCTGTATTCGAACAACGCCAACATTGAAAAATGAAAAAAAGTGTATCGAAATGAAGCTCATTTCGATACTGTTTTAGGTTTCATAATGAGTATATTACGAACGCAAAATAGAAAAAATTCTTTTTCTATTTTGCGTTCGAAATGAACTCATTATGAAACCCAAAACAGCGTTTTAGCGTTTTTTTAAATTTTTCAATTTTTTTCATTTGACCGATATGACATACAGTTCTCGACAAATAAAACGGGACACGTCGTATCACGACTTTGGCTTAATTTTTTATTTGTGTAAGTAAGTGTTTTCATAAAACAATTAATATTATGAATTTACTTGTCATTATATATGTTATAAATGTCATATCAATATCTGCAATCCTGACTTACAATAATAAAAAAAGTGTCCCGTTTTATTTGTCGACAACTGTATGTACGTAGGCTATACAAATAATGTATATTGTATACAAATGACAACATGATATATTAGTTTCTAAGTCATTCATGTTTATGTTTTTAATTAAAATATCAAGTAATGTTAAAGAAAATTAATAAATAATATACTTCACGGATAGTAGGATTTAAATTTGAAAATGTCAAGTATCAATGTGACCAATTGCATACTTTATATAAAAATAAAACTCTGAACTATAAAATTAAACAATTTCAATTTATTAATGTAAAAAATGCAAAATAGAAAAAATATAATAAAAAGCTCGTTTCATAAGGCCTTTTGTCCGCACTCGTTTTTTGACTGAACTCGTGCGGCAAAATGGTGCCTTATGAAACTTATGTTTTAATATATTATTTTGAATTGCATTATATTTGAATAAATCTCCTTTTATTAATAAATTCATTAAATTCGATGCTAAATTTATGGCATCTATATTTGTTAATATTTATCTTAAATAAAGGAAGAAATTCACACAAGTTTATCAATAAAGACATAAGATATTGTTCTCTGTCAACTTGAACAATAATATCGTAACTTATGAAAAATGGACAGATGTAATTATATAGAATATGAATTAAAAATACTGTGAGAGTGTGAGTCATAATATTCCGTCTATGAACTCAAAATATGTACGTGTACTGAAGTTATACACACACCGTCAGTTTACATGCGTAAGAGCTGTCTATGTTATAAAAGTTATAATATCTTGTATGCTAAGGTTAATACCTCGTACAAGATTGGCATTTTATACATTTAGTATTTAAGTAAATAATTAAAAATTAAGATATGTTACATTAATTTAAAAATCCATTTTAAAAATCATACTAAAATTTCATTTGTATTACGAGAATGTTTTTGTTTTTTTGGTTGGAAGTAAGTAATATAAAATACGAAATCGGATTCAGAATGGCGCTATTATATTTAAAAGCGACAATGTTTATATTTATAAAACCGATTGTGTAGGTATAAGTTTTATTATGGTAAGGGTTTAATATCCTGGTACGAAAATCAAGTGAATTCTTAAAGATGGTATATTAGCATGTAAGATGCTAATGTGATTTACGGCATTTAAGTTACAATCTTTTATCTTTAATCAAAAAATTGCATCGAACGTACCTAATAATCCACAACAGAGAAATACTTAAATTATAATAATTTTAAATTCTTTGAAAAACGCAGTAATTGCCGATACGTGTAAGAATTAAATTATTTTGAATATATACATATTGAAGTAAAACAGACCTTAAATCGCCGACTAACTAAATTTTAGTCACACTCATACATAGCCTCAATAGACTACTATATATTCTTCCTCAATTTTTTTCTATTCATAGCAAGTTCTATTCAATTTACAGCTTGCTCTTCCTTTAAATATTCCTTCACCGCTTACCTATCTCGACCTTCCTCTTATTACTTTCTCTTCTAGTACGTTCTTCCATGCTATATTCTTAACATTTCTCTTATTGGCCATTCATTGAAGATGGTCCAGCCATTCCAACCTTCTGATTTGTATATTATCTTATTGTTTCTTTTGAAAAGTTTGTATATCTGCGTTTATTCTTCTTTCCCAAACACCTTCCGTTATCTTTGTACATATCTACCTTCTTGTGATTTTTTCGGTTTAAAACCCAGGTCTCATCTATAAGCTTATATATTCTGAGTTTTAGGTTCTCAGATACGTCTTTCAGTTTCAAGATTTTGTGCAAACTTCCTGTATAGTCATTACTCTTTACGATACGTAGCTTGATTATATATTAACTATAGAGATATTTATATTAATTGTGTTACAAAAGCAACAATCTGCTGCGAAACAAAACGCACGAAGACAGCCTTAGTAAACTAACATTAAAAAAATGAAACCTTTTGTAAAAATAGACCACATAAACGAAGACTGGAAGGAATTAAACTAGAGCACTGTGTGACTTGATGTGTAAGTCCGCTGGAGAAACATTGTAGGGCATCAGTTTTTAGAATTAAATTTCTAAATTATTTTAATACAATAGTAAAAATGATTTCGCAAAAATGTATTTAATTTATGAGATCCATTTATATGATAAATGTTGGATAATCAAGAGTCCTATGCACTTTTTCATAGAAATAAATTGAATCGTTTATATGCATGCTTCTCGTATTTGATAAAAGCAACAGCAAAATTTTCCTAAACTGATTAATGATGTAATGAAAAATCAATATTATGCGGCAATAATAGAAAGCATCCCAATGGTCTGATAAATACGAACCTCCAAGATATGGATCTTTACATCTGCAGGAGTTTCTGAAAACACCCTTCTTAACTAATGGCGAAAGCGTAACAGCGAACAGATACTTAGATACTGCCAATATATTCAACATATGCACCATAAACCGAAAATACAGCGTCCGACTGCCATAAATAAACGGGGCAATTTTAAGAGAGTATTATCGCGTCAAATATATGCACGTCTTATTAGAAGGAACATAATTAATTAATGAAAGTTAAAGATATGGCTAAAACTTTCGCCAGGTTCAGAGATTTAGGTCTTTTAATGATATCTATGCCCTTGTTAATCGTGCCCGAGCAGAGATGAACTATTTCGATTAATAAAATTTTATTTTTTTTTAAACCAAATACATAGTTTTAAATTTTCTTCTCAATTTATAGGTATTTTATATGCATCCATCAGATATTTTAGCTTGTAATTTTTTTTGGTTATATATATGAAACTAAATAAAATTTTAGACGATTATTTTAACAAGTAAATATTGGTTTGGCTACTAAGACAATTTTGCACGGAACAAAATATTTTTATTCAATAAAGTATTCTATATTCTTATCAATGACCTTTTTCCATTTTCAGGGAGTATAACAAATAAATTAAACTTTTTTACCATTCAAGAAAGCGTTTCGACCTGGCGTTAGAACATATACTCAAGAGTATAGACAAAAGAGGCACACTGAGAACAAGAGGAGCTCAGCTAGTGGCGTACGCGGATGACGTAATAATAACAAACCAAAAACCCCTGATGGAAAAAATCTTAAATGAAATTGAAGAAGAAGGACGAAAGATGGGTTTGGAAATAAACACATTTTGCACGGAACAAAATATTTTTATTCAATAAAGTATTCTATATTCTTATCAATGACCTTTTTCCATTTTCAGGGAGTATAATAAATAAATTAAATTTTTTTACCATTCTAGAAAAGCGTTTCGACCTGGCGTTAGAACATATACTCAAGAGTATAGACAAAAGAGGCACACTGAGAACAAGAGTTGCTCAGGTAGTGGCGTACGCGGATGACGTAATAATAACAAACCAAAAACCCCTGATGGAAAAAATCTTAAATGAAGTTGAAGAAGAAGGACGAAAGATGGGTTTTGAAATAAACATATACAAAGCGAAAATTATGAGATTTAGTGGTCAGGTAGCAAAGACCAAAATAAAAATAGGCTATGAAACATTAATAAGACCAATTATAACTTATGGCGTCGAAACGATGATGCTCACGCAAAAAGACCAACAGAGATTGAGAGTTTTTGAAAGAAAATCATGAGAAGTATATTGGAACCAATTAAAATAAGTGGAAACGAAGCGAGAAGAAGAATGAACCATAACATAGAAAAAGAAATGGAAGGCCAAATTATAGTAAAATTTATTAAATCGATGAGGATAAAATGGTTAGGAGATGTCTGGAGAGCAAGTCCAGAAAGCAAAGTACGATCAATAGTGGAATGGAAACCAGGAAATAGAAGACATAGAGGTATACCAAAAACAAGATGGGAAGACGAAGTAGAGGAAGATATAAAGAGACTGGAATTAACTAATTAGAAAGGAGAAACTTCCAATAGAAAAGAATGGAACAGGATAGCAGAATAAAAACACATAACCAGACGAAGAAACGAGACAATCTCTAAAAAACAGGATTGTAAGGACTTGCAAAAAGTGACGAAACTTCCTCAGGAGTGTGGTGCCTTGAAACAAAACCTTTCAAGAAGTTTTGTAATGAACGAATTAAATGATAATTTGACGTTGCGAGGTCAGGATTGTGTGGTGGATGTAGCAACACACCCTAACGAAATCCCAATAATTTCATTTCGAGTGCGCCCAGATGTGTATGGCCTTATATTGTCATAGTTGAGCACAACATCCTCACGATTTGCCAATTCTCGTGAAGTTTCTTGAATTGAATTGTTCAGTTTGGTTGAATGTTGAATGTACCTTCGTATTTGAATTGATCATCTAGTTGCATGGTGACATTTCAAAGTAAGCAAATCCTTTCTAATTCCACTGAAATCATAAAATACTCATAAATCGACTTTATACATAGCGGAGTTTTGAACCCTTTTCGTGATTAGAAGAAAATTTAGCGACAAAATTTTGAAATTGTTATTTTCACAGTAAATATTTTTTTGTGAGTCTGCATGCGCTTCTTCCTTTGCAGAAGTAAGAAATCAAACTCTAACGAAAATGCGTGTTTGATTTTCCATTTTTCAATCAACCGCAAATAAAAGCTACCCAACCACCAATACAATTTTTTTACTGAATAACAAAACTAACTATAAAACAGTGGGTTTCACATCTCGAACATATAAATGTACAGCTTGTTGAAAAATTAGTGTCTTCCTGTAGTCACCGCTAAATATCAATCAAGTATAAATGTGAAGAGAATTGGCTAATACACAAAAAAAATGAATTGAAAAGGAAACTATCGATAAATTCCTGCGTATATATCTAAGGCCAAAATGCATATACAAATTTTTACTTCTTTCATTGAATATGAATAATAAAATTCATTTTTAAGGAGTTTTATATAAAATGTATTTTACTTTAAATTTTTTATTTATAATTTGTTCTATTGTTCTATAAAACATCTATGTACGGCTTTTTCTCAAAAATCTAGATGGAATTAGTAAATGTCTTAATTTCTAACTTATAGATGTTCAAGTTTTCAAAATCATACGTATCCAATAGTTTTCCTACCTTTTGTAATTCTTTTCTGGTACTCGTCTTTGCTGTTTCCTTGCTTATTGAAAATTACTCCTAAATATTTAGCTCTGTCGACGTTTTCATTGTTCTGTTTTCCAAAGGTGTGTTGTTTTTATTGCTGCTCACAGTGAGGTATTTATATTTACTCAGATATATTGTAAAATTCGCTAGTGTATACCCTTCTTTCAGCTTTCTAATCATATAACTAAAATCCTGCTCATCTTCTGCGACTACTACCAGATCATTTCTGAAAAAGAGCGTGGTTATCATCATCCACTCGGAGACCCATGTTCTTACATCTGCGTGTCCTGCCTTTTAGGGATTGGTCTAGCTATATTTAAATAAGGTAGGAGACAAACAACCTTGTCTTAGTCCCTTTGTTGTGTTGAAGGATTCAGTTAATGATGTTTCAACTCTGATTGTATTACAATTTTGTTTGTAATGTTGTTGGACGGTCCGAATTAAGGTTGGTCTATTGTCGAACTTTTCCATTGCTTTGCATAAATGTAATACTTGGATACTATCAGAAGCTTTCTCAAGGTCAATGAAAGCTCTAGCTGTTTCTATATTTCTTTTTTCTAATGTTATTTGCCGAGTAAAAAGTTGTCCGTCGTAAATCTCCCCGACCGGAATCACGCTCGTTAATCCGGTTTCTGATTTTCAATGTTTTCTTCAACTAGGTTTCTAAGAATCCGGTAATATATTCTTCCTAATGTTGGGATGATTGCTGTACCCAGAAATTATTGGAATCGTTTTTCGAACCTTTTTTATGGATGGTTAATATATAAGAAGCTCTCCATTTAATCGGTGTTTCTTCGCCATTTAGGCACCTTTCAAATAGTGATTTTAGCATTTTTATGTATGTAGCAAATATGGATATATTTTTGCTACATACTTTTACCGATTTTGTGGTCTTCCAAGCTTGTGAGCTTCGAGTTCGGCCTATTCGTTGCCCTATGTACGCACACTTTTTCTCTCAAGATTGACTCTTTTTCTGAATGACTTCGTTTTTTACCTCTGTGTTTGCTCTTCCGTATTTTCTCTTGGCACGTCGTCGTCCTTTTGGAGAAGTTTTTAGTAAAGTTGTTCCTTGTTTTTAATTTGTTGTTCTATCCCCTTATTCCACCAATCAGGTTCGTTAGTCATCTGCATTATTCCAACAGCCTCGTCTGCAGCTTCAAGAATACACGTTTTTGTATGATCATATTTTTCTTCTGTTGTTCGTTCAGTTTCAATTAATTTTAGGTTTAATCACTTGGCATAAATATTTAGTAATGTCAAAGCTTTGAACAAAGCTTTTTAGATTATACTTTGTCGTGTTAAACTTTTTCTCAGTGAAGCTGTTGGTCTTAGTCGATAAGTGAGATGGAACAAAGGAAATATATATTTTCGATTCCAGTAAGCGGTAATCAGATTTCCACCCCTCTTCACCCTAACATCTTGTACCTTGATTCCGGGATATTGTCGAACACTGAGATAATCAATAATCGACTTTTAAGCCTTCTTGTTTGTTGATACCAAGTATATTTATCTATATCCTTGTGCGCGAAAAAGGTGTTAATAACAAGTTGAAATGGTCACAAAGATCTATCACTCTGTTACCGTTATCATTAACAGTTTCTTCCACATATTTGCCTATTACGCTGCTATTTCTTTGTCTTCTGACTAGACTATTTAGATCTCCTCCTATCATGATCTCATGACTACAGAGGATTTTATCGATTATATTTCTAAAAGTATCTACAAACTGATCCTCGACATGAACTGTAGCATCGTTGTCTGGGGCGTATACACTGAGAATTGTTATAAATCTTCCTCTTACTTGAATCGTCATTCTAATTATTGGTTGCTGTCTTAATATATCTTTTTAGTGTTTTATGAATTAGTATGTATATTATACCTTTTTCTCTTTCGTGTTTGGTTACTCCTGTATATAAACGCACAAAAATTGATGTTTTCGATTCCGCTTCCTTTCTTCTTTGTTTCTGAGAGGAGCGCTATATCGATGTGACCTCGGATAAATTCTAAGATAATTTCTTTCTGTTTATTGTATGTTCCCTATACCAAAATTAATAGTCCATTTTCGTCTACTACTATATTTGTCTGACATTCGAGGCTTATTGCTACTGGGTGTTTTAGCGTTATCAAATGTTTTCAGGTTGTAAGGTTGCTGGCCTTACCACTCAACCCACATATTTGGAGGACTAGTATTTTAAATATAAAAAAAAACTAAAAGAAAATTCCAAGTATAATACATTTTATATAAAAGATCTTAAAAACGAATTTTATTATTAGCATCTATTGAAAAAAAAATGTTTTTATTTTGCACAGTATTGATCTTCATATCAGTAGTATTTATGCATTTGAAAGCGGGAATATACGGCTTGGCTTTAGAAGGTAGGATTGACATTAACGGTGACTAAGAAAAGATAACCCAGTATATTAGTAGGAAATATATGGCGTTCCCATTATAAAAAAATACTTTGAAATCGATTTAGAAGTGATGTACTTTTTTATCTTGGAACATTTTTATCTTGGAAAAATCATAATGAGATCAGCATTACGATTCATCTTTATAAGAATTGTAATAAAAAAGATCCAGGTAATTAGACGCTTAAGGTCTATGCTAAGCTCTATATTAAAAACTTTAACAAACACACGAATATTAGAAATAAGCAAACCCATTTCTATAAATGAAGAACAAAGATAATTTCGTTCACAGTATTCTAATATTAACTCAACGTAATCCTGTACGGAACCGGAGAAATTCTTAAATTATAACAAAGAATTTCTCCGGTTCTGTACAGGATTACGCAAATGTATGGATCCATTCAAATATCCTTGATATGGCTACTTAGATTTTAATAAATTTCCCATAATTAATTAAATGCGAATCGGATATTCCATCAGTATATTTATATTCGAATCAGACTTCCAGTTTAGCTAGAAACGATGTTAGCTTTTTATTTTAAACATAACACTGTATATTTTTACAAATGTCAATAGAGCTTTGTTCTGAGAGTTCAGCAGTAATAAGGTTTGGTAGCTTTTTGTGCAACAACGACAAATACATTTAATTACAACTGGTATTTTAAAATCATGTTTATGTTTAGTAAGCTATGGAATTAAAATTCAATACTTGATTTAAACTGTCAGAATTCATTTGTAGACGTCCAAATATTAATATTGGTTCAATTAACTGAAAGAGAACGTATTAAAATTCTGATTGGTTTTGGTGACCGCGTCAGAACTCATGAACAAGTATGTGATTTATTTAACAATTTTCATCAAGATCGGCATACAATATCGAACTGTCGTTGATAAAATTTTGAGAAGATATAACTTCACCGGAAACGTTAGAAATTTACCGAAAAGCAGACGACCAAAAGTCGCAACTAATGAAGTTATTGCTCAAGATATTGCTAAAGCATTAGAAGAATTACCTACATCACTCGCATTAAACTATGATATAGGTTGCCGATCAGTAGCCAGAATATTGAAGCACATAAAATATCATCCGTATAAGCCACTTAGTGTAAGAATTATTGGAGGGTGTCATGGGGAGATTTGCAAAAATAACCAATATTTTACACACAATTTGCCGACGAGGCTACCTTTCGTTTGAATGTTACCGTTAATCGACATAATTGTCGATATTGGTCAATAGATAATTCTCGTTGTATGCTAGACACGCATACACAATATCCACAGAAATTAAACGTTTAGGCTGGTATTTTCAGGAACCATATTATTGGTCCTTTTTTCGTTCATGGTACTCTTGTATTAATTATTTAATCGAGTAAACATATTTTATTACTTTTTTTATCGTTTAAAAATGAACTTTCTGTCATTTAGACAAAAGTTATTATAAAGGCTATGTGTTTTTCTTTAGAAATTTTATTTTAATATTAGATTAATATTTAGTTATGACACCGTTTGTATTGAGTCTACGTGGCATAGACTGCAATAAATTCTTCCACAACTCGTTGTGATTTTCATATAAATCTTCCTACGCCTAATAAATAATTTCCCATAGCTCATTTGCGTCTTGGGCTCTGAAATATCTTTTATAACTGCCTTTTACTAACAAACTTCAAAGATATTATATAGGGTTAGCATCAGGACTATGAGATGGCCAAAATAATACTTCTATGTTATGATCTTGAAACCATTGTCTCGTTCGCAACTTGAACAGGATAATTATCCTGTCGATAAATAAAATTGTTATCAGGATAAATTTGAGACACAGAAGGAAGCATTACGTTTTCTAATACGTTAATGTAATTGTATCTATTAAAACGCCCTTCAACACGCCAAAATACACCTGGACCATGAACACACATCCAAGTCCACATGTTCACCGAGAAGCGACCAGAACTATTTGATGGATTTACATATCGTTCCTCAAATCTATAATTTCATGGTCTGTAAACCCGAATTCTTCCAGCATTTGATTATTTAAAAATTTTTTTCATCCGAAAAAACCAACTCGTTCCCAACATTCCAAGGGACGATAAATGTTATTGAGCCAAAAAAATTTTCGCCCCTGTTTTTGTGTAGCTATCAAATTTGTTTTTTGCGCTTGCTGAATTTCTAAGCTCTGACTCTTTAATTCTATATGATACCCTTGACTGGGATCCAGGAAAATTGGAATAGAAAGCCGACAGAACTTCGCATTCAAAAGGATTTGGTCTTAAACGATTTAATAGTTCTTCATTTTGATTAGGAGTAGAAATTCGTTTTCGACCAGAAGCAATTTTACTTCAGGTAGAATGTTCCTGTTCCCATCTTCTTTTAATTCTTAAAATTGTGTTCTTATTGTAATGGAAATGAAGTGTAACATCTCTAATAGACCAACCTTCTCCAACTTTTGCTATAATAAAATACCTTTCTTGTTCGGAAACTTTTGATATTTGCATTTTTGATTAATTTAATTGTTCCGGTATGACGTTAATAAACGTCAGAAAAATACAAAATTAATCGGAAAAAAAATAGATGTACGCGATTTTTTTGAATACAAGCGTACACTAACTGGAAGGAGATATTTAGATCTTTTACGTGGTCAGGTTGTTTCTAATATTGAGGAAGATGGGGTATTACCTGTAGGTGTTTGGTTCCATCAAGATGGAGCACCCCCTCACAATGCCCTTAATGTTAGCAGTTTTTTAAACGAAACATTCGCAAATCGGTAGATTGATCGTAGAGGATTCATTGAATGACCCGCACGGTCATTTAAAGCCCTAGATTTTTTCCTTTGGGGTCATTAAAAATCAGTGGTTTGTACTAGACGACCGCATAATCTGGACGGGTTACGGCAGAGAATAATTGAGGAAATGCAATTAATTCGCGAGGAGGCTTTGGTAAATGTGATTCACAAATTTGTTCACGGACTTGCATATTGCCAGGAACTGAACGGTCATCATTTCGAAAACTTTCTTAACTGATATTTATTTTATTTATATTTTTCTTGTTCTCAATAAAATTTGCATTATTAGATTTAATTAAATGTCTTTGTCGTTGTTGAACAAAAGCGTGCCCAACTTTATTATTGCTGAACAGTTAACATCATTTTTGGCAAAACTGGAGGTCTGATTTGAAAAAAATCATGCTCTTAGAATTCTCTATTTGCATTAACCTAAATGTGGAAAATTTTATTAAAATCTAAGTAGCCGTGTCAAAGATATTCGAATGGAGCCATACATTTACCTAACCCTGTATATTAGTTTGTCTATGTTTCGAAAATGTGACAAAAATGTTTGATAAAGCCTGGCTAAGCAATATTATTACCCTGTTAGGGAAACAAATAGTATTCAATAAATTCTGAAATAAAATCTTAATAAATAAATAATGAAACAAGTATCACGATAAATGCCGAACTTATACGAGAGATATTCGTAACATCAGACATATAGCAAGGATACAATTTAATCCCTTTCTTTTTCAACTCGATAACAAGTTTACCTCAGTGGTTGAAAGAATGGAAACAGGATATGTAATGGACGATTTATAAATTACAACCTATATGTAAAGTATTTGATGCATTGTTCATTCTGTTTCTTATCCATAAATTACGAAGACTTGCCGAAATTATTTGCAAACAGTACTAACGTGTGTTCATTTGAAAAGTCAATCTAGGTTAAGAAAATTAATACTGGTAGCCGTAACTTTGTGGTAATTCATTTTGAAAATAATAAAATAAAATAAAACAATAACTTTGTTATACCACTTTATTCACATGTAATAGTGACTACGGTTTCGACATACAATGTCATTATCAAACTGCAAAAGTTACAGGCCTACATAGATCTTATAAATGACACAAAAATATATGGGGGTGGTTTATGATGTTATTTAAAATTACTACTATATACTTATTTATTATATACAACATTGGAAAAGAGGTGTATATATAAGATCCAACTGGTCGTTAAGAACAATATCTATTGTGTCGTTTAAAAATTTCAAGTGACTCTAAAAGATTTAATTTACGACCTTTCTCGGCCAAATGCAATATTTTATGATTACCAAATGTATGCCTTTCTGTAATAAGATGGTTTGCGAATGTTGAATCTGTCTTCTTTAGTTTATATTTAGTAAATATTCCTTTGTCTAATGAATCTTTTGTTCGTGAAATCAATACTATAAAACAAATAGCGGTAAACAATAGTTATAAAAGTGGCGTAATTGACAGTATACTAAAGAAAAAACAGTTACAAGTGGCCCTTAGTTTAGTATATCCTAAAGATAGTGCTAATTTGAAACAATTTGTCTCGTTAACTTACTTCGGTAAAATAAGCGAGCAAATTGGAAATATAATTTCAAAAAATAATAGTAATGTTAGTATAGCTTACAAACCATATGTAAATACAAGTAATTTAATTTTTAACGCAAAACCTAAAACAGATATCAATAATAAATCAGGAGTGTACAAATTATATTGTAATGATTGTAAAAGTGTATGTATAGGTCAGACTGGTCGAAGTTTTATTATACGGGTAAAAGAACACATAAGGTCATATAAACTAAAGAAGACAGATTCAACATTCGCAAACCATCTTATTACAGAAAGGCATACATTTGGTCATCATAAAATATTGCATTTGGCCGAGAAAGGTCGTAAATTAAATCTTTTAGAGTCACTTGAAATTTTTAAAAGCGGAAACAACACAATAGATATTATTCTTAACGACCAGTTGGATCTTATATATACATCTCTTTTCCAATGTTGTATATAATAGTTAAGTATATAGTAGTAATTTTAAATAACATCATAAACCACCCCCATATATTTTTGTGTCATTTATAAGATCTATGTAGGCCTGTAAATTTTGCAGTTTGATAATGACATTTTATGTCGAAACCGCGGTCACTATTACATGTGAATAAAGTGGTATAACAAAGTTATTGTTTTATTTTATTTTATTATTTTCAAACTAGGTTACTTTGAAATTTTGATAGAATAAGACGCATATATATTAGTATGTGTTTGTTGTTCCATAAACGTAAATCCAAATGACATTTGATAATGTCAATCACATTTGTTATTTATTTGTATGTATGAAACTGTCAAAATACGAGTATACGACTTCGTAGGTTAAGTAGTAAATTTTAATTTACGACTTACTTCAAAATGTTCACAGTAAATCACATGCTACTAGATTGACTTTTCAAATGAACACTCGTTATAAAACATTATATAAATTTATAATGCTTTCGAAATTTATTTGTAGAGGCTGTCAAGTAATTACTATTTGATACTTTACAAGTATTTTGTATTAGTGTACAAAGTAATTTGCTGGGAAGCAAATTTACTTTGTCATATCAGTTTACTTACTTTGAAGATGTATAAACAGTATAAAAGTAAGAATTTTATTGCCCAATTACCTTACCAGGTAAATAAACCGTGTTTGAGTGTGTTTTGCAACGAAACTGTTTTATCACTGGTGTTAATATGTGATTATTAATTATGAATTTTTTTATAACTTTCTAAACTTAAAAAGTGAAAAAAAATTGGTCCTTAGTAAATATTTTTTTGGAAAAATGGTAAATAAATATTTCGTTGTCTTTAATAGCGAATAATAAAGCGAGTATATTATGCGATTTATAATATTCGAGGACGCTGGCTAGGTGATGAGGCAGAGCCAAGTCACCTGCGCAGCGTCCGAGATGGTTTAAATCGCTAATATTCGGTAGTTATAACCCGAGTGCATGCTAAATAGACGAATATTTTTCAATGTTCAAGGATGGCATGTTCAAACTAAATATTCAAGGATGGCATTCAAGAGAAGAAAATTTCACGCAATTTTGGTAGTAGGAATTTCACAATAGAAATAATGAAAAACAACAAAAATAATTACTTTTGGATTAATGACGATCAAGAAATAAAAACTGTAAAATTACCGTAAATATGACATATTAAACGTAAAAAATAAATAAATTTACAAGACGCGCTAATATCAATTGTAGAAACATTTTAATTTTAAAAATGTATGGTCAATCAAACTGAAGTCAAATAGATGAAGAAATTCGTACATTAACGCCTGTAATTACAAGACAAACGAATACTTGTGCGGAACCAGTTCGAAGCATTCTGCAAGGAAAGAACTTACTTACTTAATGGACATAATTCTATACCCCATGTAAGCAAAAATCCTTAAAGCTTTTGCCTTTAATATGAACAAGTAAGATGGGTCCGAATAAAAAGGATGTGGTATTTAAAGATGCAAGAATAGCACGAGATGCAAAACGAAGAAAACTGCAAGTCTTTGGCAAGAAAAGGAAAAGTAGTGCTTAAATTTTAAGCGAAGACGAACAGAACCAAATCATAGCTTTATGGGACGAAGATACTCCCCAATGGTTGCAAAGGAAGTTTTATCACACAGTGCATAGTAAGTTGTCCGCTCCTGAAGACGAAACGACTGCCGACCCGTCGAAACGACATACGGAATTAGTTTTATCACACAGTGTCATTGGAACTAGCTTGGCGTGGAGGTGAAGCGGCAGAGTGTCTGCTAACTTTTTTTGAAATATAAAACGATAGTTTGGGAGCACATACAGGGCGAATTTTTTATAATCCAGTATTTAGTAAAACCTATCAAGAAGGGGGAAAGCCGCTAACACAAAAGAAATTATTGGTTGAAAATAAAATCAACCTGGAGATCGATGTCCAGTTAAGTAATTTTTATATAATCATTTAATACTTGAGACAGAAAATAACTTTTCAGATTGTTCCATAAACTTATCGAAAAGAGAGGCACCCATATTACTACAAATCGGTTTTTCTTAACACAGAATCTAGCGTGGAAGCAAAAGGGCTCTGTTGGCTTTTTTAAGAGCTCATCATTCGGAAGAAGTGTAATTTTTAAGTACACTTCTACTGCCGACTGCCGCTGAAAAGATTGGGAAAAATGTAAAACGTAATAAAATAACAAAGCATTCTAATCGATCAACAGTTGTAATTAATCTTGCAAAACTTGGTGTAGGAGAACATGAAATTATTAAATCAAATATCTCTTCCATAAACTTATATTTGAAAGTTGAAGAAAGTCACCACGGGAATATAATTGTAATGTTACGAGGAGAATCCAAAAAAATGTTAACGATATTTTAACAAACACTGCTTCTAGTGCAGCGAATAATTCATATAGTAATTGTACTGTCGTGAGCAAAAAAAACGGGACACTGTTTTTGCGTGGGTTTAAATTGTGACTACTTAAGTGGCTATCTTTACTCATAATAGTAAGTCAGGAATTGTCAAAAATGTATGTTTCATTGACATTTATTAAACATTTTTACAATATATACTAATAAAAATTACTAAAAACGATAGAGAAAGAATATAATTAAAATAATTAGTATTTCGTCATTCCACCGTTATTATTTATAACTTCATCTAATCTTGTAGACATTGAAGCGACGATATTTTGTACAACATTTGTAGGAATTTGATGCCAAGCATTTTGAACAATCTCCCAAAGTTCATCCTGGGTAACAGCTATATCTCATTAATATATCATACATTGAGATTTAGATAAAGACTGTATGGCGCGAAATATCAAGTTTAAATTTCATTCTCTTGTAACCATTGTGTTACAAGATGAGACAGGAAATTGTATTGTTCTTATAGCTTCCTTTAATATTTTGAAAGGGTTGTGACTAATCTCAGTAACTATTGTTTCGTCTTCCTGCGGATTTGAAATTTTGTTATGTTCGGGACCTATTTTCCGATTTAAATTATCCTCTTCCCTCCATTTTTTATATATTCTTGCGGCTGAACTTTTACCAATATTAAATTGAACCGATCCGATACAGTTCTTAATGATTTTTCAAACTAGTAACAGGTCTGACTTTATCAGTTTTCGAAAAATGCGGTATTTTCAATTTTTAATTAGCCACTATGATAAATAATCTGACGTACAGTTTGAAAATTAATCAAATGTCAAAATTACAATGCTAAAAAATAAGGGAAATTGACATTACGATTTTGACACTGTCCCGATTTTTTTGCTCACGACAGTACTTTCAATAATAACTATAACTATATTGCTCAAATACTAGTTATAATATAAATCAATAAATGCATTTTACTAATTAAAAGCCCGAAAGTTTTTAAAATGTTAAAAAATATTCACTTTATGCACATGTGCACATACCCGGATATTTTCATGCTGCATCAAATACGCCGTGATATTCATTCGTTACTTGGTTATTTTTTTAATTTGGATTAATATAATTTGTTGAAATTTTCTGAGGGAAATAGTGTAGTTATCGTATCATCAAAGACGAAAATAAATCAATGATTTTATTATGATTATAATTGATTTTCAAGGCAGTGAAAAGTGTAAGAGCAGATTTTTAGATTTACTAAGGCTTCAACAAACAATGTGTCAAACTGAAGAATCAATGGAATGTTCACTATATGCAAATACTAAAGAAACTTAAGATCTGGAAATTGCACACATGAACGGCAGGGCATATCTTTCACATTTAATAATTGCGATAAAATAGATATTCATGTTTAAAAATAAGTTTGTATTATGATTTTGTATCTAATATATTATAGGAAGTTTTATCTAGCGTATTATGAGTAACAAAGATAATGTTGAGATCTTATAATATTATTGTCTCAATAACGATCAATAAATGTTTAACATTTTTCAAAGTTGCTAATCCTTTCGTCATGATGAGTACAGTGCTGACCTTAGCAATGTTTTTGAAGGCTACTGTCAAAATTTCGTTCAAATCTATCAGATAGCTAAGTTTTTACAATCGTTTAATAGTAAATTATCTGTTGCCTTTTGTGTTCTAATTAAATATTATTTTTATGTGGAAAAAACATTAAGGAAACTGAAGAAAAGTTATATATTATGATGAATCTGCTCCTTTTCACGGAATGATTCGCTGATTTCAAAAGAGTCCATACATGAGCACAGAAGATGCTTGACGTTCGGGGTGTTCATTTATAGTAGCTTCTTCAGAAATTATATACCATAGTCAATACCATTGTAGAAAGCGCCCGCCGAACACAAGTGTGAGACAGCCAATATCGCAAACATCTCCGAGCGGATACGCAATATTTTACATATAGATTTAAATATGGAAAAGTTAACAGTAAGAGGGGTGTCGTCGTTTGCGTATTGTTGAGCAAATGCGAACTTGTGATATAATTTCAAATGACAGTAGGGATAAGTTCAAACGAGATCCAAGAGAATTTTTTCAACGGCATGTCACCGCAGATACATAATTATACTCCAGAGACAAAAACCCAGTTGAAACAATAGGTTATTACTGGTGAACGTGTCCGATAAAGCCGAAACTCGGTTTTTCGGCCAATGAGGTCATGTCCACAATTTTATGGAATTCCGAAGGCCTAATCGTTATTGGCTGTTTACAGAAGGGTAATACAAATAACTGGCCAACAGTTTTGTTCTATTAGGGTAACGTGCCCGCTTTGGCGACCGCTAAATTTGTGGAATTAGAATATGAATTGCTGCCTTATCTGACATATTCACCAGATCTGATTCCGAATAATTACTCGTTCCCAAACTTGAAAAAGTGTCTTGGTGGAAAGAGATGGGGATAAACGAGGAAATGATAGCCGAAACGAATGCTTATTTTGACGAGCTTCCAACATATTACTAGACGACTACAAAAACTTATTTCCATCCAATTCTAGATGGGAATTATATTGAAAAATAAAACATATTTTTTACTTTGAAATAAGTATTTCATTCAAAAATCACTTTCCCATTAAATATATATAATCCAATAATGCTCGTGGTGCATACTAGTTTTTATTTTTCAATGAATTTTGTTAATAACAATGTATATTTCCGCAACCTAACATACAATATTTCAATAAGAAGACGAGAATTTTTATTCTTGCCTTGTCTAAATAAAAAAGTTACGCTTAAACAGAAAACATAAAATCAAAGGTTACTAATGTACGTAATAACCAAAATAATCACTATCCAACAACAGTAGCATAATTGGCACAACTAGAACTTTACTACTAATAAATAATGCTTCAAAGAACTATAGGTGATAGACAAGATATTACTAATTTGAGACATTTTGTTGAAGTTGATAAGTAAGCCCAACCCAAAATAGAAATAATTCGGAATTGTTTTGAAGAAGATTATACAACAAACTTAGACTAACAAAAAGTACGCCCGAAAGATAGTGAAGATGTATCGAAACGAGACAACAATACAGTTTGACCAAAGTAATTATGCCGATTCAGTAAATCGATTTGAAACCACAGAAATTGAACAAAACGGATCTGGATCATCCCCAATTCCAACTTCTGGACTTCATAATATCGATTTCAAATTCTGCAAATATATTAAAGCTTGGATCTTACTAAAGAATAATAAAAGCTTGTATATTCGTAAATGATCTGCAGTCAGGTCAGGTATGACTAAATTTCTATTTCTGTATTTTGTTTTGCAATATGTCGAATATGCATAGCAAAAGTTAATCGAGAGTCGAATTTCAAGTTCATAAGTGAAGTGTTGTAGATTTTCTAGAGAAACTGATTACATTATAATTGTCAAAAAATTCAGTTAGAAGAGCCCGAACAATACTTGAGAATAATTCAAGCGTTAGATAAAAAAAACAGACAGTATCACACCTACAGACTCAAAAGGAAAAAAAACTTTAGAGTAATAATGCGAGGAATACACCTCTCGACAGCAGAAAAAATATTATACAAGCTTTAAAGGAAAAAAAAACCCGAAGTGTTAAACGCTTACGTAATAAAACACAAGATTAGTAAAACTGAACTACCCCTATAGTATATAGATCTCAAATCAAAAGAAAATAAACAAATTTATAACATAACAAAATTAGGGCAACTTATGGTAAAATTTCAGCCACCTCATTCGAACAGAACTATACCTCTGTGTTCAAGGTGTCAAGGATATGGACACACAAAGAATTATTGCCGCAAAACAAGATACGTAAAATGTGCTGGGAGCCACCTGACGAATGAGTGGGAAAGAAAAATCAAAGATAACAATGTTAAATGTGTAAACTGCAATGGAAATCATTCTGCTAATTATTGTCCACAAACAACTACAACAGAAATTGTAACCAGCTCTTAGAGAAAAGAAAGAACCATTACCTATTGTAGCTTAACCTATTCGTCCAGGCGTTACTTACGCGTAAGTAACGAATAATAACGTACAAAACTCTAATAATGTTACTCAACCAGCCAACAGAATGTATAAATTCGAAGAAATGCTCTCAAAAATTATGGAGCAGATGAGCACAATGCTCAATTTGCTAATGACTGTCGTAAACAAAATTAGTATAAATGGATAAATACAAAATTGTAATTTGAACGCAAATGGGCTTAACCAACATGCCCAAGAATTTAAAACATTTATAATTAACCACATTTTCGCACACCTAAGTATAAAATATATTTTACCTATCATCCTGACATGACAGCCCATGGAGGAGCTGCTATAGTAGTTCGAGACAGTATTCAACACTATGAACGTGAAAAATATTTCAAAGATTTTCTACAATTGAAAACAGAACAAGCCCTATAACAATATCGGCTGTTTACTGCCTTCATAAGCATAGAAATAAAAAGGAACACTATGTCGAATATTTTAAAACTTCGGGTAATAAATTTTTAGTTGGAGACTACAATGGCAACCATTGTTTTAGAGGGTCAAGGGTAACCACAATTAAGGGAAGGGAACTCTTAAAACCAGTAAAGGAAAACAATATCAACTGTATCTCGACATGCGAACCAACGTATTGGCCTAGTGATGTAAATAAGATTCCAGATCTGTTTGATTTTGGCATAGATATAAAAAAATGCAAGGCAGAAACGTGTCTTGAAATGTTATCGGACCATACACCTATAATGATTACGATTCAGTCTCAAATCATTAATAATGAAAAGCGCCCTTCCTTGTACAGAAATAAAACTAACTGGGAGCTATTTAGAGAGAAATTTGATGAATATACGACCTTAGAATTCCCATTCAAATCTGCTATAGATATTGAGATGGCAGCCGAAAAATGAATAAAAGATATCCAATCCCCAGCTTGGTTTGCTACTCCAGATTCTATGAAGAACGAACTTAAGGACGAAATTCCAATTACAGTTAAACAAAAATTAGCTGAAAAGCGTCATCTAAGAAGACACTGGCACCGAACAAGAACAGTAGAAGACAAAAGTAGATATAACAAAGCTATAAAGGTACTAAAAGATATGTTGGCTAACATTAAAAAGCAAAGTATTAAAAATTACCTAGAGAAATTAACACCAACAGAAGATACGAATTACTCACTATGGAAGGCGACAAGAAAACTGAAAAGATATGTTCAACACAACCCACCAATTAAAGATAATACAAACAAGTGGGCAAGAAGCGACAAAAAAAAAGCTTATGTCTTCACAAACTCCCTCACCATAAAATTAAAATATCTTATATAAAAAAAAACAATCAAGGAAGAAGTTGATATTAACAAAGCGCCTGGTTTCGACCTCATCGCTGGAAAAGTTCTCCGAGGATTATCCGTGAAAGGTTATAGACTATTAACATTTATTTTCAATGCCATTCTTAGAGTAAACTACTTTCCAAATATCTGGAAAGTGGTACAGATAGTCATGGTCCTGAAACCAGGCAAGAAGCCAGAAGCAGCTTCATCTTACAGACCAATAAGTCTTCAACCAATATTTTCGAAAGTATTTGAAAAAAATATATGTTAAAATAATATTAGAAACATTATAGGAACGGAACATCATACCAGAACATCAGTTCGGATTTAGAAATAATCATGGAACTATAGAACAGGTCCATAGACTGGTAAAGAAAATTAACAGAGATTTTTAAGCAAAAAAATACTGCTCCGCGACCTTCGTAGATATGTCCCTAGCCTTTTTTGATAAAGTGTGGCATGACGGACTATTCTACAAACTGAAAACATACTTGCCTCATCCTCACTATCAACTTCTAAGATCCTACCTAACTGACAGACACTTTCTTTTGAAACAAAACAACACCTACACCGATCTATATCGTATTTTATCTGGTGTCCCCCAGGGAAGCGTATTAGGCTCGATCTTGTTTTTACTATATATGGCTGACATACCAACTACTAAGCTGACAACCGTAGCAACATATGCTGACGATGCAGAAATTCTTGCTGTATCGTCATGTTGATCCTGTTATGGCTTCAAGAAATTTTCACAAAAGCTTAGATAAAATCCAAAACAGGATTACGAAATGGCGTATGAGAGCCAACGAATCCAAATCTACACATGTTACTTTTACATTGCAACGTGAAACCTGTTCAGCCGTAGGAATCAATGATTGTGAACTTGCATCACAAAATACCTAGGAATGCATCTCAATAGGCGTCTCACATGGCAGACACATTTTACCAAACGTACGCAGTTAGGCATTAAATTATATCAAATGTATTGGCTAATCGGTCACAGATCACAGCTATCTCTCGACAATAAGCTGTTACTATACAAATACATTCTAAAACCAATATGGACCTACGGTATTCAGCTCTGGGGGATCGGCAGTAATTCGATCACTGAGATCCTACAGAGGTTCCAAATAAAGTGCTACGTGCCATACTTGACGCCCAGTGATATGTAGCCAACTACGTCATCAAACGTGATATCTCGATTGCCTCCATTCAAGAAGCTATTGCTCACCACCGTGATAAATACCGTGATGGAGTGACACATCACCCAAATGTGCTAGTCAAACTGCTATTTAGTCAAAACGGGGAAATAAGACGGTTGAAAAAGAGCACACCCTCTGATTTAGGGACTAAACTTATATAATGGTGTTACAATCATAAATACATAGTTATATCTAACTAAACGGACAAAAAATATTTAGTTTTAGTAGTATGTAGATTGTTTCATTGGAAACAGGCTACTCAAGTCACTTTGTTATAGTATCGAATAATACCGCGATATCAAAAAGTTTCTGGGTCCAAGATGGCATTGAAATAGAAAATATATGTCTGAACTTTATCCATATTATCATACTGGTAACTTAACCTTAATTTTTGAAAATTATTTTGATAGTGTCATCGTGACATCAATAAATATGTCATTTGATTTAATAAAGATACAATAAAACAACAAGCTCAGCTTGTATTCAAAATTTTATTAATAAAAAAAGGCAAAATTAAAGCAAATGTTGAAATTGTTGTCCGTTATTTTCAATTCCCAATGTGACACGCCTTTTCATGCTGTTAAAGGCATTTTGCAGCATTGCGGGCGTTATTAATGCATTAATGCACATTCGTCAATAATTCTTCGTTGCATATCTTGCAAATTAGCAACAGGAGTTTTAAATATTCTATTCTTTAGGTGAGGAAACACGAAAAAGTCCATAATTGTCAAACAAGGTGATCGTGGTGGAAACTCAACTTCCGTATGTAAACTTATGACCCGATCGTCAAAAAACTCACGAAGAAAAGCAATATTTTCTCGTGTTGTGTGTGCCGTTGCACCATCTTGTTGAAAGTATCCATATTACAATGCATCATCATGCAACTGTTCAATAAATTCATTCAGAATGTTTCTATACCTCTCAGCATTAATTGTGAAATTAAAAAAATAGGGCCAACAACTCTGCGGCGAGAAACTGCTAGCCAAACACCAAGTTTCGCATTATGGAGAAACGATTCAATAAAAATATGAGGATTTTCACTACTCCACCATGCTTCATCAGAGAAAAATGACAAATTTAGCAGGTCATCATCTTCTATTAAGTTATTTGCAAACCACTGGCAGTACGCACGACGTCTAGGGTAGTCTACCGGCAAAATAGCCTGATGTGATTGCATCTTATACGGATGCATGTGTAAGTTTTTCTATACAATTTTCTGACATGTTCCATAAGAAAGTCCAATCTCTTGAGAAAGGCGTTTCAAAGGTTTTGTGGGTTCATTTACCATACGTTGACGAACATCATTTATAACTTGTTCCGAACGAACAGTTGGTCTACCAGTACGTAATTTATGACCAACAGAACCAGTCTCACGAAACACACCAACACAATTGGAAAGGCAATTATAAAAATCTTTGGGAATTACAGCTAACTCTGGAAAGTGCTCTCTAAAATCATCCAAACATGCACGTTGACTGTACACCCAAATTCCATCAATTCGCACTCCACTCCGAAAATAGGCTTCAATCATGTACGCTTTTTGCACTATATTGTAAACCATATTTGAATTTACTCGAACGTGCTATGTTTCAAACTCGACGTTCAAACTTGCTTTCAGCAATTCTAACACATTAATGGATGACAGATAATGTCACTGTCAAAATAATTTACAAAACATAGTTACAGTTCCTAACTTAAGTTCAGACATACAATTTATATTACAAAGCCATCTTCGTCCTAGAAACTTTATGATATCACGGTACATTATTAGTTTTATGTAGATTTTTAAATGAGGGAAGTTAAAAAAATATAGTTATCAGAATTTAAAAGTAAGTTATTAATTTTACACTAATTTGCAATATTAATTAAATCCATTAGAAGCTGTTCACAAACATTCAGTATACTCGTATATACAGAGCTACAAATCTTTAAATCATAAGCGAACAATCGCGGTAGCTGAGGTCGTTTATGTAGATAATATATAAGAGAGGTCTCAGACTAGACCAAAAAGGTACACCAGATGAAGGAAAATGAAAAACGAATGACAAGTCATTAAAGAAAGCGCGCAAAGAGTCGCCAAATCTATTGTAATAATTTCGTTATTTGTGCGAACAAATGCTTCCAAATGCATAGGAACTCAAAACTGCCGCAACAAGCTGAGTGGAAATAGATTAGTAAATGTAGATTGGTGCTACATAAAACCATGTTTCAAGATAATAGATACATATTTTAAAAATTGTTTCTAAATCTAATTGTGAGCATTAGTACGGAGTGACTGTAAATGATTGAAACAAATATTTAAATTGGCAACCCTGACACATTGGCTTGTCTGGTCATTTGCTTTATATTAATCAAGAATAGAAATAAAACTACAGTTTTAATCTTCACTTTTAATTAAAAGTGAAGATTAAAACTGTAGTTTTATTTCTATTCTTAATTATGGATCTTCATCAAGTAAATGCCGAATCAATTATTATTTATATTAATCGTTTCGGGTTAGAATATTTTATATAAATATGAACGATATATGGTTAGAAGTCATAGTAAAATAATATTAATATATAAGAAGTGATTTTTATACAAAATGATAGTTGAAAGACATTTTACGAATCTATATAAATAAAACAATTATCTTGAAAGAAAAATTTAAAATGTTGGCTTTTTATTTGATGTAATACTGAACTAGTAGTGCTAAATTTGACATTTGCAATTGCCTCTTTAACTGCGTACCATAATTCTTGCAAATTATTTATGAAATTTCGGTATACTACGTTTTTTAAATAAGGGAAATAAAAAGGAATCCAGATGCATCAAATCAGGCGATCTACTTGCCCATAAACCTACACTTGGGAAAAATTGTTGTAAATCTCGGATATTTGTATGTGCAGTGTGATCTGGCAGAATTCTGTTAGAAATAACCATTAGTTAAATCTATGTTATCCAAATAATTTATTAATGATACTAAAATAATCGTCTAGTATCTTTGAGCATTAATTGTTTTTTGAATAAATATTGGCTCAATAATTCGTTGCCTTGACATTGCCGCTCAAACACAAATTTTAATTGGAAGAAATGATATTTCGATTAAATTGTGTGGATTATCTGTCGACTAAGTTCTATAATTTTGCGAATTAGCATAACCAGACATGTGGAGCGATACTTCGTTGGAATAGAAGGTAATATTTTGCTGGTAAATATTATTATGCAGATGAGCATTATACCACTGACAAAAGTGGATTCGTTGTAAAAAATCAGGAGGGTGAATTTGATGGACAATTCTAAATTTATATGTAGCTTTCAGGATATTACTAGAGGATTTATAGGGAAGTTCTAGAATCCATGTGGGAAAGGTTAAAAGAACAGCTTAATTGTTAAGTGGAGCTTACCTCTTAGTTGGGGTAGAAGACGTACAGAATTATGAAAATTGCTCAACAACAGAATTTACACTTTCTAAAACATTGCGCGTAACAACAGTGGGATCAGTACATTTATTTTTAGCCACTAAAAATCGTTCGATTATTCTGCGTTGTGACAAGTAACGATATTCAATTTAATTTGTTTTTCTGAATACATTTCGATAAATTGATTATAAGTCAGTTGTTTGGAATATATTCAATTACTATCTTCATTTTAGAAGTCGCCTCCAAAATAGGCTCTTACGATAAACGTATTTTATTGGACAGTAAAGACCATTTCCAAAGGAAAAACAACAAATTGTTTTATTTATTTGCATGTTCGACTTTTACTTTAGCAATTTTTGACAAATCTCAATACATGTCAACATCGAGTTGCAGAATTGTTGCCAGTTTAAGAAAAAAAGTTAATTATTTATAGTCAAGCGTGATAATTCCCCAGGCATTATAATGTTATTAATAGCTATTGTTTCTAAGGTAACGAGCCATCACTACAATTTTCACTCAAGTAAGCCATGTATACAAAAAGAAAGACGTAACTTCAGTTACTAGAGATCAGTTAATATGTTTTCAAACGTCGTGATTGTCATAAAATAAATCAAAATGTTGGATTTTATATTAAATATATTTATAATTTTTATAAAAGGTGTGTGGAGATATACGCCGTTCACGATTCGAACACGTGCACGTCAACAGAATTTTCGGAATAACCAACACAACGACAATAAACGGAATATAATATTTGCAATGCCGAAAGCGTCTTGCAGCCAATGTAAGCGACTTGTTGCATCCGCGATTGCAAACTGTGAAGCTGCCTTTATCAGCTGTGAGAGAAGCAAAATAGTATTTGTATTTTGCTATAATTTCATATTACATATTGCACTTATAACCTAAATATTGCAAGTTTGACATAAGCGTTTATTACCATAACCTAAAATCTAAACAAATCGATTTTGCAACATAGTTTTGACATCATTGATGACGTGCACGTCTTCGAATCGTGAACGCCGTATAACATTCTACCATAAAAGCTTTATGCTTATCGTTGAAAGATATTAGTTTTTCTATTGATCAAACTATTTGATATATAATTGAAATTGCTAGACGTTTGAATTAACATCTTACTGACTTAAGTTACGACATACTTTTAATATACACGGCCTGCTACGAGTAAGAATTTTAAAGATCACTCATTATAAATCAACTACTAATTGCATTACATTTAATAGGTGTACATAGATTTTTGTGTATACTTACTGGTACCAACATATTTATTACTAGCACAAGAAATATATATATAACTAAATGGCTTATAGTAGCTGAGTTTTAGAATAATCTTTTGTTAATTGAAATATCACTTGCTTTGCTTTTTTATTCTGTTTTGCTGACTTTACTATTTATTTAGTTTAGGACTTTTTAATTCAATTTTAATAATTTTATAAAAGTAATTGTTAGGATAAACTCGTTTATTCTATTCTGAGGATATTAAGACTAGTTATTGATATTATTGTCCGAACAAATATCCTGAACAGTGCTTCACGATTTATACAATTAATGTTTAAACCTTTATAATCAACACTACAAACGATTAATTGTTACGATCTAGAAATCTTCAATTGTTATAAATAAGAGCTTTTATAATACTGTCATTTATTACATTCGTCAATATCAGTATATGTTTGAGGGATCCTGCAGGTCTTTTGAAAATAAGAAGTATAATACAAAAATACAGTAATGGAGTAACTTTTGATGTTTACCATTTACAAGGGTAAACCACTATATGGTTTACCCTTGAAAATGGACATTGAATATTTATAAAGTTTGAAATCCTACTTTAATTCTGCTATACTAAATTTACTAATAACTAAAATATATGAATATATACAATATAAAATATTTCGTTTTATGACGAAAGAAGCTGCACATCGATTTCTTAATTCACTATTTTTAATCCTGCGACGCACAGTATAAATTGAAGCAAGAAAATTTATTTGTTCTCGTGCACTAATTGCTGTTTCCAATGGATTCTCACGCAAAAAATTTAGCAAATTTGCATACTCAACGAAGAAGAAGATATCCAGAAACTATTACAAAAATCAGGGGACATATTAATGGTTAACCCAGAAGAACCGAAGATTCAAATTGAGTTAACAAGCAACCCCACAGAAAAACAAGAAAAAGAAAAGCCTCCCGTAAAATCGAAGAAGAGCCAACCGGAACCGAAAATCGAAAACGACGCATTCAGACACCCGAAGAAAACAACAAAAAGACAGAAAACCGACCACACAACGCCACCAATCGAAACAAAAAATTCCTACGACGCCCTCGAAACCAAAACCGAGGAAAAAATGGAAGAAGAAGCAACCGAATTCACCCCACAACCGTCAACATCAAACAGCACACCCAGGGTAACTGACAAAACAAACACCACACAAAACACAAACACCGAAACACGTAAAACACACAAAATCGCACCAATCATAATAACAGACAAAGACAAATGGGCATATATACGACAAATACTTAAAACACATAACATTAACACAGTACAAAACAAACCTGTGAAATCTGGCATTCACATCGAACCGAAAACTGACGAAGACTACCGCACACTTAAACACATACACAACACAGAACACATTCAATTTTACACGTTTCAATTACGAAGCGAAAAAACACTAAAGTTATGCGAATCATTCCTACCTTCATCACAGACACAGAAATTACAAACGACTTGACTGACCAAGGCTACCCGACACTAAAAATCAAAAGAATGAACGGCAAACACGGCATACCTGCACCACTTGTACTAATAGAACTGACGAGACAATACAAATCAATTTACAACATACACGACTGCTGCGGACTCACAATTAAAATCGAACCACAAAACAAACGGACAGACATAATACAATGCCACAAATGTCAGACATTTGGACACCACCAAAAAAACTGTAACATACACTGCAAATGCATGAAATGCGGAGACGAACACTCAACACACCTATGTACAAAACCCAAAACAACCCCACCAAAGTGTGCAAACTGCGGTGGTCCTCACTTATCCACTTTCCTTAACTGTCCTAACAATCTAAACAACCCTGTAAACAAAACCACACCCAAACCCGAATACATACCAGCACCACCCCCAACAACGAACCCATGGACACAAAAACAAAGAAACACAACACCTAATACAACTGACGAACTAGCACTTGCTTTAGGCAATATGCTAATACATTACACTCCACAAACGCAACAACAGAACAGATACAATACTTCGTAACGCAAACACAGAAAATAATCACACTCTACAACAACAAACATTAAACACATACATGACTGAAACGCAAAAAACCGATGACCAGTGACTTAAACGCAAAAAGCGACAAACACACAGACTACACATACGCAACACAGGACCGCACAAAAACACACAACACACGATTATTTATTAATTAGACACAAACACGTCACAACCCTGGGAAATACGAAACAATGGAGTGGAAATGGAGGCAACTCCGACCACAACAAAATTCAAGTCTCATATAAAACAGTGACATATAGAATATCAATCAATCTGAATATACAAACATATAACATCATTCATACAGAATAGAACCCAATGTACATTCATACAATATGTATACAACAATCAACCAGTAAAGTATTAAGTTTAAGTTAACATTAAGTGCGAGATTTATCTTATGGAATTAGGTTTAAGTGTTTTTTGTAAAATAAATAAAATATTCAGAAAACACACACCAATTTTCAATATAACTACCACCAACCAAAAGAAATAACCAGCTTATTCGGAAGTTACGCCCCGTGAGCGGTGGTTCAAATACAAAACATATACATGGTTTTTCGAGAATAGAGTAAAACGCAGCATTCGGTACATTGAGCCATATGTAACGGTCCTTCAAACCAGAAGGCACAAACACAGCTAATAAAAAATACTTGACCGAAGTTAACAAGTAGCAAAGTAGCAAAGTTGTAAATAACGTAAATTTCTGGTAAAATGTGGTATTTTCAGATGAGAAGTCATTTCAATCATGTCACAATGGGCGCCTTCGTGATTATAGACCTAGTGGCATAAGATATAATGACCAATATGTGCGTACTATAGACAGAGCAGGGCATTTTTCTGTTAATGTTTGGGGGTGGATACGTAGTCAAGGCCCAGGTGTGGTCGCGATTATAGAAGAAAGGTTAACTGCTCAAGTGTACTACTGAATTCTGATCGAAATTATACGTTCTTGTATATAATATCTACTTAAAATTTTAGGATAATTCTACAGTTCAACGTGCTATAATTGTTCAAAACATAATATCAATGTTTTACAATGGCCCTCAAAAAGTCCCGACCTTAATCCCATCGAAAACCTAAGGTGAACACTTGTTAAAGAAATACATAAGCACGATTTTCGACCGCAAAATGTGAATCAGTTAAGGCAACGAATTACCGATGCATGGCAGCAAATTACACCAGAGTATACGCAGCAACTTATTTCTTCTATGCCACGAAGATTACAGAAAGTAATTGAAGTCAATGGAACTATGACCAAGTATTAAGGATATACAAAATGAGAATGAATAATTGTAACTTTTTTAAATAAATAACAGCCATAATCGTATTAAAAGTAATTAGAATTCGTTTTAATTCCATGTGATAAGCAATGTACATGAATTAGTTTTTAAATCTAACATTTTTTTCACAGATTATCAGAATTGATCCAAAATACATAGCCTTGAATTTTGTGAACGTCAGTAAATGTCTGGCAAAGTGCACTCACAATATGTAAATTTTATAATTCTGGAAGTGGTTAAGGCAACACCGTCTCCCGAATTTTTTTGCTAACTGAACGTACCTTCTTAAAGTTGTGGTAACAATAGAATGCTCAAATTGGCTGCCGATTGGGATATATAGTATTAAAAAAGTTACCTACTTCCTGATGAGTTCTTGTCCTATCAGCAAAACCGATCATCATTAATATTTGTATTCTTTCTCTTTCATTTAATTCAACCATTACTGACAAACAACAAATATTTAATGGCACTTTTAAATGCAACAAACTGTAGATTTTGTGATAAAATTTAAAGATTGAAATACTAAAACAATTTTTTTAATCGCCGCGACAAAAGAAGAAATAAAACAAATTGTAGTACCTACATTTCGAATTGTGAAGGTTACTTAAACGATCATGCTTAAATATCGAGCAATACTTATGATTTTGAAAATAACCAGGGATAAATATTCTGAAAATTATGATTTTAGTTTGCATGTAAATCTCTAAATACTTTAGACCCCAAGTGTTAATTGGTTGAAATCGTGTTATTGAGGGAAATTCTAAAATGCAAAAAAGTACAGGGCAGGGCGTTCAATTAAAAAAAGTATAAACTTTAGTACGTTACATTTTTTGAACACTCTGTATATTTAAAAATACTTCAAATGATGGCTCCTCGTCCCTAATTTCGCTGCCTAAAATTTCTAAGTAATAGTTCCACGTATTTGCTCATCACTGTATATACCATTTCGAAAGTATAAAGGAGACCTATAATTCAGCAGTAGCACCGATGTAGATAACTTAATATAAAAAATGCCTGTATGATGTTAAGTTCTGTTATTGTAATAGTAAGAAGTTCTTGTATTTGGACTTCTTTGGAGATTTTAATAATTGATTTTTTAATGGCTACTGTCATTCAAAGACATCTTGCAAAATAGTGATTATACATCTGTAATATCTGAGATAAATTATTTTAGAGGTTTAGTCTTTTTGTTAAAGTCTTTCAAATATTTTATGTTTCTGAAACAGGGCTCAATAAATTTCAAACTGATTTTTCTACCTCTGCCTTTTTTCTACCTCTAAAATCAACAACTATTTGAATTTTAAATAAATAATCTACTAATTTTATCAAACCACCTCTGAAATATTCAATTACCAATCTGATCGCACATGCTTCAGGTTTCTTTTTAATTTGAGATATAATTATTTTGCTAACAAATTTATCTATTTGGAAGCTACTGTTAATCCAATTTCTTAAATGTTTTACGCGAATTTATACGACAGTTTTGTGAAATGTATTTAATAAATATCTTTAAAATTCAAGTTCCTTTTTCATCGAAAACGTTGATGCCCAATTGATAGTCTCCATCTACTGTATATGCTTTCGTCTCTTTCTTCTGGTCTTCCGCCGGAGAACATCTTTACACAATCATTCACTTAGCACAGGCATTTAAACAACAATTTAAACGTTTAAGAAACACACACACTACACAGAAGATAGATGACGCTTTGTTTCACGGGACTATGGGCGCGCGCCCTGGATTTTTTTAATGCGAAATATTTAAACACGAAAACGCGCATCTATTAGGCGGGGAAAATACGAAAACACTACGATTTTGCGACATCGGATATATACACGCATCGAAAACGGAATGAAACGTGCGAGCTTTCAGTAAAAGCGCATTTTATTTATTTCTATTCGACACCGAAATAATATTTATTAATAGGTTAATGATGTTTATGTATGCAGTGGGTGAGTATTTACCTGCTACAAGTGTTTCGTAATCCATGTTGTTCCTCCAACTACGAAACACTCACTGATTTAACACGGGCTCCCTTCCACTCTGCTCCTGGTGATGTAGCTCGCCATTGTGAACAATAATATTGGGCACTTCACTATTTAGCTAGTTGTTTGCTTCTGTTGTCGTTTGCTAGTCGATACTGTTAAGACTGTATGTGACCATCATATGAACGACTTTCGCGAACAGCCGACTATATATAAGCTTAACGTACGTCCTAAATTATGTACCTACATCAAATAAGTACGAGGTATGTCCTTGTGATGGTAGGTGTTTTTTTTTCTCGCGTTAAGCAAGTAATATTCACTTTCTCCGTAGACGTCATAGTGTAATGTCAAAATTATAAAAGTGACAATTTTTGAGGTATGTGATATGAAAATTAGATGAAAATATATAAATATTACAAGTAGGTATTTTGCAACAGAAGAATCTAACATAGTTGAGTTGAAATTACATAGCAGCTATAAGCCGTAAGAGGGGAACAAACTTGGTTAATTTAATTTTTTAGAGTCCGAAGTTAAGATGATTTACAGTTCCTTATTTCATTCTTCTTTGTTCATCATTTATCATTAGATAAATGCTTCTCAAGTATTTAGAGTAACATTCTAGTAAGCGAAGCTTTCTTCCGTTTCTTGTAGGAAATCGGTAAAAAGGTACTTTTCGTATCTTAATGGAGACACCGTATATATTTGATCTTATAAGACCAAAGATGTGCTTGTATGGATTGGTTAGCTATGTGGAAAATTCCAATTATTCCTTAATATCTTATATAAGGAAAAACTTGTAAACTAGCGGACAAAAAAACGGACTTATCACATTGACATTTAATAATCTTTTAAGTATATTTACATGGTGTGAATTAGGTTTGTGAATTTGGAGGTTATACTTACTTCATTTAAGTAGACCATCGTCAAGGTTAGTAAATGTATAAGGTTACCTCGTAACTTATGGTGATCGCCATATAGAGCGTCATCGGGCGTGCCCATGGGTTGACTAGTTGTCAAATTATCGGTCTAGATTTGTGTTTGTAGTGTTCGTAGCGTTGTTTTATAATTTAATAGTGTTTTATCTGCTTATATGTAAACTTTATTTGACTATTTATAAGTGCTTTACATTACAGTGAGAGGTAAAACGTGTATTTCTATATGGTGCAGCTATTAAACTAGGCAAAAGGCATGGATCATCAAACAATAAAACATTGAAAAAATTTAAAAAAATTGGAATTAAAGTTATGTAAACTCAATAAAGTTTATTGTTTATATAGATTGTAATTTTATTTTGGATATTTCTAAGAAAACTACATAAAATAATATCATGATATCCAGTTAGTATTTGCATTTGTGAACCCATTTTTTAGACATACAAAACCTTTAATTAACTCCGTAATAACAGTTTATTGAAAGATGGTGTTTCACTAAGTCAACCACCTTAATTTCCTTTATAATTTATAAGCGCATTTTTAGGCAAAAATATTTACAATAAAAACTTTTACTCCCATGAGTACACCAATAACTAGCAGTCATTAACCATTACTTAAAGCAGTATTTTGAAATAAACGACGACATGCTCTGTGTAAGTATATGTGACTAAATCATACATAAACCAATTGTTTTGCCTAAAGTAAACAGTGATTTACTTTACTCGATTTATACCTATTTAACTAATTAAAGTCAAAATCATTCTAATTTGAATGGGCACGCTGAGAGACGCTTTCCCGCGTAAGAATATTATTAGTGGAGATTTCTACAAGGCAACCTTATAACGTGCCATCGAAAAAATTGGAGTAGACTGTGAAATTGGGTTGGTACTATAACCACTTCCACATAATGACATTTATTATTTGACATTGAAACTATAAGATTGTGTAAAATTTTTCAAAACTTTTATTAAGAAAATTGTTTGTGTTTAGATGTAAATGGAAAACATTTTCATCAACTTCTGTAGCTATATGTAAATTTTGATTATGATTTCGATATTAAATAAATTATTTGTTTTCTTTTTTGTTGTAGTATCATTTCAATGCCATAACCTTTTTTTACAATGAAACCAAATGAAACTGTCAAGCATCAAATACTGTGTCATTATGTTGAAGTGGTTAAAGTACTAACTCAATTTCACAGTCTACTCCAATTACGAATTTTTTCGATGGCTCGTTACATTTACTAACCTTTGACCATCGTAGTAATATTATGCCTTCTTATTATGCTTATTACATGACACATTATGACAGTTATAATAATTATTATTTTGATAAATTGAAGATCGTTTTATAATGCAAAAAAAGAGTGAATCAGTTTTTTGTCCGCCAGTTTACATTGAAATTAATCGAATTGTATGTCATTGCTTTGGAATTACAAAAATACATGTCTGTTCGCACCTTAGAAAACAGGCCTGTACTTTTCGGACTGTATGTATCTCTTACGGTACTTTGCTAGGTGGTGAAAAACAGTTTTTGTGTTTACATTTATTTAGTGGTGTTTGAGTTATTCTACGTGATGTACCTATTCTACAATGTCTGATGTGAAAGAGCAAAGAACGTTCATTAAATTCGGTTTCAAACTTGCTCAACCGTCACTGGAAACTCAGTGGAAAATGCTTAAACACGCATTTGGTGCGGCTGGTTTAGCCCAGACGCAAACTTACGAGTGGTACAACCATTTTAAAAATAGAAGTGTGTCGGTTGATAGTAATGAGCGTTCCGGTCGTCCATCCACCGAAAATGACGTAAAAGTGCTTGATGCTATCCTGCAAGACCGAAGGAGAACAATCCATGACGTTTGCAACATTGTTGGCATGTTCTACCGCGTTTGTCAGCGTATTCTCTCTGACGAATTCAACATGAGGCGCATTGCTACAAAGCTTGTGCCAAGGTTACTTAGCATTCAAGAAAAATGGTACTGTATTTGTGAGAGCTGAAAGAAATTGCTAAGGGATGTGAACTTCAGTACCAGAATCATTACTGGTGACTAATCAAGTGTGTACGGGTATGATTACGAAACAAAGCAGTAGTCATTGCAGTGGAAGACGCCATTGTCACAACGACCGAAGAAAATAAGTTCGAAGCAACGTCAAGTCGATGTTGATTTGCTTCTTTGACGCTGATGACATTTTGCACAAAGTATTTCTCCCAAGTGAAACAGTTAAGAAAAAATATTCGACGCAAGCGGCCTGCCAAGTGGCGGAACAATTCATGAATCCTACACCACGACATTGCACCAACTGACACGTCACTTATGCGTGCCTCAATGAAGACGGCAGTAAAAACCCATTTTCCTTACTCCCTAGATCTTACTGTTAGTGACTTCTTCCTTTTTCGGAGGTTCAAACTGAAGCTCAAGGGGCGCCGATTTAAGATGATTGAGGAGATCTAGACCGAATCGTAATCAGTGTTGAACACGTTAACACGCGAAGACCTCCAGCACTGTTTCCAGTCACGGACAAGTCGCTGGAATCGGTGTATTCATGCGGAATGAGAGTACTTTGATGGGGATGGTAATGAATGAGTCGTAAGAAATATTTATTGTTTTTTTTCATGTTACTGGAATTTCTGGGTAGCACCCTGTATGTAACCCTCTCATTTGTTAGCGTACACTGTTGTCGGGTTTTGTTAAATAATTTGAATAGACTTAAGTTAGCTACAAGATTCACCATCTTGTTTCTTGTCATTATTTGTTGTGTTTATCTGTTTATTTCTATCGTCTTGCATTTCATTCTTTATATCGTCAAGTTGTAAATACAGTAATTTTCACAATTATTCAGAGACTACTAATTTATTTAAATGTAATTATTTCGTATTAGAGTTTAATGAATTATTATTTACATTATTTCGGAGCAATATGGATTTTGTTGTTAGAAAGAGGAGACCAGGCTGGGTTATTGATCAGTACAAATTTTAAGATATCGCAGTTAGCTTTGATCGCACAATCTTGAGGTTATCTCTATATTATTGTATGGTGTTGGTTCAAGAAATTTTATTAAAATGAACAATACAACTTTCAAAGTATGTATATGATATGGCGTTAATAGAGTGAATATAACATACGATTGAAAGTGTCGTAAAATAACGTAGCATGTAAAATGACGTTTTAAAGCTACTCACGCTCTCTGGCGAATGGTTAGAGTTTTGTGTATCAGTTCGTATCTTAGCGTCAGGTTGGTATGCAATTTAGTTTTCCGCCAAGATATGAAGCAATTGACCTCACAAACCGTTTTCACTGGTGTGGTAATTTTTTAATATGCTGTGTTGCAAGTATATTCATTAGTAATTTATATACTTTTTAAAGTCAAATTATTATTTTATATAACGGTATTTTAAACGGTGTTTTATTCAACTGTTTGATAAATTAGGCAACCACAAAGTATTCTGTGTTATTGCATATAAAACGACATATCCATGCAGAAGGTAAAATGATAGGTATCGCAGGTATATCATTTTACAATCACATTTCCAAAATCAATCTAGATTTGAGCATAATTTATTTTTTGATTTTCAGGCTATGGTGGGTAAACGTCAAAGGACATCAACCAGACAATACTGAAATAAACTGGCAATCCTAAATAATATTAAGGTTCTAAAGAACGGTGGAATTGGATGGACGAAAGTCGTTAAACTGCTTAATGTTTTTCAGGCCACATTAAGATGAAGAGCAAATGATGTCAACAAGAAGCTGTGCGATGGTCCTGGGATGCCTCTCAACTACATTTGATGAGAATGAAGAAAGATAATTTGTCGAGTATTTATTCTTATTAGAGTCCAGATTGTTTGGGATAACTACCAAAGAAATTAAAAACTGGCATTCCAATTCGCCATTAAAAAATGGTATTTCGAAACAGATTTAAATATTGCAGTGTTGGATGAGAATGGTTAAAGAGAGAGGTTAAAGGTATCCTGAAATATTGTTAAGAAAACCCAAAGCGGTGTTTGCTGTAAGAGAAGTGGCATTTAATAAGCCACCAATACAATAAAGAAGAAAAATTTAGTATATCGATGCGAGAGACCGCAATCAAGGGTTGCTACAAATGATACAAAAATTCGTAAAAGCATATCTGTTACTGTATACTTGCTGTCCGAGAAGAAATCACTTTCATTGGCGTGGTCTATTTTGTCCGTCAGATGTCACGAGGCCATATCTGGTGTTATTTGATGGACAAAATTCACTACTTGACCAGAAAGCGAACCACAGTCGTTACTTCATAAACCCGCATTGATAAAGTCGTTAGACAGAAACGCATGCGTCGAAATTAGCGCAGGTAAATATGTGCTGTATGTCCATGTATACAGATGTAGGTATGCTTCTACGCATTTCTGTATCATTTGAACCAATCAAATATTTCTTTGATGCTTTAGAAATGACCATAGAAAAGGAAAAAACTAATTTCCATCGTATTTACAATATGGATGAAAGTGGTCTCTGACAGTGAAGAGACCATTAAAAATATTTGAAAAGAAAACCGGAAGAAAACAGGCAGGATCTCTCACGAGCGCTGAGAGAGGTGTAATGAAATAACATGAAACATGAAATTCATGGACAACTAGATGCAATTCTTTTTGAAACACGTTGTATTGAGTCAGAGAAGTTTGAGGATTTTGTTTAGTTTATTAATAATATTTATGTCAATGAAGGTGTTATTTTCATTAATTTTAATCGCTCCAGTTTTTTTACACCTTTCCTTATATATATTTTACTATTATTATTGTATTATACAAGGTGTCCCGTATCGTTATGTTCAAATTTTAGGAGTGTGAAGTAGACTTCATTTCAAGTAACAAAAACGCAAAACTTGTATATCCATTTTTATTTGTTTCAAAGTTACAGATCTATGAATGTGATTATCAGATCATGAAAAAAAATGTAATCCTAAAGTCAATACAAACTGATTTTAGTTAAAAAAAGTTATACGATTCAATAACAGGCCTGTGATTGTTAACGTCGCATAATAAAATGTTATCCTAAAATAAATAAACACGTGTCGTAGTACATACAGTAATTTCTTGGAGATCTACAAAAAAGTATACTGGAAATTTATTTATGATAAAGATGGTTCTTACTTATTTCGTAAGTGCTGAACCATGAATATCATACAATAAACAAATGTTCAGATTACTGTTAACGTTGCATTTTTGAATAAAGGATTACATTATGTTTCAGTTCACACAACAGCTTATTAGTGAGTGGACACGTTTTCTTTAATCAAATGCCTTACCGATTTTCTACTCAAGAGTATGCGGACATGCATTTTGTGTATGGCTACTGTAACGGCAGTGCACGTCAAGCAGTTATTGAATACCGACATCGGTTTTCCGATAGACGCATTCCTCATTACAGAACGTTTCTGGAAGTACACAGACAATTTCGGGAATGCGCACTGCGTGATTATATTTTCGACCGAGGACTAAATTTGCCAGCAGACTTAGAGGACGAAGCAGTAGCTATTGTTACAAGGCATCTAACTCTCAGTGTACGTCGATTCGCTAGACAACTAGAGGTGCCACGAACGACAATTTGGCGAATTTTAAAACGTGAGGGGTTATATCCATATCACTATCGCAGAGGACACGGTTTGCTTGAGGCAGGCCACTATGCTCGTCTAGTTTATTCTACCTGGATATTAAGACAGTCACGCCTTCATTTTAATTTCTGCAGAACAATCCTCTGGACAGATGAATCTTCGTTCACGAAAAGTGGTGTTACAAATCTGAGAAACCTGCACAGGTGGTCATCAGAAAATTCCAAAGCTATACACCCATCTAAATTTCAACATTAATTTTCTATTAACGTTTGGGCGGCCCCAATCGATGACTTGTTGATTGGTCCTGTCGGAGGTCCTAGAGGATGTCCCACTGAATATTCGACGAGACATGTGGTTTCACATGGATGGGGCACCACCACATTTCGGAATTGCTGTCCGAAATTGTGTTAACGTCAATTATCCAAGATGGATTGGTCGAGGAGGTCCTGTTGCATGGTCACCTAGATCACCCGATCTTAATCCCCTTGACTTTTATTTATGGAGGTACATGAAAAATTTAGTCTACGCGCAAGTTTCGAACACAAGAGAAGAGTTGTTGGATTGTATTCACTTGGCTGCCGAGCAAATCCGACAAAACAAGTATGAAATTCGGATAAGTACTCCTTCTGTTGGCTTACTGGCACAAGCATGCATTCAACAAGGCGGTGGACATTTCGAAAATGTTATTAATTGCACTTTTTTAAATAAAATCAGTTTTTATTGACTTTGGGATTACATTTTTTTTCATGATCTGACAATCACATTCATAGATCTGTAACTTTGAAACAAATAAAAATGGATATACAAGTTTTGCGTTTTTGTTACTCGAAATGAAGTCTACTTTACACTCCTAAAGTTTGAACATAACGATACGGGACACAAAATACATTAAATAAAATTGGAGAGGTTGTCTTCAAGAGTGCCTGGACACAAATGGGGCACATTTAGATAACGTAATTTTTAAAAAGTAAATTTCCCGTTATTTTTGTAAGCCTTAAAAATAAATTTGTTCAAGTAGATAAATTTGTATTGTTTTTAATTCTATTCAAAAAGTTAATATCTTTATGGACCACCTTGTATTATACCACTTTAAAACTCAGTTAATTTATGAAAGATGACATAATTCGAGGGAATTTTGAAGGTATTGGCGGATGGTACCTGCTTACAATAATACCCGATAATATACTTTTAAACTATGCTAATTAAGTTTTAATCTTAAACTTAAGTACAAAGTTTAGATTAAATTATATTACTCTTAATATAGCTTATTATACTTCATTTAAGACATGTGAAGTTATAATTAGATAAGGAGATTAAAAACTGAGTAATGAAAGAGTTCTATAATTGAATCATAAATAAAGGCAAAAATAGTTTAATAAAAAGGATAATAAACTTGTAGGTACAACGGATATCGATTCTCAGAATGAAGGTAAAGGTTTATAATTTAAATAAGATAATTAAAATTTCGGCGAAAATTATTTAATTCTAAATAACTAAACTATACTTATATTTAAGAAAAATAAACAAAAACAGACAAACATTATTGTTCTCGCGCTTATTACAACAGTTTTGAAAATATTGAAAACCTGTTCAACAAATATTTTAACAAAAATATTTGTCTTGCTACAAAATGTCAAGAACCTATGGATATAAACCACATGTAGCACGCAGAAAGTCGTCTATAAAATAAAAAAAGACAAGCCGTGCAGAACATTGAATCTTTTTCAAGAAATACAAAAACATATATTTCCCTTTATTAAAAAATATATGTATGAGTGTGGGGTTGTATGGTATGCAGTGGTGTTGGAAATATTGTGATGGAGCGATGGATACATTTAAATATCTCGATAAATACGCCAAAAGTACCACTGAATTGTGACTAAGGAAGCATCATTAGTTCCAACAGGATAACGCTCCAATACATACAACCTATGTCATTAAAAGTTGGTTGCTGTACAATTATTGAACAGCAACCAAATTCGTGACATCATGAGAATGTTTGGTCGAACTTGGTAAGAGATAAAATGTAGAAGGAAGCAGTCAAGAAATATCTAAATGAAAAATTCAAACTCAGTGCCGATGTGACGCTCAATTTAGCTTAGAGCATGATAAATCGTATATATGCCAATATTAACAGAGAAAACCAACTTAATACTACTTATTTAATTTTAAGCAATTTTTATTAAAAAAGATGAAATATTTAATAGTACGAATAATTTATTGAAATGTATTTTAAGTTCATTTATATACGGACAGAAACAAGAAAAATCCTTAAGCCCAATATAAATTAATAAACTCTAAAGACGTATTTCGCCAACTAAGTTTCCATCTTGAGTAGAACAATCTGAAAAAGAAAAGGAAAATAATGCTAAACATAGTGTCTTATTGGCTAATTCCAATGGGTTAACACTAAATTTCTAATATTAAAACAAACCCTTATATACTACTTAAATCAAAATTAAAAATTAAAGAAGCGTGAAAAAACATAAAACTGTGACAGTAGTTATTATTTCTATGCTTCGCATTTTTCGCGCTTCCCGCTTCTTTAATTTTTATGCAAGATTGAAGTACTATATAAGGTACAAAATAATACAAATCTGTATAAAAACAAATTTGTATCTGTATATGCATGGACACACGCATCGACATGCAACCTGTTTTTTGCTATACTACGCCACCTGGCGACGAGTTAATGGACTCACAGTAATATACCTATTTTTTCTTCTTTTCCAGTAATAGCTTTGCTATTCGAGAAGAAACACTTTGCACCCGCGTGGTCGGTTTTGTCCGTCAGATGGCATGAGGTTATCTGATGTCTTCGGATAGGACAAAACTTGCTACATGACCGCAAGTGTACCTACAGTCTTTTGCTTCGTAAATCTATCATTGACAAAGTGGTTCCACAGAAACGCATGCGTCTGGTAGTTGAAGCAAAAGCTGGTAAATACGTACTGTGTGTCCATGCATATACAGATACAAATTTGTTTTTATACAGATTTGTATTATTTTGTATCAAAGCTTGATGTGAATCACGCATCGACATGCAACCTGTTTTTTGCTATACTATATAAGGGTTTGGTTTAATATTAGAGATTTAGTATTATTCCACTGGCAATTGGGTGAAGAGCATATCTTAAAAGGTTGTACCTTTACTAAAGCAAAATAGTGCTAGACATAGCACTATATTTTTTCTTCTTCAGATTGTTCTACTGAAGGTGACAATTTAGTTGCCGAAATACGTATTTAGAGTTGATTAATTTGTATTGTGTTTAGGGATTTTTCTTGTTTCTGTCTGTTTCAGGTTCCAAGCCACAGACTCCACCAAGTTAATTTATAATTTTATTTTTGCTTACTTTTAGTAAAAAATACGTTATTTCTAAGCATACTTACTCGATTTCTTTGAATACAAATAGTTTATTATATCACTCCGCTTCTTCTTATTCTGTTTTGAGTTGGACACCAGCACTTGAAGGCACTTGAGCACTGCTCTTTGTATTATCCCCAATATATCTCTCAGTTCCACTCTGTTAGTCTTGTGTTCTCGATAAAAGCCACTATCCTCCTCAGGGGAAGTTTAAGTACCCCCATAGGATCCAATAGATTTCTTCCGAAATGTTTCTGTCTGAGTCCCTTCAGTTCATTACACGTGCTTATTACATGAAGGCTAGTTTCCTCCTCTCCTACACCAGGGATCGCAAACCAAGTCCATGATGTACAGATGCTTCCTTAACGGACAATGTTCGGTTATTAAGCAGGTAATTATTTTAATTTCTTTTTTGTTACTATGAATTAGTTTGGCTGAAAACCTTCGGTCCAGCTCCCTTAGTAGTGTTTTAGTATGGAGTTGGCCTTCCATTAACCTCCATTTCTTTTTATGTTCTCTTTCTAGCCATAACCAGATCTTCCTTTTAGCAGAACCCTTAGCGATTTCACATAGAAGCTTTGGTCCTATGAAGTTCCTATCAGAACTTTCTTTGGCCAGTTCGTAGGTTATCTCATTGCCTTTAATTCCCTCATTTCCTGGCACCTACATCAGCGACACAGAAATGTTTTGTGCTAGTTTATTGAGGATCTGTTTGCAATATTTCTCCAGTTTAGACCTGGTCAATGGATTCATAATCGCTTTGTTAGCTGCTTAACTATCAGTTATTATGTAATTTTTTTGTTTGCGCAGCCGGCTTCCCGAATTTCCTCGGCGCAGGCTGCGACTGCAAACAATTCGGCCTGGAAAACCATGTCGTATGTTTTCCCAGACATATCGATATCTTCCTTTAAGGGCACATTCCGCATATTCCTGCACCTGTTCCCTGATTGGATTGTGATACATCCGTGTACCAGGTGCCGGCACCACAATCGCTCGAGCGACTTTTTGCCTGTTCCCTGGTCGGTATAAATATGTTCAGCTTAGCTGTAAACATAATCTCAGATGCCATACTGTCCGCCGGTATTTGAAATATCGGCACTTCTAGTATAGTTCCTGTGATATCTGTATGCCCCCTACAACCTTATTAGGACACCTTACGTCATTGGCCTTCAGCCTCAGGATCGCAGCCATGGCCTCCGCATTTACAAAAATTTCCAGCGGAGGGAGACCTACGATGGCCTCCATGGAGGCGGTTACCGTGTTGTTCATAGTTTCCGTGATTCCCAACAGAGAGCCTGTCGTTGGAGACTCGTGAGGGGTTTGACCGACGATGTCAGCTCCGTACTCCTCCACCAGTTAACTGCCTCATAGATAATCGTTGGTCTTATTACTGCTGTGTACAACCAGTGTACTACATTTAGTTTTAGTCCCCAGGTCTTGCCAACAGCTTTTCTGCACCTCCAGAAGAGCTACCTTGCCCTGTTTGTCACTTTGACTAGGTATATACTTCAATTCAGTTTCGCATGAAGTGCTATGTCTAGATGCTTAACTTCATTGATTAGTTCTAACTCTTGCCCAAACAGCCTTACGCTAACCAGATCATTTAGTTTTCTCATATTGGTAAAGGCTACCAGCTTACTTTTTTAGGTTTGACAGTTAATCTCTCCTCAAGGCACCATCTTTCTACAATTTGCAGAGCATTTCGCATGATGCTCGTCATTATCCCGGGAATTTCCCCTGGAACACAACGACAATGTCATCGGCGAACCCCTGCGTCTATATTCCCTTGTCTTTTGTTGTCCTCATGGAGATCGTTTCGTTTTGCGTATGGGCATGAACTACTCTGCTACGCAGCATGTTATGGACCCAGTTGTATGTGGTGCTCTTTATTTTTCGATCTCTTAAATATCGAATAATGGAAGGCGTCGAAGTGTTATCGTAAGCTCCTTCTATATCCAAGAATTTTTTTTCTGCAGAAAAACACCCTGACTGGGTGAAATGGATTTTTGAAAATTGGAGATTTTCCTTTCTGTCCCTGTGCATATCTTGTTAACGGGAAGAGGTGGAGAAAAAGTTTTAACACAAAAAATGTTTCTTTGAATGAGTTTTATTAATCAGATAGGAAAAACATTTACTGTATTTCTTTCATTATATTAAGTTGTTTCTTATCTAAAAAATGTAGCTTATCGAAGGAAGCTACATTAAACCAGTAAATAGTAAACGTGTTTTGGTAAAGAAAATAATCTAACAACGAATGAGATAAGCAAGTAGTATATAACTCATCAAACTTGAAATTAATAATAGTTATTGGTTTGTTATTTAGTAGACCTGTAATGTTGAAAACGGCCGCGATAAATATTATAAATGTAAATCGTTTACTTATGGGTTGCCAATAATAATAATAGTCCCCCTGTGAATATCAACTAAATCGAATTGCACGAGATAATAGAAAATATCCTTCTCGATGCTCAAAGAGAAACATCGTTTTCACTGGAAACTGATATAACTCTAGAATTTTTGCAACCGCACAGACGACATTCCCTAGAATTTGTAGATGAGGTATATAGGCCTACAAGGGAAGAAGCGCTAGAAGCAATAGAAGCTGCAGAAGAAGAGTGTACACCAGAAGAAGGAGGTATTGTAACTTTAGAATATAAAACCAAAGCTGTTATGTAATGGAAAATTGAGAAGAAAAGACGGTTTGTGTTGAATACCGTCCAGCAAAAGTTTCGCAAAGTTTTATCTATGCAGTAATTGTACAGGTAAATGGTGAAGTAATATTGTGGCATAGCTATGATTTGTTCCTATTTGTATTATTCTACAGTATTATCAATTTTTTTTTTCTAGGTGAGAAGAAGCAATAAATAGAGGTGATAGGCGACAAGAAAAGTCGCTAAAGATTTCTCAATTCGTATATAATAAATTTGTAAATAGTATTGATTCAGATGCCATTATTCATGATTTGGACGTCCAGCGATGGGCATTACAAGCTAACACAGATATTGGCTTGGAAAATTTTAAAGCATCCCGACATTAGGTTTGGAAATGTTAAGATAGCTTAAAAAACAGTTTCAAGAAAAATAAATAAATTTATTACCCGATCATATGGTACGGACTTCGAGCAATTAATGGAAATTCCCCCAACTTTCATTAATAGTCCAAAATATTATATAGGGCTTGTCGGGATAGATAATACATTAAATACTGATGAGAGTGGTTTTAATCTTGAGCTACATTCCGGCTAAATTTTAGCTGTGCAGGGAACAAAAACTGTTATAGCATTTGCTCAGCCTATATTCGTAACTACGCATAGTTATACCATACTCCCAACAATATCAGCTTCCGGAAAACTGCTTTCGCCTTTATCCATTGTCCTCGAAGAGCAAAGTGGAAATTTCGGTCCATGCATATCACAGCCTTCGTTTCGACATTGGAATGTTCATTTAACAGCATCCACATCTGGAAAATTAAAAAAAGAACTATTTCAGCAATGGTTCACCGATGTTTATTTGTCAAACGTGGGAGCTCGCAGCATTTCGTTCTTTGACTCTTGGACCGGCCACTGTCCTGCTACATTACAAACCAGTATACCATCTAACGAACATGTGAATATGTTAACGATCCCTAAGAAAATTACATCAATGATGCAACCTCTTGATGTATATGGTTTTCGCATATGAAAAAACTTTGTAAGAAAATTTTCTGACCTTGTTCTACAGGATGGTTATGATATTGTGTTACATGAACCCAATAATATTATAAAATTACAATCTCTTATTCATTATCAATTTTCAGCATCAAAATATCACTACGTATTTGCTTACACTTGGTATAAAAGTGGATACGTTGACCAAAAACCGAATTAATTTGAAAATCCAGTAAACTTTTGCTTTCACACAGCAAGATTTTGTTCAGCCTCCTGGTTGTTTCATATGTGGTAGCGATGCCGTCATCCAGTGTGTATGGTGTAACGAATTCCTATGTTTTAAACATTTCCTTGAGGAGTTTCATCACCATGCAGAATAATCCATTGCATGCTTAAATATAAAAAAATTCTATTTTGGTAGGTGTTTTAGCGTGTAATAAAATTGACAGGATGATGCTGTTATATTATTATTAACTATAATGCAAAATAATTTATAATGTAGTTATCAATACTTTTGTTAGTTTTTAAAATTAATTTCAACAATGCAACTACAGGTCTGTTACACAACCAAACAAGCCCTGTTAGCTATGATTAATACCAAACATATTTACACATCGAAAAAAATATATATAAAAATGTAGATATATTTAACTTTTTTTCTTGCCTGCTTAATAAAACTCATTCAAGCAAGCATTTTTTGTGTTTAAACTTTTTCTATACCTCTTGCCGTTAACGAGTTATGCGCAAAGGCAGAATGGAAAATTTCCAATTTTCAAATATCCATTCTGTCAGAGTTTTCGCAGAAAAAACATTGCGTAGTACATACCACCTATATGTGATGTAAATGTTCCCAAAGTTTCTAAATTTTTTGAATTTCCGGGTTCGGGATCTTCCCTTGTTAGTACTATACACCTCCGAAGTTATTACTTCGAAAATTCCTTATAGTCACTTAATTACCTTTAATTATATGTTAAAGCTAGGATTACACTGTGGAACAAATTTAGGTTAGCAAAAGTTAGGTCGATTCTGAGAGTGAGGGGTGAAAATAGAGGCTAAATTAGAAGACCCGTATCGTGGCGTTTGTTTATGTTAGTTCGAATTTTTTTTTTAATCGACCTTCGAACTTTGCAGTCAAATGCCGATTTTCAGCATATTGTTTATATGGTTTTTTGGCTATAACTCGTCGACTAATTGATATTTTTTAAATCTGTAAAAGCCAAATTATTGCTAGAGACCTGTGCAACAATTAAAATTTTTTAAAAAATTGATTTAGAAAATTTTTGTGGTGGTTATGAAGCAAAATGTTGGAAAAATTATTTTTTTTTCAAGCTTTTTGAAAATGTTTTCCACAAAACTAAGTCTTTTTTGCTTTCTGTTTGATCTATAATATGCTTCTCAGTTTCTTCAATAAATTTCATTTGAAAAGAAAACAATCATAATACAAAACTTGCGTTTTCCAGCTTAATATTAATTTACTTCTCATTTTTTATGTACCAATTTTGTTCAGTGTTGGTTTCGAAGAAACATTGAAAAATAAATTATAAAAATATTGAAAAAAATATAATTTTGAAATGTTAGTTAGGAAAAGTTTTAAGTAAAAAAATTCAATAAATTAAATTAATGATTTGGCCAGTTGCCGTTTAGCAGGCGGCTGTGGATCAACATCACTGCTCTCTCTAATATCTTGGTCTTCGTCATCATCATCAGAAAGGTCGATAATTTCGTCCAACAGATATTCTGGAATTTCATCTTTGTCTTCCCCTTCTTCCTCTTTTTCCTCGTCTTCCTCTTCTTCAAAGGTGTTTTTATGCCACCAACAAATTTCAGCGAGTATTGCATGTGGAGATTTCTTTCCTCTGTACCTGAAACGAAAATAGTTTTCAATCGTGAACATGTTTAAATTGTGCACTCTGACAAAGATATTAGAAAAATCTAGGAATTCAAAATATGCACACTCTATAGTTACCTTATTTCAAATGGGAGCGCAGTTTGGTGATAAGTATAACGTTCGCCTTGCTCATCAGATTCAGTTGGCAACTGTTGAGCGAGTTGATCAAGATGCTGATGCAAGAGATGAATTTTGTACGACATATTAACCCCAATTTCATCGAAAGCTGCCAACATGTTTACAACAGATTGCCTGTAGTTGTCTTTGCGTTCTTTACCCAAAAGTCCTTTAATGACTGCTTTCAATGCGAGCCATGCATTTAATTCTCGGTCTGTCAGAACTTGGTCAAAATCTTGACGACTGATTAGTTTCCGTATGTCGGGACCATTAACAACCCCTTCCTGAATTTTGGCGTTACTTAGTCTTGGGAAAATGTCTTTTAAGCGGTTGAATACTGCTGGTCCTTTTGCGATACATTTCAAAAAATTTTTAGCAATGCGCCAAGTTTAATGTGGAGCAACGGCAACAAAATTTTCATTTCAGGAACAAGACTTTCGTATAGCCTATTGTCTTTAGGCCATTTCCGTCCAATGCGACTATTCCAGTTATGCTGTTTGTACTGGTTTCTTCCTTTAATACCTTCTCCATATCGTGAATCCCAATCGCACAAAAAACACGGATATTTTGGACGCCCAGATGCGGTTAAGCCTGTAATCAATGAAACTATTTTGAGGTCGCAGCAAATGCGCCACTGGTGTTCGTTATATTTGACTACTTCCAGAATGTGTTTCAAATTATCGAAATTTTCACTAGTGTCAGTGCTATACGCAATCGGAACAGAGGGCATTCTATTTGTCTTGTGCAAAAGCACAACTTTTAAGCTGATTAGTGAACTATCGATGAATAAACGCCAATCATCTTTTTTATAGGTTAACCCTATCGTCTCCATTAACTTTTCAATATCGTTGCAATATGCGAAATTTTTTGCATCATTCACATTGAAGAACTTTTCTAACTCTTTTTGGCGTTTTCGATTCGATTCGTTTTGCTTTCCTTCTATTCAAAGTTTTATGGTAGTTGATACATCCATAGCAATTTCCTTCTTGATGCGGGCTGTTGTCTAACCACATCATTGGTATACCAAAAGGCGTAGCCTTCTTCTTTCCACTTTTCCATTGCATAAGAGTTGAATAGCAATTAAAGCAAACTTTTTTAGGGGCATAGTTTACGTCAGTGATAAACTCTTGCGAGAAATATGGTTTATAGGCTTCCAAAAAAAAAAACACTCACACTGCCACATTTTTCATCGCTTGCTATGAAACGTCCACAAACATTACAAAAATGGTCCATTTTACATTTTGGTTCCGACATTTTTAATACAATATATATTATAGAATGTTTTTTTTTGTTATTTTTATGAAACCGATGCACTTAACTTAAATCACTCACAAAATGAAATAAGTTCCAAAAAAATTAATAGCGAATTTTATCACGACCGAGCGAAAATTAAAAGACATCAGCTTCGGCTGAGTTCCGAGTCTTAACTGAATCTTTATTTTTGAAATTAGTTCGCTTGTACGAAATAAAAAAAAAATCGCTGCCTGTGCGGTGGTTGAAAACAAAAAAGTTGTTTTGTTGGTATAAAAACACCTTCGAAGAAGGGGAAGACGAGGAAAAAGAGGAAGAAGGGGAAGACAAAGAAGAAACTGAGAAGCATAATAAAAAAATCGGCAATTGACTGCAAAGTTCGAAGGTCGATTAAAAAAAAAATTCGAACTAACATAAACAAACGCCGCGATACGGGTCTTCTAATTTAGCCTCTATTTTCACCCCTCACTCTCAGAATCGACCTAACTTTTGCAAACCTGAATTTGTTCCACAGTGTTATTTTTGGTTGTAGTTAATGCATATATACATTTTTAATAATATAGAAATATTATTAAAAATCGAGTGTAGAGAACACAATACAAGTTCATATTTGTGTGCCCGAATTTATTTATATTTTATTTTTTATAAAAAAAATAGAAATAAAAGCAACTTTAAAATTATCATAAATTTCCAAAAGTAATATGAAATAGATTACATATTGGAGATTATAATAGAAGGGAAATAGATAATTTTTCTGAAAGCTTATGTACTTCTAATGAAGGATATTGTAATTTCGAACTAGAATTTATTTATTTAGTTTCCGTAATTTTTGATAGCCTCTGTATATAATAATCATGTCCATCTGTCTATTGCAGTACACTAGATACGCATGAGTAGCGTGCTCCGATTCATATCAAACTTGATCTTCCCATTGTATAATTAAATTATTGTCATGAACGAATTGAAGCAGTAGTAACAGTTTGGAGAACACACGTAGGCTACGTAGGCACACGTAGATACGTATGAACACAAAAATGTAGTGCACTGCCGAATTTATTCTATGCATTGAAGATTAATAGGTATGTGAAATAGTAGAGGAATTTCTTGCATTATAGATTAAATATGTTGTAATTTGTTTACTTAACTAAATACATACATATGCAAAATATGTGTAAAATATAAATAATTTGAACTTTAATTCAAAAAAGGGATATAATACCTAATTTTTGACTGTAATTAACCATGATTTATATACAAAAAGGTTGTGTTTATGTATGACAATACGTTATGCACATATAAAGCATTTGTTACAATATGAAACAGACACGTAACTAATTTACATATCTGTAACTGTACACATGGACAATACACCTCGTATTTTCAGCATTTACTTCTGCTTAATACATATGTTCCTGCCATCTAGGCGTCATCAGTCAAGCTAGTGAAGCAATGTATATACAAATTGATACAAATCTGTTAAACAACTGATTTGTATCTGTATTTATATTTATATTTTATTGATAAATACAGATACAAATCAGTTGTTTAACAGATTTGTATCAATTTTTATATACATTGCTTCACTAGCTTGACTGATGACGCCTAGATTGCAGAAACATATGTATTAAGCAGAAGTAAATGCTGAAAATACGAGGTGTATTGTCCATGTGTACAGTTACAGATATGTAAATTATTTACGTGTCTGTTTCATATTGTAACAAATGCTTTATACGTGCATAACGTATTGTCATACATAAATACAAACTTTTTGTATATTTACCGCCATCTGGCTCGTTGTTAATGGACTACACCGACATACGTATTTTTTCGTTTCCTGTAACAGCATAGCTGTTCGAACGAAAGGTCGCCTTCCGACATAGTCTCTTTCGTCCGTAAGATGTCACTTATTAAATAGTGTCACCTTATAGGACGAAACTTGCTTTATCTTTGTGGGCGATTTCAATAAAATATAAATACAGATACAAATCAGTTGTTTAACAGATTTGTATCAATTTGTATATACATTGCTTCACTAGCTTGACTGACGACGCCTAGATGGCAGAAACATATGTATTAAGCAGAAGTAAATGCTGAAAATACGAGGTGTATTGTCCATGTGTACAGTTACAGATATGTAAATTATTTACGTGTCTATTTCATGATTTATATATATATTGTAATAGTGCGGAAAGCTGAAAGCTGCCCCACGTTGGGGTGACAATTACTGATATAACGCTGACGCGGTATAGAAAATAAGAAAATTTATTAATGATATTAAAAAAAAATAAATTAAGAAAGAATACCCTGTATTATGCTAGCTCAAATGTAACAAATAAAAGATAATCTGAGATGAATACTGCTTATCTCTGGGTCAAAGGTAGGTTCCGGACGTGCAGACAGCTACACAAGAATACATAAAATAAAACGATTAGGTCAATAATAATAGTAATATATTTTTGAAATTAATTGATGTCCTTTTCCAAATATACAACAAGATATAATATTATAATATATGAAAGTTGTATAAATACTTTGAAATGCCGTGAGTAAAATTAGAAATTTGGTATCTGATCTCGAGAAAAGTTATATCTTTAATATAATTAAGGTAAACAATCTTTACAAAATACCTGTCACTTTAAGTACAAATGGAAATGTCAAATCACGTGTCTTCTAACATGTTAAATGTTCCGTAGAAAACCAACAGATACAGCAATGGCAGGTTACGATATCCTTATTTCGAACGTCTGGTAGATAATATAGTTGTAGAATCGCACATGGTCCTCTTGCACGATGTAAACAGCAAGGTTATGTGTATATACGATTTCCAGATGAGTGTATCTTGTCCAAAAATTTCCAAAAGATAATTCCAGTAGCTTCTTTAGTAAAACTGCATAAACGAAGAAAGATTAATATATAAAAGGAATCAAAATAGTGAAGATTATTTGGTTTCCTTGATCTCCACACACGAAGAAAATCTTCTCGCAAGGTAAATATGTCAAATAATTATAAATTATCCATTTTCTGGTGATTAGATCGTTGTTATAAGTTATTATAAGAATAATTTCGTAGAGGAATTCAAAAATAACACTTAATTATCCAACTGCATGCAAAAAAACTTTTCAATCAATAATATTGTTTTTCGTTGTCCCGGTTCCCATAAGATAAATTTGTATTTCCATAAATCAGATTTTCTTAGGAATTTGTACAATGATCTCGAAAATCATATTAAAGACAACTATGACAAATTAAAATAAATAATAACTTTGAATGTTACTTTTGTAAATAAAATATATAATTTAGTAATGAAAATAATTCTGACAGCTAAACGTCATGCTGATAAAATCTACTCACGTATTTCAAATTACAAATTTAGAAATGATAATATCCAAGGAACAATAAAAGATATTACAATATTAAAAGAAATATATGTATAACAAAGAATATAACTATAATCAGATTTAGAAAACCTAGATCTTCGCGGAAAAATGTAAAGATATTTAAATAAAGAGCGAGTAATAAAAATAGACTGAATACAATTTACAATGTTTATCGATATCAATATTTCTAAATCCAACTATGGTTTTACATTAATATACAAAAATTTAGCTATTCAATAATCTCACAATACATTATTTTTCAGATATAACATTCTCGGATCTGTTATCTTATAAGCAGAAGAATTTGATATGTGGGTTAATTGCCCTACAACAATATATATATATATATATATATATATATATATATATATATATATATATATATATATTGTTATGAAATAAAAATCATTAAGTTTCTAAAGAAATGAAGTTTAAGACCAAAACGGGTTATTTTGAATGAAGAAATATATATGTCAAATGTATCCGACAGTAGTACTAAATATGACATGTTTTCAATGGAAATAATGTTAAAAAACTGATATAGTAATGAAATATCAAAATAACTAGCTGGGTATTATTTTTGTAAAAAAAAAGAAGAAAAAGTTGATTATTGATAGTAACGAGTTAAACAAAAGTACAAGTTCAAAATTTGGGTGGTGAAATATATATCCATTATTTTGAGAAATATTATTGGATGTGTTAAACAAGAAAATCTCAATATAGTTTCCTTTAATGTAAATAAATTTGTCAGAGTTTTTATATATGTAAATATATAAACTTGTAAAAGAATAAAAAAATGAATGAATAAAGTAGATTAGAGATGAAATGGAAAGTTAATAACAAGTGTGCATTTGAAAAGTAAATCTAGTAGCATGTGATTTACTGAGAACATTTTGAAGTATGTCGTAAATTAAAATTTACTACTTAACCTACGAAGTCGTATATTTTGACAGTTTCATACATACAAATAAATAACAAATAATAGGTATTTATTGAAAACTATAACAAATGTTGAAAATGTTGTCCTTCAAGATCAATGCACTTTAAAATCCTCCGTTCAAAATTTCTGATGATATTCTGCAACATTACTGGATTGTTATTAATTTCCATGCATTTCTGTTCGATTCTCTGTAGCATATCATTCAAATTCAATATAGGTGTTCGAAATATGTTATTTTTTAGATAAGGCCACAAAAAGAAGTGGCAAGGTGTTAAATGGCGTGAACGTGCAGGCCAGGCAATTTCAGTATTTCGACTAATTATACGCTCATCAAAAAATTCTCTTAAATAATCCAAAGATTCAGCAGTACAGTGACAAGGTGCTCCGTCTTGTTGGAAATATGTATTTTGAAGTTCATCATCATGCAACTGATTGACAAATGGTTGTAAAATTTCCGTACGGTACCTTTGAGCAGTTAACGTTCCCTGAAAAAATATTGGTCCAATGATTCGCCTTTGGCTTATCGCTGCCCAAACACCAATTTTCTCTGGATGTAGCGATTCTTCATTAATTACATGTGGATTTTCACTACTCCAAATTCTTGTATTTTGTGACTTTAGGTATCCCATTTTATAAAACCATGCTTCATCAGTAAAGGTGACTCTTTGCGAAAGTTCTCCATTATTGTTCATATTTACAAACCAATTACAAAACTGTAGCCTACGTGGGTAATCAATTTCTAACAATTCTTGTACTGCTGTGACACGGTATGGATAAAGTTGCATATCTTTTTTTAATAACTTGTGAGTTGTACCAACAGAAAGGTTTATTTGTTGACTCAAATGTCGAACAGATGTTTGTTGTTCATTTTCCATTATTTCTTCAACACGATTGACAACTTCAGGTGTACGTTTCTTAACTGCTCCGCTGCCTGATTTTCTTAAGAGACTACCAGTTTCAGAAAAAAGTTTTAAAGTTCTATCCAAAGTATTCTTAAATTGTTTATAATCTATTACAAAATGTGGAAACTCAACTTGAAATTCTACCATGCAATCTTGAACTGAATAAACCCATAAACCATCAATTTTATTACCACTTCGAAAAGTAAGCCTGGACAAAAAAATGTTATGTTCTAAAGTGAAAGCTATTTTAAAACTGAGAAGCAATTTGTTTAAACCAGAATCGACGCACGATTATTTTATGCACTAACTGATATTTGTGACTGGCATTATCAAATGTCTTTTGGATTTACGTTTACGGAACAACAAACACATACTAATATATATGCGTCTTATTCTATCAAAATTTCAAAGTAACCTAGATTGACTTTTCAAATGAACACACGTTATATTAGAGGATTAAACTAAATGGCAAATTTGTAAAGAATAGAAAATATCATAAAGATAAAAAGAAGTAGAAAACCAAGGGGTCTACGAAATACCGTGCTATGAATGCGAACAAACATACATAGGGCATACTAACCGTAAAACCAGCGTACGGAGAGAAGAGCACAGAAATATGGTAGCTAAAAAGAAACAACATCATCCCTAGCTAAGAATGTGCTACATACAGGACACACCATCGACTTTGACAGTACAAAAACTATAGCACGCAGTACGAGGTTAACGTACAGGATTATAAGAGAAGCTATAGAAATTGAGAAACGGTAAAACTGTATGAACAAACGTGACGACGGACAGCGTTTGTCTGACACATGGAAGCCGGCCTTGCTCAACAGGCAGATTACACACAAGCGACGTAATGATAACAACTTGCCACAGCCCAGTCATACTAACTCGGACCGAACGCAAACCGATCGAAAAGCGACAGAACAACTGATGGGCCAATCACGAGAAGTCAGACACGCGTCCCCACTACGCCGGGACCATATAATACGAGCGGCACAGGAAATCGACGCACTCTTGAAGTTACCATCGCAACGAGAAGATCCTCTGGAAAAAGGTGAAAGTGATGTCACCGAAACGTCAGAAAGAAAGTTGTCTTTCTCAGGACGAAATCATCCAAACGCGGCGAAATATCCCGAAGAACAACGCTTCAACAAACGACCGCGAAAACATTCGACGATATATATAGATAACTATTTCGTGACCTTAGTATGTTATGGTAAATTCAAATTGTAGGCGATTTAAGGTCTGGTTTTACTTCAAAAACTATATATTTAAAACAATCCTACATGTACATGTTTCGGCTAATGATGCCTTTCTCAAGGAATACAAGTCATTTATATTTTGTATTCTTTGAGAAAGGCATCATTAACCGAAACATGTACATGTACATGTTTCGGCTAATGATGTTTTAAATATATAGTTTTTGAAGTAAAACCAGACCTTAAATCGCCTACAATTTGAATTTACCATATATATATATATATATATATATATATATATATATATATATATATATATACTATTAAGTATTATCGACCGTACTGTATAAGTAAAAATTAATTAACGGGTGAGCGGTCTGTCAAGTAAAAAAAACTCCTTTACTTCACTCTATATTTCATAACGGATTTGTTACTTCATCAGGAGTGTAATTGAGAGTTAAAATTCAGCACACAACGACACTAAACATGTTAAAATTAATCAAATTTAAAACATTAAATTAAGCTGATGTTGGTTTATCGTCAACCTTTTAAAAACAATACATATATCATATTTGTTTTTAAAAGGTTGACGATAAACCAACATCATCTTAATTGAATGTTTTAAATTTGATTAATTTTAACATGTTTAGTGTCGTTGTGTGCTGAATTTTAACTCTCAATTACACTCCTGATGAAGTAACAAATCCGTTATGAAATATAGAGTGAAATAAAGGAGTTTTTTTACTTGACAGACCGCTCACCCGTTAATTAATTTTTACTTATATATACAGGCTGATTCATTTTCGGCCCTCACCATGGGGATCTCTCTTATTATTGGAGATAGAGTATAGGTTTAAATTTGGCAAAGTTGTTAAATTTTGTGTTTGTTATAAATCCGTAAAGAAAATAGACCTCTGACAAATGACCTTCGTTATTTAAAAAAAAAAAACGCGAAAACCCCATTTTCTTCTTTTACCTGTAGCACCGACATTTGGCCTTATAGAGAAAAAATAAAAACACATCCTTGTGGCCATTTCTAAACCTCTATCCAGTGGTGTGCTCTAAATTTTTATACGACGTTTCAGTTCTTTTTGGCCATCATCAACTATCTAATTTCTTATAGGCGCCATATTGGATTTAGACATCTTCAGAAAGAGTTTTTTTTCTGATCTCAACCATGTACCACATGCTGACTATAGTTTTTGACATTAGGTTTTATTTGAAAGAATAAATTATAAGATTAAATAAGGTAGCCTTTGGAATTTCAATCTGTCAAACATTACATTTATTGTTCATTAATAATACAAAAATGTCATACACTAACGAAGAGAAACGAGATATGATAAGTATTTTTTATTCTTCGAAACGAAATTCAACAGTAGCGAGTACAAGATAACAAAAACATTAATAAAAATACATAGAAAAGTAAAGAATAAACAATTACTGTAAATGTTCAATTATTTGGCCATCTTCGGTAATGCACAATTGGGCACGCCTTCTGGCATTTTGTACTGCCCTTTGTATAGTTCTTCTAGGAACTGCATCGAAGGCATTCTGAAGTCTGTCTCGTAATTCTTCAATGTTTTGTGGCGCATCTACTTTATAAATATTATTTTTAACATATCCCCATAAAAAAAAATCTAGCGGACTTAAATCAGGTGATCTCGCAGGCCATTCAACAACTCTCCTATTTCCAATCCAACGGTTTGCAAACTCTTGATTTAAGAAATTTCTAACAACAGCTGCATTGTGTGCTGGTGCGCCATTTTGTTGCCACCATAAATATTGTAATTTATTTAATGGGATATTGTCGTCAAGATAGTCAGATACGTATGTACGTAAAATGTTTAAATATCTTTCTCCATTTAAATGTTCTTCATATATAACTGGTCCTAAGAGACGATTTGCCAAAATACCCATCCAAACGTTTATTCCAAAACGATGTTGTGGTCTTTTAGCCCTGTTTTGTCGGGGATTTTGTACTGCCCAATAGTGCTCCGTATTTATGTTGAACATTCCAGAATTTGTAAATTTTGTTTCATCTGACCAGATGATTTTGCTTAAAAAATTTTCGTCATTTTCTATCTTTCCCATTAACCAATTACAATATTCTAGCTTTCTCAAATTATCTCCAGGCAGAAAAGAGTGACTAACATGGATCCTCTATGGTTTAAACCTACTTTTATGTAAAGTTCTCCAAACTCTGGACTGGCACAAATTTAATTCTGACGCTACTTCTCGTGTAGAAATTGATGGATTATTATTTATCTATAAAAATACAAGATTAACAGGAAATTTGAAAACACCAGTTAATTTACCATTTGTAAAATATCTTGTCGATTTTCATTTAAATTCCTGTTGTCTTGACCATTACGCGGCTTAGTAAACGATCCATTCTCGACCAAATTTCGGTCGAGATCTAGAAAAATGGTACGATGAGGCTGTTGTCGTTCTGGATATAATTGTAGATATCTTGTACTCGCTACTGTTGAATTTAGTTCGAAGAATAAAAAATACTTATCATATCTCGTTTCTCTTCGTTAGTGTATGACATTTTTGTATTATTAATGAACAATAAATGAAATGTTTGACAGATTGAAATTCCATGGCTACCTTATTTAATCTTATAATTTATTCTTTCAAATAAAACCTAATGTCAAAAACTTTAGTCAGCATGTGGTACATGGTTGAAATCAGTAAAAAAAAACTCTTTCTGAAGATGTCTAAATCCAATATGGCGCCTATAAGAAATTAGATAGTTGATGATGGCCAGAAAGAAACAAAACGTCGTATAAAAATTTAGAGTACACCACCGGATAGAGGTTTAGAAATGGCCACAAGGATGTGTTTTTATATTTTCTCTACAAGGCCAAATGTCGGTGCTACAGGTAAAAAAAGAAAATGGGGCTTTCGCGTTTTTTTTTTAAATAACGGTCATTTGTCACAGGTCTATTTTCTTTACGGATTTATAACAAACACAAAATTTAACAACTTTGCCAAATTTAAACCTCGTGACCAAACAAAATGTCATAATTAATTTAAAAACTCTTTAAAAAACTATTATACTTTACATTATAACAAACACATCTAAAAAGTTGCTCTACTTTGTTTTTAGATGTGTTTGTTATAATGTAAAGTATAATAGTTTTTTAAAGAGTTTTTAAATTAATTATGACGTTTTGTTTGTGTCACGTGGGACAATTGAAAAAAATCGTTGAGGGCCAAATCTGGCGAATATGGAGGATGCTAAATGAATCCGAAGCTTGTTTGAGTTGTTGCAGCTGTTGCATTGGCGGACCTGTGACTGGATGCATTATCCTGATGTAAGAGAACACTTTTGCGCAACTTCCCCTACGTTTTTCTTTTATCAAGTCACGCAATTTGGGAATTAAATTGGCATAATAAGCACCTGTAATTGTGGTCCTCTTTCGCAAGAAATCTATGGAAATTACACCTTCAGCATCGGCGGAGGTGAACCTCGATGTATCTACTTCTTACTCTGTATTTTGTCTCTACATCATAATGATAGATCCAGGACTCATCCATTGTTACTAATCTTGCAAGAAAATTTTCTTTGTCGTGTCTATATCGCGTTAAAAGATGACTGCAAATGTTTCTTCGAGTTTGCTTGTTTGGATTTATTAACGTTCTTGGTACCTATCTTGCAGACAATTATTTCATTTTCAAGTCGGCTGTAATTATATTATATATCACATAGTATGAGAGACCAGTATCATCAACTATTTAGTTTAATAGTCACACGTCGATCTTGCAGCACGAGATCATGGACCTTTTTCACAGATTCTTGGATAGTGACGGTCGTGGGCGCTCCACCTGCATGTTCGTCTGTACATTACTATCTACCACATTTAAACCCACGACACCATCACCATTTATAAAAAATCCTGTTGATTTTTATTCAAATTCCTGTTAACATAAACATCACGCGGTTTGGTAAACGATCCAATCTCAACCAAGTGTCGATCAAGATCCAGAAAAATGGTACGATGTGGCTGTTGTCGTTCTGGATACAATTGTAAATATCTTGTACTCGTTATTGTTGTACTTCGATTCGATGATAGAAAATACTTAACATATCTCGTTTCTCTTCGTCGGTGTACGACATTAGTATTATTAGTATTGTAGGATAATTGAAATATTTGACAGTTTGAAATTTCATGGCTACCTTACTTAATCTTAAAAACATTCTTCATGAATTAAAGCATAACATCAAAAATTTGTGTCAACATAGCATACATGGTTGAAATAGGAACAAAAACTCTTTCTAACGGTGTCAAAGTCCGACATAGTGCCCCTAAGAAATAAGAAAATTGATGATGGCCAGATAGAAAAGAAACGTCATATGGAAATTTCGGGTCTACTATTAGATAGTAGATCAAAAGTTGCCTCGAGAATGTGTTTTTAGTTTTCCCTTGCAACCCCAAATAAACGTGCTAGAGGCAAAAGAAGAAAATGAACTTCTTTCGTTTTTTAAAAAAATCTCGTCATTTGATACAGGTCCTTTTTGTCGTAGATTTGTTAGTAAATTCATAGCAAACACAAAATTTAGCAACTTTGCCAAATTTAAAACTGCCCTCTATCTCAAATAATAAGCGAGATCCCCACGGTGATAGTCGAAAATGAATATAGATAACTTTCTGAAAAATAGGCTTGTAGAACAGCCAACCGATTTAGTGATGCTTAATAAAGCATAATTAGAATTGCTTGATAATATTATTACGGCGAAAGTGTCTCTCCAGTGGTGGGTACTGATGATTCTGTAGTAAGATGAAACATGTGTCTGGGTATCTGGAGAGATAGTTTCACACAAATATGAACTTGTATTGTGTTTGCCACACCCGATTTTCAAAAATATTTTATATTATTAAAAATATTTTTTATCATAGAAATGCATGTAAAATTAGCTACGTTATTAATATTATATTTATTTCTAGCTAATTAATTTAATCTAAATCAGATTCAAATTAGCATTGAAGTAAATCTATAATTTGTCAAATGAAGTAGATATTTAAAAAATTGTAGGAAAAACGTCTAAAGATTGAATTATTTGAAAAATTATGTCGAGTAATTACACCTTTACAATATAATAATGTTTGGGAAACGTAAATGTCATTAACAATATTTGTTAGTATTTATGTTATTTACATGATATATCAAGCAATAAACTTATTTGACGCATCTCTTTATACTCTGCTGTCTATTGTGACAATGGGTGAAAATATGGTTGCATATCTTTAAAATAGATTGGAATATTTCCAATATGTATATTTGTTTCACGAATAAAGCTACTGTGAATGTATAGTTCATTCCGTTAAGAACACGGCGTTATAAAACATAGGTGAAAAAATCTGGCCTTGTCATTGGGCGGAATTTATTCAGGGAAAAAGTAATATAATTTTTCACATCAAGTTTATGTTGGTCAGAGTGAAATATCGCCATCATACATTAACAGTTCTCGATAAGCTTGACTTATGCTTTCGTTCGTTTTCGCTATATTAGTAATATTTTAGGGTCAAGTATAACAATTTTTTTGCTTTGAATTTCCCGCTTTTTTCACAATTAGCCTTACATCTTTTATAATGTCGACGCTGCTTGCAGCACCAAGTATTATATCTTTAACATTAATGCAATATATTTTAGTTCGAAAATTGCTTATAAATTCTCAACCTAACTAGAATCAAAACACAAAAACAAATATAACAAAATAATTTGAAACATACATGAGTGGGTAAAAACCACACCAATTTGTATAATACAAAAGTATTTTTAATAATATAAAATATTATTAAAAATGGCGTGTGAAGAACACAATACAAGTTATATATTTGTGAATGTATCTCCTCTCCAGAGACGCAGATACGTATTTCACCATTCTACAGGATCGTCGGTACGCCCTTGCTGGAGAAGAGATACATTCAACCAAACATAACTATCTTGCTATCAACCAGAAATTATTAAGACAGAGCGTGAAAGAATATTCAGCGCGGTCTACATAATAACTGCCGAACTAAGCAACGTGTTTCTATAGACGGTAACAACCATATCTATAAAAAACTGTATTATCGTGTCTTCACTACTTGTCGGGCGAACCGAATGCGTATATAACAAAATAATTTGAAACATACATGAGTGGGTAAAAACCACACCAATTTGTATAATACAAAAGTATTTTTAATAATATAAAATATTATTAAAAATGGGGTGTGAAGAACACAATACAAGTTATATATTTGTGAATGTATCTCCTCTCCAGAGACGCAGATACGTATTTCACCTTTCTACAGGATCGTCGGTACGCCCCTGCTGGAGAGGAGATACATTCACAAATATATAACTTGTATTGTGTTCTTCACACCCCATTTTTAATAATATTGTATATTATTAAAAATACTTTTGTATTATACAAATTGGTGTGGTTTTTACCCACTCATGTATGTTTCAAATTATTTTGTTATATACGCATTCGGTTCGCCCGACAAGTAGTGAAGACACGATAATACAGTTTTTTATAGATATGGTTATTACCGTCTATAGAAACACGTTGCTTAGTTCGGCAGTTATTATGTAGACAGCGCTGAATATTCTTTCACGCTCTGTCTTAATAATTTCTGGTTGATAGCAAGATAGTTATGTTTGGTTGAATGTATCTCTTCTCCAGCAGGGGCGTACCGACGATCCTGTAGAAAGGTGAAATACGTATCTGTGTCTCTGGAGAGGAGATACATTCACAAATATATAACTTGTATTGTGTTCTTCACACCCCATTTTGAATAATATTTTATATTATTAAAAATACTTTTGTACAAAAACAAATATTTATTATTTTTCAATATCCTACCTTTGTTTTCAGAGCACTTTTAATTAGCAATTAATCTTTACATTTAGCATCGAAGTAAAAGTAAAAGTTAATTGCAATAATTTCGGAATTATAGGAGTGTGCTGTAATCCCTAATAGTAACCTTGCGCGTAAGTATAGAGGCTGCCTATTTACTCAAAAGTATAGTGTAGCATAATATTAAGCGTTTACAATACTATTTTTTATTTAAAGTCAATTATCAGCATTTCTTCACAATTCCAGAAATTCTTTTCCATTTCTGCGGCTTTTGTCTCATTGAGATACCTTCGTAGTAGAGTACCATAATTTCATCATTGATAAGTATTGTTGGTCCTGCCAACGTTCCGTCAGTAGAGTGTGGTTTGAAGAAGTGGAAGGGGTTTAGCAGATGTTATAGTCGGAGACCTGTCAGCCAGTCTTTGTATTCCGAGCCGAGCACGTACCTCGTTTATACGATTCATTCTTCTAGTCTTTATTGTGTTAGGAGTTTTGTACGGTTCAGTTTAATAATGCCGCAATTATAAACGTTGATAATGCGACTATAGGTTCACGAAGCAGAGAAGTTTATCGGTGAATTTCCAGATTTAATATATGATGAAAATAAAATAATTTGTCAAGTTTGTGACAAAGCTTTCCATGTTCCGGAATATATTTGAATGAAAGAAACACGTGAATAGAGAAAGATTTTATGACACATCATAAATTTACATTTATACACGACTTTCTGTAACATAAACGCGTCTTTGTAGCTCATGGAAGTCTTTATAGCCCGTGAGATATAATGAAATATCAAACAATAATATCATCAATGTCATACAGTGACATATTTTTTTGATAAGGGGTATTGTCTTAAATCGCCTCAAATAAGTTTTGTTCGACGTGGTATATTGTTGAAAGGCTTTAATTGTGCAATTGTGCGGTGAAAACTCGCGAAAAAAATGAACGAAATTCGAGAATCTGCGAAGAAAGTAAGAAACTCTAGCTTATTGCCAGAAAAATTCTTAAAAGTTCATGAAAAAATTTATGGTGCAACTTAAGGAAGAATTCCATCGAAATTGCTACTGTGAGAAAAGTCTTCTTGTTTATTTTCTGTATTTATCAAAATCAATTTTTTATTCTTCTTCAATATTGTCTTACTATTCGATGCTTAAGGCGAATATCAAACCCAACACAACGTAGATATAGGTAATTATTCAAGCTTATTCAGATTTTTAAAAAGAAAGAGAAGAAATTTAATCACAAAAAGTCTAAAGTTTTGACTATGGAAGAGATAGAAACCTTTATATACTACGCTCCAGATTAAATATATTTAATGAATAAGGTAAAAAAATATAATTTCACTTCAGTTTTAGTGTTTAACCAAGGTTTCTTAAAACAGTTGAGGAGCTTGCGTGCAAAAGCGGATATATCCATGCTTTGTGCATTTAGATTTTTTGACAGAATTTTGTTAAGTTCGATGAGCTCTACAAACCCATGCAGTGTATTTGAAGCAAAAGCGGCTATAAGTGCGTTGAATAGCCCTCTGTAATGTAGGTTTTGCGACAAAACGGGCTATATCCATGTTTTTCAAGCAAAACCGGGAAAATCCATGCGTCTGTGTATATCATCGTTTATAAGCGCAGTTCACAGATGTCACTGTAAACCACTAATAGGAATATACTGGTTCTGATAGTAGATGTTATAAAACCAAAGAAATCTTTTCAAGCTACATTTTTAAAGTACTAGGTGCCGCCAAAAATGATCAACAAAGTCGCTTCCCTGCAGCATGCAGCATTTTATTAGTTTGCGTTTGCAGTTTCAGTAGCTGTTTTAATAGAATTAATGTTATTTACTAAGTTGTGAACTCAGTGACGAGTGTTTTGTAGAAATGGAAGAAGAGTTAATAACTGTAGAAGCAGGCAACAGAGGAACCAGAAAGCGATTGAAAGAACCTACGCGTCGATAAAATAAATCATCACAAAGGTAAGTGTGGTTTTTTTGTTTTTTTCTTTCTATTTACTTACTGCATTAACATAGATATGGAGATTCAGATCCGCAGTTGATGAGTTTTACGCGAGCTTGCAACCACGATGGAAAAACATTTAAATGCAATAACGTGAAATTGAGAGACATGCAATTTGAGAAACAATTTTTACGAAGACTCTGTAAAAACAAATCAAGATATCAGACTGTGCCATATGCTGTCTGTTGCACCTGTTCAGCGACGCAGATCCAATGACATAGACCCTTTAAAGCAGCTTAGTGTATCATATTTTCTCAAGGCAGGTAATGCTGCTGTAAGAGTGTATCTCAAGTTTTTCACGGCAGTACTAGGTATTACAAAGCATAGGATAAATACCGTTGCCAAAGTACTTTTGAAGGGTGGAGTACCAAAGAAGAAGAGAGGTGGCGATCGCATATCAAATAAAACTAAATCTAAAAAAGATCTGATTCGCAATTTTATCAACAGATTAAGAGGTAGAGAAAGTCACTACAATAGGAAAAAAATCAAAGAGAATCTATTTAAGTGCAAATTTATGTGTTGCAAGATTACACAAAATGTTTAATGGTGAGAATGTAGCTGAACATCAAGTCTCACACTTCATGTTCCGGAAAATTTTTCAAACAGAATTTAATATCGGATTCTCTTCACCAGCATCTGATGTTTGTTCAACATGTACAAGATTACAACAACAATATAAAATTGAAACAAAAGATGATAAAAGAAGACAACTCACGATTGAATATCGTGTTCATAAGAAACGGGCTAGTACCTTCTATGATCTGGCTAGGGAAACACCAAGAAATAGTATCACGTTTTGTTTCGATCTGCAGCAAGTGCAGCCCCTATCACGTACGCCTATAGGAGAAGCATTTTATTCACATCAGATAAGCTTCTACGCGTTTTGCTGTGTAGGTATGTCATCACGAAACCCTAACTTCTATGTGTGGACTGAAGATTTAGCTTGACGTGGATCAATAGAAGTCGGCTCGGCTTTGCTTCACCACTTAGATACTTTGGATTATACTGATATACACCAAATTCGATTGTTTTGCGACGGCTGTGCCGGCCAGAACAAAAACTCACACATTGTTCATACACTGATGTTTTGGTTGGAAAATAAGTCTCCAAAACATGTTTCGGAAATAACTATGACAATTCCAGTACGGGGTCATAGCTTCATGGCAGCAGACAGATGTTTTGGCAGAGTGGAGAAATTGTTAAGAAAACACCCTGTTATAACTTCGAAAGAGGAATATGTACGTTTATATACTGAAGTGGGAGAAGTAAAAATGCTAGGGCAGGATTGGGAAATCTACGATATAAAAAAATTAGAAGATGTATATAAGAAGGTAAAAGCTATCTCAGATGCTAAAAGGATTAGCATAAAAAAACAGCCGCCAACAAGCCAAGGAAAAGTCAAAATTACAGTGACGACGTATGACTATTATAAAATTAATACACCGAAAGATTGCAGTGGATCATTAATAAAAAAAGGAAAAGCTAATGTAAAGATTGAGTTGCAACGAATGGTATTAAAACATTGCTTACCGGATAAAAAAAAACGTAGCCTCAGGAACCTAATGAAGGAAAATTTTGGCAACGATTGGGAATCACGTCAAGACCTACAATGGTACAAAAGCCTACTGAGTATGGCCCAAGAGACAAACGAAGACAATTTCGATGCCGCTGGGCCTAGCGGTGGACAATGTGACTGCCTTTATGAGGAATCCGCCATTCTTATTTGAGTTTTTGATTTACGTTACGCAGTCTGTTAATTTTTTTCAATACACAATAAAATTGTTAATCAATTTGTCTAATTTTTAGCCATATTTTTATATGTTTTGATACAAAAGCGGAAATATCCAAATGTTTTTTGCATATTACAGAAAACATATAGCAAAAAAATAAAAATAAATACGCACCATCAATGCATTGTAACTAGTTTAATATGTAGAGATAAACTGGTTCACTCTAACAGCTAGAGCCACGGAGCAGCACGTTTTTCTCATCTCCTGAACATTTTAATAAAATGGATATATCCGCTTTTGCACGCAAGCTCCTCAGTTGGTTTTGATATTCTGGATAGTTAGAGCGTGCCGAAAACAGGAACTTGTTAGGTTAAAAGTTGATGACATTCAGGATCTGCAGTCCTCATTGTTGATCACATTACGAGATATTAAAACCAAAAGGAATCGAATGTTTAGTGTGGTCGACAACCATAAATCCCTAAGTGCTTTACTAAGCTTTACATCCTGTAAATGTGGGGTCCCGACGTTTCTTCTTACTTTATAGGAATGGAAAATATATGAAGCAAGTTTAATTAATTAAATGTTTTAGCAGCTATCTTTGTTGTTGAGTATATCCTCCCTGTAAAAAATATATCCAAAAAATAAAACTGAAACGCAACGGACTGAAACTGAGAACGTTGCAAAAACAGAGGGTGCACCCAAGGAAAGAAAACATCTTTCCGGGGCACAAAGAAAGAAATTAAAGAAGATGAGGAAACAGGGGTTGGATACGAGCAAAATAAGGCTACCCCTTTCCCAAAAAGAACCTCAGGGAGAACCTAAGCCAACAGGGGCCGTTAAGCGAACCGTGTCGGCTAGGGGCACTCCTGAGGATAAAGTAACTAAGCGCACGAAGTTTTCTGCTTCGGGCGTGAGTTACAAAGCAGCTCTTAAAGGTATTATGGCTGCAATAGTTCCTAAAGATTACCCGGTCAGCTTAGTGACTGAGGGAAATGTAGGAGCTATACAAGAGGCCCTGATGATGGTCATAGATAGGGCGCAAAAGGCGCCGAGGTTTGAATCCTCCCGTCTTATGGACGGCTACTATGGAGTCATCAGTGCAGATGAAGACTCGTACAACACTACGAGGGATTTCTTGGAAAAGGACACTGTTTGGAAACTCGTGAAGAGCGAGGAGCTGCCAAAACAGCAACGAGTTTTAGCGTTTCTGCCAGAGACTAAAAAAGAGGATCTGATAGTGGGCTTGAAAAGACTCGAGCAGCAAAATCCAGGGCTTAAAGTGGACCGATGGATTACCCTCAGTTCCAGGTCTTCCGAAAAGGGCCTACATGTGGGCCTTCGGATTGACAAGGAGTCTGAGGAAACGTTGGTGAGGACTGATTGGAGACCTTATTATCGCTTTCAGAGGGCTAGCTTTGTAACCGTCGAAACAAAAAAAGACCAGAAACCGGTGATGCAGGATGAGGGTACTCTAGATGAACCTCAGGCATAAACCTCTAAGGGTCAAAATGTTGAAGATTCTTCAAATAAATCTTCAACATAAGAAAACAGCCACAGCGGCACTTTGTCAAAGGACGCTGCCTGAAGATATCGATATCCTCCTCATCCAAGAGCCATGGATAAGCAGAGGTAAGGTGGGAGGACTAAATATTAGGGGAAGGGAGCTGTTAGTTGGTGTCCCAGACACTAAAATTAGAACTTGTATCTGTTTCAGAGACGACCTGGACGTGATGCCTATCATGAAGCTATGCAGTGGGGACATGACGGCAGCCAGGATCAGACTGAGTGTCGATGGGGGGATATTGGAGACGACAATTGCGTCTCTATACCTACCCATTGACTCTCCAGAGCTACCAGGGCCTGATTTTGAGGCCTTGGTGGCATATACCAGTAAGAACAATCTGGAATTGATTATCGGCGCAGATACCAATGCTCATCATAAGGCTTGGGGCAGCAAGGATAACAATTATAGGGGTAAGTCTCTCTTTAGCTATCTCTGTGGTACTGAATTTGACTGTCTGAATCAAGGTGATAAACCGACATTTAAGACATCAAGGGGGGAATCAGTTATAGATATAAACTTATGTACGTTGGGAATGCGGGATATTGTAAGGGGGTTGCATGTATCCGACGAGTCGTCGCTCTCTGATCATGCGTATATCCGCTATGAACTATGTACAGATTTAACGGAAGCCAGACTATACAGGGATCCCAAGAGAACAGACTGGGGCTCTTACAAGGAAGACCTGTTAGCTGCGATCCGAAATATCCCTGTTAGAATAGGGAATGTGGAAGAGCTGGAGTTGGCTGTTGAATGGCTGCAACGGACCATTCTTTCCTGCTATGAAAATAACTGTCCCCTTAGGGAGCGCCGTATAGCTAGGCGGGCTGCCTGGTGGAATGCAGGGTTAACCAATTTAAGGAAAGAAACTCGCCTGTCATTTAATAGGGCGAAGAAAACAGGTAATTGGGAAGCCTACAAGGCTCTACTCATTAAATACAATGATAAAATCAAAGAGAGCAAAAGGAAGGCCTGAGAAAATTCTGTGAGGACATCGAAGGTGTTCCTGACATGGCCAGAATAAACAGAATTCTCAAAAAAGATCCTTCCAACGCAATTAGATCTATACAAAAATCGGACGGGAGGTGTACCATTACCGTGGAAGAGACTTTAGAGTATCTTCTCGGGGTACACTTTCCAGGTTCGGAGCGTATGGATGATTGTGAAACCAATCAAGTTGTCACCTCTTGGCGGGCGACTAGGAATGATTGGGAGATATCAAACGAGATCTTCAAGCCCCATTTAATTAGATGGGCGATAGGATCGTTTGAACCATATAAATCCGCAGGACCAGACGGAGTGTTTCCCAAGATCCCAAGAGGGAATTGGTGAAATTATGGGTCCTCTATTGGAGATATTCAGGTCTAGCCATGCTATAGGTTACATCCCTAGGGCATGGAGAGAAACTAGGGTAGTGTTTATTCCGAGGCACGGAAAAGTAACATATACCCACCCTAAATCATTTAGACCAATTAGTCTTATCTCTTTTATGTTGAAGACTATGGAAAAAATGATATATTTAAATATTAAAGAAGGGGCTCTGGATAGATCTCCTCTACACCCACTGCAATGGGCATATCAGATGGGTAAATCAGGTGAGGGTGCCCTGCATAGCCTGGTGAGAGGGCTCGAAAGGAGCCTACACTACAAGGAAATTGCACTTGCAGTCTTCTTAGACATAGAGGGAGCTTTCGAAAACACCTCGATGTCTTCTATTATTCGATCTTTAAGAGATCGAAAAATAAAAAGCACCACATGCAACTGGGTTCATAACATGCTGCGTAGCAGAGTAGTTCATGCCCAAATGCAAAACAAAACGGTCTCCATGAGGACAACAAAAGGGTGTCCTCAAGGAGGCGTATTGTCAGCGCTACTATGGAGTCTAGTAGTGGATAATCTCCTCAGGACATTAAATGTCCAGGGAATATGGACGCAGGGGTTCGCCGATGACATTGTCATAGTGTCCCAGGGGAAATTCCCGGGGACAGTGGCGAGCATCATGCGAATTGTAGAAAGATGGTGCCTTGAGGAGGGATTAACTGTCAATCCTCAAAAAACCAAGTTGGTAGCCTTTACCAATCTGGGCAGCCTAAAGCTGTTTGGACAAGAGTTAGAACTAACCAATGAAGTGAAGTATCTAGGCATAACACTTGATGCGAAACTGAATTGGAGCCACCTAGCCAAAGTGGCAGACAGGGCGGAGCAGCTCTTCTGGAGATGCAGAAGAGCTGTTGGCAAGACCTGGGGACTAAAACCAAATGTGGTACACTGGTTGTATGCAGCAGTAATAAGACCAACGATTATCTATGGAGCAGTTGTCTGGTGGAGGGGGACGGAGCGGACATCGTCGGTGGGGCTCCTCACGACTCTCCAGCGACAGGCCCTGTTGGGAATCACGGGAGCTATGAACAGCACGGGAACCGCTTCCATGGAGGCCATCGTGGGTCTCCCTCCGCTGGAACTATTTATAAAGGCGGAGGCAATGTCTGCGATACTGAGGCTGAAGGCCAATGACGTAAGGTGTCCTAAGAAGGTTGTAGGGAGCCATACAGATATCACAGGAACTATACTGGAAGAGCCGATATTTCAAATGCCAGTGGACAGTATGGCACCTGAAATTATGTTTACAGCTAAGCTGAACATACTTATACCGACAAGGGAAGAGGAAAAAAGTCGCTCGATCGATTGTGGTGCCGGCAGCTGGTACACTGACGGATCACAATCTAGTCAGGGGGCAGGTGCGGGCATATGCGGAATGTGCCCTAGAAGGAAGATATCGATATGTTTTGGGAAACATACTTCGGTTTTCCAGGCCGAATTGTTAGCAGTCGCAGCCTGCGCCGATGAAATTCGGGAAGCCGGCTGCGCAAGCAAAAAAATTAACATAATGACTGATAGTTAGGCGGCTATTAAAGCCATTATGAACACATCTACCAGGTCTAAGCTGGTGAAATATTGTAAACAAGTCCTCAATAACCTGGCACAAGACAATACAGTGTCGCTGATATGGGTGCAGCGACATGAGGGAATTAAAGGCAATAAAGGGAATAAAAGCCGACAAACTGGCCAAAGAAGGTACTAATAGGAACTTCATAGGACCAGAACCTGTATGTGGAATCACTAAGGATTCCGCTAAAAGGGAGATCTGGTTATGGCTAGAAAAAGAACATAAAAATAAATGGAGGTTAACGGAAGGTCAACTCCATACCAAAACACTACTAAGGGGGCTGGACGGAAAGTTTTCAGCCAACCTAATTCGTAGTAGCAAAAAAGAAATTAAAATAATTACCGGGTTAATAACCGGACATTGTCCTTTAAGGAAGCATTTGTACACCATGGGCTTGGTTAGCGAGCCCTGGTGTAGGAGATGTGAAAAACAGGAGAAAACTAGCCTTCATGTAATATGCACGTGTGAGGAACTGAAGGAACTCAGACAGAAATATTTCGGGATGGATCTATTGGATCCTTCGTGTGTACTCAAACTTCCCCTGAGGAGGATAGTGGCTTTTATCGAGGACACAAGACTAACAGAGTGGAATTGAGAGATCTATTGCGGATAGTACAAAGAGCAGTGTGCTCAAGTGCCTGGACGTGGTGGCGTCCAACCCAAAACAGAGAAGAAGAAGGAAGAAGAAGTGTATATCCTATACCTATCTTCATTATTTTGGGAAGACTTTTAATTTTCTTTTAAAAATTCGTTTCTAAACTTTTATTATAATATCACCGATGATCTGCAAAGAAAGTGAAATATCGGTATGTGCATATCTGCAGATATATATATACACCGTGTCCAAAGTTATCTGTGCACTATTTCAATCTTCGTTATATTTGAAGCTACGGTTTTGGTCAAATAAGCAAATTATTAGTATTTTCAACGCAGTTCATGAAAAAACAATTGAGTTACGTATTTATGGGAAATTTGGAATTTAGTTTTTTTTTAATGTTATTTTAAATGTTTATATTAGGGTTTTGGAAGATTTTCAAAAGGCGACTTTATATTTCAACAGGACAATTGTTCAGTCCATACTGCTTATTCGGCAACAGAATGATTCCAAAACCACAATATAAATGTGCTCGAGTGGCCTGATTTGAATCCTATAGAAAACATGTGGGAAATGTTGGCCAAAGGTATGCAAAATCAACGTATACATTTTCAAAACAGCGTCGAACTTTTGATCGCTATACGTACATCTTGGAATGATCTTCCACAAGGCTATTTCAGGAATTTATACTTGTCTATGCCTGACCGCTTAAATAAAGTTATTCAAGTGAACGGCGAGACGATCAAGTGTTAAGATCTTATTTATTTATTTTTAGTGTAATAAACTGTGTTCCATTTCTTAAATGTCTTTATTGTATTGTTGTATCGATATTCATTATATTTGACAAGTATTTGACAAATCAAAAATAATGACGTTTAAAGGTTAATACCAAAACTAGATATGCCTAGAGCGCTGTCAACTTCATTAAAAATTATATTGATGACCAGAATTTATTGCTCATCAGTATATGTTAAATGTAATTAAATCTACAATATAGAATTTAAACATTATATTTTAAATTTAATACAAATTTAATTTTATAAGTGAAACTATTGTATAAACAGAATTGCATTACAATATTTGAATTGTAAAACTTTATTCATATTTTAAAAAGCGGTGGAAACTTCCTCCTGGTTTGAAGGAACGTGTTTGTACTTTCCTACCTGTACTTACCAGAAAGTATATAAGCGGATTGTTCCACTACTTTGTACACGAATGTAAGACGGTATACACTGTTATGCAGAGTAAATATTTAAATAAAAGCTTGAAGTGGTCAAGAAGTATTTTATTTCTAAATACTTGAGACAACATAAAACTTAGTATCTGACATTAATCAAGTATGTGACATTAACAAAAACAATTGATTATGCGGCACTCTTATGTAATAGTTATTTATTGTACAAGTGTGTTATGTTACAAATAAGTCACGCGAGAAAAACTTTTCTCAAGTGACTTATTTGTAATTAACACACGTGTGCAATACAAAACTTTATCCAACAACTTTTAAGATCCGTTCAAAATGGCGTTTAATGTTTTATAAATGTGACGTTCCATGTCAAATTTAAATAATAAACGACTAATGCAAAAAGTTCATATACAGTAATGTAGTTACTATGGAGAATAAATAATGCAAATCAACAAGCAAACAAAATTAGTGATTGATTAATAATACTGCAGTTAAAAGTTGATGGTAATGGAAGAGTTCAAGAGGCTGTTTTCATTCCCCTAGAAGTTAAGAAAGAAGTCCAAGCAGCATGTTATAAATTACTGCCAAAAAAATCGAAGGATAATTACGACAAAGAATTTCGTCATTTTGAAGAATGGAGAAAACAGCAAAGTATCACTGGAATTAACGAAGAAGTTATGCTGGCGTATTTCCATATTTATAGAAGGAAAATAGCACCTTCTTCATTGTGGACGAAGTATTCCATGTTAAGAAGTACTTTGAAAGTGTATATGAATAGTGACATATCGAAATACGGAAAACTGATTTCCTATTTGAAGAGTGAGGCAAGAACCCACAAGTCCAAAAAGGCGAAAATCTTGGAGAGGCTACATATAGAGAAGTTTCTGAATGAGGCTCCTAACAATAAATATTTGATGATGAAGGTATTATTTATTTTCTAATATTTAATTGAAAGTATTTATTCATTATTCGTTCGTGTATTCTACGCAGGTTGCCTTAATAATGGGTATATCAGGTGCGTGTCGTTGTGATGAAATAACTAAGGTGAAAGTTGACGATATAGAAGATAAAGGAGGATACTTGTAGGTTTCGATACCTGACAGAAAGACAAACGTATCTAGAAGTTTCACTGTTATGGCAGAAGGATTTACAACAGATATTCTTGACCTCTACAGAAAATATGTCTGTATGAGACCAAAAGGTATTCCACATGGCAGATTCTTCCTAAATTACAAGAAAGAAAAATGCACTATCCAGCCAGTTGGAATTAACACCATTTCTAAGATACCTCAGAAAGTTGCATCTTCCCTGAACCTACCAGAAGCTCAATTATATACAGGACATAGTCTGAGACGTTCGTCAGCATCTCTTCTGGCAAACGCAGGAGCTGATATTACAACAGTTAAACGACATGGTTGGTGGAAATCGTCCACTGTGGCAGAAGGTTATATACAAGATTCAGTATCCAACAAGATTGATATAGCCAGAAAGATACAAGGTCCAGACAGTCTAACGTCCTCGACTTCTGGTCATAAAATTTCTGTTCAGGATACTTCAAATACGTCTTCTAGTATAACTCTAAATTAGAATAACCTGAATGCAGAGTCAGATACAAAGAGGATTTCCTTCAACTTTAATATTAATGTAAATGTTAATTAGTTGCTATTGTTTACCCTTTAAAATTAATATAAATGTAGCAGTTTGAATGTCTCTATGCAATCTAAATTTCACCTTGTTTTATCTCACTAGTGAGATAAATTATGTTTTTAACTCACTAGTGAGTTATAAGCTACATAATTGATTTAAAATCGCCATAGTTATAGGTCTATTATTAGGAGGTGTTGGATAAAATAAATAAATATACAAAAATATTCTAAAGGAGTCTTTAGCAAGTGGAACATATTTGCGAAGTTTTATTAATTTTTTTAATTATTTTCCTTAGACACTTTGTACTCTACATATTCTACAATTAAGTCCTACAATTAAGAACTTTATTCTTAGTTTTATAACCAGTATAATTAATGTAGGTTATTAAACATTTGCAACATTTATTATTGCAATAGTCACAATTTATTAGGAATCGGTAACTTTTAGAATTTCCCGAGTTATGTCATCTAGCCGTATAGCTAATATGGTCCACTCTTATTAAATATGCAGTAGTTTGTTGGTTTAGCGAGAAATCTTGCCTTCTTTCAGTATTTTGAACACCAACAGTAGAGCGTAATTATAGCAACAAGAGACACCAGCCCAATTTTAAGATTAAATGATAATATTTGTGTGGATTACCTTAATAAAATAGTTTAAATGTTTTTTCTTAATAAATAAAATATTCCTAAGTTTTAATGTAACTGTCACCAAACAACATAATAAAGTTAAGCCTTGTGAGCGGTGGGTTAAGAAAAATACACAAATAATAATTATAAAACCTGACGACTGCAAAAGACTGTATATGGACGTGTATAACAATAGTAATATTTGTAAAATGCATGTAAAGTGTTTATATGTTACTTTTGTAATGAAATGATATCATTTTATTTCAACCGTAATTTAGCCATAGGAGAATAACAGCAAATCCTAGGTTACCTGTCATAAAGTTGTATTAAATCAGGTATATTTGAAAGGAATGAAATTTGGTTTAATTATATTACCTAGATTATTTCATATTTACTGCATCAACTCCAGAAACGATCAATACAATTAATGATATTGTTTTAAACGACCGAAGAATTAAGATCAAGGAGAAGACTAAGGAGAGCCTATATTGTGGCTATATTGATAGATTGTTCTTATGAGCGCTGCGGCTACTAAACGTTGTACCACTGATAGTATTGTGACCATCACAAGTATACAATTAATCACATTCAACACAGAACATATTGGTACACACTAACATGCACGCACCGACAATTGAACAGAACAGTCAATCAAAACAGATCAGTATTTCTATTCAACCTGATGCAAACATACATATATGAGAGGAGTTTTTAATGTTATCTACCTAGATATGAAAGGAACGAGTTAGAAAATAAAAAAAAATCAATGAAAGAACTATTGACACTAATATAGTCATTCCAAAGTTTCTTTAATAACGCTACGTCTTCGAAAAAAAATCATTTTGGTAATTCTGCAAAATACGACCCAAGAGCGTTTTCCAAGACATTCAATAAAAATTGACGCCCTCTCATGTATTTTTTGGGTTCTGGAAAGAGATAATAGTCACAGGAAGCGATGTCGGGACTGTAGGAAGGATGTTGTAATTTCTCAAAGCTGCATTCCTTGATTACTACTTGAACAATTCATGCCTTATGCACCCTGCAGCTATCCTGCACAAGCAGAATTTTCTGAGTAAAATTGTGGGTTTTTTTCGCGTATAGTAGGCGTGTTTAAGTTCTTAATTTTGTCTTTGTAGACACTTTCTGTTATTCTAGTCCCTTTTTGCATATACCCAATTAAGAGAATCATCTCCGCGTCTCAGAAATCTATGGCCGTCACTTTTCTCGAAGAAAATTGCGTTTTTGCTTTTTTGGGCAGTGGAGAGCCTTTATGAACCCATTTCATAGACTCTTGTATCGTGGGAAGGTCCTAGTGGTATACTCAAGTTTCATCCCTAGTTACAATTCTGTTTAAGAAGTCTTTGTCTTGAGATAAAATAGTTGAATTCTCTTCACATATTTGACGTGTATCCAATTTACGTTCTGGATTGAGCAGCCTGGTGACACTTTGCTCTTTCCCAAATCTTCGTGTATAATTTTAAAATCACTAGCTTCTGATATTCCTATTTCTACAGCAATAACTGAAACATTTAGTTGGCGATCAGTCAACACCAAATCTTCAACTTTCTTGATGATTTCTTCAGTTCGTGCTTCCAGAGGTCTTCCACACTATGGGACATTATGAATAAATTCTCTGCCCCCCTTGCTCACTGCGCACACCAAAATTTGACTTGGAAATAGAACGGGCCATTTTCTCCATACACTGCCACCATTCTTCCATGAATATTCTTCGGGCTACTGCCTTCTTTTGATAAAAATTCCATGACGCTTCTGTGCCAAACTTGGAAAAATTGTCACGATAGCATATTGTTTTCATAGCTAGGTATATAACATAAAAACACTCCTCGTAGTATTAACAGAATGAATCACACGCAGTATCACTCGACGCTATAAAGAAGTACCTCCAAAAGATGGTAGGTAATTCCGCCGAAACGATCTGACGTAATTAAAGTTCTTAGAAACGAAGTTGAAAGGAAATGATTTTAACAAAAAGTTTCTCCAGAGAATTAAGGTCTTTAATTAATTGAATTCAAATCCTATACACATTTTGTGTATATTCAGTAAGAATATGGAATAACATAAATATGCAAAAAAGAACGATTAGGCTTTAATACACTTTGTAATCGCCTTTATATAATTATTTATAATTTGCTATCAGTTTGTCGTTTAAAAATGTTAATAGTAATATTTGTGTAAATATATAAGCGCCTGCAACAAAAAAGAAACCTTCAATCCTAATAAAAATATAATGTAATTAATCATGAACATGTTTACATAAGCAATTCAAAATTTGTTTGTCCTTAAAGGAAATTAAACACATGTACAAATGTACAATTTATATATATTTATGTCTAACATGACGTGATTGATAAGATCTTTCGGAAGACCATTTTTAGAATTGACCTGGTTTCTTAATACATATATATGTATATATATATATATATATATACATGTATATGCTTAAAGAAAGGTTAAGTAGATATAACGTGATAATTCATATTTCATGAATGATTATTTTGACCATTGATGTTGTAAATCGATTACAATATTGCCAAAGTCATCATGCGCTCTAACGTTCTTCGTTTGATTATTATTGTGTATAACTAAACAGACTGGCAAAGAAAAATCTGTCCAGAATTTCTTAGCAGGATAATTGTTCAAAATACAGATGAATTAGATTAGCTTGAATCAATGTATATTTCCAGCATCGTAACTACTTCTTTGTTACGTGGTTTAGTTTCAAATACGATTTCATGTAATTTAACTTTATTTCGCTGTAAATGTATTTTCTCTAAACCATCGTTCTGCTTCAGACACGCTATTCTGTTTTCGCTTTTTTAACTCCTCGGTGGATTTTCCGATAAAAAATAGTGTTGTATCATCGTCGCATGTATACGACGATACATATTACAATGAAGTCTTCACATTTCTCAGATCGATTGAGACGAACCAGAATAGTTCTGGTCAGTGGCGGCTGGCGCATAAGCGCTGCAGTGCTGCAGAGCTCCCAAAAAATTGGGCGGGCGAACCTGTATTAGTTATAACTAGTTTTCTTTTACATAATTTTTCCGACATTTCTGTTGTTTATAAAAGCGTAACATATTGTTGTGAAAATTCTCCCCCTGTATATCAAAAAATTTGCATATTTTTCTACATCATCCTGTAGAGGACATCAAACCCTACAATTTGACACCTCAATCATCAAAATCCGATCAGTAGAAGCCGAGATATTCGCTTCCGAATTTCCAACACTAACGCCGGTTATATATAGTATATTATCAAATAATATAAAAAGCGTTCAAATAAGCTTTGCCTCTAGTAGGCCATTCCTTTAAAAACGTATGATTATTAATAATTTAAATTTGCATTAGTTGTCAATTAGACAGATGCATAGTTGACAAAAATTGCTTTGTAATTTAAAATTGATTTAACATGGTTTTTACTATACAACACAAATCATTCATGCTAGAATCTTATTTTCGAAACGGACGTAAGATTGACGGACAATGGCAGTATTCTCTTCAAGATTGTTTAGAAGAATTTAGAAATGAGTTCCCTAACGTCATCTTTGATTATGACAGTTTTCGGCACACAGTGACACATTCCGTTATGGTTTTCAGAGAAACAGGGAGTGTTAAACAGAAAGAAAGCGCAGGTCGGGCGAAAAAGCGTACAGAAGAGCTAGTTAATAATATAATGTAAGAGAAATTATAAATAATGCACCAAGAACTTCCGTACGAGCATTATCACAACAAGTGGGTGTGTCAATTGGCACATGTCATACAATTTTGAAAAAGGACTTACATTTATTTCCATATCACATGACCTGTTATCAAGAAATCAAGGAAATCGACTATCCCAGAAGAATAACGTTTAGTCAGTGGTTCTTAAATAATTTTGATAATGACCTTCTTGACAAAACCTTTTTTTCTGATGAGTCATGGTTTTATCTGAATGGATATGTGAACTCACAAAATATGAGGATGTGGACTTATGAGAAACCACATAATTTTTTTGTTGAAACCGCACTTCATCCGCAGAAAATTGGTGTATGGTGTGCGATTAGTCGAAGGAGAATTATTGGCCCTATTTTTTTTAACGGAACCTTAACAGGAGAAAGGTATCGACAAGAAATTATTATGCCATTTATTGAACAGCTTGACGACGAAGAAATAACACAGGGTTACTTTCAACAAGACGGAGCTAGAGCACATACAGCAGATGAAACAATTAATATTCTGCAGCAATTTTTTCAAAATCGGTTGATAAGTTTAAACACTGAACATGAATTTCCACCAAGATCTTGTGACATTACCCCATGTGATTTCTTTTTATGGCCATTCTTAAAGAACTCAATTTATCAAGTACAGATACCTGATCTTGCAGGCCTTCAAATCAGAATTGCTGAAAGAATTAATGGAATTGACAATGCGATACTACAAAACACTTTTTCCTCCATTAGAAGAAGATGTGAGAAATGTTTCGAACAAGGTGGTGGACACTTTGAACAATTTTTATAAAATTTTGCTTGTTTGTTGGAAATAAACATATTTCATTCACTTAAAAATGTTCGTTTTATTATTTTGACATTTGTCATTTCAATCAAATATCTCATCTCATAACCAACAAAATTCCTATTAAAATAAGTAACAAGCTAAGACATAATCATAATTTCCAAGGGCTACTTTGAGGTAAAATTTATTTGAATTCTTTGTACAATAGGCGACCAGTGGAATAACCAACCTAATTCGCGCGATCGCTCACTTGTTCCTTATCTGGTCCACACGAACGTGCTCACAGAGCTCTTTCAAACACCCGCGCGCACCCCGCTACCCCCGCGGCTGTTTAAAACCAATGCGCGATTTTAGCAGGCCTGTTCGCTGCATTTAGTCCAGCGCGGAGGGCGATATGATTAGGTATATTTAATATTTTCGCGACTTTTTTACGGTGCGGCGAGTTTAACGTAAAAACAATAATATTAGAGTGCGCGTGCTTCTGTTTTTGTGTATTGTTGACAATTTATATAAACTCTGTGTATTATGGAGGTGGTCTTTAATTTAATTAATGTGAAGAGATTCTTTAAATATTCATACGAAGAAAAGATAGAATTAAAAGCAAATGGTAGGCCATTAGTAGATATCGCTATTGAAAAAACTGGTGTAAGTAGAGGGAAAAATTATACACGTAAATTTAGTAGCGATATGTATTCAAAAAACGAATGGATTTGTGGATGCAACAAAAAAAATGCTTTATATTGTTTTCCCTGTTTACTTTTTGGTGGCGATAAAGCTTGGACGGAAATAGGGGTCACGGATCTAGAGCACTTGAGTTTGAAAATAAAAAGACATGGGAATTCTAAAAGCCATCTTCATAATTGTATGGAATTTGCGTTACTAGGGTCAACTAATATTATGGCTCAACTAGATTCTGCTTATTGGGTAAATATACAGAGACATAATGAAAATGTGTCAAAGAATCGGTATATTTTATCAAAAATTATTAATTGTATAAAATTTTGTGGAGCTTTTGAATTGGCCCTTCGGGAACATGATGAGAGCGATACTTCCGAGAATCCGGGGATATTTCGTGGACTTATTAATTTTTCGGCTGAATTAGATGCAACTCTAAGTGAGCACCTAAAAAATTGTTCGGTATTTAAAGGCACTTCCAAAGAAATACAGAATGATCTGTTACAGTGCATACTTGAAGTCAAGAACAAATAATTGAGGAAATTAATAATTCTCCGTTTTTGGCGATCATGGCGGACGAAACAACGGATGTTGCTGCAAAAACTCAAATGGTAGTTATTTTTAGATATGTTCGTGATGGTGAGCCAATTGAACGTTTTTGGAACTACGTCATTCCTGAAAAATGTGATGCAGAAACACTTAGCAAAACAATTTTAAGTGTCATAGATGCTTTAATTCAAAATTCACCTAACAAACTGATTGCACAGAGTTACGATGGAGCAGCGGTGATGAGCGGATAACACGCAGGCGTTCAAGCATTGATTAAAAAAAGTACCATTTTGCGCACTATTTTCATTGCTATGCCCATCAATTAAATTTAATTATATCTAAAGCTGCTTCTGCAAATTCGCAAGTACGTGTATTTTTTGGAAATCTACAAGACATTCCCGGCTTTTTTAATAATTCACGCCAACGAGTAGAAGTGTTAAACAAGATTGTAAACAGAAGGATCCCCCACAGCGCTACAACCCGTTGGAATTTTAATATCAGGACCATTAATGTTGTGTACGAAAATAGGGCCTCTCTCATTGAGTGTATGGAAGAAATAGAAGAACAATTCTCCAACAACACAGTTTGTAGTGCAGCCGCCTCTATTCGCCGTGAATTAAATGATCCGATCTTCAATTTTTGGCTGACTTTTTTCCATCATGTAATGCCCCATGTAGATATCCTGTTTAATCAATTGCAGCAAAGAAAAATTGAACCCACTCTAGTAAAAGACGCTAAAGAAAATTTTGAACGCAGTATAGGCCAAGTTCGAAATAATATTGACAACATCATAAGTGAAGCATCAGATTTAATAAGCATAAATAACAGCAGATTTAATCATCGAAGTTCTGCTTTAGAGCTGTGTGATGTTATTCTAAATTGTGCAAAAGATCGATTTCATTTTAAAGAGCATCTAGTAGTGGCATCACTTTTTTTTTCAGAATGCATTGGAGAGTATTTCAGTAAATTTACTGAGGACAAACTCACTTCCGCATGCTCCTATTATCCCACCCTTGATAAAGAAAGATTACGAACTGAATTGTCTGTTATTTACTCAAGAACTGATTGTAGATCTTTAAAAGGCGCACTACCTCTTCTAAAATATTTAATAAAAAACAATCTGGGAGATACGTTGAAGGAGACTAGAAAATTATTAGAAATTGTAATAACAACTCCCATGACAACATCAGAGGCCGAACGATGCTTTTCAACACTAAATCGAATTAAGACGTTTCTCAGAAATTCAATGACCGAAGATCGTTTAACATCTCTTTCCATGCTATCTATCGAAATATCCGAAATAGACAATTTTAATGACAAAGTGATAACAAAATTTGCAAATCGAAAAGAACGTAGAATAGATTTAATTTATAAGAAATAATTTGTTAGTAAAGTAGTGCTTAGTGACTCTTATTTTTTTGTGTGAAAATTGACAATCGTTCCAGAAATCCATTACTTCAGTGCGGAAGGCGAAGAAAGCACGATAAGATCGATGGGAGACAACCTCTTACTGCCCGTGCAAGGTAAATTTTTTTGTAAAACTTGCAGAACACCTTAAAATTTTTAGCACGAGCCGCCACTGGTTCTGGTTCTAAAAAATATTACCAAATATATTTCCATATTAATTATAGTAAGTTTTTTACACTTTTTGAACAAGTTCTGTACAGTACCATATACTTTTTTTGATTTATTTCGCAATTAAAACATGGATTTAAGACAGGTAGATCTGTTGTCACTATTTTAATTACTTTACGAAATTTATTGTCAGGCTGACACTGTTTTTTTTAACTTTTCTTGTAGTTATGATAGAATTCTTCATGCTCTTCTTTTACATAAACTTAGTCACTATTAGTTTCCCCACTCTCTCTGTAGATTAATCGAATCTTATCTCTCTGACCAGTCTACCTATGTTTTCTACAGTGGGTAGACATCTTCTGATTTCTACGGGACCCTTCCACTTTATTATATATATTGTTTGCTATGTCAATTAGTCTGTACAACTTCAGCTTATTCGAACGATGTCGCAATCGGTGCGAATATTTCTCTTTTAAATGATATACAGAGTTTCCCTGAAACTTTTCCCTATTTATTTGTCCAATACTTCGCAAAATAGTAGGAGTAACAGTCCCTGCACATGCTATAAATGACGGTCACAGCTTGGAAAATTAGTTAAAATTAGTACTAACTATATGTATCAAAGCGTATTACGAGAACAATTCTTTCGTGACAGTTTGACGTCTATATCGTGCCGATTATCACCTTCATGACATAAATCAAGCATCTTCATCCAGATTAATTAGATTTTGTGTTCATAAATTTGATAGAGAAGGTACCGCTACCAAAAGATACAGGTCGACACAGGACCGCGAGAAATCCCGAAAACATCGGCGTGTTTGTGTCGTAGTTACGCGCAATTCTTGGCGTTCGATCCGAAAACATGCATCGGCATTGAATTTATCAAAAATGGTTGTTCACAACATACTGACTAAAGAACTAAAATTACACCCATACAAAATTCAAGTGATACAGGCTTTGCTTCGGCGGATACATTATTCAACAATTTAGCAACCTTCGACGATATCTTATTTACCGATGAGGCTCACTTTGATTTAGATACTAGTCATCTGAGTAGCTACTGGTCGTCTGAGAACCCTAACGAGAAGCATCAAATGTAATTTCACTTTCCCAAAGTTACGGCATGGGCTGCAGTGAGCGCAAATGGGGTTATTGGCCCTTATTTGTATGAAAATTCATTCATGGTTACTACTCAGCGATACATAGGCATGTGAGATAATTACCTCAGACCAGAACTAGATAATTTTGCTGGATTAAAAAAGATGGCGCCACCTCACATACTGCAAACCTTTCGAGGGAAATCATTAGGGCCATGTTCCCGCGAAGAGTGATCTCTTAGCGGAGGGTTACCCAGGAGTCCCGATTTAACACCAATAAATTTTTCTCTTAAGGAAAAGGTATACAGTACGGTATCAAGAAATTTGAATCAGTTAAAACAACGAATTCGAAATGAAATTCGGGAAATCAATCTAGGCTTATGTAGATGAGTTACTGCGCATTTTCGTGTAGGCTTGAGGAGCTGCTGCAGCGCGAAGGACGACATCTTGATAATGATATTTTCCAGAACTAATTTCCCATTTTTTAAATTTTAAGATAAAATTGATTTCAAATGAATATGTTTTTTATTGGCTGAGCTATACTGTTTTCAAAAGCGGAAAACATTCCAAGACAGCCTGTATTATAATTACGCGATAATCAATTGGTTAGTTTCAAATAATTTTCGTTTAAATATAGATAAAATAGAATGGTATGACTTTCACTCATAAATTTAATCAGATAAATTCAACATACGCCTTAGTCAAACAACAGCTAAGGGATGGTTAATTACTTAAGGGCTTGGGTGTAACTTTTCACTCTTCCTTGTCAATCAACAATGACAAACAAAACTGAATATCTTCTTCGGAGTTCAAGGAATTTATTTTTGGAATGAGAGTTACTCATTCAGTATTTCAAGAGTACTAACTTTTAATACATTAGTATTATGTTTTAGTTGCAAACAAACACGAATTTGCACCAGTGATTTGGTACCCTTACTATAGTCATAGCAGTTTTCCATTGATTGGATTTATAAATTGATGGATAGTAAAACTGATTGTCCGCAGATTACAACAATCCATTCAACCTCTCATGTTACTCGGCCTGTTGTGCCCCCATGTTTAATTTCTTAATGACTAGGTCTAATGTCACCACATAATACGCAACATATAACTGATTAAAAATATTTTACTGGTGAACTAGTTGAGCGATGTTATTTTTTCTGTTCCTGTACAGCTGTATAGTATTTCTATAAGCAATATTTTGGACTAGACTTGTGCAGAAATCGTTAATATGTATTAAAAACAACATAAGACCCAATTATGAAGCCTGAGGAACTTCGTGTTTAATATACACGGCAGACGATCTTTGTTGAGAAACAACAATTGGTTTTGTATTTGGAAGATATGATTAAAAAATTTAATTGGATTACCCTTTAGACCATAAGAGCTTATTTACGTAATTTAATATCCGATGTCGATATATTATTTAAAATTACTTCTGCCACAATTGAAAAGAATTTGTTAAAATAATTTGCTTATACTTTAAGTATTTATGATTTCTCCCGCTTTTAAATTTGAATTTATTACCATCCAGGCAGCTTTGGACCTATTTTCGGAAGTATTAATGAAATTAACATTTGTGTTTCTTTTTGCATAATTCAATATATTATATAGTAAATTTGCATACATGCTAAATGGACGACAAATCGAGCGGCTGTGCCGCCTTACCTAGTAGATGCGCTAGGCTATTTGCCACTGTGATAAGGGGCGTTATGCTGTTGATACTATAGTCAGTATGAGTGTCTTTGAAAAGTTTGACAGTAGATAGTTTCAAAACTTCTTGAAGCAGCGACTGATGTTCATATCATCAGCACAGGCTTCCGAATAGGTGGAGACTGTTGCTTGAAATCGGAAACAAACAAAAACAAGAAAAATCCCTAACCACATTATAAATCAATAAACCCTAAATACGTATTTCGAAACTAAGTCTTTATCTACAGTAGAACAATCTGAAAAATAGTGTTAAATGTAGCGTCTTTGGTTGAGGTATATAACCTTTGAAGGTGCTCTTGACCAAACCGCTAGTTTGGTCAAGAGCACCGAGTGTAACACTTAGCGTTATGCCACTGACGATTTGATCAAGAGCATATTTTCAAAGGTTATACGAGAGTTGTCACTTATATTTTTAATATAGAGCTGGAATAAAATAGTAGATAGCTTTTAAAGACTTATTGTTTTTCGAAGTATTCTCCACGAAGATTTATGCACTTTTGTATGCCCTCATACCAACTCAGGAAGCAGTTATTCCACTCGTTTGTTGGTACAGTCAAAGTTGCCTTTTTGTGGGCTTGGACTGCTCCTTCAGACGATTGGAACTTCGGTCGGTGTGTACGAACTTGCATTGTCTTGGTGGAGGATGATTCTTTATGAACCATCTTTTTGGAGACACTTCGAGAACGGATGATTTTAATACCCAAACAGACGACTGGCATTTATTTGCTGGCTCGTATGAGTAAATCCAAGATTCATCACCACGCCCGCTGTTGTACACGTTTTTAGATTTTCCTGCATTGGAGCGGTATAGATTTTTTGGATACCAATTCGCCCTATCTGTTTTCTGTTCTTCGGTCAACATATGCGGTATCCAACGGGAAACTAATTTTTTTACACACAATTCTTCATATAATGTTTTTTGAATTGAAGTTTTTGAAATCCCTAATGATGCCTCAACTTCGCGATATGTCACATGTCAATTTTTGGCGCAGAGCATCGACGTTTTCCTGAGTGACTGCCGTTTTTGGTGCACCTGCTTTTGGATCATCGTTAAGACTACTTCGTCCACATTTGAACTCTCCATACCAACGAGAAATTGTTGACTGATTTGGTGCTTTATTACCGAAAACAGAAACCAACTCTGCAAGAGATAATTGTCTTCGAAAGTTATAAAAAATTATTGCACGGTTTAATGCAATTTTTCGACTAACTTGTCGACAGTTCGTTGTAGCTACAACATTACTACTAACATCGCACTGAAGCTTTGGATTTTGGTTAACTAAAGATGGAGGTTAATTTTTAGTACTGGCGTTTGATTAGTGGCGCCCTCTCTCTTCCAGTACGCGAAACATAAAGGACATTCCTCGTGCCTTAGCTAAAGATGCTACGTTTAACACTATTTTTCAAATTCTTCTACTAAATAATAATAATAGTAACACTAAGTGTTATTATTATATAATATAATTTAAAATTAAATTAATCATTCTTAATATATACGACGTGTAACAGTATACGTTGCAATACTGTAGATTATACCTAGTGAGATCATTTATGATACCGTACAAATTTCGTTATAACTTTATATTTTCTATATTATTGAAGATAGTTAATAAATACAAGGTCTGGACTGCCTAGAAAGTTGTTTCTTATTTAGCCTTAATTTATTTTATTTTGTGAGAAGTATATCTATCCTTTTTGACATCACTCTCATCTTATTTTTGCAGCCTTAAGAAAATAATAAGTGGCGTCGATTATTTTTTTTTTAATGTATCATTTTGAATTTACTGTCGACCGTAAATATAAATGGGTCGTAGTCAGGGCATTCTTGAGTAGGACATTTCCTAAAGTTGGTGTATTTCAATTTTTTAATTTTTAGTCTAAGTTAATAAATAAATTCATTTCATTAAAATATTTATATGCTATACAGCTTATATCTAGAACTGGGCCTGTGAACGTTTGGTCAGTATCGACTGTTTTCAAAAGTGGAAGGAGTTTAGAGGTTATAGTCGGGGAACCATTAGTCAGTTATCCTTCTTTGAGTATACACTTCGTATGTACGATTTTCTTTATTATGCTAGCAATTTTGTACGGTTCAGTTTTTCTTCCTTTAACTAAATGCCGATTTAAAACAAGCTCTTAAGCTAAATCGTAATTATGAGACTATACTAAAACGCACGAAGCAATCCACCTTTATCATCAACCAAAAACAATGACGTCTATATTATCAGTCTCATAACAAGGAAAATAATAGTCTTATATATTTCTAAATTTATAATTTTATAAAATCTGGACTATATTATATGTGTTATATACATTAATTGTAGGATCTTTTCGATGAATAATATTAATTAAAAATTATAATTTCGGTGCCATTTCAACTAGTTTTTAAGGATATTAATATGAGATGTTAGTCATCATGAATTCGAATTATTTGACAGCAGGTTGATGGTTGTTATTGTTGTATTTTCGTTATCTTTGGTACTCCTATTTCATTACAGTAGTATTTTCAGTACCAGTTCTTTTTAGAACTGGCGATGCTTAAGCCGTTCAGCAGCCAGTCAAAGAAGCTAATTAGCTCTTTGATTTCATACTTTAACCGTGAACGGGACAATGGTGGACCACTATTACCGTTGACAAGAGTGAGTAAGGTATTTACATTTTGTTGTAAATGTATTAAATAACGTTATTGTCGTTTTAGAGAGTTGTAGAAGCATTCAATATATGCGTAGAATCTGTCAGTAATATTTCAGAAACAATGATACAAAATGATCCTCTTCGAAGACCTAAAAAAATGCCACAGGAAAAAACTTGTACGTGATGGCACTCCAGAAAAAAAGCAACAATACGTGACGCTATATACCATCTATATAAAAACAGAAAGTAACTAAGTGATTAATATAATTATATCAATATAATTTTAGAGCAACACTTTACAAGAGCATTGTTATTCTAAGTACTAAAGGAGCTGCTATCTTTGAGAATTCTGTTGATTCTCTTGGTAGAGTACTAGTAGATATTTGCTTTAGATATGAGAAAGATTGTCCACGGAGAGGATTAATGGAACAAACACATGTTGCCCCTGCTCGAACCAATTTTCTAAGAAAGTATATGAACAATTTACAAGCTGATATTTCGATGCAATGTGTGTATTTGGACGAGACTTGGATATTCCAAAATGGGAGTGTAATAAGTCATGGCAAGAGATTAAATAGAAATAACTTTCTATAAATACAAATTCTGCTTTTCTTTTAGGTCCATTGTAATTCATGCAGGTACATGTAATGGTCTTATTGACGGTGCCTCATTAGTATTTTCTTCAAATACTAGTAATTCCGATTACCATGGAGAAATGGTTAGGGACAATTTTATGAAATGGTTTGAAGAGCAACTTCTTTGGAAACTAGAAGAAACATCTATGATTATCATGGATAATGCAAGTTATCAAAATGTTCTATATGATAATTGTCCCAATAATTCTTGGAACAAAGGTCAAATAAGAGAGTGGCTAAATAGTCATAAGATACCAGCTGCGGATAATTTATTATAGGTTGAATTATTAAATTTAGTCAGGTTTTACTCATACTATTTTCATATTTTAATAATAATCTGCTCACATGTTAGCAGAAAGATATTGACATACAGTTTTACAACTGCCACCATATCACTGTATATTCAACCCAATAGATCACATTGTACAGCAAAAATTGTATGTTTATAACTTGAAATAGGAAAGACGTTTCTTTTATTATACAGAGAAATAGTTCGAAGTAAAATCTTTAAGCAAAATATAGTTGCAGCAATATATTGCTGCATATTTTAGACTTTAGTTATGTAATTTATTGACAATTATAGTTAATTGTAAGTTTAAAGAAGAATTTTAAATAATGAAGAATCATTGAAAGAGATTATTTCTTCAAATATACACATCTGTACAACCTAATGATTGTTTTAAGTCTTCAGTATTAAGCAATAATTTAATAATAAAAATATTAAGTTTGATTTTTACTTTTATAATTCCTTAAATAAAATAGTGAACTTAAAAATGTAGTATTATTTACTTATAGTCACCAAATACTTTAGTTTATTATTTATTCTCTTTAATGAGAATGTGCTTAATTTGCCATTAGAAAATTTTGTCAATTTTGACATAAATATAACCTAATTTGGACATAAATATAACAACGACACAAGGCTCAAATAAATGTACTACAACTATTACATCATGGATTTAAATGACGAAAGTGGATTGCTTCGTGCGTTTTAGTATATTCCGAAATATTTCATTAAAAGCCCTTTTAAAAAATAAAACGCCTTTTAAATATATTAAGAAACCGGTCGTAAGTCTCCAAATTTAAAACACTTTTAGTAAGGTTAATTTATTGTTGCGGAGTTTATACATTTTCTCAGCATTTTAGATTACATTACAGACATTACGATTACAGACATAGACACATGTTTTTAAGACTGCATTACTTATCGTATCGTAACCAAAATATTGTGTACTTTGCATTTAATTAATTATAACTTGTGGTGTTGATATGTCCATTAAATTTAATACATATTTGGTACGTAATATCGCATTATTTGAACCAGAACAATAATTGTATGTTGCAAAACAAATGCGCGTTTATATGAACATTTAGGAATAGCAAAATTTTCCATTGCAGAATAAAAGCTTCTACTTATAAATAAGGAGTATCATTTATTAATATTATCGCCTACTTATATGTTATCGTTTTATAACAAGTATCTAAAAGACAAGAGAGCGTATAATGTTCAATTCTGATATTTATAACTTTATCAGAAAAAAAAAAAACATATAGCGTAACGACGGCGTAAAATAGTAAAATTGTTTTATAAATATTATACTTAATGCGTGATTGAGAAATTTCTGAAAACACCCAAGGCGCCAGGTGCAAATGAGATATTTGTTAAAAGTTCAAATAAATAATATAGACAACATAATTTGAAACATACTTGAGTAAGTAAAACCTACCAATTTTGTATAATACAAAAGTATTTTTAATAATATATAATATTATTAAAAATGGGGTGTGAAGAACACAATACAAGCTCATATGTATTTTTGAATGTATCTTCTCCAAAGACTTAGATACGTATTTCACATTTCTACATGATTATCAATACGCCCCTATTGGTTTCGCATTCGGTTTACGCCGACAAGTAGTGAAGACACGATAATACAGTTTATTAGATATGGTGGTTACCGACTATAAGGAACACCACGGCTAGTTCTGCGATTATTATATAGACAGCGTTGAATATTCCTTCACGCTCTGTCTTAATAATATCTGCGAGATAGCAAGGTAGTTATGTTTGTTGAATGTGTCTCTTCTCCAACAGGGGCGTATTGATAATCATGTAGAAATGTGAAATACGTATCTACGTCTTTGGAGAAGATACATTCAAAAATACATATGAACTTGTATTGTGTTCTTCACACCCAATTTTTAATAATATTATATATCATTAAAAATAATATAGACTCTTCAAAAAGCTTTTGATAGTGTATCTCGAAAAAAATAAAACAAATATAGAATGAAGGGTCAAAACTTTATCGAAGTAATTTGAATTAATGTTATTTGAAGCAATAGTTTTTATAATAGTCTTCATAGATGGCGCTATGGAAAGAAGCAACGAAAGAACCAAATGTCTGTTACACAGTGTGGAGTAGAAAAATCCAAAGGGTATTAGACTATGTCCTTTTTGATAGTCTTGTCATTATGAAAACATAAAATAATCTAAATATATAAAATACAGAACTAGCAGAGAGAAGTTTGAAATGAAATAAGGAAACATAGGTGGTGGTGATAGTAAATGTTTAATAATGAAAAGCCAGGACAAGTAACTCGTTTCCAGTACATACTGGGTGTCCTTGAAATAAAAAGGCAACGTATAAAAAATGGAAAGATTAAATTATATAGACTATATACCCAAAATATTTTCCCAAAATTTCCACTCATAAATGAGAAAAAAAATTACTAAGATATTTAAAAAAAATTTGTCACGCCACTGTGTGATGGACTATATTTTAAAAGACGATACCCTAAAGTTGAACGACAATAACAAAAAAAAATTGTTTTGTTATTGTCCATCTCGCTTTAAGTTCAGTTGTCGATCGTTACGTAGGTTCCATATAATTTTTCGATTAAAGATAAACTGTATAGGACGTTAAATGCCTGTAAAGCACACGTCTTACATGCTCTTTTAACATATCATCTTTAAAAATTCACGCTGACTCGTAACAAGTTATCAAACCCTTACCGTAATTTATCGTCTAATAATTTTTCTATTTTTTGCTAATATTCCTCTTTAAGAATGATCACTGTTTTGTTTGATTTATCTGCTGTGAATTTATTTTATAACAATAAAATAAATTCACCTATGAAAAAGAAAGAAATAATCCAACAGAGAAAACTCAAAAAGAAAATAATAACTTAATAAATAAATGGCATAGACTAAACCTAATAGATTTCAAAACTAAAAACAAATTTCGCATTTTTAATTCCCACCCTTCATCAATATATGGTTTACCAAAAATCCACAAAAATAATATCCCTTTAAGACCAATAGTATCTAACATACAAGTCCCTACTTATAATATAGCAAAATTCCTAGGTGATAGCATATCTAACATGTTAGGAAAAACTGAATATCATACCAAAGACTCATGGCAATTTCAAAATTTCATCAAGGAACAAAAAGTACCAACTAAACACAAAATTATATCACTTGATGTAGAATCTTTATATACTAACATTCCTACAGATCTAGCTATAAACATAATAGAATCCAAATGGGATGAAATTAGTCCACACACATCACTAAATAAAAACGAATTTATTAGAGGTATACACTTCTGTCTCGACAACATATATTTTCAGTACAAAAATTCTTTTTATAGTCAAACATTTGGTATTGCCATGGGCTCTCCTTTAGCTGCTCCTATTGCAAATCTGGTAATGGAACATTTGGAACAAAACGTTATCAATCATTAGACTTCCACCCCATTTTCTTCAAAAGATATGTTGATGATATCATAACATGTATTCCGACTAATAAAATAAACTATCTTTTAAATAAATTCAACAATTTTCACAAAAAATTAAAATTCACTATTGAAGAAGAAATTAAAAACAGTATTGATTTTCTTGAAAATTAATACTGGTAGCCGTAACTTTGTGGTAATTCATTTTGAAAATAATAAAATAAAATAAAACAATCACTTTGTTATACCACTTTATTCACATATAATAGTGACCACGGTTTCGACATACGATGTCATTATCAAACTGCAAAAGTTACAGGCCTACATCGATCTTATAAATGACACAAAAGATAAGATCGATGTAGGCCTGTAACTTTTGCAGTTTGATAATGACATTGTATGTCGAAACCGCGGTCACTATTATATGTGAATAAAGTGGTATAACAAAGTGATTGTTTTATTTTATTTAAATAATTTTCTTGATATTTCTCTAAGCTATGATAGACAGGGTACTATTTATACAAATTGGTATAATAAACCCACAGCTTCTTTTCGATATATGAATTACCACTCAAATGCTCCTACAGTATTCAATAAAATTATTATAAATAATCTGAGTGATAGAGCAGTAAAACTATCACATACTCAATATAGAAAAGATAACATCAAGAAAATTAAAACAATCCTAACAGATAATAATTATCCAACACAACTTATAGACCACAACAATAAAAAAAAAATACACCAAATATACAACACTGCAGACACCAATAACAATTTAAACAATGACACAACATATATCACGATTCCATATGTTCCACTGTCAGAAAAAATTAAATACACTTTAAAAAAATATGATATAGCTACAACATATAAACTTAGTAATACTAATAAACATTTATTTTCAAAACTTAAACCTAAAATAGAAAAAAATCGAGAAACACATGTCATCTATAAAATACCATGTCGCGATTGCGATAGTTACCACATAGGCCAAACTAAACAATGTTTATACAAAAGAATACAAGCCCATAAATACTCTAAAACTGACAAAACTGCTTTATCTACACACAAACTACAACGCGATCACCATTTCGATTTTGAAAACACACATATAATTGATAAAGAACAACACACAATGGAAAGGGAAATTAAAGAAATGATTAGTATTAAACAGGAAAAAATTCAATTAACAACAGAAGTGATATAAGAAATTTAAGCAGTATGTAACATGTAGGATTGTTTTAAATATATATATTTTGGAGTAAAACCAGACCTTAAATCGCCAACAAATTGAAGTTACCATAACATACAAAGGTCACGAAATAATTATCTTTATATATATATATATACAAGGATGACATGAAGAAGTTTTCTTTGCCACACATTGGTTGCGTCAAAAATAATTTAAACTAAAGAAGTAGTTAAATAAGTTACAAATACGCCCAAGTTGAATTGACACCTAACTTAATATTTATAGACAATCAACGTACTGAAGTGTGGTTATTTAACTTTGCTTTATTTGCACAAAGTGTTTTGTTGCTAAATTTCTTATCTCTGTGACGACATACTAATCCAGTCAATTTGATCTAAATATGTTATTTAATTAATTTTCAACAAATACCTAAAAGTTTTGTTATTTCTAGTAATCTTAATGGTGAATATGTAAATTTAATAGTAATCTTTATGAAGTGCATTTAGTTTTTTTAATTATTTTTTATAATTACATTAGGGTCGTATATTTTGCATTAGAGGTGCTCGATTTTAAAAATAAAATTTGTTAGTACTTCTTCTTGGATAATATTAAATATTTAAAGACTTCTGTATTATATATAGGTTATATCATCACACAAAAATATAATACACATAAAAGCAAGTGTACTTAAAGTAATCAAGTTAGTAAATACGGTTCATATAATATGTTCGAAGACAATTATTGACCAGTATTTACAAAAGATAAGACAATTTTTCATAACTAGGTGAACTTAAACCATAGCGATAAAATTAAATCACAGAATATTTCGTCAAACCAGTCGTCTTGTGTATCGATCGCCTTTATTTGATTTCTGCGATTTGAGCTGACAACTTGTACATTTCGTGTTTGCAATTCAAGAACGTTCGAGGGGGAAATATTAAAAAGATAAACCTGGATTAAACAATCGCCAAATTCGCGGTTTCATGTTGCGTTGTTGGATCGAAAGTCATTTTAGTTTTCGCGATTTTTTCAAAATAAGAAGGCAAAAACAATATGAATTTAAGCAAAAAGAATTCGAAATACAGACTAGCTATGTGGTTGCGGATTGGGATGGTGCTTAGCGTTACCGTTACCTATGTTGTGATCAGTTTTGCTAGCAGGGGTGTAACAAAAAGTGAGAAGGCTGATCGAATCTTTTCAGGTGAGTTGTATTAGTGAATTAGGATAAATAATAATAATAATTTATGAAATTTTTTCACTATGTCGTTTAATTTACATTTCATATTAAATACGTTAGAAATTGTTCAAACAAACAGTATACTTTGTTAATCTGTTGTAATAAATTTACAAATCTTTGAATACATATTTGTTTCTTATTTAGTTTATTGGGTGAAATTTTATATAATTTGTGATAATTCTAATGAAGTTTATGTCTGTATATTCTTTGTTTTTGACAATCGACACAAAATGCACAAATCTAAATTGAAATTGAAAAAAAGAATATTTTAAACAGTTTTTTTTGGTATTCATTTTATGCAGATAATAATCTTGTTTTCTTTTTGACCGTTCACCCGCTCAATTACTACGCTATTTGAGTTCCTTTGGCTGTTTCCGACTTAATCCGAATTATTTTATTAGTTGTTTTTCGTTAAATAAGAAGAACAACTTTACTACTTGTAGTCAAGTAAACTATGGAATGTTGTGGAAAATATAACAGCTTCTTATTATTCTATTTTTTAATGAATAATAAAAAAAACAATTATTAAGACGGAAACATTCAAAGAAAGAAAGAAATTTAGCAGATAATAATAAGCTAATAGCAATAGATTTTATTCTTGTAACAGTTTTATATTACTGGGCAGCAAATTGTAACTTTGGTCATTGCGATAAATGACGTATACTAATTTGGTAGATGATCTACAAACATTCATTTTAGTATGAGTCATGAATTTTTATTATATAATTAAGAGTGATGCTAGAATTGTTGAGATATGGGAAAATTGTATACAAATTCTTCTTTTTTTACTGTCTTTATTTAGCAAGCGTGCAATACGTCAAAAGTACAAGACATTTACATATCATGCAGAAATGCACAGTGTTAACCTTAGTTACAGCCTCATATTATGGAGACAAACAAGTGTTGTGGTCTGCTTGTTTTTTTATATGGAGCTCCCTTGTTCCTCTAATTTCTCTGTCTTTATATTTTCCTGCATTTAGCGTATGTTAATTTTTTATTTCCTTTGATAGTTTCTTATTGTTCTAGTTGTTGGAATTAGAATGAACTTATTAATTTTAAGTTTGTAATTTGCGTCTAGTTTTGTGTCTGTATTTTTAATAATATAAAAATATAATACAAAATCGAGTGTGGACAACACAATACAACTTCACGCGTGTTTAGCGTTACCCTAGAATCATCAGTAAATGATGCCATTGGCAGTAGTTAATGAACGGCACTGAATGTTCTTCTACGCTGTGTTTCGATGACTTTTGTATTATTGTAAGGATGTTTAATGAAATGGGCGAAAGCAAAAAATCCCTTCTTTACCATACAGAAGTTAGATGGTTGTCGCCAGAGAAAGTGTTAACCCGGGTATTGGAAATGCGAGAGGAATTAATATTTTCCAGGACAAACAAACGCCATTCTCATTCTTTTCACAGAATAATAAGTTTATGTTCTTGTTGGCTTGTTGTTGCTAAATACAGAAATTGTTTCTTATTACTGGAAAACAATTTGCTTTTGTGTGTTTCTAACGTAGATCCATCCACGCATGGATGTAACTTTTAAATGAAAAACAAATGCAACTATCACATTAGTTTCTTTTCTTTACATATGTGTACTTATTATAAGTAAAATGTTTATAATAAATGATTTTTTCTCATAAAATGATTTTTCATTATTGTTTAGGCTATTTCGCGACCCTCTTTAATATCACCCCGCAGGTTCAGAAACAATGACTTATGTTAATAAATTATTGCATTAAAATATGAAGTTATAACGTGCCTTCAAAAACTTTCCCCATTAGACACGGCCATGCTTTTGGATAATGGTTGGTGACAGTACACGTAATCTGTCACGAACGTATAATTTTGAATGAGAATGAGAAAAGTTTTCGAAGGCACGTTATTTTGATACATAGTTTGTAATTTATAATTTCTGGTGTAAAAATATAATGTATATTAACGTTCTGGATTGTTATTTACTAATTAATTAGAAGTAATCCAGAATTTTCCAATAGCGTTTAGTTTACCTAAAATATTCCTACGTCTATAGAGTGGAGTCGTATATTTGTTGAGTAGTTTCTTTCTTATCGCAATAAAAAAAAAATCAATCCAGATAAATGAAGCCACTTTCTTAGATTTACCTTAGATTTCCGAACATTTGTGTATATTAATGCTATTTTTCTTCATGACCTAAATAAAGTTTATTCATTAGTGTAGGCCAGTTGGACGACATTTGCGTCCTAAATTTTCGTATTCCTATTGGGAATTGAAGACGTTTCTTCACTCTAAAGCTTGGTGCTGAAATTTCGTTGGAGAACTTCGTTTTATTAATTTTTTTTTTATATTATATTGTTACATTATCCCTAATTAAGATGTCATTGAATCTAGGTATTCCTTGTTATAAAGTGAGCTGTGTTTTTCCGCTGAGTATCTCTAAAGGGGTGTGATTTTTTGTTTGATACTTTAACATAATTTAAAAATTTATCTTTTGTATGATGAAGCGGTTTGCAAATTTTAAAACATAGTATTAATGACTTTTAAATGTTCATAAATTTAAATAATAATAATAATATATTTATTCGTTAAAAATTATACAAGTGTATAGAACTCGTCAAGTATACATGTAAATATATAAAAACAAAATAAAACGTGACACAGACACCATATTAAAATTTTTTTGAATAAAATTCATCCAAAGAATAAAAATATTATACATATAATAATTTTTCTAATGTTTTCTTGAAGCACTTTTCCCTGCTCAAGTCCTTAATGTACTTTGGGATATGATTATAAATATTTAAAACCTGACTAGTTGCGTTCCTTTGTACCCTGGTCAGAGTTGTTTGTGGCACCGCAAAATAGACACTTTCCGTCCCGCGAGTACTGTACTTGTGATTTAAAACATACCTGCCAAACGCACTGCTCATACCCCTTCTCGCACATAAAGTACACTCGACAATGTAGAGACCGGTAAGCGTATGTATTTTTCTTGTTCCAAATATTTCTCGGCACGAGTCAGTAAGTCCCAACTTAAAAATTGCACGAAGACATTTCTTCTGCAGAATAAAAAGTCTTCCCACATCCACACTGTTCCCCCAGAAGACCAAACCATACCGCAACCGCGATTCCACGTAAGCTCGATACGCACACAAACTGGCTTCACTGTTTACTGAGCCGGCGATAACCCTCAGGGCATAGTGAAATGGAGAAATCCTCCGAAATAAATAACGTATGTGGGACTTCCAATTTAGTTGTGAATCGATCCTTATGCCGAGAAACATTACTTCGGGCGACGAGGCTAGTACACCGTCTCCAAAGTTTACAACAAGATCTTCCGCTGAGAAACAGCGAAATGGATGATTTGGGTCTTGCCTACATTCAATTTAAGTTCGTTCACTCTGAACCATGCGCTCACAGAAGATAATGCCTGTGCAATGGTTTTCCTCAAGGCGTTTGTTTCCGTTGATCTTATTGCCAATGAAACATCATCCGCAAATAAGGCCATAGGATAATTAGTGGTAACCCATTTATGTAAATTAAAAATAAAAGAGGCCCCAGCACGGATCCCTGTGGAACACCCCTGGTAACAGTGAGCCACCCAGACCCAATTCTGGTTCCCTCTCCATTCACTGCCACGACACTTTGTCTTCTGTTTTCTAGATATGATTTAATAAGGCTCCAACAATTTCCCCTAAATCTCAAGTTCTCCAATCTCTCGAAAAGGATCTTGTGATTAACGCTATCAAAAGCCTTGGACAAGTCCATAAAAATCCCTGCTACTTGCTCTTTGTTCGACCAGGCATCAAGTATTTCACAAACCACCTGAAATACGGCCGAACATGTCGATTTTCCAGTTTGATAACTATTCTGTCTATCTGTGATAAGTTTATGTTTGTTAAGGAACCATTCTTCTATATATCAGTTCTTCAAACACCTTGGCCACATTCGAAATTAGTTAATAATTTAATTAATTCAAGATGACAAGGCACACCATTTATGGAAGACTTCGATAATGGTCAACTAAGTTTATGGAAATTGAATTTACTCGTCAAAACGTTATAATATGTTCTTCCAAATCTAAGAAAATAAGAAAGGTTAACAGTTAAAAGCCACGTTAAAGGAGTTAAAAGCCATGTCATGTTGTTACATTTTCTTTTGGAGATGTTGGCTTAGTTCTTTTCAAGCTTACTGCTATGACGGGACCATTACCTAGTTTTGATTTTGCAATTTTTTCAAATATTTTTTGAGGAAACCATGACAAGTTGTGTTTCCTAGTTGTTGGAAAGCGGTGATACCATTTTATCACCGTAGGGAAAGTTGACAACGTTGAAATTCATTAATTTCAACGTTGTCAACTTTCCTTAGTGACATGTTTTGAGTTCTTAAGCAAAAACGGACGAATAGAATATTGATCTTATTTGGGACATGATTGAAGAAAATCGACATGTTACTTCAAGCAATCCTAAAGATTGGCAATTAACACTAAGTTACGAGGTGTGGTTATAAAATATTGAGACAGATGCAAATTCGTACAATGGACGGCTGCGTAGCGTGAACCTTTCTCTTTCGATTGCCGCCCCTCCAATATCTGTAGACATAATAGTCTGGCCATGGTCTTCGTTTGTATGATTTATTTTTTGTTTTCGCGAAAAAATGATAAGTGGCTAGAGAGCGAACGAATTTCATGTGAATCTTAAAAAAAACTGCTACTGAGACTTATGTTTTATTAAAAGAAGTATATAGCAATGAATATTTATCATGTGCGTGGGTATTTAAGTGGCTTAAGCGCTTTCAAGATCGCCGAAAAAACGCTGCAGATAGAGCACGCCCGGGACGCCCTTTTACGTCAAGAACGGATAAAAATATTGAAAAAATTGGTCATGATATCACCGTCTCTTCTTCTGGCTCTTTTAGTATCGTGGTATAGTAAGTCAAGACACTTTAACACAGTGCTCTTTGTACTACCCACAATAGATCTCTCAGTTTCATTCTGTAAGTCTTGTGTCCTTGATAAGAGCCACTATCCCCCTCAGGAGAAATTTGAAATATTTCTGTCTGTGTCGTTTCAGTTCCTCACAAGTGCGTATTATACACGAAGGCTAGTTTCCTCCTGCTTTTCACCTCTCCAACACCAGGGCTCGTTAGCCAAGCCCATGTTGTACTGAAGCTTCCTTAAAGGACAATGTCCAGTTATTAACCCAGCAATAATTTTAATTTCTTTTTTGCTACTACGAATCAAGTTAACTGAAAACCTAGCGTCCAATTACCTTTAAGTAGTGTTTTAGTATGGAGTTGACCTTCCGTTAGCCTCTATTTCTATTTATGTTCTCTTTCTAGCCATAACCAGATCTCCCTTCTAGCGGAATCCCTGCCGATTCCATATTTAGGTTCTGATACTATGAAGTTCCTCTGAGAACCTTTCTTGACCAATTCTCATTGCCTTTAATCTCCTCATTTCCTAGCACCCATATCAGTGACACGGTATTGTCTTGTCCCAGTCTTTTGAGGGCTTGTTTACAATGTTCATCAGTTTAGACCTTGTAGATGGATTCCTAATGGCTTTAATAGCTACCTAACTATCAGTCATTATGTTGATTTTTTGTTTGCGTAACCGGCTTTTCGAATTTGCTCGGCGCAGCACCAACAATTCAGTCTGGAAAATTGTCGTATATTTCCCCAGACTTAACAATATCTTTCTTCTAGGACACATTTTAGATATACCTGTACCTGCGATTGTCGGTCTAGATGTGTTCAGCTTAGCTATAAATATAATTTCAAGTGCCAGCATTCGTAATATCAGCTCTCCTAGTAGAGTTCTCGTGATATCTGTATGGCCCTCTAAAACCTTGTTAGGACACCATAAGTCACTGGCCTTCAGCCTCAGGATCGCAGCCACGGCCTTCGCTTTCACGAGTAGTTCCATCGAAGGAGGTTGCTCTGGCTCTCCAGGTAAAGACTGTTGTGTATGTTATGTTGTTCTCTTCATTGCTACTCATCCATCGGTTAATGCAGCAGAAAAGACAATCTTCAATTTTTGGCCCAGGTTGTTTCAATTACTACTCTTAGTATCTTTGCAATAGAATAGTTCTAGAGGTGACAGACCCACGATGCCCTCCATGGAGGCCGTTTCCGTGCTGTTCATAGCTTCCGTGATTCCAAACTGGAGTGCCGCAAGGAGCCCCACCGACGATGTCAGCTCCATCTTCCTTCATCACACAACTACCCATAGGTAATCGTTTGTCTTACTGCTGCTATGTACAATCAATGTACCACACTTGATTTTAGTCTCCAGGTCTTGCCAACAGCTCTTCAGCATCTCCAGAAGAGCTACGTCGCCCTGTTTGCCACTTTGACTAGGCGTCGGCTCCAATTCAATTTCGCATTAAGTGTTATGCCTAGATATTTCACTTCATTGGTTAGTTTTAATTTTTGTCCGAACAGCCTTACGTTGCCGTGATCATTTAGTCTTCTCATGTTACTATCAACTTATTTTTTTTTGTGGATTAACAGTTAACCACAATTCGCACTGCCCGCGGAAATTTTCCATGAGAGGACACAACTATTCCTGCGGTTGCTGGAATTGTATGGATTGACAAAGAATGCGTAAGGCAAATTTTATATAAGAATGTACACATGCAAAAAATGTGTGCGAAAATGGTCCCGTAAATTCTCGCAATTGAAACAATTGAAAATTGAACAAAAACAAGTTCGTGAAAATATTTGCACTGCCACTTTAATTGCCTTATTCACATGACCTGGCATCATGTGACTTTTATCTATTCTGTACAATGGAAAATTCGAATGGAGCAGTGTCGAGATAAAGAAGGGGTGTCTATTGAAAGGGATAATAGTTAAATATGTATCAATTTAAAATAGAAAGTTTCACAGCATCAGTCTCGTTATTTTGTAGCCACACCTCGTACATAAACATTTGAGGGTACTTCAGCTTTGTTTTCGTTGAATTCTCCATAATTTGATTCCAGTTTAAAAAGAAGATCGTATGAGGTGTATATCTACACCAGATCGTATTGTTTTATCTAGTATACAATATAAACTACTCAAAAATGAATAGGGAATTTTTACTTTTTTGTATTTTTTAGATAGTATGGGTAAATATTTGTAGTGTATTATATTAGATACATAATTGTACACAACAATTTAAAATTTTCAAGTATATTTATTCAGAAAAATCGTCAGATTACTAAGAAATTATCAAAAATGAAATAAGCAACATTTTTAACAATAGCTAAAATAAACATTTTTCTGTCACAATTAATTCTAAAATCGTGTATAATGGCCACGGACATCTCTCACAGCTGTACATCTTCGGGGCATACTCATAATGCAATTATATGTGTTCTTGTGACACTCTTCTCCAACACAGCGGTAAAATTTCCCGCAAGTGTTGCACGTTAACTGGGGGTGGATTATGTTCGTTGAGCTGTTCTTGAAGTCTGTCCCAAATGTGCTCAATTGGATTCAAGTCGGGAGACGTTGGTGGTAAAGGTAGATGGTTAATATGGAGGTCATTTATTGCTTGCATTACAATTTGTGCACGATGAGGTCTTGCATTATCATCAATAAAAACCATGTTTTCATACACAGCCTCACGAAAGTCGGCCACATATTGCTGAATAATGTCATCTCTGTATATGTGTCCATTGACATTGTTTTCAAAGAGATGGAGGTTCGTACGTCCATTCAAACTAATACCCACCCACACCATGATACCACCGCCGCCAAAAGGCACCACAGCTTTTGTAAACTCGCGTCTATAACGGTCTCCTCGAGTTCTCCAGACCCTTACTCTACGATTATCACTAAATAAGCAGAATCTGGATTCATCGGTGTATAAACCATGCTCCCATTGAAAATTTTCTGCTAGTCGTTGGTTCCCAAGTTCTTCTAGCCATTCTATTGGCATTAGTTAATTTTGGGCGTCTCACAGGCCTGCAGCTATGAAGATCCATTCCCCTCAGACGGTTTCTGATGGTTTGATCCGAAACTCTAACTCCAGTGGCGGCATGAAACTGTGTTTGCAACCATACAGCACTTCTAAACGGATTCATCTTTGTCTGAATTTGTATGTAGCGGTCTTGTCTCTGATTTGTTTTCCTCTCAGATCCACTACCGGGTCTTCTCCTTGCAGATCCTATCTGTTGGAATCTTGTTAGAGCCCTACTAACAACACTTGGAGACACATTAAAAATTGCGGCAATTTCTGCTCCAGATTGCCCTCGCTGATGCAATAACGCAATTAAATCAAAAGTTTCTTTATTTAAATGACGTCTTGGCATCATGAAAATGTGAAATGACGTTTAAAATGAATAATACTTGTGAAAAAATGCGATTTTTATAATTTTGTATTCTAAATGAATTTAAGGTTAAAATACAAGATTCAATATTTTATCACACAGAAAAGACATTTACCAAATAAAATGTCCACAAACGACTGTGGGCATTCTAATTTATCTATAGTTTGAGAAAATACGCAAATTTAATCGAATTAATTAGATCTGTTAAAAAAGATCTAATTCCCTATTCATTTTTGAGTAGTTTAATTACAGGCGAGGAAACTTGGGTATAGTGCTATGATCCCGAAAAAAAAAAATCCAGCAGGAAGATCGTCGCACTGTTAATGTAGAATAGTATACTATAAATTTTCCAAAATATCCACAAAAGTCGTCGAGGAAAGAGTATATTGTATCAGGATAACGCTTGAGTTCACTATTCGAACGATTGGGTATTTTAATGCCCAAACGCTGAAATAAGTTGTAATTCGCCGTATAGTCCAGACTTAGCACCTAATGATTTGTTTTTGTTTCCATGTGTAAAGGATAAATTAGTTTTATGCCCCATGTTAACCATTACGTTGGCGCATGTAAAAATGAAAAAAACAACCTAACGCGAAGAGATGTGAAAGATAGTGAAAATGCAAAAATATACTGACGGCGGAGGAAAATACTTTGAAAAGTTAGAAATAAATGGATTTTGTCAAAATTGTTTTCTCTTGAACTTACTTTAGTAAGAAAAGAGAATTGTATAACCCTCGTACAACCTAATGGGTATTAAAAAAAATGTTTAATAATATAAAATATTATTAAAAATTTGGTGTGAAGAACACAATACAAGTTCATTATTAATATTTTTTGTGAACGTATTATACAGGGTTATGATAAAGTAACGCACAAAATTCATAAAACGTACAATGTTCATTTTTGAAAAAAATGCAAAAACACGTCAAACAGTTTATTTTATTCCGCGTCTTTTAACATAAGTCAAAAAAATAAAACGTCAAATTTGTCAAAGTTATGACGTCATCAATATTTTTTTTAAATATGAAGCTTGATTTTTTTTTACTTTATTTGATAAAGCTTGTTATTCTGCATTATAAAGAAATAATTGAAGTAGGGGACAAAAAAAAACTGAGAGAATTAATAAAAAACAAAATAAACTTGTTTTTGAATTTATGAAAAGAAACTAAATATTAAAAGAATTAAAACTTAAAGTTACCTAGTAATAAAACAACTGTTTGTCAGTGTCCGTCTTACAATTAGTGTCATACCAATTTTATTATGATGGCTCCTTTAACGGAAAGAGAAAGGATATAAATTCTAATGATGGTAGGTTACGGCGATAGACTTCGAAGTCATAAAGAAGCATGTGTTTTATTTAACGAAACACATTTTGAAAGAACTCCAATTGCTAGAAGCACAGTAAGCAGAATTGTTGCAAAATTTAATGAAACAGGAAGCGTAAGTCATGCTCCAAAATCTGGAAGACCGGGAATAAGCGACGATGCAAAGTTAGATATTTTGCTATCATTAGAAGACAACCCTCACGCAACTACAGCAGAAATTGCCTTACAAGAAGATGTTAGTCAGTCGTTTGTAGTAAAGTTTTTAAAAAAAGAAAAACTGCACCCATACAAAGTTCAACTTGTTCACGAACTCTCAGAAGATGATCCGGGCAGATGTTTGGAATTTTGTGAAATCTTCATGAAGCATTGTGACGAAAATCCAAATTTGCTTAATAGTGTAATATTTTCAGACGAGGCAACGTTTTATTTAAGTGGTACAGTAAATCGACACAATTGTCGCTACTGGGCTCGGGAAAATCCCAACTGGATTCAGACAAAACACACCCAGCGCCCCCAAAAAATTAATGTATGGGTAGGAATCGTGAGGGGAAAATTTATTGGTCCTTATTTCTTTCGTGGGAATTTAACAGCTGAGCGATATTTGGAACATCTTCGTATGGCAGTGCTTCCGGATCTAATTGCGGCATTTCCGGATCCAAATAATAGGGAAAACTTGGATCCCAGTATTTGGTTCCAACAAGATGGTGCACCACCACATTATGGTCTTAATGTTCGATGATTTCTGGATAACCAGTTTGAAGGAAGGTGGATTGGAAGACGTGGACCAATGGAGTGGCCACCTAGATCACCTGATCTCACCCCCTTGATTTCTTTCTGTGGGGACATTTAAAAAGTCGGGTCTACGTTAACCGACCAGACAATTTAGAAAACTTAATGGAACGAATTAGACATGAAATGACTCGTATAACTCCGCAGATGATCGAAGACTCTGTAAATCAGGTCTACCATCGTCTTGGCCTATGTCAGATAGTGAACGGGACACAGTTTGAACAATTCCTGTAAGAAATCGTTTTGGTTTAATGGACTGTTTAGTTAATTTAAATGTTATTACTATAATAAAGTTTATTTTGTTTTTTATTAATTCTCTCAGTTTTTTCTTATGTGACCCCTACTTCAATTATTTCTTTATAATGCATAATAACAAGCTTTATCAAATAAAGTAAAAAAAACCAAGCTTCATATTTAAAAAAATATTTATGACGTCATAACTTTGAAAAATTTGACCTTTTATTTTTTTGACTTATGTTAAAAGACGCGGAATAAAATAAACTGTTTGACGTGTTTTTGCATTTATTTCAAAAATGAACATTGTACGTTTTATGAATTTTGTGCGTTACTTTATCATAACCCTGTATATTATTAAAAATACTTTTGTATTATACAAAAATTGGCGAGGTTTTTGCCTACTCCAGGATGTTTCAAATTATTCGAATGGATATTAACACGTAGTGGAAAATTTTCTATTTACGTTTAAATGTATGTATTTCTAAACTTTTTTGTTTTATTTATTCTTAATATTCGTCTTTCCGGCTCCTTAGTATTTAATCTATATTTATCGTAATGTCGAGTTATTGTTAGTACGTCATGTGGAAGTATTTTGAAGATATTTGTTTTGATAATATTTGCTAATCGTTTACAATAACAAATCTCCTTCATTCAATCATTCAGTTTAAATCAGTTCTCACTGGTTTAGCATAAGATTTTAATTTTGTCGTATTATGTTTCTACATACGGCCTCTATTATTTTTTTTCTTAATTTTTTGTGTTTATCACTTTGTGATGCAGGTCAAACATTTATTAAACTGTTTATTGTTATTCATACAAGCTAATTTTGTAGATAATACTGTATAGAGTTTGTATAAAACGCGCCTAGTCACCTTTATTGTTTATTGTAATTCAATGTTAAATTTTGTCAAACATGTTTTGTTTTTTAGTATGCTACTGGCAGTTCTGTAAATATGTTTGTTTATGTAGTAGAATATTAATGCTATTGTTTTTATAAATACTGATAAAATGTGTTGAATACAATTTGTTACGATAACCAAGGCAATTTATATGTATAGAAGGACTCAACTCTAAGTAACGAATTAAATTATCCAACACTTTCCTACAAATGTTAGACCATATAATTTACTAAAAAAAGTTGTTGGATATTTTACCCAATTATAGTGCTGTTAGAAACAAACAAAAAAGCAATTCAACTGTTTCTGACATATACCTAGTCGATTTTGTGTTTTATAATCAAGTTTAATTTTTGGGTTTTGAGAGTGGTTGTATTTGTAAGACAATTTATTGTGACTTCAAATTAGTTTTGTCAGACAACTGTCGGATTATTTATCATTTGCGTCAATTTTTTTATTCTCATTATGCCTGAGTATGCAAATGACCGACATACATTTTATGTACGATCGTGCGACTAAAGCACGGCGTATGGATACTGGATTTCCGAATCGGTCGTTATCAAGTGATCAAAAAATTAATTCAAAATTAATGAAGGTTCTGGTAGAAGCAGATATTTTGAAATGTATACAAGATAACCTAAATATTAGCACTCGAAGTCTTGCTGCAGGACTAAACGTCAGCCATTCCTCTCTATACTCCTACCACATTCACCCTCTCCAAGATCTTGCTGCTCTCGATTATGATGCACGTAGGGATTTTCATCAATGGGCTCCACGAAAAGTGGCAGAGTCCTATTTTTGTGGCTTAGATTTTATTTAGTGACGAGGCTGGGTATACTAAAGACGGGACATTCAATTTTCATAACAAACACATGTGGGTAGAGTAGCCAGAAGAAAATCCCGTGCTAATGCTGAAGTATTCCTACAACCTGTCTATAAACTATTCCATTCTGGTATTTGGAGAAAAATCTCATGCTATGTATGTTTTCCGGTCTTAAAGCTGCATACTTCCGGAAAAAAAAATTAAATATCATTAACTATAAATGATCTTGCTTTATTAGTTTTAGAGTCAGGTATGCTAATTAAAAGTTTAGTTTGTAGCTCTTTTGCATCTTGTATAGTCAAGTTCACTAACTCATTCATTCTACATGCTCAAGAAATTCCAAATATTAGAGCAGCTTACGAATATAAATATATAAAATAGTAAATAGAAAAAAGTTTTGCAACTAATTACTTTAATCGTCAAATATTTTTTGTCTGGAGCTGCCAGAACAAATTTGTTAATTTCCTTTTTTGTTAAAATTTAGGATTTTTTTGGTCTGTAGCCTTCACCTTTTCTTTTAGAAAATGAACGAAGTTTTGGATATATATACAGGGTGTTCCCTGAGGTAACCGACAAACTTACACAATGTATTCTAGGGGTGTTTTGAACAAAAACGTTCATATACACTTCAGCTTAATTTCTTTTTGTTCGTTAGATTTCAACAAAAGAAGAAAATTGCTTCAGTAATGTATTTAATCATGAAATTATATAACAAACTAATAAACTAATATTATAACAATTGCTCGAAATGTTCGCCTCTTCTTTCTAAACATGTTACTAGTCTTTGGGCCATATTCTATTTCCAGTTAATATCTGTAAGTTCATTTCGTAAGGAATCTACAACTGCAGCTATTCTTTCGATCTATTCGTCTCGAATGTTTGGCTTACCGTTATAGTAAACACGATTTTTTAGATAACTCCAAAAGAAAAAGTCCAATGGCGAAATGTGTGGAGAACGCACAGGCCATAATACCCCTCCCCTCAACCTATCCACCGTCCAAGAAGATTTTGATTTAGAAAGTCCAATAACTTGCCTACAAAAATGATGTGGAATGCCGTCATGTTGATAAAACATGTGGACGCTCATGATACATATTTGTCATTTTAAATGACTGGCAACTTATTTAGAAAGAAGAGGCGAACAGTTCGAGCAACTATTATAATAATAGTTTGTTAGTTTATTTAATTTCATGATTAAATACATTACTGAAACAATTTTCTTCTTTTGTTAAAATCTAAAGAACAAAAAAAAAATAAGCCCAAGTGCATATGAACTTTTTTGTTCAGAATCACCTCTGGCATTGTGTAAGTTTGTCGGTTACCTCAGGGAACAGCCTATATGATGTCAATTATAAGATTATAAGAAGGTCAATAATGAAGCAATTAATTGCTTCGATCCAAATGACGCAACAAGATAATAAACACAATAAAGTTCTAAAATGAACTGTTTTTAAACAATCAAAATAAATGGGAAAATGTACACAAAACTAGGTTTATTTGATAGGTACGTTATCTTTCAACACCGCAAGTAACTATTACCCTGTTAAAAATATATATAAGAAACATTTAGTATTCAAACGGAAATTATAACATTTTGTATTTAAATTAATGAAATAAAAGCTTTCGAATATAGTTTAACAAACTAACTTTTTCAGTTTCTCTAATACAGTTATGACAACATGTAAACATCATCAATGACGTACAATTGAACTTAATGCGTTTCTTCTATAGACATATCCACATCGCGTTTAATTGCAAGGGTGGATTTCAACATTGAATAATTAGCCCACAAAGTTGAAAGCATAAAGCGATTGCGCTGTAGGCATATTCATACTTTTCTTTCGATTTTATTGACAGCAAATTAAATTACGCGGTATTCACTGCCTCCACTAGTTTTGGAGGAGTACTAAGAGGGAAATATTCTTTATCACTCATCACAATGGTACACTTTATACTTCTATTTGCTTTGAATAATACTAAAAGACCATACCACAACTTGATATATTTCCATAATTACGTTGCAATTTCATGGCGGCATTAATTGTCTGTGATTTTCTTTTTCAAAATTAAACGAGATTAATTTTTATCGATTTGAGGAAAGATGGTATGTTTACTTCGGAGGAAAAGCCACATTTCCGGGCACCGTGTTGCTTTGCGTCAGCGGGCAATCTTCACGTCGTCCGGAAATGTTAGGCTTTCCCTTCTAAGTAAACAATATACTATTTATAAACAATGGTTGACAATGATAACGCTGTGTGCACTCAAAATAAATCTTTTCGTTTTTCTTTCGACGAAAAACTAAATTCAAAAAGATAAGTGTGAAAGAATCGGAGATATTGCAAAAACTGTTGTATAATATGGCCTTTATTGCCTTACCAGTGTTACTTACTCAATTCGTTCTCAGAGTTTGTCTCACATACTTTCTGATTCGGTAGGAAAAAGTTGCCTAATGGACTTCTACTGTAAAATACTTAAACTTTTATGCGCGTTTTTACAGATTTTCAAAATCCGTTAGTAGTACCTTGTGCATTAATAGGAATTTGCTCTTATTATTATTTTTTAACTATATTTCTTAGAAATAGTTAGTTTTCTCCGAATGACATTTAACGCGGCTTTTTAATGACACTTGGCAGGCTTAAAAGGTGTACTTTTACTGCCTAGTCAAAAAGAGTGGACTTTTTCTGCCTAGGTAGGAAAAGTTAAATCAACTGGAAATTAAAATTGACAATGACATGAGGTAAACACTCATTTTGTGTTTACCTAATGTCATTGTCAATTTGAATTAATGGAGTTTTAAATTTAAAAAAATACACAAAACTGGTTTTATTACATTACAACTACAAACTACAACCTACAACAGGAAATTTTTACTTGTTAGAAATATTTATGGTGAATTCTTTAATAAAATTGAACTCTCTCCACTTCCCTCCTTTTTCGTAAAATTAACTATATTATTATCCACACCACTTGATACTTCGGAAACGTCTGGAAATACATTATTGCTGATGTTCGATGTTATTGGCTAGCGAGTCCTCGATATAGCCTTCAATAGCCTTCCAATGTTGCTTCAATATTGTTATGTCCCCACCAGAATGCAACAGCAACGTGGCCGAAGTTCTGCGAAAGCAGTGCCCAGTATATTCATTCGCATGGGCTAATTCCAGAAAAGTAGCAATTTCTCCTGGCATTTTACCGAACTTGTGAATGCCAATAAATTGTTGATATACTTTACCGTTCGCATACTTATAGAAGAAACGCCGATTATTCAAATTTGAGGGTCTTGTGGCTGCATATTTTCTGTATACGCTTAAATATTCCATTACTACGAAATATCTTGATCTTTTGGTCTAAGTATTTGGTACCATAATTAGCAATTTGTCGCCCATATCATTTATATCATCCGTCTTCATTTGCAAAAGCTCATCACATCTACAAGCCCCAGCGACTTCAACAATAAGTACAACCTAAAATATAAATTTAAAAATAGTTCTTTAATCCATAATAGATAATTTTCAGTATATTCCTACCTTTGTGCTTAAATATATTTCATCTGGAACCTCTGATAAAAATTTATTGATTTCTTATCTTCGAAAAACTCGGGATTTTCTTATACGGAAACCATCTGAATGTCGTTTCAAAAAAGCTCGTAACTTCAGATACTTTGCCAAACCAATGTTATTTTTGATGGTCAGGATAGCTTTCAACATCTAATAGGTAGATCATAAAGTTGAAAGTTTCATTTTATTTGAAAGATCGGAAATATAGGTAATCAGCACATTTTCAGAGAAAGATCCTATATTTTTCTTCTGTCTATATTCCATGAATCTGCTGTATGTGAGTTCATATATAGTTCTTGTCTTATCAGACAATAGATTCAATTCCACTTCTCGCGCCGGGTGTCTTATCTAAGGTGGTTGTTAATGGTAAAACTCATCCTCACTTTCAATTAGATCCATTTCGAACAGTTACTTGACAATTTGTTGAAGGAAATTTAGGAAATTGACAATGATATTAAAGTAAACCAACAATTCAACAAACGTCATCAGCGGTAAACATAGTATCGAAGAGCCAGTTACCTTTGTTAACATAATGTAATTATTTGGATATTGATAATGAAACGCAATTAATAAATATAAAAAAGACGATTTTGCGTGAAACTGGAACAAATTCGGAAAAAAAATTGCATGTTTCACACAGCAGAAAAGTAGATTTAATGCCTAGTAAAACAAAAATATTTACAATGATTTTAGAATGAGCTGCGTCACTACCTACTATATGATGTAATATTCAACAACTTAAAAAATAAATTACGTCTAATATCTGTTAGGCTGAACTATCGATATATTCATTGACAGTAATCCTAAATACATTTTTAGAGACGACTACATACGTTATTCACATTCACATTTGTTTTTGTTTAATTTTTTTTGTCGAGATAAGGAAACTGCACGCGTTACTGTTTAGTAGTTTTAACTAATGATTTGTTTTGATGTAATATCACACGCCGTGGCGATCTGCTAAAACAAAGTTGGTTTATAATCGTAATGACCTCGTGTTAAATAAATATATTACATATTTTGAGGTGGTATTTTAAAAAGATAATTATGGAGGATACAATATGATAAAAACACACAATGTTGTATTAGATTTACACTTTATTTAATAATAATAATGACTATATAACAGCTGTTTCACCGTACAACGGTTTCTTCGGATATAACAAGTGGTACTATAAAACATTTTACTTAAACGTAAATATTTTTTATTTTATTACTTAATGGTATTCTCAGAAATTGGAAACCGAAATATTTTTACCCGCCTCTTTTAGTAGGGATACATATAGATAACATAAATTATATTATAAGTGACACATATCTAACAAAATATTTCAATCACAAATAGGAAATAAATTCAACAGAGGGGAGGAATTAAGCTCTGTTTTGTCATTTAATAATTTATTTGAAAATTTTTGTTTATTAATTTGCATTGCTTCTAATAAATCGAGTTTCTTACTTTTCTTTTCTTCGTGTAGGATCTTGAAATTATTATTAAAACTATGGCTTTCGTCAATTAAATGGTTAGAGTATGCTGAATCTGTTTTCCCATTTCTAAACGAATAATAATGTTCGTATATGCGCTTTTTGAACGTTCTACCTGTTTGCCCGATATATGTTTTAGTACATGTGCCACAAGTTAGTTTATACACACCTGACTTATTATGATATGCTGTTTTGGAGGATAGCCATTCATTAACATTTGACAAAATATAATAATAGTAATGATTCGTAAAATATTTTCACATTGGCGTCGTACAAAAGTTTATAAATCCCTGGTTCTTAGATTACTTAAAATAAAAATAAAACTAATAATTAAATCTTCACTTTATTAATATATATATATATATATATATATATATATATATATATATATATATATAGTGAATAATTAGTTAAATCGGGTAAGCTATCTGTCAAATAAAAACTCATTTATTCCAATACCTACAAGTCAATTGCATGATGGATTTTTATCAAGATATTAGTCAGACGTATGGTAACAGCACAGCAAGATTAATAAAAGACTGGGCCACTTTTAACACCAAATTAGCAAAGTATCGAAACAGAAGGACCTTTTTGATAAGATGTCGAAGATCGCAGATTCTACCTAAATATGTTAAGGATGGGGCGATTAGTATAGGGAAATTACCACAAATAACATCAGGATAGCTGAAGAAACTGTTAACTTTCTGAACAAGTTGAAAATCAAAACTCTTTCCCTTGAAATCAAGATTGCTTGTGATACTATATCAAATTTTTCAAATAATATTAAATCAATTAAAACAATCTTGAGAGGTATTCTTCTTTTAAGTATTTTTGAGGAGTATCAGAATAGACTAAGTTCAGCCTTTAAAAAACATTTTAATATAGTCAGGAGTTTGCACTTGAATACAAAATTATTAAATTAGTAAATGACCTATCTAGTAATGTTTGTGTCTTCGTTTATAATAAAAAATAGTTTAAGAACATGTCCGCCGTCAATATTCCAAAGGATAATTCTGTTTTTCTGTCGGAAGGCCAAAGTTTGCGATTCTTGTTGGTGGAGAGGATGTTGATATAAAGCGTTTCATAGGGTAACTGCACGGCGGTTATAGACAGGATAAAATATTTAAATAAAATAGAGAATTTGTTGAAAGAAAGTTCTACTTACAAACCCTTACAGAAGGATCCTACGGTAAGCATATAAAAAAATACAATGAACTTATACAAAAGGAAGAGCGACAGTGCTGTACCATGTTTGGTTGCGCAACACATCGTAATCAAATTTCTTACGAAAGAAAATGTTGGTTTCGCTGAAATTTGGCGAAGATTGCATAATTAGTATGTTGAATCAACATTGTCCAAGACGCAATTGAAATTTCGGCATAAACAATTTCGTGGAGGACGAGATGCCGTGCAAAACAAAACTCACCAACGCTGTCCAAAAACAAGTATCACCCATGAAAACATTGATGCCATTCGTGACATTATTGCGACAGATCGTCGACTGACCATAGCGGAAATTTAACAAACAGTAGAAATAAGCTATTGTAGTACCTAATCCAACATTAGGGCAAAACTTCAGTTCCAAAAAATTTGGGAAAGATGGATTCCAAGGCTCTCGAATAAAGATATACGAGCTGTAAGTTTTGAAATATCTCAAAGGCTGCCGACAGGTTACGAAGCACATTGGGAAACATTTTTAAAGGCGAAAACTCGTTTGTCTGTGGTAAGGTTTTGGCGACACTATTTTGGGATTATAGAGGTGTTTTGCTGTAGGATTTTCTTCACGAATGGTGTAATTTAATTAGGTATAAAACACATGCTTACGCACCAAAAAGTTTTAAAAGGATATACTTAATAATCATTTTTAGCATATTAGTTCCGATATTTCTTAGACTTGCTGGTATTTTATGCAAAATGTCCATTGCTTATGAGAATAAATACACAAATAAATATCAGATAGTAACAGTAGCGACAGTGTAACTTGAAAAATAATAAATATCTAAAGCAAATGCGAAATATAATTAGGAATATTTCAAATAGCAATAGTATTAACTTACATTCGTAAATACGCAGTAATACATACAATTTCAAACAAAATAAATGTCAAAACATGCACGGATATGTATAGTTATGTGCACGCAGACACGAACAGAAGACGAGAAATTTTAGAGGTTAGAGATCTGCATATTTAAAACACGTAGAACGCACATAGATGATAGGAGAGACAGAGAAAAGACAAAGACCAACGAGTATATCCAAAGACGGTGAATTTTGTATGTCAACGTAGGCAAAATTAGGTCAGGGCCTATTTTTTGTGGAAATCTTTTAGGGAAAAGAAATATAGTTTCAAGAATTAAATTTGAAAACAATTAATTACAAAAAACGAAGAAAAATGTAGAAAAAATAATTAAAAAGAAACAATGAGAAATAAATTACCATATGGTGGGATACGAGGGTTGAAATGTAAGGAACAGCAGCGTACCGACATATGAACGGGCCCTGGTTCCAGTTGTGGTGCGGGCCCTAACCCAACTCCCTTCCCCACAAATAAAAAAAATACTTATATAATTTTTTTTTAGTGTTTATTGAATACATAAAAAACATTAAAAACAAAAAACAAACAATATAGAGGGATTATACAGCTGCAAAACAAACATTAATGCAAAAATAAATTTAAAAAAAACAAAAAATAGAGTAAATCAATGTATTTATATTATAATTTTTTTCTTGCTTTTGATGTGGCAAAAGATGTTATCAGACTGGATACATTCAAATTTTTTGCTATCTCATTTTCAATAGAAATTATTGCCAGATTAGATAGCCGGTCTTGACTCATTGTATTTCGTAAGTAATTTTTTATTAATTTTAATTTTGAAAACGTTCGCTCTGCTGTTGCTACCGTTACGGGAACGGTAAGAAATATCGTACAGGCTGTTACAATTTCAGAAAAGCTACTACTTGATGAACAATTATCAATTAATATAAATTTTAAGAGATCCTTTACCGAATTAATTGGGGTTAGTTCCTCGCGGAAGCATTGTCGAAAAGATAAAATTTGAGCAGAAATTGCTTCTGTAATGTCATTTTTGTATAATGTGTGTAATTTTTGTGCCATTTTAAATAAATCATCGTCTGTACCTGTACTGTTAATTAATATATCTTTATTTAATATTTTGAATGTTTGATTTATGTGACAGAGACCTTTAGATCGGTTTTCTAATTGCAAAATTAAAATATCCAGTGTTTTCAAAAAAACAGTTATTCTGAAATTTTCTTCACCAGTTTCAATGCAATAATGATTTTTGGTTTCGTCGAAAAATAATTTTGGGCGAGACCTCCGTTTTTCTGAAAACACTGGATTTATTCCCCATTTTATCGCTAACTACCAGGCTTCACTTTTAACGCTATGAAACTGCTCCCGCAGTTCCTTCATATTTCGTAAGGCATTCTCGAATAATTTTGCAGCTTCACTAATACTTTGCGATTCTTTTTGCAGTAGTTTTGACAGAAGATCCGTGGATTGCAAAATCTTTGTTTCAAACACCACTAAAAAAACAGTTTCAAATTCTTCTAAAAAGTTTTTAAGTGATTTTGCTTCAACAATTTCATTTTTTATTTTACTTAAAATAAAAAATACGTAAAATAATTTTTGGAAGTGTTTTCAATATGTTTAAAAAATTAAATCGTAGTGCATGTAAGGTATCGTGCCTAGAGGACCATCTTGTAGGCACTAATCTCTTTGAACTAATGAACTAATTTTGTGAATTAATTTATTTTTAATTGCATTTCCGAGTAAATCTAGCACCTTATTTTGAATTTTCGGGCTAAGATAAGTAATCGTTCCTTTTTTTTTATTTTTAAGTAAATTTTCCAAAACAGTGTCATATTTGGACAACAGCTTTATAACAGCCAAAAACATTCCAGGGTTTTGTGAATTTATTGTTTCTTCGTGCGCTCGGAACGGCATATTTGTAGAAGCTAGCAAGAGTGAAACATCAATGATCCGTCCTAAAACTTTGCGCCAAAATGAAATTTCTTCCCGAATTATAGATTCATTTTCAAAATCAATAGTTTTATTTAATCGCCATTTGTCGTAAATTGCACAACATTGATTGTGCTCATTAGTCGCTTCATGGCTGTTTATAGCCCGATTTAAATGTATCCAGTCATCAAAACCTAAACTAAGACAAGTTTGCTTTTTCGAGAACAACCAACAGGGTTGACAATAACATTTATTTAAAATTGTAGAATAACACAACCACATTCGTTCCGTTGTAAAGCCGACTTTCGAAGTTGTTTTGTAGTAATAATCAGAAAAACACCTGTTATTTTTGTCTTTGGGAAAAGGGCCACTAGGTTTACAAGGGCCATTGGAAATAATAAATTGTTTTTGGTCATTTGTTAATTCCCCAAGAAAATGTCCACGGTCAGTTACATTTTCAATGTTCACTAGAAATTAACACAGTTAGTGCATTAAGCAATAATTAAAAATAATATCAGTTCTTGCATTCTTTGGAAATTGATAAAGTCTCTAATTCATGCTCAACGGTTGCTGGCGAATTCGGGAATTCCAAGTCTAAATTATTAAAATCAAACATGAAAATTATATACTTATTAGTGTAAAGACAAATGACAAATTTGAAGTTTGGGAATAAGATTTATAAGATCTAAATAAAATAAATAAATAAACTTACCAGCGATTTCACTGATTATTTCGGTCATTGCAGGGGTACAACTAGAAGTTGAGGGTTTACTCGGTTCAACTTGGCTACTATAACTAGTAGTAGCAGTACGAGAAGTTGATGATTCATCGGTTTGATCACATTTTTGATTAAAAAATTTATCAATTTTTGGTAGCTTATTTTTTCTTTCATCTGTTTCAACTTTTTGCTTGCGTTTAGCACTTCCAGACTTATGTTTGTACTGGTTCATTTTATACAAAACACTAAATAAAAACAAATATTGGTACGAAACAATACCGTTCTATCACGGCGTTTTAACTTAAATAAGATGAAAAATTATCGTTGCGGGTGCAAATTGCAAAAACAAAGAAGTGGGAACTAATAGGTTTTGGGGTTTTCCGCTATTGCCAAATATCGTGAATTAGCAGCCAGCATAAGCCGGATAGAAGTAATAAAATTAGCACCCTTTTTACAATGCAAAGGTTATGAAAACCCTTGATTACATCTCGCCCGATTTATATACAAAAGACACCGAACGCATTGTTTAATAGTACTATTAGCTACTCTGGCACTGCTGTTACAGCAGTTTTGTTTATCGCTTTAACTTTAACACATTTTTTTAATGCACAATATTTTTATTATTGAATCACAAATATGTTTGGACTCATTCATATATTTTTAAATTACATTAAAGTGCAGTTTTTCTCGGACGTTTACTAATTATAGAAAATAAGAGTGATGTCTCTGATGCAAGACGTGTACAAAAATTAAATTGTTTTCAGATTGTACACAAAATTTTTAAAGTGTAAACTGTGTATGGTTTATAATTTGTATAATAGTTTATTGATAGGATTAGTGGGCACCGAAAAAGACCTACGGGGTCGAAATATAAGCGTATAAAATAACTTTGGGATTTATTTTCTGATTACTCAACGTTGGAGAAATAATGCACCCATTTAGTGAAATATAAACATACATTATGTACAAAACTGTTTGGCGCATTGATTCTTGTAAAAAAATGAGAGGTATAAAAAAAGCGCAGAGAGGACCGGGCCCTATCGAAGTCCGAGCCCTGGTTCCGCGGAACCCGCGGAACCATGTTCGGTACGCCATTGGTAAGGAATGTAGGAAAATGAAGAAACATTGGAATTAAATACAGAAAATGGACCAGGAAAACTATCGGTTTTCAAGTAAAAAGCACCGAGTTTATATAAGTGTGAAACAGCGTCAAGAGATTCATTCTTATTTCATTACTTCATTCCTTCGTATTCTAAAACTCGCAACGGTTTGAATAGATGTAAAAGCTATTAAGAAAGTTTGAACATCTATTGTATATCTACATTTATAATTTGAAGCATTTTTAATTTTGATTATTAATATAGTAATCTATAATATGTTTTTGTACGATTATTGGACGTAGCAATAGCTATTCAAATAGGTTTATTTTCTAAAAATTTCATGTGCATATTCATAAGAGAATTATAATATTAAAATAAATTATTTATGACTATCTAATATAGGTTAGTTAAAAAGGTCAATATTTAACTGGTCAAGCTAATACCGTCGAATTCTTCACTAAATTGTGTACCTTGTCATAGTAAAATAAACAAATATTGAATGTTATAGATATTTATATGTCAAATACATATTTTGAGATTTGAAAAACATGTTTAAAGACAAATCATCAATTATCAAATCAAAGAAAAAGTATGTTATAATTGCCAAAATTATGAATTTAGTTAGGATCTGTTTATATGTTTATATTTATCTTTTACAATTAGATCCGACATAGACTTATATAATAATAGCCTCCTTATTTTTGTTAAATGAAATGGTAATGTAATAACACCGTTTGAATCAAACAATGAAAAATAATGAAAAGGGATTACTTTCGATAAATGAAGCGTTAATGTAATAAGACTGCGAGAATAAAACAATGAAAAATAATGAAAAGGCATTACTATTTTATTGTGCACAATGTATTTCCGATAAACAATCCAAGCCACCTTATAAAAGCACGGGTCTATGTACACAAGAGATAGCTCGACATTTATAACGAAAATGAATCAATTGATGCAAATACCTTTTTGTGTACTTTTAATAACTGTACGGGCTTTGGCTGTTATGGCACAGGAGTAAGTACCACTAATAATGATTAATGATTAAGAGACAAAATTTATGTGCTTATGCATACGTGTATTTAACCATCTGGTCATTTAATAATGTCTTACTGAAGAAAACAATATGGCCAGTGAATTCAAGGTTAAAGTTTATCGAACAAAGTACAGTGAAAAAGATTGTCATTTAAGAGTTTCATTAACATTTTGTCACTTTAATAGACTTCACTGAATAATCATTTTTTTCAGTTTACTAATATAGAGTACAAAGAAACTTTTCGAAACATCTCTTTCAAATTGATTGGAAATGATAGGGTCGCGATGTAACTGATGCAGCATGACTTTCCATCTTTACAGAATAGACAAGAAAAATTCATAGCACAGCTTCTTTTTAAATTATTAACTAGTAAAGTTGATTCTCCAACTTTATTAGTTAGTCTCTTATGTAGCAAATAATGAATGTTTGTAACAATATTATGATGACGTCTTTTATGTTAATTAATATATTAATTATTTTTTACTTCTTAATAGATACTTCTCTAACTGTAATGGCTGCTTCGACTGCCTATTTTCTGGTCCGGCATATTGTGCATGGTGCAGGGCAAATTGTTGAAAATTATTTCTCCTCTGAATTATACCAGAAACACTGTATCTATAATTAATAAATGTAATTGTTTCAACGCATTTTGTTACTTATCATCAGACCTTAAAATTAGTTGTACCTACAAACACACACACAAATTATGTGACTTTTGTCTGCATTACCGCCAGTCGGACCATTAAAAGAGTTGGAATTATATATAAGTTTGATTAATATATGTTTGGGATAGTCATTATTGATAAAAGTGTTGAATAGTTTTTTTTAAATTATCCTTTAAAAACAGGCTGTTACTGAAATGTGTGACTCTATTTTTCATAGCAATGATAGTATTATGTTTTTGTGTTAAGGGATGATTCGAGTAATAATTAATGAAACGTCCCGACGCTGTTGGTTTATTATACGAATCCAATATCACCACATTGTCTTCAGTTCTTATTATTTTGGTTTCTAAAAATGGTACAGATTGATTAGATTCTCGTTCTACAGTAAAACTGTAAGTTAGAATTAAACGAATTAAAGGTATTTAAAGTGGTTTGAATCATATTGATGGGTACTGCACATATAATATCATCTACAAATTTATATATGAATGGAAATTTAAAAGGCAATTGAGGTATTACACTATCCAAAAGATAATCCAGCATTATTGTTGCTAAAATAGGACTAATTGGTGAACCCATGGGCATACCAACAGTTTGTTTATAAAACTGATCATCAAAAGTGAAATAACAATGATCGAAAATCCACCTTAATGATGCTAAAAAATTGTTTTTACTGATGTTACAATTGTGTTCTATATGCGCCCAATTCTTCTCTAAAATTTCGATCGTAAGTTCTATAGAAATTTTGGTAAATAATGATATTATATCTAACGAAATTAAGATTTCTGGTAACGTTAGTCCATCAACAGCATTAACGAATTCAAAAGTGTCTTTGATATTATAATATGTTCTGTAAGCAAAACTATTTGTTAATATGTCTCTCAAAAATTTTGACAAACCATAAGACACCGCACCTACCGAACTGACAATCGGTCGGAGAGGTGTGTCTTCTTTATGAATTTTCTGGGGACAATATAAATTTGAAGGAATTGCATTGTAAATAGTCAATTTTAAGCTGTTTCTGGGAATATTTCATTACTATTTTTTAATCAGTTCATTATGCATATTTTGAGTTTTTGCTGTAGGATTTCTTTGTAACCGGGCGTAAATTCTATTATCGTTTAATGATTGTGTGGCTTTATCTGTGTACTCAATTTTATTCATAGCAAGAGTACACCCGCCTTTATCGGCTTTTAAGATATACAAATTGGGATTATTGTTCAAACAATTTTTTTTTTTAAGTAAATGTTTGCAAAAGGCGATAGCACAGTGTGATTTTGTGAATTGTTAATATAGTTAGTGATGTTATTGGTGACCCTAAATTTCACAACATCTTGTATATCATTAGCGATCACGTCCATTTTTATTGTTTTTGTTGTCTGGTGATATACTAAATTTAGGTCGAGACAAAAAATCCAATATTTCTGTGGGTATGTCTACATCTGAAAAATTCTTAAACCATTTACTATTGTCATTAAAAAGTGCTTGTGATTTATGTGAATTGTTTTTTTACTTTGAAACTTTTTTAACTGAGTTTTTTTGACTGTGTTCAGACGTTTTTTAAATGATATATGTAACCTGTGTTCAAATTCTTGTATTACAAAATTGGGAATTACATTAAGAACAAAAGACTGTAAAGATCTAATATTATTTTCAATTAGCTTCAGATCCTTGCACGTAACATCTATTTAAAAATTCAGTGTTTTTATTGCTAACCTGTTACCGAACGTGATCGCTTGTCTCAGGTACCATGCATTGCCATCTGTTAAGAGATATTGTAGTTTGTTTGTAGTTTAAATTATGTGTTTTGGTATGAGATTCTTCTATTTGATTTGTTCGCCAGTATTTTTTAACGTTCTTAAAGAAACGACAGAAGAAGCAAAAAATAATCCTGAGGTAGAAGTACTTTGGTTTGATCATCAGCAAAATGCACCTCTACTAAAAGTGCCGTCTGGCGATTCATTTTGCCTTCGACTTCAACATCCACTACCACTTGCATATGTACGATAACGTAGCTAGAAAAAAAAACACCGAATGAAACTATTAAACTTTCTTGACCACTATCTACAAAATATTGTGAATCCTTTGCTTTGCGTAAGCTGGACGTATCTTCAGCCCTCAAGAGTACATGACAATGTAGCAAAAATTTTCAAGTAATCCCCGTCAAATCTTGAATTGTTTCGCCCTTTACTTGATGTAAATCGATTTCACAAATTAAATAAAACACACAAATGATGTTTGTAGATTTACACTATAAAAAAATATATATACGACAACTGTTTCGCTGCACAGTAGCTTCTTCAAGTATAATATTTGTGTGTTTTATTTAATTTGTTAATCCTTGTCGATTTTTGATTATGCAATTTCTTTAAAATCACATTTTGAAAAGACAAGAACGTCAGCAAAAGTTTACTGTAAGTAAATAAAAACTTTTATACGATCAAGCCAAAAGTGGAATCCAGTGTTGCAATACCCTTATCTAGAGTAGTTTCAATATTCAACGTAATGAGTTGGAGGTTAATGCTCGACCACATATCTTGTACGAGGGTTGTCTTTTATATTTTGCATATAGAGCTGAAATAAAACAGTAGATAGTTTTTGAAGCCTTTTTTTGTTTTTCAAAGTATTCTCCACGAAGATTAATGTACTTTGCATGCACTCGAACCAACTCTGGAAGCAATTATTCCACTCGTATGTTGGTACAGAAAAAATTGCGCAGTTGAAGGCATCGACTGCTCCTTCTGACGACTGGAGCCTTTGACCAGGCGGTCAGTGATTTTCGGAAAGATAAAGAAATCGTTGGGACTTAGGTCGGGACTGTACGGAGGATGGTCTAACATTTTGTTGCGGTAAAAATTCAATTGCCTTGCGATCTGTGTGCGAGCTTGCATTGTCTTGGCGGAGGATGATTCGTTATTGTAGGTTGGTTCCTCGGAGCTCAGCAATGACTTGTAGCAAACAGATGAATGTATAGCAGTCGGCAGTAATAGTTCTTTGATTTTGTAGAGAAATTGACCTGCATTCAAGAAAAATGTCGCGACCATCTTTTTGGAGACATTTCGAGAACGAATTACTTTTGTCGGCTTTTCTTCACCTTCGAACACCCAAAGAGACGACTGGCGTTGATTTTCTAGCTCGCATGAGTTAATCCAAGATTCATCACCATTCACAATGCTGTAGATGCGGTGTAGAGTTTTTTGTCACTAATTCACCCTAGCTGTTTTTTGTTCGTTGGTCAACAGATGCGGTATCCAACGGGAAACTAATTTTTTACACACGATTCTTCAAGCAAAATTTTTTGAATTGAGGTCCTTGAAATCCCTATTGATACCTCAATTTCACGATATGCTACATGTCGATCTTCGATGATGAGCTTGCGCACAGCATCGACGTTTTCCTGAGTCACTGCCATTTTGGTGGACCTGCTCTTAGGTCGTCGCTAAGACTAATCCATCCACATTTGAATGCTCGATACCAACGAGAAATTGTTGACTGATGTGGTGCTTCATTACTGCAAACAGAAACCATCTCGAAAATTATAAAAAATTGTTGCGCGAAAATTTTCAGTTTAATCCTATTTTCGACTAACTTGTCAACTTTGATAGTTCGTTGTAGCTACAACCCTACACGTATCGCATTGAAACTTTGGATTTAGGTTAACTAACGATGGAGGTTAATTAGTAGTAGTAATGACATTTGATTAGTGGCGCCCTCTATGTCCCAGTATGCAAGACATAAAAGATATCCCTCCCATAAGGGAAAACTGCTATTAGAGAAATTCAAATATGACAACGTAATGGAGCTCGCAAACCAGTACGTCCCTAGAGCTAACTTACCCTTTTATAAAAATCTTATTTTTGTACAAGAGCAAGTCGGTAGGTAGTGAGATTCAACTGTTACAACAATAATTTTATTAATATTATGCAATATGTATTAAAGTAAAAATAAAATGTTATCTAAAAATATTTTAATGATAAGTTGTGGTTTCTGCAGTATTTTTGGCGTTTTGGTGCAGAAAAGTTCCGACCAAAACAAAAAAAAACCCAATTTTTACCTGATGTTAATATAAATGAGAATCGGGTATTTACATGTTTTAAATTATGTTTCTTTGTTTCCTGAAAACACAAAATCGATACCTATTAAATTTAGACTAAAAAACGTTTCCTTCGGGTTTCTCAAAATTAACATTTATAGAGCTGCCTCGTTCATGCAGCGAGGTCCAAGAAGAATTTTGGTATAGATTTTTTTTCCGATTCTGAAAAAGATGGGTTAACAAAATTTCCGTCCTTATTCTGAGGTATTTACATTATGAAATAGTAGTATTTATATAGTATTACAGTATTTATCAAAAAAAGTAGCTCTAGGTAATTCTTTTTGAATAGGTACTAAACCGTTTGTCCTTGTTAACGTTGAAAAGCGCGGAAAAATGCAGAAAAATTCATCGACATTATAGTACGCCACAGTTAAAATTCTTTTTTAATAGACATGTTCTTCACTAAATCATAAAATAAATGAATCATAAAAGATAATTATTCTAAAATAAACATTAAAAAAATATTCCTTGCTCCATTAAAAAAGTATATAAGAATAAATACATCAGAAAGTTTTCCATTGTTTAAAGATTTCACTTTGGTATCAGTGAAAATTTTCCAATCATTATTGTTTATTAAAAAAGTATATCTATATACACATAAATTTCTATCAAAAACTGTACATTTGTAATTACACAATAGATATTTACACGATGTTCCAAGAATTTACACTGTTTAATCATTGAAAACAAGTGATGACTTCCACAACGTTGTGTCACATGTTATTCATTTACCATATCTACAGCATTTCGTTGCTTTTATCCTATAAATACGTATTATCAAAATTATTTATAAAACTAGTACATATAAATTATGTATTATATTAAAGAATGAAATAGTATCAACCTTGAAAATTGATAGTATGCGTGATAGCATATTTATTTATATTTTACTTGTATCAGTTTGTCTAAGGATTAGTGTTTCCTCCCCTCTCCATAGTCACGGTTAAATATCAATCTTATCTTATAGAGTGGATGAAGAGAATCGCTTTTATGTAATATAATAAGAAATAAAAAGGAAACTATTCATAAGTCTAGAAATAGCATGTCGATGTTTAGTAAGTGTATAAATACGACAATACAAAAACATATCTGTATACGTACACATGGGATATACACAACGTATACAAATTTGCATTGCAGACGTCAACCTACGGACACTTGTTTCAAACTTGTCCATGTCCACATCAGTGTATGGCGGAAGAAGTTATCATGCTTATCTTGGCTCACCGCTATTCTCATATGCCCAATTTGTATGAAAAAAAGTCTATGAGAAATATCTAACGACATCTGACGACCAGGAGGACGGTTTCCGTAGTAGCTAAACTACAAGAAGGAAATTCTATGTATTAAAATGTGTAATTAATTCACTACTCGTAGCTTAGATAGTACAATATACCACGTAAAAAATAGTAACCGTAGTCTGACAGAGACCAATAACATGCGCTATTGCATGCTATTAACTTAAATTTTGTCTTCAATATGTGGGTCGTATATTTTCAAAATCAGTCACATCTAAATGTAAAAATTTTTCAGGAAGCAAAAAAATTATTTTTCTTTTATTCTATTTTCCTTTTAAATTGCAACCTCTATTCCAAATGTATCAAAATAACTTCAGTTTCATAAAACAATCGGTAACACAGGCCGCCAAAATTAAATTTAAATATTGGATGTGTCCTACTTTGAAACCAAATAAAGGATTCAACAGGTGTTGCAATCAAAGAAACATAGATTGGTGTACAAAAAAATATATTTTCGAAAGTAGAGGGGTGCATAAATAGGCGTACAAAAAACTTTTCTTTTGTACACCTATTTTTATTTTTGAAAGTGTAAAAAAATTAAATGAAAAAAATCTTTAAACTTGAAGAAGATGAGATTCCTCGTTGTCATTGTTTTGGCAAACATCCTGAGGATTATCATCTTAGGATTCTGGAATTGTAAGATTTTTATAAAAGCTTAGAGAACTGAGACTCTTCCATTCGACACATCTCGTAGTTTCAAAGGAGCCACAGGTGTTTCTGGAGGAATGGTAGACGGATGCTTAATAGCTTTAAAATATTTTGATTTTTTGCATACATTTGTGTAGTTTTGCATTAGGTCTGTCTTGTAATTTACTTCACCTGTCACCTTTCATTAGAACGTTTATGCCGTTTTTACTCCGTTTAAACATAAATCTCCTACAAGGGTTAAATTTAAATTTTCATTGCCCAGGTGATCGCACTACACTGCCTACAACATCTTTCCAATCTCGGTTGATTCCACGAAAGCAAGTGCAACTACCGCACCATAATTTGAAAAAGTAGTTGCATATTAAAGGGGGTTGATAATTTAATTTATTGGAAAAAAATCTCAATTTCTTTTAAGGTTGCTGGTGCGTTGTTCAGCAGCCAATAGCCAAGCATTCCCATTATGTAATAATTTTTGATTTATGCACCGCAACCATCTGAAACCAGTCGAAGCAACCTTACATTTTCATCAATTTTGTATGTTAGTAATAGGTGATGGAGTGCAGAAATAATTTCGTTTGGTTCCTTGCCGTATTCACTTTCATCCCAATGGCAAATAAAAACGTTTTCTTTGTCTTGTTTGCGTTTGGAGTCACCAACAGTTATTGTAAAATTATACTTAGCTAGCTGCCTTTAAAAGTAAGAACTTTGATTAGGAACGTGAGGCAAGACTTGATTTTTTTAACAATCACAGCTGATTGTGAGAAGGGCTAGTCATTTCTCTTTAAGAAATTAATAAAAACACTTTGCTGTCAATTTATTAATTCTTTTGTCGGCAATGAGTTCCAGACTAACCGAGTCGTTTTTTTCACTCTTTGGTTTTTCGCTCAGTGAAATGCATGTAAATAATTTATCTGTCATTGGGCTACCAAACCCAATACTAAAGTTTGTTTGAAAGACCGAACGATAATAAGAATTTTTACCTTCAAATTGTGGACTGGTTCCTGGGCATCATACATTCTCCACATTTTCTTTATATTTAAGTTTGAATTAGAATAGACACGCGCAGCTGATTTGCTTCTATATGGCATTCCAAATAAAAATAAACCGTTGGGAAAGATAGGGCTTAAAATAAGAGCTTGTGATTGAGTAAAATAGAGGCAACTTTTATGCAGGCAAAATTAAATTTATTTTGTTCTATCAAATTTTCTTTTTGGTGTCAGTGGTTGTCAGTATTGATTAGTATTTTTGTCAGTGCTAGTCAATTGCGTGTTTTAGTAGTTGTTTATTGTGGTATTTATTATTAATATTCCTTAAAAATAGTTCTTTATAAAGATTATAAAGTTAAAAACTCATTTTCTAAAGATATCTTATCACTTTCATTATCTTATTTATAATAATAATAAATTATTTACATACAAAAATCGTAAAGGAAAATATATAAAAAGTGGACAGAGGCAGGCGGCTTATAATGTGTATTTTAAGAACAAATCTAATATGTCCAAAACATCTGCTGTTCGTCAAACTTCAAGGGAAGTAGGGATTGGTAGGAATACTATGTTTGACAAGGAAATTGAAATATCTGGAGTTACACAGTTACACAGTATTAAGAAAACGAAGTTGGCGAGATGGTTACAATAAATTAGATGAAGTATCAAAAAGTACGATTAGAAGGCACGTGCATTCATTTTTCTTTAAAAATGAGTTACCAAAAATATGTGAAGCTATTAAAGGGGATGCCAGTTTACCTCCTTTAAAACGAACATCACTTTGGAGAATCCTAAAGAAACTTGGATTCAAGTGGGAAAAACGCACATGAAATAACATATTAATTAAACGAAATGGTATTATCTTATGGAGACGTCGATATTTGACAAGTATAAGAAAGTTTCGTGCAGCAGGGAGAAAAATCTATCATTTAGATGAAACATGGGTGAATGCAGGTTACACAAAAGCAAAAATATGGAAAGATACAACGGTACTTAATCCAAGGCAAGCATTTGTTGAAGGTCTTTCTACTGGTTTAAAAGATCCATCTGGCAAAGGAAAGCGACTAATTGTGCTTCACATTTGCAGCGAAACTGGTTTTATGAATGGGGGTTTGTTATTATTTGAATCCAAGAAAACTGCAGATTACCATAAAGATATGAATAGTGAGGTGTTCATCACATGGATGCAAAATATATTACCTTATCTTGAGCCCAATAGTGTTATAGTAATGGATAATGCGCCTTATCATTCTACTAAAACAGAAAAGTCACCTACTTTATCATGTAAAAAGGAGGCCCTTTTTGAATGGCTTTTAACAAAACGAATTTTAGCTGATAATACTATGATAAAGGTTGAATTGTTTGAGCTTGTAAAAAATTACTCATCCTGTCATCTAGTTTCAGACGTGGTCAATGAAATAGCTAGAGAAAGTGGTCATACAGTTTTACGTTTACCTCCATATCACTGTAATCTGAATCCCATTGAACTTGTATGGGCTCAAGTTAAGCATTATGTTGGCCCCAATAACAAGACATTTAAATTGGACGAAGTAAGAAATTTATTATTAAAAGGATTAGTGACATGGAAAAATAGCATTCATCACGTTATAACAGAAGAAAACAAGATGTATGATTTAAGATATTTAAGATATTTAAGATTTAAGATAATAGTGTTGAAAATGTGCTAGAAAATTTTACTTTTACTGTAAATACTGAGTCAACGAACACATGTTTAACCAAGTACTGAAACTGGAAAAATGCTTATGCTTTACCTATCTTTGGACCTTAAACTGCTGTTTTACCCTTTTTAATATGTGCTTACTTATTTTTGTGGAATGAAGATATTTTTAAATAAATACTTTTTTTCAGATGTATAAACTTTTTTATCCAAATTATGTGAAATGAGGTGCAGTTAAATGAATTTCCTTATTGCACTCTGATTATAGATACTATTAAAATAACTGTATTTTGTAAAATGCTATATTTGTTAAGTAAGCACTATTGTTAAACAATACACAAATATGATAATTATAATACACTGTCACCATCAATCCTTTAAATTTATTAGTACACAACAATTTAATGTACACAATAGTTTTGTTCTCTGGTAAAATCAAAGTAAGATGTAAATATTTCTCTTGTCGTAATACGAATGTATTAAAATTACAGTGAGAATTCACTGTATTTACGCACAAATTTATTGTAGATGCCACACCTTCAAACAATGAATAACAGATTATAAGATATTGATTGAAATATTTTATATAAGTCTAATGCCTTGCATTAGTATACCGTATGTGTCAAATATCATTAGGCATAGGCAATCAATGTATGAAGTACATACGATGTATACGTACATGGGAAAGCCGATCCAATGCCGGCAAAGAGCGCGACGTCTGACAACGATTGTCGCCGATTGTTTCTCAAGTACAAGTAACAGTAATCATTTGACCATCGACATAGGTACTTGTAATGCGTTCTAAAATAACATTTACGAATTGCAAGGGATTTGCTTTTCTTTTTTCTTTCAGTAGATGCAGAAAATTTTTAAGCTGCGGTGCGTCCCACAAACAAAAGCGTAATTCTAATAAAATTATAGAATAATCTTAACAAAATAAGTAAAAAAGGATTCTAAAAATGAAAGAGGCATTTTTTGTGGTGATATCTCTTTTGGTTTGCATTTCGTACAATTATAGAGACAGAAACAAGTTTCAAAGTTATTTATAATATTATAAATTGTTTGTCTGCGGTCTGCAAAAGTCAGCGCAAACAAATTCATGAACTCCATTGCAGACTTGCCAGCATAAATCCATTTTACTAACTGAAGCTTTTTAGCGGGTGTATAAAGAGCCATTATACATTAATTTTATTGTATGCTTTCACACTGTAACGGCCGCAGCCACACTGAATGCAAAATTTCCAGTCAATCGGTATCGGAGACAATCGTCGGTCGTCGCGGTCTTCGCCGGCATTGGACTGGCTTTCTCATGTATGTATACGTCGTATGTACTTATACGTTGATTTCTTATGCCTAATGATATTTAACACATACGGTATATTGCCGCTTCTTGCTTGAATAAAATTATTAAAGTCTAAGCTTTCTTAATAATAAATATGTTAATAAACAAACGACAAAAAATAATATTTTATATAGGTTGGTAGGTATATAACCTCGCATACAAATGATCTACTTTTTTGAAATTCCTGTGTCATTTATATTCAGAGATACACAAGTCATTTTCTATAGCCATAAACTTTTTTATGAATTTTTTTACACTCTTCTTCTTTTCGGCATTAATTTTTTCTTCCTGTCCCCTCCACTTTTCTCCGTAGGCATTACACCTGATTGGAAATGTCTATTTGCAACACAAATTACTCGATTTTTTACAGCCGCAGTATGTCTAAGAACGCTTTCCGATATACTGGTAATTTCTGCTTCGTTGTTTTGTTAAAAATAAAGTACTTGATGGTAATACCTTTATCACCTTTTAAACCATTAACACTCTTACTTGTCTCTGGTTTGAAACTGTCTGTATATTTTAAAGTGAAACAATCTTGTTTGGTTTTTAACTCTATAAAATTGTAATTAGTATAAAATTTGTCATGAAACAAAATTTTATCTTGCCTTGTAATATCTTTATAACTAGAGTGGACCAATTCGGAGCGAAAGCAGAGGCGTGACTTTCAAACTTACTTAAAATACACTCATTTCTTGCGTGTTCTATCGAACATAGCTGTGCAACATTATTAAATACACAGAATATACTTTCCTGCTGCTATTATACGTGTACGCCTGATGACCGTGAACAACATACTAAGTAATCGTGAACCAATTCGTTAGTCACGCCTCTGCTTTCGCTCCGGATTGGTCCACTCTATTTATAACGGTAGGCAGCTCTCTTCTTCCCGTGCTGATAAGTATGCGTATTGGATATCCTCAGGGATCAAGAATGTGTATAATTTAAATAAATGCACTAATAAATATAAAATTAAGTACCTAGGCATAATTTTGAAACTGATAATAACAGACAACTTTAATTTTCTATAGACCTACCTCCGGTGTTTGACTTTACTTCTGGTCCAACTTTCTTCTTTGTGAGTTTTTTTCTCGTGCATTGAATATGTTCTTGTGCATACACCTCCATTATCACGTTATAAACTTAATTTGTATACAGGAATAACCCCTAGAACGAAAAAAAGTTAAAAAAAAGCAAAGACAAATGAGGTTAAAACGCAACGTGACCGGCCAACATCAAAATGGAGACTTTCGCTTTCGTAAATCTACGACTGGACATAGCGACCTCTGCAGGAATTTACAGGAAACTGGATATGTCTGATTTTGAAACTACACGACTCATGTAACATATAACACGACTCATATAACATAATTTGGGAAGCCCTACATACATTTCGCGAAGTAATGTGAACGTAAATATTGTTTTTCCATTTTGCGTTCGAAATGAACTCATTATGATACCCAAAACAGTATCGAAATGAGCTTAATTTCGATACGCTTTTTTTCATTTTTCAATGTTGGCTGAAATGATTACATTCAATGAATATAACGAGCCATCGAAAAAATTCATAATTGGAGCAGACTGTGAAATTGGGTTGGTACTTTAACCACTTCCACATAATGACATTTATTATTTGACATTGAAACTATAAATTTGTGCCAAATTTTTCAAAACCCTTATTAAGAAAATTGTTTGTGTTTAGATGTAAATGGACAACATTTTCAACAACTTCTGTAGCTATATGTAAATTTTGATTATGATTTCGATATTAAATAAATTATTTGTTTTCTTTTTTGTTGTAGTATCATTTCAATGCCATAACCTTTTTTTACAATGAAACCAAATGAAACTGTCAAGCATCAAGTAATGTGTCATTATGTGGAAGTGGTTAAAGTACCAACCCAATTTCACAGTCTACTCCAATTATGAATTTTTTCGATGGCTCGTTATAATAAGTAGTAAATAAGTATATAAAATCGAAATATTGAAAGAAATAATAGAAAAAAAGTAATTGATTGAGGTCTCGCTAGGCACTTGGTGAAACATATTAAATGATAAAGGTAAAAGAAAATTCACACTTGGTTATTTGTTTCACTGCAATTTTATTTACAAAATACGCTTGGACAAATTTGTTTCGAACTTCACAGTTCATTCTCAACTCAACTTAGTTGAGTTGAGTGAAACAAATAACCAAGTGTGAATTTTCTTTTACCTTTATCAGAAAAAAAGTATTTTCGCATTGGAATAACCGTTCTATTCTTGCAGGAAGTAGATTGTTTTATTTATACTTGTATTTTTCTATGTACAGTTAAGCTCACATAAATTTAGTATAAACCATTTTTTAATTTTTGTTTTGTTGTAATTCATTCTTGTAACGTCAAAATGACATTTGTCACTTTTTGATATCCAAAATGGCAAGAAAACTGACTCCGGCCGACCAAGTACAAATTTTGTTAAATTTGGAAAGTTGCACCAATAAACAAGTCGCAGAAGAATATCATTTGAACAAATCTACTGTACTACAAGTTAAAAAAGATGGGAAGATGAAGGCAGTATATGTCACAAACCAGGAACTGGTCTTAAAAGAATATCAACTGATATATAGATCACAATTTGTTTGAATAATTGAGAGAAAATTTAAAAAAATGACAAAAGAAATTCAAGCAGATCTCGTATAAGATTTACTAATAGAGAACAATTATGGGAATCTATTGAAAATACCTGGGAAAACATTGTTGAAAAACCTAATTTTTAAAGAAGTCGCATTGATTCTGTACCTAGAAGGTTAGGGGCAGTAATTGATGCCAATGGCGGATCAATTAAGTATTAGTTAATTTGTGCTTTCTAAATTGTATTAAAAAATTACTTGACATTTGACTTGTCTTTCAAAAAAAGTTTAATACACAGTAAGCAATATTAGAAAATTTTGACAATTTTGATTAAGTTGCTTTTTGAAAACTAGTTTTCAAAAAGCAAAATATAAATGTAATAGTTCCTAGAATTTTAACTTGGGTCAACTACCTGATTAATGCTGTATCTTGTATGTATCTTTAGTCTTAAGTTGAATTTGAAGAAGCTACTGGTGTTAGCGAAACAGCTGTCATTATTTTATTAATAAAGTGTAAATCTAAAACATCTTATGTGTGTTTTATTTATTTGTAACAACTTGAGCCGCTTCTTGACTGCTCAAATGCCAAGTTTGTCTTTATTGTCGCTTCATTGTAACCAAAATTAAAAATATGCAAGAACATTTCACTAAATAGCCCAAACAGAATGATACAATCTGTAAGAATTTTATTTTAAGTTGTTGTAAAAAAAGGAATAATGCAAGCATGGTAATATAGTGGTGACTGTTTTTTAGTTTAAATGTGTGTAATATTTTGCTTATGCATTTTTTGTCTAAATTTCTTGAAGCATTTGCAAATAGAACAGAAATAAGCAAGTGTTGCGATATTTTTTTGGCGCAATGTACTTCTTAAAGAAGTGGCCAATCAAAATATTTTAATTTAATATTTCTTTTTAATAAGACTATATAAAAATTTAACTCTAGAGCATAATTTCATAAAATATTACTCATTTTATTTTAAATTGTTTTTTTTTATGTTCTATAGATTCATATCGAAGAGGTGGTCGCAAACTCCAAACTTTAGTGGCAGATTATAATTGCACTCCATCGGCTGTCAACGAGTTTCCAAGCGATGGATTAACAAGAGAACAGAGAATACAAGGATGGGCAGCTATACATGCACTCTTTGCCTGTTACTTATTTATATTAATGGGAGTCGTGTGCGAAAGCTATTTTGTTCCAGCTGTAAAGTCAATATGTACAAGTAAGTAGAAGTGTGCACATGCGGGTATGTAAGTGGATTGGAGTAGTTGAATGGACAAGAAAATGTCTAACAGTTAAATTAAACAGTGCGTATGTCTTCTTTTGACTATAATATTGCTTTTTCCATTGAGAAACATAAATTAAAATTTTTTAAAATATACCAAAGAAGTATATATGGTTTCATCGATATGGAGAAAGTATTTGACAATGTAAAAAAACAAGAAATATGAAATGTTTTGGAAAATAATGGGTTAGAAAAAAGGCTAATAGAGCGAGTCAAATTGCTTTATGCGAAAAAAACTACTAATACAAAAAGAACAAACAACTGCGAGTCAAAAAATTCCTAACAAAAGAAGTAAGAGGGGGGGGGGGGGAGTTCTAGGTCCTTGCTATTTTTTGGATGAAACAATAGAAAAAAGTGAATGTATGTTTGCTGACGATATTGTAATAATGATTAGTACTGAGAAAACCTGCAATTTAATGTGAACCTCTGGGTTAAAGAACTAGGGCAGAAAGAAATGAGTATAATACCAACTACCAACTAAGATACCTTAATACATAACTACATAACTAATTATATAAAATCAAAAGTAAGGGTGTTAATCAATAATAAGCTATCGGAATAAGTGAAAAATGTAAAGGATCTGTGAATAGTTGTATACAGTATAGGGAAACTAGCCGAAGGCAATAGAATTAGAAGAAGCGGGATATAATCTTGACAGATTGAAATTTGATGTCGAGTTTCACATCTATGATCTGCAAGTGCAGACCTGGTTACGCGCGGCGCCCTAGTACAATGGTCGTGTTCAGCAACGCGAGTGTTTACCGAGCGCTTCTCACGCTGATGTACTCGTATAAGCTGGCACATGAGCATAGATTTCTATAAACACCAGGATTTTCTAGATGGTTGCGGTCCTTAACAGAAAAGGGAGGCGGTAATGTGGTGTGGAGTTTAAAGATTATTTTGGTGTTATGTTTCATAACGATTTTTATAAGGCTGCTGGTGAGACTTTGTATATAAAATAAATGAATAAGTTGATTAAATGTATGTCCAATCTTAACAATAAGTTTACTGCTGGTAACGACCTTTTACCAAGCTTTTTAGTACGTGATATTTGCCTCCTCTTTCGTTATGATTATGAATGTTTCCATAAAAACAGAAACCTTTCCTGATCTATGGAAGCGAGCAGTTGTTTGCCCCGTTTATAAAAAGGGAGATAATTCATTATTGTCAAAGTATCGTCCTATTTCCTTTCTATTTAACTTATATTTACATAAATTATATATTCTATAATTTATGGAAATATTAGTCAGTTTTTATTCTAAAACTAATAATAATTTGTGTAGTGTGTTTCAGGTCTTAAGTGAGGTTCTAGATAGGCGCGGTTACGCATATGTCATTTCTACTGACTTTTCGCATGCATTTGATACTATAGTCATAAAGCCTTACTCTCGAAACTTTGCTCCTTTGGCTTTGCGCCTACTTCTTTAAATTCCATGAATTCGTATCTAAAAAATTGAACTTGTTATGTATCTTAGAACGTGTTTCGCTCATTCGAATTCATTATAGCATTTGGCGTACCTCAGGGTTCTCACTTGGGGACACTTTTTTGTTTATCAACGTACCTATTGGCCACTCTCACCTAGGTACCCAGTTTTAGCATACGCGAATGACTTAAAGATATACTCTGAAATTAATGACATCAACGATGCTTCTTTTCTGCAAAAGTTGTTCCGTGAGTTAGACCCGCTCCAAATATCATATACTGTTGCAGTATATAATTAATAATACGTATTTGGAAAGAAAAACTGTCATTAAGGATCCATTGTGTACCATTTGCTTCAGAGTTGTATTTTAAGCAACAATTGTGAATTGTGTGTACATCCTCGTGCTAAGCTCTGGGCATCATTATGCGTGTTTCTACCAATTTTAATAACATTGAATTGCTTAAGGTGTATTTCGTTTTTGTTGTCAGCAAAATGGATTATGGAGCTATTGTTTGGTATTCTTTCTAAGCCTCCGATAGATTACTTTTTAATAGAATACAATGGCGATTAAAAAAAATTTCTTCAAAATTGATGATGTCTCTCCATCAAATGGAACAAGTCAAGGAGATTTCCTGCAGCAAAACAATATGCCTTCGCTCTTGGAAGGAAGGGATCGTTAGTGTGCTGCCTTCTTGTTGAAGTTGTTAAATAATAAAATCGATTGCCCGTTCCTTCTGTCAAGAATGTCCCTATACGTGCCGAGGCATCATTCAAGATTTAATTGCAATCAAGATTTAATGGCATATGCCTACGGCGAGGACCAATGTGTTATAATGTCCCCCGTCAATATTATGAGCACTACTGCTAACGATTTTTTTAAAATTTTTTTCTTTTCAATTAGGTCAGTAAATTTCTTATACACCCAGTTGTTGTTTATTAAGATATTGGTAGCGTGGTTGATTTTTTTTATTATAAGGAATTAGGCTCAGATATAGAAAAGACATCTTGGGTGAATGTCTTTATGACACAGCATTTTTGTGCGGGGTGATAGTGGGAAATGGCCTTTAAGTATCTGTCAGCTTGCGTAGCTTTAAGATAAATGAAATGTCATAATGAACCAATAGAATTCACTAAAACGCATTTCAGTTATTAGTGACCGAAGTTATTATGCAGGAAATTGTACACTGAACCAACTTAGAAGCAAGACGTGTTTAGCATGGGAAATTGAAATCGTGGACTGATGAACTTTATGGCATTTTGTGGATTGATTATTTAGCCTGGAGTTGACAGAAACTGGGATGTTCCTGCAAAGTTAGTTGTTTCTGATGAATTTGCTCATCACATATACCGAGCCACGATGTCCGTATTTCGAATTGAAGAAATACAAATATTTATTATAAAATACGATAAATTAGCGCTGGTACGCGGTATAAACAACGAAACAGCGAAAAGTGCATCATATCAGATACCAATGTAACAATTGCTGAACAACTTGTTGGCTTCAGAGGCAGATACGAATTCGTTCAGTATATGCCAAGTAAGCCGGCAAAATATAACTTGAAAATTTTTTGTGTGAATCTAAATCTGGTTTTGCTTTTGATGGTTTAGTTTATATTGGTCGTGTACTTAGGGAATTTAACATAATAATCTAGAATTTGAAATAATGCAAACTTTAGTACTTAGTATTCATAATTCTGGTATGAAAAGAAAGGTGACCTTACGACTCGACCTACATAGTTCAACGAATGAAATTGTGTTAGAAATTAAGGAACTTAAGGAATTTATTTAAACAAGGAATCGCTCAAGAAATTATGTAACTAAAAGCCCACCTGAGTGGAGTTGTTTGTTAGTATTTTTATCATTTGTGTGAGAATACTTTGTGGTAATAATGGAGGCAACCAATGACCAATTGAATCGACAAAAGTTTTGAGACGAAATGTTCTTATATGTTTTACCTATTTTGAACCAAACAGATTTAATAATTATTTTTGTATCATAAATAAAATAATGTGAGAATGCATATGAAGGTATTAAGTAAATCGTAGTAATGTGTATTATTTTTATGCAAATACTGTCTTTAAATTTGAAGAATGATATCCATTTCTTAGGAAAGGAAAATAAGCGTCTTTTTCAGCGTATCGTAAACGAAATTAATTATTTTGTACGTCAAAACAATTTGCTTTCTGTTCTAAATCTTAATTTGGGTTATGTGATTTCAAGCGTTAATTTAAAAAAAAATATTAGTTCGTGATACCTCAAAATGTAAAACATGACGTTGAGAAAGTGTTTTTATTACGCATAATTTCAAAGATGGTGATGTATTAGAAATAATGCATTTTAATAAGTAGTACCTAAAAATAAAGTTACTTAATTGAATATATTCCCGCTCTCTTGTCTTTGTTACAAACGATAATATTCAGTATGTAGTATTTGACGATTACAGACTGCACTCAATATTTTATAAGTCTATCTTTGGCCACAATCTATGTCAACTACTCAGAAAAACCTACAATTTAATACAAATGAAACAGACATGCAATAATATACACATCTGTAACTGTAAAACATGGACATACACCTCGTATTTTACATTTACTTCTGCCTAGGACACGTGTTTCTGCCATCTGATGGACAAAAGAGACTATGCCGAATGTGGCAATTTGTCTCTTTTGTCCGTCAGATATCACTAGATTATACGGTGTCACCTAATAGGACAAAATTTGCTATACCTTATGAGGCGATTTCTTTAAGCTTTACTTACTTCACTAGCATAACTGATGATGCCTGATAGTAGATAGCAGAAACGCGTGTCTTAGGCAGAAGTAAATGTTGGAAAATACGAGGTGTATGTCCATGTTGTACATGTTGTACAGTTACAGACGTGTATATTATTGCATGTCTGTTTCATTTGTAACAAATGCGTAATACGTGCTTAACGTATTGATATACTTAAACTTTTTTGCTACAATTTAATGTGATCCAGTTGGTTATTAAACTAGAAGAGAAAATAGTAAGTATAAATACTAACAAGAGAAAATCCACAACTAAAAAAAAGACAACTAATGATATAGAATGAATCGTAAGAGTGCAAATCAATAATAAGTTAAGTATCTGGAAACAGTTATAGACAGTACAGCCAAACTAGATGTAGACAACAGACTAACTAAAACAATAAGACTATTCCATAACATCAAGAGACGTTTGATCAACAAAAAAATTAAGTAATAAAACAACGATACAAAACGATATTTCTGCCGGCTTTGCTTTGCTTACATAGGAAAATACATGTAGTATCTAAGGGTTATTTATGTAACATTATGGACAAGATAAGGAACAGCACTATAAGAGAAGGATTAGATATTGAAAATGCCAGGAATTATGTCCGAAGGACACAAGTATGACCGTGGAGACACCTAAAAAGATTAGATAATAAAAGACAAGTTAAGAAAGTATGTTATGCGAGCATAATGAAGTAAAAGAAGGAGAAGTGAAAGAAACTTGAAGAGTGCTTAATAGATATAACACTTACACTTACAAGGAAAAGAGGCGTTTTGACGGTGTATTTTTGTTTACATACTTGGTAGTTGCGGCGTAAGTCGGTAGAAGTGTAATTAAGCACAAGAAGTACCATAAATTGCGTTGCCACTACTAAGCAGCATTTAAGAAAAGCTTTTTTGATAATAATTAAGTTCAATTACTTGAACCTATTTAGTTTACGATTTAACTTCTAACTAGTACATAGAATAAATAGAAAATTAAATGTTGCATATTTTGCTGTGAGGGGCTTTCTAAATATTACTATCATTATATATTGGAGTTATTGATCAATAATTTAGTACTGATTCTTCTAGTTATTTGTTATAGCTTTCATATATCACAATTACTGAGTACTTGTGTCTACAAAGAATATTTTGACATTATTAAATTATGTCAACTTCAAGGACTAAAAAAAAATGCTTTACTTAACATTCACCGAAGTTCGATATATCTTAAACACGCGACCAGCAGTCTAATCCTGCCACAATTTGTAACGAATAACACCAAGCAAATGCTGGCACTGTCTTAGTAAGGACTTGATTTGATTTGCAAAATCAAAATAAAAAAACTTATAATCCGACCACCAATGTCAATGAGATTGCTGCAGGATGTTTTGCACGTCGAAAATCTAAAGTTATTCAAAATTGGGTGCTTTCGACTGTTCTGGCTTGTATCTGTGATAAAAATGGACAACCTTGACCGTGCCATCAGACTGGTAAGCATTGTCGAATACATAAAAAGCAGTCCTGATGACTAACGACGACATGCAAGACAATCATAATCTTGCCTGTCGATGAATTGACTAATTGCGATCCAAAAATCCTGTAGCACTGTCGACAACCAAGAATAATCCTGAGCAAAATATTGACGTAACAATCTTCTAGGAGGCAGATAACAATATTAGCTAGCTTACTTAGGCGGAAAGTTGATCGAATAGCTTAATCTTGTTAAATTTCATTATGGACGAAAGAAGCAGAATAAGTACTTAGACATATTCGTTTTATTTTAGCTGTTCTAAGATAATCTCAATGACACGAGTTAGGGAACGAGATCACTTGTACGTTTTGATATTTTAGGAGTTTAGGAATTGAGTTATCTGAAGAACAATATATACACCGGTTACAACCTTTACTTGAAGCTAAAATTCACGCTTGAGCTATTTATAGGTGGTGGAGTAAATTGTCCAAAGATTGCAGTTCGTTATATACCAGCATTACAGGATAAGTTATATTAAAAATATAAGCAATAGAAATTAAGGACTAAGAGGAGTAACTGAAATGGACAAGATAAGAAGCGATACAAACCATAAGAGAAGGATTGGATATTTAAAGTAACAGAAAGTATGTCAAAAAAATACAAATGCGATAGTGGGTCACCTAAAACGTTTTAATTATAGAAAACAGGTTAGAAACGTATGGAATGCCAGGATAATGGGAAACGAAGAAGACGTAGAACCCGAATGATTTAAGATAATGGAAATAGCTGGAGTATTGAAAAACAGAAACTAGGCTGAGACATTAACAGGAGACATGAAAAAAATTGAGAGAAATAGTGAAATAATGTTAAAAAATATAAAGATATAACGTCCTCTACACTTAATAGTTGAAGAGGAGATTATTTATTACTTTCGTATACGTATTGTTTAGTTTTTAATTAGAATACTAATTAGCCTTTTTTTAGATTTACGTATGAAAGAAGACGTTACAGGAGCTACCTTCATGGCCGTGGCAGGTTCAAGTTCCGAGTTATTTATTAATTGCGTGGGAACGTTTATAACACAAGGAGATCTTGGAGTAGGAACTGTCGTAGGATCCGCCGTTTTCAATGTTTTGGGAGTTCCGGCTTGTTGCGGATTATTCGCAAATACGGTAAGACCTTATTGTCAGTTTTAAACTACATTAAATTAGATTAAATTCAAATACGTTAGCCTGAGAGCGACGCATAATAAATTTTAACAAGGAAAGACATGGGCAATAGCATAGATTTTCTGAAGAATTTAACGCATTAGCGCTCTATTAAATGTTTGCGAGCTTTTCGGGCTGATAAATAGCTTTCGGAAGCTTTTATTCTTTTATAGAATGATATCTTAATTGTATTTTTCAAGGAAGTTTCTTTGTATTATGACGCTGTTATGAAACTTTCTTCTTTCATACGGAAAATTAGAGGAAAATTCGAACTTCATTGTGTGAAATGTATTAAAGTGATAAACTTTCTTATATTTATATTTTATGTCGACGAAATTTTATACAATTTAATTTTTTTATCTTTGATAAAAATAACGAAATATTGTGAAAGAAAGATGACTGTTGGGATTCTGCGATTGCGCTTTTATTATAAGTTTCAATTGTTTTAATTTAAAATTATTCTTTATAATTTTGTTCCTAGAATTAGATGTAGTTTTATTTACTTTTTATCAGTAAAATAGTAAAATAACGACACAGAGTTTAACCAGTCTTTCGTTTCTTGTAACTATATTATTACGAAAAAGAATTATTTTTTTGTGATAATACAAGGGCTGATTAATACGAGGGATATCTTTTTAATGTTGCATATAGCCTCATAGAGGGCGCCAAGGAGTCACTCGTAAAATTTACATTATTATTTACTGATGCTTCAAAAACCTGTACTGGATGCGGATGCGCCTTTTATGATGAAGAAAACAAAGAAATTCAAAAAATTAAGCTAAATGTCAATATGTCTAGCTTCTCTGCTGAAGGGGAAGCTATTTCAAGAGCTCTAGAATATGCAGACACCCTATATAGCAACAAGATATGCATAATGAGCGACAGTAAGCGTGTGCTACAGGCAATGCTTAATAGAGATAACATCTTTAAACTCCTTCCGATAATTTTAAAAATAATACACTATTATTATAAGTTAATCAAGAAGCAAGTGGAAATAAAATTTTACTGGGCGAAAGGGCGCGTCAGCATAACGCCTAACGAGATTGTAGATACGTTGGCCAAACAAGCCATAACAGACGCGGACGTCGTTTTTGAGGTTTTTTATTGGCAAGACATGGTGCCAATAGCGAAGAAAGAAATATTGCAGGAAGAATGGAATAAGCGGTGGGAGGGCACATATCAAAAGAAAATGACCCAGTATGCTTTAATCCATCCCAGTAATTTTACAAAGACATGGTACCAAAATCAGAAAGTCTCAAGATACAATTACACAACGATTACTAGGTTGAAGTTTGGGCATGGACAATACCCCGCCCACTTACACAAACTAGGTATGATAGAATCACCAGTGTATAGGAGCGGACATAATTACCCGGACGTCAATCACCTTTTATTTTAGTGTCCAGATTATATGATTCAAAGAGAATTGGTTACTGAGTCAATTAGTCACTTTGGAATAGAAATGCCCACTAATATTGTGTTATTATTACGGACAAATAAAATGACAGTATATAAGGCGGTATTAAAATTTTTGTCAGCTTGTAAAATTAAAATATAAGTTCATGAATTCGACATTCCTTCCTACCTCTACCTTTGTGGATTTACCTTTTGACCGTTGACGGTTTTTGTGTGTGTCAATAGTAAAGTCGCTTTGATAGGAACCCAAGCGTGAGGTGTCTCTCCCTGTGCCTTCCCTAATGTCAAAGTTCTAATTCTTTTTGTTTTTGCTTGGTGGGCTTATGGGCAAAGATCCCGAAAAGCCTTTAAACACACAAAAAAAAAATTAAAGTTGGCCGAAAAATGCAATTGAGTAGTGAAAATTTTCGCGCAATAATTTTTTACAACTTTCGGAGAGGACAAATTCAACAACAATGTCATGCTGAGTTGGTACTGTGAATTCTAACGTGGACGCACCAGTACCAGCCACGATCCCAGGACAGGTCCGCCAAGAACAACAGTCACCCAGAAAAGCATGGATGCCTTGCGGCGCGTGATTAAGGAATATAGACATGTGATTTATCGAGAAATTGAGACATTCATGGCTATTTCAAAGACCTCAATTCAAACTATCTTACTTGATGAATTAGGTGTGAGAAAATTAGTTTCCCGTTGGATTCCGCATCTTTTAACTGAACAGCAAATATCGGCTCGCGTCAATTTGTGCCGAAAAACTTTGAGCCGGTTCAATAAAGGAAACTCGAAAAACGTCTATAGCATGATGAGTAGCGAGGAATCATAGATTTATTTCTGTGAACCATAAAATCGAAGCGTCAGTCCGCTGTTTGTGTGTTTCAAGATGAAGAGCATCCGACAAAAGTTATCCGTTTGCTAAGTGTGTCGAAAACGATTGTCACACCGTTTGTCTCAAAATCAGGTCATGCACAATTCCTTTGCGAGATCGAAGAACGGTTAATGCGGATTGGTACACAACCGTTTGTTTGTCAAAAATAATCGCCGTGCTCCGAGAAACCAACTCACGGCGAATCATCCTACATCATGACTAGGCTTCCGATAATTATGCATTTGCATAAGTTCATATGCAAATGCATATTTTATTTAGTTGTTGTTATGTATAAGTACATATTTTGAACCCTTTTTCATTATAAATGCATATTTGACCTTTTTTCAGCAAAGTATTATTTTAAAGCAGTCTATGACTTCACATAAATATTTAATGTTCTTGTTAGTATAATTACACTTTTGCGATTTCTGTTGTTTGTATGTTTACCGGTCAGTATTTATTAAAACTTTTTAGCACAAAACATTTCGCATACTTGTAAAATAAGATCCCTTAACTGAATACCAAACTCAATCACACTCTTTATAGTAGACGATTAAATAATCTTCTAAACCATTGAATAGATAGGTGAAGTGAATAGCAGATTGAAGCTGGATTTACTGTAAACAGCCAAGACACAAAGTTAGTATTTCGAAAGCACAATACTTGGAAATATTACGAGGATTACCAGGGATTACCCGTGTAATCGAACAACGAGAAATAAATATAGCGGAGATTTTCTTAATTTTACCAGGTCCTTTTTACCTTCCAACAATCGGAGTTTAACTTTGTATTCAAAATAATGGTCAATTTTTTCTTTTAATTTTGACTATTATAATCAATATTTTTTCAAAAACTAAATTACTAATTATTACACACATTTACATGACATAACCAAACTATCAAAATTGTGATTACGTGCACTGTCACCAATCAATAAAAAAAAAACATGGCCGTCTCTAATGAGGAAACCTTTTGAAGGCACGTTATTTTATATGGCTTGGAAGGGATATTCGATAGACTGGATAGAACGAACATATGGAAAACGCTGAAATAAAGAGATGCAGATACAGAAACTATAGAAGTAATAAAAATATTGTGTAGGAGCAATATTAATTTTATTAAAATAAATAAGTTTTCAGCGGAAATAGGAGTTCAGTCTTACTTTCAGTTGTAATGGATGAACCCATAAAAGCACAGTTTAACTTAAACGTCTTAAACAAAGAGTTGATGAAATGAACATGAAAATAAATATAAATAAAACCAAAAGTATGATAATAGTAAAAAAAAAAATATAATATTCAGCTGAATGGGCAGAAAATAGAACGAGTAGATAGCTATAAATATTTAGGAACAGTTTCTAAAGAAAATGGAAAATTTAATAGTGAAATAAAATACAAGATTTGCAAAAGCAGGAATAATATTAAATGAAATGAAGGCAAATCGTGAAGACGATAGTTAGACCAGTAAATATTAGTGAATCGTTGATGTTAACAGTATTTTTACAATAAAAATGCGATTTTTAAGAAAAATTCAAGACGAAACAAAGATAAATAAAATAAGAAATGTTACATTCAGAAGACAAGCAAAGAAAAGAAGTATAAGATGAAAAACCATAAAAGAAATGACGGAAGATACATAAAAATTGAGAGAAATGTATAAGAATATAATAACTCAACTTCGCATAGAAAGGCTTCTGCTTTAGAGGAAAAGGATTACGAAAAACAAAAAGGGCATTATTTATATAATTTTATAATGGCTAACGGTATTCGCTAAGGACAAAACTTAGGCCCGCCATTAGTTTGCGTTTCACTGGCTCCTTTAAACTGTTTATCCCTTGTACACATTTACGACTTATGCGATACCAACATCTCTAGAGTAACTTGAATTTGATTTTCACTTGGAGTCGTGATAAATCATACATGGATAGACAAGTGTTGAGTAGTTCGTTATGCCAATCAAAGGACTTTTGTAATTGCAGTGGTAGTGTAAATGTGTAGAATTTGAAAAGTAAATAAATATTCAAAGATTTAAGTGTTATTTTGAGAGCCCGAATAACTTGCATGCAACACTTTAAGATTTATTATGAGAACTATATAAATATTTCACCAATATCAATGTTTCGCAAATCTTCTGCAATGGTGCGTAGTAGATTGGAGAATGCGTTCATTTCTTTATTTTTTATATTTATTTATTTTTTGGATCCTTTTTTATATTATTAGTTTAATTTGGACTATTCTTTTCAGGCTTTGCAATTAGAGTGGTGGCCAGTTACAAGAGATTGCGTAATGTATGGAATTGCGGTTTCTATGTTAATAAAAATTTTGGGCGATGAAAAAGTTTATATGGCTGAAGCAGCTGCATTAGTTGCGGCATATTTTCTTTATATTGTTGGTAAGTACTGCGGATTTTTCTGTTTCTAAATTAGAACTAGTCAATGTGTTGCTTAATGTTATTTCTTTGCTATGCTACCTTCATTTATAAATATTAAGGTGTATTAAACTGTTGGTGTTCACTGTCTGTTGGGTTATTTTGTCAATAACCTCTCAGTAATTTCTAAAGTAATAAAGGGTGATATTTGGAAACCGGATGTTTTTGGAACGCATAGTATGCAGCTTAACGCGATTAGAGTGGGGCAAATATGACGTTACTACTTTTATAATATTATGCAATTTCAGTAGCGATGGAGCAGTGGACACTAGAACATAGCGTGTTTGCATACAATACGTTTATCCGAAACGGGGAGTCAGTGATTACTACACAGCGACCTTTTCACACTCACTTTAATATCGGTGTTCCATCTTGCAACACTCTCTTAAGATGGGTCAATAATTTAAGAACAACTCGCAGTGTAATAAAAAAAAAAGTCGCAAGATCCATAAAGAACCGTAGAAACCCCAGAAAACATAGGGCGAGTGAGAGAAGCCGCCGTCAGAAGTCCTTCACGATCCGCCCGAAAACATGCAAATGAATTGGACATAAATCGGGAAACGCTTAGAAAAATCTTACATAAGGAGTTACAATTCCACCCCTACAAATTGCGTATTGCTCAGCAATTAAGCGAAAGAGATTTTGAAACTCGTGAGGATTTCGCTACGAGAATACAAGTTATTTTGGAGGAAAATTTAGATCTGTAGCTTCTAATGAACGAAGAAGCTCATTTTCATTTAAATGGAGCTGTTAATAAAAAAAAATTAGGTGCTGGTCTCCTGAAAATTCACGAAATGTCCACGAGCGACTTCTTCATTGTGAAAAAGTCACAGTATGGTGTGCCATTGGTCCCACTTGCATTATTGGCCCATATTTTTTTGAAGTTTTTTGAAATTTTTTTAGTGCTACGACTACGCAGAAGGCGGATAAATCCAACAAATGTGTGGTTTCAGCAAGATGGTGCCACGGCACATGCTGCCAACGTATCAATGAATGTTGTCCTTAACATGTTCCCAGGAAACTTCATTTCACTTTTTGGAGATGTACTGTGGCCTCCAAGGTCCCCAGACCTGTCAATTTGTAATTTTTTTTTGTGGAGGTATTTGAAGTCGTGTATATGCTCACAAGCCTCATAATTTGGTCGACTCGAAGAACGTTATTTGCCAAGAAATCTTGACTATTGATCGAGCGATGTTGGAGTGTGTTATGGACGATTTCTTGAAGAGGGTCAAAAACTGCATCCAACACGATGGACATTATCTTGATGAGGTTATATTCTATACTTGATGCACATCGTAAATGGCATTGTGTAAACTTCATTTTGATGTTAATACCAAATATTATCTTGCAAATTACTTGTGTAACATTTATTTCAAAACCGTCCAGTTCCCAATTGCGACCCTGTATTAAGTAAAATAGCAATTACCCACGAATACAATTTTGATCGTCCAGGATGGAGTTAATTCTATTTACATGTATACGTTGATAGTGGATTCGACCGGTGTGATACAGTGACCCCACTATTTTAAATCCATTTTTACGAAAAACCATAGATTAATAGAGACTGTCTGCGCTGGCAATGTTTGCCAACGCAAGTTTAGAAAGGTCGTTTATAAATAAGATACCGAATTTTAAAGAACGCACCATAAATCATTTTGCAGATGTTAAAGAGAGCAAAATTTATCTCAAGTTTGAATATGTTTGAAATATTTAATCAGTAATTGGAATATATTCACTAAAACCCTCCAATTCTTTTTTTAATAAGCAATATCTTTACTTCAAAACATCTTGCTGTAAATTTAATCAGGGGCTGTCATTGTTCACTATGAGTGATAGCTTGCATACTGGATAGAATTTTTTAAACGTATTCTACGATTAAATCTGGTTTAGATTGGTAGAACGGTGATAGTCATGAAAGGTTTTAAAATAAGAATTTTTTAGAATAGTTTTAAATATTACTGAATTATGGATGTATAAGTAAAGAACAATTATATCTATAATTAATATTAAATCATATATTTCATAACAAAGGGAATTAAATGTCGCAATGAAAGAATTATATGCAGAAAGTCGGATATTTCAAATAATCTTCATTCGTATATTTATGCTCCCTATCCTTATCATTTCTTGATTAATAATTGGGTTTCTAAATTTTCCAATCATTAAGTACTAATTGATTAATATCTTCATTCCGAATGCTATTCTTCATTAATTCATATTTCGTAACGTAGTAGGGTATTAATTACTATTTTATCAATATTATTTTTATATTTCTTTACAGTGATGTACTTTAATGAAAACATTACCAATGCAATTACGAGACTGAGAAGATCGTGTAGAAGGAGTCGTAAAATTCGATATCAAGAAATACTCAGTGAGACTCATCCACTTTTGATTAGATGTGAGAAGAACGGCTGTGCTAATTTTAAAATAGCTAATGGAGAGATAACTTTAAAAGACTGTGAAGAATTAGGTAGTTCTCATTTGTATTTTTATTACTGCCGATTAACGTGTCGATTTTTTTAATTTTATACGATTTTTGTTAATTTTTTTAAATTTCCTTTTTACCTTAGGAAGTAAATAAACAATTTCGATGTAAATATTTAGTCTACAAAGGTGATAATAATTTACACATTTGATTATTCTTAGAACAAAATTACATTAAAAAACTGCTTTTCTTATAGAAATTTATTATACAAGTTAATAATAACTTATCATATCTAACCTTGCGTAGTCATCGGACTTTACATCCTTTGCAGATTGTTATATTCTTCGATCATTGCAAAACGCCTCGATCAGGAAGCATTTTAGAAATGATAATCAAGTTCAACAGTTCGGTTAAGAATTTCTTAATTCAAAATCGTTTGAGTTTTATATCAGAAAAAATAACAAACTATTGAAAACATTAAGAAATATATATAAGAGGACATTTTAATTACAAAAGTATTTTTAATAAGACCAAATTTATTAAAAATCTTAATAATTTCTGTGAGATAGCGAAGCTGTTATTTTTTGTGAATGTGTCTATTCTCCAGCAGGGGCGTACCGATGATACTGTAGAAAGTTGAAATACGTATCTACGTCTCTGGAGAAGATACATTCACAAATATATGAACTTGTATTGTGTTCTTCACACCCGATTTTCAATAATATTTTATATTATTAAAAATACTTTTGTATTATATAAATTGGTGAAGTTTTCCCTACTCAAGTATGTTTCAAACTATTTTGTTAAAAAATATATTTCGTTTTTCAACATAATTACTATTAAATTCTATACGGTTAGCGAAACGACTTTCTAATTTTTTTAAGCAGGCTAAAAAGTCGCAAGCTCCTCAAAATGCATTTCATGCGAGTATCACACCTTTATTTGTCCCGAGACCTTTTCCACCAAGCCATTCTTTCAAGTTTGAGAACAAGTAAAAATTACTCGGATCCAGATGTGGTTAGTGTGGCGGATGAGATGGCAATTCGTATCCTAGTTAGACACATTTAGCAGTTGATATAGCGGATGAATGAGAGGACGGGTTATCCGGATGAAACAAAATCTTTTTTCTGAATAAATGACATTCTTTTTCAGTTAGGAATCGAAACGTATTAGTATATCAGCACGATATTGGCTATATTTACTTAATGGTCAATAAAGATCACGTCTTTAGAATCTCAACCATAATTTTATTGACTGAAGAAACGTTAAACAGAAGAAATCCATAGTTTTGTTTGTTTCTGTCTCTGGAGTATAGTAATGTATCCAGATTTTATCTACAGTGACATATCGACGAAAAAATTCTCTTGGATTTAATTCAAACTTAGCCAGTCATTTACAATTGTAACACGAGTTCGTATTTGCTCAATAATAAGCAAACGCGACAACCAACTTGCGGTTGGCTTTTTCACAATATTGTGTACCCGTTCGGTTCAGATCCTTACAGCTATTTCACTACCCACATGCTTTTATTTGGCGGTGACTCTTTACAATGGGCACGGACTTTATCTATTAATTCTCGAGAAGTTACTGTAAATGAAGACCTAACTTCTGAATCTCATTCCATGGAAAGTAGAAGATTCATAATAATATTATGTAATTTTTCATCAGTTTCTTTAATGGGTTTTCCACGTAAAAAATGTCTAATTAAGACACGCACAAAAGCAACAAATAATTGTATTTTAAAACGATTTTACAAACTTATCTATCCGACAGATTGGAATAAATTTTGTCAGTAGGCTTCTAAGACATGGGGTAGTCAGTCTATATTCGTCATGGCGAAAGTGTCGCCAATTTTCGAGAAATCACTTTCCCAACAAATTACCCTATGTATATAGATAATTATTTCGTGACCTTTGTATGTTATGGTAAATTCAATTTGTTGGCGATTTAAGGTCTGGTTTTACTTCAAAATATATAATTGTTTCAGCCTTTACTTGATGAAATTCCAGTATAACTATTATCAGGATAAAATAAAACAAATTTTAATGAATTTCACTTATTAATTGACACTGCAACGATCGTTTCGCTCCAACCTGAGCTTCATCAGACATATAACTAACTTATTTACAAATTTTTTAACACAAGTATACGGTAACAAACACATGTTTTATTTTAAATATTTGAGTATATATTCAAACCTACTCGGACAGCCAGACAGGAATCAAAACACGGAACTGTCAGCATGATAAGCAAATGTATAGATATTTAAATAACTTAAGATATATAATTATATAACAGCAACATATATTATGATGCTAAATTGTAGATCGTTACATAATTACGTTATAGTATATACTGCTTAAATTTTTTATATCACTTCTGTTGTTAATTGAATTTTTTTCCTGTTTAATTAATACTAATCATTTCTTTAATTTCCCTTTTCATTGTAAAACCAGACTTTAAATCGCCAACAAATTGAATTTACCATACATGTATATATATATATATATATATAATATATATATATATATATATATATATATATATAATATATCAAATAAAGTGTTTCTTGTGAATGTTGGCTGGATAATCAAAACAATATATAATTTTGTTTACGTTTCGGTTCTATATATAGAGCCTTTTTCACAAATTACAGCAATACCTCGCATAGTCCGGCTTCGAACAGTCCGGATTCACTATAGTCCGGTTTAAAATTTAAAAAATTTAAAGTATGCGATATGAAATTTTATTTTTTCTGGGGTTCCCCGTTGTGTATGTATGTACCTAGACTGAATGAGAATGTAAACTCCGTATAAAGTTTCGGTGGTTCCCCTTTCAACGCCGTAATGTATAAACTATGAAGTCGTACATATATTGTATGTAGTGTGCGCATAAACAGTGGATGTTCTATTAGTTATCGATGTGTAAATCTACAGTAAAATGGATTTGTGATACAAAATTAGATAGATCTGAATTCCATTAAAATAAAAATGAGTGCAAAGAGAAATCGTGCAAGTGATTCTGCCATCAAAAAACGTAAATGGCTTACTTTAGAACAAAAGCTCGATATAATCAAGCTTCACAAAGTAGGTGCATCCTTTGCTAAAATAGGCCGTGACAAAGGAATGGATGAGTCATCAGTTAGAAAACTTATCAAAAAAAAAGATCAATACAAATTGCAAGGTATGGCTACGGCTTCTTATTTGTCAAGAAAAGTGACTAAAACAAGAAGCGCTCGAATGGTAAATATGAAACGACTATTATCCATATGGATCGAAGACTTAAATCAAAAGCGAGTTCCGCTTAGTCAAATGGAATTTCAAACCAAAGCACTAAGTCTTTACAACGGCTTAAAGACTACTGATGAAGTAGAAGGCGAAGGTCAGGAAACAAGTGAAAATTTTACAGCAAGTCCTGGGTGGTTTTTTCGTTTTAAGCAACGAACTGGTATCCACAATGTTCGCATTGTTGGTGAATCTGCCAGTGCAGATAAAGAAGCTGCATTAAGATATCCGAAGGAATTGAGTGAAATCATACTGAAAGGTGGTTATAAAAATGAACAAATATTTAACGTAGATGAAACGGGGTTATTCTGGAAAAAGTTACCGCCACGCACTTTTATAGCAGCCAATGAAAAGTCATGCCCTGGCTATAAAGTTTCAAAGGACCGTCTCACACTGTTATTAGGCGGAAATTCAGCGGGCGATTTCAAATTAAAGCCCATGCTTGTGTACCGAACAGATAATCCTAGAGCTCTAAAAAATGTAGCAAAAAATGATCTCCCAGTGTTGTGGCGTTCAAATAAGAAAGCATGGGTCACAAAAACTTTATTTGAAGATTGGTTCACCAACTACTTTTGCCTTGCAACGAAACGTTATTGTAACGAAAAAGGGTTAGATTTTAAGATTTTACTGATCTTAGATAACGCCCCAGGTCATCCGACTAGTCTTTCGGAATTAAATGAAAATGTACAAATAAGTTTTCTTCCGCCAAATACGACGTCGTTGATCTAACCTATGGATCAAGGTGTCATTGCGACATTTAAGGCGTATTATTTGCGCCGCACTTTTTCCCATGCCATTAAAGCTACAACAGGAGAAAATGCACCTACTTTAACGGAATTTTGGAAAAGCTATAACATCAGAAACGTTATGGAAAATATAAGCGAAGCATGAATTGAATGGCATGAATTAACAGCAAGCAATATGAGAGCAGTGTGGAAACATATCATACCACATTGTGCAAATGATTTCATTGATTTTGAAACTCATTTTGCTGAGGTAACTAATAACATAGTGGAAATTGGACAGCAGCTCGGTTTCGAAGAATTAGATTCCGCCAACGTAATTGAGTGCATTGAATCGAACACTAATGAATTGGATAATGAAACACTTATTAAAATAGATGAACAACGAGCTTATGAAGAACAGGAGGACAACTTAGACAACGACGATAGTGTTGAAGTTCCTACAAGGGAATTAACAACTATCAAAAATTATTGTAATAGTTGAGAACGTATCGGAGCATATTAAGGAAGTTGATCCCAAATCGAGCGTAGCCTTACAGTTTGCCGAACAATAAACAATGCAGTTCGGTGCTACAGAGAAATTTATGAAGAGAAAAAATCGAAGAAAAAGGTGCAGACATCCATATTGCAATTTTTAGACAATACAAAATGAATTTTTTATACACACAATTATTTTTAATAAAGACATTTGGATTTACTTACTGAGGGACGCATTTCTTTGAACCAATTGCCAATTTTTGTATATGTATATCTAATTCCTCGATTAGTCCGATTTCAAACAGTCCGGGAAGTCCGTCGAACCAGTTATCCAGACTATGCGAGGTATTGCTGTATATTGTACCGTTTGGTTACATTTCAACTATGACTAACTACGTTCACCTGCTTAAATGATAGTATTTGTGTATCTTTCTCCATTTTTCACCCTGGATAATATTAGAAAGAATTTCTTATTTTCTTGGCCGTGGTTATAATACCAAATAAAGAATAAGTAAGTGACCAAACAGTACAATATAATTTGTGAAAAAGGCTCTATATATAGAACGGAAACGTAAGCAAAATTAAATTATGTTTTAATTACCCGGCCGCCATTCCCAAGACACTTATTCTTTATCTGGTATTCTAACCACGGCCAAGAAAATGCGAAATTCCTTCGAATATAATATATAGTGCTTCTCAAAAGTCCCCTCTCCCCTCTTATCTTTGGAACGATTATACATACACATGTGAAATTTGGAAACTGAATATTATAGGTTAATTAAACTTCCCTACTAGTGATGATAGATGACGAAATCGTCATAGATGACGTCACAAGGCCATTGTGACGAATAATTTTAAATGGAACGCTACGGCAAGCGACACCTCTTTTAAAAGGTATCGAAAAAACCTATTCAATGATACTAATTTTGTTTGTGTTTGAGGCAGTTTTAATGGCTCATTAGTAAACATGAAAATTTCAATTCCATTCAGTATGATATTAAATACAGATTTAAGAAACAGTATGTACTTAAAGAAATTGCTCGAAGTGACCTCCATTTACTTCCTGACAGTAAAATATCCTATTTTTAAACTCTTCTCGTACTTCTTCAAATGTGTCTGCGGAAACAGCCTCACATTCTGCAACAATACGTTGTTTTAAAACGTCAAATTGTCAAGTTAATACTAAAATTCCAAATCCAAGCTCCGCCTATGGTTAGTTGTCAAATAATCTGACGTTTTTGTTAGTCTCCAATATTCGACGTTTTTGTAATTGTCCAAGTTTTTGTACATTTAATAATTTGTGCATTGTTGATCGAACGTCTCACTGTTTTTACAGCTTATGGTACTTTTAATATTTTTGTACATTTTAATAATTTGTTAAACTGTTGTGAGTCGAAAGTTTAAGTGCTTCAAGAAGTGAAATGGTACGTGCTTAAGGTGATAAAGTAGCAGCGGTCCTAATTCTTGGTGAAACTAGACAAAATATTCATGCAGCAGAACGCATTTTTAATGAGAGGTTTCCCGATCGCCCCATTTCGAGGACTTATTTAAGGGAGCTTCTTCGTAAGTTTGAAACAACGGGTAGTATTAATGATGCGAAACGATCTGGCAGACCACAAATTTCTGATGAGAAAAAAATTGATATACTGGCAGAAGTAAGAGTTAATTCTACTTCTTCAACAACTCAAGTTGCATCTACCTGTGAAGTTAGTCGAAGTACAGTACACAGGGTGTTGAAAAAATACAAATTTCATCCATACAAATTAAAAATGGTTCATCAACTCTCAGACGACGACCCAGACCGAAGACTAGAATTTTGTGAAAATATGGAAACTAAAATTAACCAACAGCCAGACTACGTCAAAACAATTTGTTTTAGTGACGAAAGTACTTTCTATCTAAATGGAAATGTAAATACACAGAATGTGAGATATTGGAGTGACGCAAATCCTCACCTGTTTCGTGAAACACACACCCAATTTCCCCAGAAGGTGAATGTTTGGGCAGGTATCATGGGAAACAACATCGTTGGGCCTCTTTTTTTAAATACTAATTTAACTGGTGAGGTTTATCTGGAGATGTTGCAAAACGCAATAGAACCGTTAATCCTTGAAGTTTTGGAAGATAATCCAGATGAATTCGGCAATTTGGAAATAACATTCCAACAGGATGGTGCTCCTCACTATTACGGTGCAGTAAGACGGTATTTGCATGAGGAGTATCCTGGTAGATGGATTGGACGACGAGGTTCAACGGAATGGCCACCTCGATCACCGGACCTCACACCTTTGGATTTTTTTTTTGTGGGGGTACCTTAAATCGAAGGTTTACGCCACTGAACTTGACAATATTTACGTTTTAAAACAACGTATTGTTCCAGAATGTGAGGCTGTTTCCGCAGACACATTTGAAAAAGTACGAGAAGAGTTTAAAAATAGGATATTTTACTGTCAGGAAGTAAATGGAGGTCACTTCGAGCAATTTCTTTAAGTACATACTGTTTCTTAAATCTGTATTTAATATCATACTGAATGGAATTGAAATTTTCATGTTTACTAATGAGCCATTAAAACTGCCTCAAACACAAACAAAATTAGTATCATTGAATAGGTTCTTTCGATACCTTTTACAAGAGGTGTTGCTTGCTGTAGCGTTCCATTTAAAATTATTGGTCACAATGGCCTTGTGACGTAATCTATGACGATTTCGTCATCTATCATCACTAGTAGGGAAGTTTATAACCTATAATATTCAGTTTCCAAATTTCACTTGTGTATGTATAATCGTTCCAAAGATAAGAGGGGGGGAGGGGACTTTTGAGAAGCACTGTATATATCTATACTAGATAAAAATATAAGTGTTTCTTAGGAGTAGTAGCCTGGTAATTAAAACAATATTTAATTTATGTTTACGATTCGGTTTCACATATAGAATCTTTTGCACAACGTAATATTTATTAAAGTGTTAAAATGGTACCAGCAATATTAAAATAAATGTACTTCCATTCGAATTGTATTACTATATACTTATATATATTATATACACTGTACTCGTTATATGGATGCATTTCAAAATTTCAAAATAAGACTAATTTGTGTGTGTTAGTATTCCAAACATCTGGTTTATATCGTAATTTGACGGGTGGAAATGTGTCACCATCATGTTTTAATTATCAAATGGTCAAATTACGATTACGATTATTTTTATACACTAGTAAACTCTTGAAGTCTACAGAAATAAAGTTATTATTATTATTATTATATAAATATATACGCTTTATTTTAACAGAGGAATCAATGAATATTTGGAAGTGGCCAATTAGAGAATCAAATCCGAGAAAATTTTTTTGGGTAATAAGTTGGCCAATTTCACTGATGCTGTACTTAACAATTCCCGATTGTAAGAAATATCCAAGACTAACATCCGTAACATTTTCAATGTGTATAGTATGGATAGGAATATCATCATATATTGTTGCTTGGTTTATAACTGTAATAGGTGTGTATTTAAAAACTTAGATAATCATTATATAGATATATTTTGAAATAATAATATTGATCTATTTCAGGTGATACGCTTGATATACCAGATTCTGTAATGGGAATAACATTTTTAGCAGCTGGAACAAGCGTTCCGGAGGCTGTATCTAGTGTAATTGTGGCCAATCAAGGTATGAAAAGATGTTTTTACAGCAAAATTTAAAAATGTTAAAAATTAAATTGGCAAGTGTGATTAAGTACGTAAATAGAAAATTGAAATATCACAATAATACCTAAAATTATATACAAGAAGTTCGGAAAATAAGTATTGAATAGAAACATTTTACTTTTTATTACAACAAATTAAATTATTGTAATGTATTGTATTTTAAATACTTTAATTAATACATTAGGTTTAATTGCATATTACGTAAATTTACGAATATTCTAATAGTTCGCACAAATAGAAGTATAGTGCTGGTGCATGAACAGTGGACAGTTAGATTTACTGAGAACCTTCCTAGAAAAAGCCAATTGAAGAGAAAATCTTATTGTAGGAAAAATTTACTCTACAGTTAAGACTACAAAAAGGCTATTAATTTAAATACATATTGGTTATATATTTTTAAAGAGTTCTGTAGTGCAGAAGATAAACCAAGTCTTCAATGAATACAAAATTGTGTACAGAATTAGCTGGCGGGCTGAAAAGATAAGAAAGGAGTGGAAGTACCAGAGTACTGTATAATTTAAAGCTGAATAATAAACGCTTATTCGAACGCTCATATTCTGGGTAAAGGATAGAAAATCCTTAGGAATAGGTTTTAATTCTTTTACTGTCAAACGTTTACTTTGTGATTCAACCGAAAATTTGTATTAAGCCCTGAATATTTTACGTAATTTTAGTGTCATGGATTAGTATGCAAATATCATACTCGAATATATAAAATATTGATAAACAAATTTTATATTATAGAAACTGATAACAATAAAATGTTTTTCAGATTTTTTCAAAGATATGACATCGCCATCACCCGTGTACCGTGCTCTGCTATTAATCACAATATAATATACAAGATTAAATGGTTTCATTCTCTTAGATCTTCGGCCATGCTGTTGGTTGAAGAATTTGTTGTATTAATACGGACGTAGAGCCTTGCTTCGTATTTGACAGCAGACCTTTGATTTATTTTTCAATAGTAATGATAGCAAAAATGTATCAAGAACCATTAACTGTTTTAGAAGACAACCTTTTCCTTGGAATGTCTAGATGGATTAAATATTGTTATTATTAGCATAACCTCAAAGCTGGACATCGTAAACTCATAACTGGGTTGAGGATCTGGTTGTAAATCATTGTCTTATTATGAATTGATATTGGAATTTTATAATAATAAATAAAGCTCTTTATATTTTTGTTCTTCTGTTTTCCTTTTTAAGATGCACTTTCCACAGAGGTTTAGTGCCAAGTGTTATGCTAAAATATTTCGTGCCCAGGTCTTATGAAACTATTCTTTCGTTAATGTCAAGAAAGTGAGAGAGCAGCTTTTTTAGTTTATTGTTAGTAAAGTCCATTTGTATAAATTTACGTGCATTGAGCTGGATCTTCCATTGTCTAGTCCAGTTAATGTTTCACATATTGTTTGAATTTTTCTAGTAAACCTTGATTTTGGTCAACTGTACGAAGAGCAGTGTCATTCGCAAATGTAGCCATAATTATATTTAGGGTAGGTCAGTAGTATAAAGTAAATAAAGAATAGAACGAAAGAAAGCAGAAATTATTTACCACTGAACATAATTGATGAATTATGTTCAGTATATATAATTTCTGCTTTTTGGTACAAATCGTAATGATATTTTAAATAATAATTTCTTCAGCTCTAAAATGAAAGGATCACAAATGCAAATTCGATATGTAATGTCATGATAGTTTAAGAAAGAGAACAATGTTACAGAGATAACTAAAGAGATGCACTGTTTATGGTGAAGAAATTATAACTGATTGGCAACTGCATAATTAATATATCAAATTTAATACCGGAGATATGAGATACGCTGTCGTAAGACGACCTCGGACAAGGGAGTCTCGATGATGAAGCTTTAAGAATATTGGTGGAATGTGATGGACTGCAAAATATACGGGGATTATCAATGAAGGTAAACACATCATAGCCAACCATATGCGGCAATTTCGAAAAGAGCGAAATTTAGAAGGCTGGATGTTTGCGCTTCACGTATTCATAGAGAAAAGAGAAAAAGTCAATTCGTTTATCAATAGCAACAAATCTTCTTTCGTGACAGAGAAGATATCATAATATATCATAATTAGGGACCGGACGCGAGAGGCCGATGACTCACCGCCCACGGGCGTACTATTAAAATTTTGTATTCTAAAAGAGGTTTTAATTTTATTTATATAATTGGAAAACAAACGGGTGGTGATCTATAAAATACGAAATATATTTTTATTTGTTCATTTTCTTGTTCAAGTTGAGTAAAGGAGTATTAATATTAACTAGCAATACTTTCTCAAGTTTCTCTTCTGTAAAATTTGTTCTCTTTGAATGAAATACATCCTTGTAGATAGAAAACGTCCTTTCTACATCGCAACTGGTTATAGATGCATACTGGAAATATTCCTTTATTTCAGCATATTTAGTAATTAGATTTTCAGGCATTGTCCCCATACAGCATTGCCGCAATATTATTAAATCTGGATTTATATTAAAAACTGCATCTAGCTTTTGTCGAAGGCCACATCCGAAGTCACTTGTAATATTTTTCAAATTATTAATAGCCACATCCAATGTGGTTAATCCATCATTTAATTTGTGATTTTGATTTTCAAAATAAGTGATTAGTTTTGACAAATTTCTAAAGTGTTCCTGAAGAAAGTACAACTGATTTTTTAAATTAGGAGTTTGTATTAGTTCCTTGCACTCAGAAATACTTCGAGCATCGTCATTTAAACATGCAACGAAATTTTGTAAACTATGTATCGAAATTCTCTGCATAAAAATTAGTAACTATCAACCATTTTCCCCATCTAGTTATTACTGGAGAAGGAGGCAGTGACAAAGATGGAAGTTTTTCCCTGTAAAGTGCTATTCTTAATGGTTTTTCTGAAAACTTTTTTAAAACCGGATACAAGTTTACCAACTTCCGGAAAGGTGTCTCTCAGGAAACATATCCTAATAAGCTGCATAATACTTGTGTAGCACATGCTCTCCACAGAATCTGTGAATATATCAGAGATAGTAGTAAATCATTCAATTCTGCGTGAGTAAAATGTTGTGGTCCTACATTAGAAATTATATCTCCGTAGTCACAATGTAATCTTTCTACTGATAGTTTTGCATTTGCTTCATTGTCTAGCCTTACATCCTGTGTTATAATCGCTCCGTTTCCTTTCCTTTCCTATTTATATTCTATGTTATTGATCTGTTGTTCCTACTATCGTCAGGCCGGCTACGGGACCACAGTTACTTTTGCGACATCGGCAATTGCGACCTAGATTTGCACGAGAACACATTAACTGGAGCTTATAGCAATGGAGTAATGTTCCTTTTAATTGATGAATCGATGTTTTGTTTACGGTCACCCAATCTGGTGTTTGTTGAAAATGGAGCTCTAACTGCTCACCGCTACATATAGGATATTCTTCAGGAAAATGTCATCCCGTCTGCACACTTTTATTGGCGATCAGTTCGTGTTAATGCGCGATAATGCAAGATTCGATGTAGCAAACATAGTGAATGAATATCTGGATTAGGTCGGAATACGGCGAGTAGATTAATCTGTATGCAGCCCAATTGAAGATCTTTGGGATCAACTTCAAAGAGCCATTCGTCATCGTCCTGTTGTCAATACTCTGCGAGGTCTACGTATCGCGCTACAAGAGGAATATGAATCAATTCCTCAAGAAAATATTTTAAATTTAATTAACTCGATGCCGCGTCGACTTCGCGCCGTTATTTCGACAAGAGGAGACCATACACGATACTAAACGTACTTAAGTAACATGCTGTGTTTGATTATTTCATTTAATTGTTGTTGCTTTAAGTCATATATCCGTTAAGAGTGAAAGCAAAATTTTTCTATCACAGCTTTATTCATTCATTTTTGTTTATTAACTTTAAATTTGTATCTACTGCTGATGGTAGAAACAACATCATACTTCAATAATGCTGCTACTATATCATTAGTAGCGAAAATCAATAACACTCAGCAAATTTATTGGAAATATCTTTAATACTATTCAGTATTCAGTATATCTAACATAGCTACATACATTATACGTAATACAAATTTATTATTATGTGCACTGTTTGATTTCTTAATAATAAATTAATCCTAATTTATATGATCCTTGAATGTTTCCATTCTGCTATATGCACATTCTCAACCTTCTCTGTATGGACTGCCTTACATTTTCAGTCATATTTTTTTCTCCTGTAAGCTTTTCTTCTATAAGTGGAGAAAAGCATTTGTTATACGTTGCTTCATTTTTTCTGCGGCTGTGGGGGTCATGTAAACTGCGCTTTTTATAGTAGGCCACAAAAAAAAATCACAACGGGTAAGATCTTGTGATCGCGGCGGTCAGCTTATTGGACCTTCTCTCCCAATGCACCTATTAGTAAATATCCTCTCTAGGTGCGCTCTTGCAGCAGCTCCGTAATGTGTGGTGCATGTAATCATTAAAGTAGTCATTCACATTACATAAGTCTTTCAAAATCGGTTTGCAATAAGCCTAGGGTGAATGTTAATTTTATAAGGGTCAAATTCATATTTTTTTAAAATTCTTCTCGTGAAAATGGTTGTAATTCCATGTTGTTTCGAAATTGCCCATGTAGGCACGTGCGGATTTTCTATAACGGATTGAATGATTCACTGAGCCCGACCGAAGACACCTTACCAACTAATTGTCAAAGCTCTTACTATTCGGGTAGAGTATTCAACTGAATACATTTTTGATGCTAGTAGTGAATTTTGTCGCAAGCTTCAAGAACAAATAGCATCTCTACGAGTTCCTCTTTCGAGAAATTCATTTTTAGTAAATGAAAGTAGGCAAAAAATAATGGGAACAAAATGGTATAACTGATAACCAGATTAAAGCAATACGTAATAACTAATAATCAACAACTAAATAATTCAAATTGCAATAAGTTTTGTTAGATTCTTATTTGTGGTTTGAAAATCATGGCCATCTAGTCATATTGGCCTGCATATTACTAACGATATTTACCATAAAGGTGGAATATCGTCGAAAATACTGTAGTACCAGTTTAAAGGAAATTTTACAGAGAATTTGCCGACAATATTGAAAAAATTGAAATATATCTTAATTTAAAAATTTAAATTTAAAAAAGAGAGAAGCGTTTCGATAAATACGGCACAACCTATTTAACACCCTGTATATGTTTTTACATTATTCCATCTTGATATATATAAATTGTTAGACCCAAAATTGATATGCAAAAAATAATTCGATTCACAATACTCATTTTCAGCCTGTCAGACGCTACAACTGTAAAATTTTTGACAAAAGTTGCAATATAATCAAAACTAGTCGTCGGAAGTGCACATAACTATATATCACTGCAAAGGTAATTTAGGTAGCTATCGAAATAATTTATAAAAAATATAGCAATCCATTTAAACGGAAAAATTTGAAGGTGGGTGCGGAAATTCGTAACGCTGTGATATACTATATGTACAACAGAAAATCTCGTTTTCCTATCTTTGTTAGTTTTCATGCCAAACTCCGCCAACATACTAATAACGCACCCGGTATATTAAAATTTCAACTCAGTGTTTTATAATCCTTAGCAATTAGGACTATATTATTACGTCCGAATTATTTATTTCAGATATTCTTCGTACAATAGTATTTCTCTTGTTGACCCTTTTATTGTATCATCGATTACTAATTGAAACAACAGTGAACTTAATATGTTAAAATTTCTCTAACTATGTACGACCAAATTCAAGAGTTTGTCAAACATCTTTTCACGACAAGATCAACTCAATTTTACGTCAAGGATTTCAACAATTTACCTGATAAATGGCAGCAAATAATAGCGAATACATCATAGACTGTTTGTTTTATTGATAGACAAAATACTTTAATGAAACATAAATCATTTATGAGTCAACCTGATATTTAAAAGTGATGGTATGTCCAAAACATAATATGGCAGTAAATATTTTAGTTATCAGGCGAATAATTCTGTGAGCAGCATTATGCTCATCAAGATATATAACCACATCTTTATTGGCTTACAAACAACTGCTAAGTCACATTTTCAATATATTTGAGATATTACTTGATATTGATAAAGAAATGAGATTCTTATAATATCTGAACGATATAAGAAAAGGTAAAGCGAGTAAGGCGCGTTGTTTATTTGTAAGGTGATCTTATAATACAGTTGTTTGAATACATCTCCGCTTTTTTCATAATATTTTGAATCAGTTGGTGCATTTACAAGGGAGACTCGTAAGAAAGTTCCGATTGGTTGTTAAAAAGAACATCCATAAAGCTACCACTTACATAGCTATTTTTCTACATAGTTGTAATTAAGATTGATACATTTGTCATAGCGATAAACCAGCTTTTTAATGCTCACTTCGTAGAACTCTGCCGCCTGTGAATTAAGCCCTGCTGTTACACTGTGTTCATTGTATATTGTGGTCCCTTGTTCCATAAAATTTACAAGACGGACGCTTTTCTTGTCCCAAAAGACAATTTTCTCGCAGAAAAAGTTCGATGGTATTTTAAAGGTTTCTCGTAGGCGAGTTAGAGCGACCCCACTGCATTGATTCTCTTTTTGTCTTAATGTAGACATAGGTGGCCCAAGTCTAATCAGCTGTTACGAAATGCTTGAAGAAATCTTCACTTTAAACATCGTAACGTATCAGAAAAGTTAATGCCGATCTCATACTCTTTATTTTATGGTCTTCGGTAAGATGTTTTGACACTCATCGTGAACAAAATATATGGTAAAATAAATGTTGAGTAACAACCTCGTATCAAACTGTACGTAAAATTTGAGGGAATTACCCACATATATTACCCACAAGTTCGTTCGTCACAAGAGTTGGTCTTCCCCTACGTTCTTTATCGTGGACTTCTCAAAAGATGCGGCATCATCTTCCAATCATACTATTACTCATGACATTTTCACCATAAACAGAACAAAGTGCAGGATGAATTTCAACAGCCTTCATGTTCTTTGCACATAACAACACGCAATTCACATTCGGCTATTTTGAACGACCAAAGTAGCACGAAAGAATGTCCAAACGATTCTCTCATTAGCACTGCCAAACTCACACTGAATCAGATTACACCGCAGCGCTGCGATCATGCCGATATTCACACTTCTCTACTCACAAGGCGGAAACCGAATTTACCTTACGAACCGCCCACGTGCATGTGTAATATTGTTTTATCTAAAATTTTCAAGATCATTTGTTAAGTAAATAAGGAGTCTACCAATAGGTCTTTCAAAGTAGATTGCCTTCGTTTTGTAAATGTGATTGATGCATTTTAGTTAGTAAATCATGACGAAGTATACGCCACAAGAACGTTTGGAAATTGTACAAATTTATTACAAAAATGCGGAATCAGTTTGAGCTATGTACAGAGCATTACACCATATTTTTGACCGTCATAATCGGCCTTCGTGCAATTATCAAACGTTTCGAAGCAAACTTTAGTTTGCTCGACTAAAAGCCACGCGTCCGTGCAAGAAGCACCTGTAGCAATGAAAATATCGCTGCTGTGGAAGCCAGTGTAGCCGAAAACTCGAATTTGTTGGTGTTGCATTGTTCTCGGGCAATAAGGCTTTCTGCAATGACAACGTGGCGTATTTTACGGAAGAATTTAAGACTATACCCTTACAAAATTGTTCTCACACAAGAATTGAAGCTGACCGAGTATCGCATGCGTCATGTGTTCTCAGATTAGGCATTGGAGCAGCTGGAAAATGATGCCGATTTCGGGAAGAAATTCATATACAGTGAAGAGGCTCATTTTTGGATGGCAGCCGAAAATCTATAAGTGATTAAAGATAAATGTCTTCATCCACAGCAACTGACTCTTTGGTGCGGCTTGTGGTCTTGTGGCATTATGGGATTATATTTTGTTCAAAATGAGGAAGGAAATACTGTCACAGTGAATGGAGGGAGATAACAAGCAATGGCAAGTTTTTTTGTCCGGAATTGGAACAACTGGATGTGTGACATTGCAAATGAAACATTCGCCTTATTGGAAGAAAAGTTCGGTGGTTCAATCATCTCACGAAATGGTCCTTTCAATTGGCCAGCTCGTTTGTGTGATTTAACACCTATGAATTTTTTCCTATGGGGTTATGTGAAATCATTGGTTTACTCAACACATCTCAAACGACTGACGGTTTGAAAACAAACATTAAACGGGAAATTAGCCAAATTCAGCCGGATTTATTGAGAAAAGTAATTGAAAATTGGATTCAGCAATTACGTGCCTGTACACGAGGAAAAGGTGGACACTTACATGATGTTCTATTTCGAACATAAATGGGAGACTCTAATAATATATACAAAAATTAGCATTGTATCTTACACATTAAGTTTTTTATTAAAAAATAAAGTTCTCAAGCCCCAATTGGTAGACCCTTTATAAAGCAGATAATGTATACCGATAGGTCCAACTCGCAACGGGCCATAGGCAACAATATACGTATGGAACGTAATGCGATGTGGCAACGTGTGTACGATGCCTATATTGAGTGACTTTCTTAAAATTTAAGTTTATTTTGCAGAATTATTGATTTTCTTACTTTTATCTTTTAGAAAACGTTATTGTTTTTTTATTACTTAAAATTACTTTTCCGTAGCAGCTAAGAATACAATAATAATAATAACTTGGAGATATAACGACCTTATTATGCCTGAAACAAATGGGCAAATTACGTATACAGAACGAATATGCAGACGACTATATCCTTGCGCGGTTTAAATCTCACTAAATTCTTAACTGCAATGTGCTGCAGTTGAAGCAGCGTAGAGGGGATACGCTGTTGCCACACATTGCTGATATGGCCCGTTGCGAACTGGACCTACCGGTATATACTTCTTTATTTCTCTTGCGATTCGTACCTTCGTATTAGAAATATGTTAGGATTCTTATGTATTACTTATTACATCTTAGTATCTTTAGTAGTATTGTTAAGGCTTCACGTTGCAATTTCGGTATTAAGAAATGGAAGCTACAGAAAACAATCTATAAAATAAATTTAATGTTTAGCTCTAATTCTTATTTACTATAGTATCTACTTAATGAAATCGTTCTAATATACGTTTATCCATTTTAAAGTAATTGCAAAGAGACATATTAGATTTAATATTTATTGTTTTTTCATAATCTTTTAATCATATGAAAGCAAATATTTTTGCTAATAATAATATCAAATCTTGAAAAAACTTAAAAATAACTTATTTACTACTTAAATTTTTTTAATGTCTGTATGTATATTTTAGGACATGGAGCTATGGGTGTGAGCAGTGCTATAGGATCGAACACTTTCGATATATTATTGTGCCTGGGAATTCCTTGGCTTTTGAAGACATCAATAAATCCTAAAGATCCCGAAAGTCATTCCATAGTGATTAAGTCTAAAGGTTTGGCATATAACGCTGTCTGTTTACTGGCAACATTGATAATATTCTACTTGACCTTGTGTAGGAATAAGTTTAGGTAAGTTTCGTTCAAATTACCAATATGTATTACGCGTCTTAAATATAAAAATGCTTGAAAAAATTGAATCTATATTTTCAGAAAATTATTTTTTAAATGTTTGTATAACGGTGTCCTTTAAAGAAAGAGACAACGTATAAAAATGGAAAGATGCAATTATATAGAATATGAATTTAAAAAATTGGGAGTCAATTATGACGTAAACTCCAAAATTAAAAATCCGCTGAAAATTGTATTATGTGCTGCTTATGAATTCAGAATGTCAATAAGTAATACCTCTATTGAGCTTGCACACATAGGCCTACGCTCCAGTGTGTGTGTGTATGTGTTACATACGTAACAGCTGTCAATGTTTTGATAATATTGTTTAAACAGTTTTGTATGCTAAGGGTTCAATAACCTCGTACAAAAAGTCAGTTGTTAAAAATTTATACTTTCAGATTGTATGCAAGTGAATTATTAAAAGACGATGTAAGATGTGTGCTCTACGGGGCATTTCATGGCCCTCCCGCAACCTTCATAATTTGGTAATATATACCTTTAATCGAACTTGCAAATGTAAATCATATAAAACGTACATATGCACACATGAAACGATCGAAAACTGACTGAATCGGGAGCACAATTGTTTCGCCACCCCTACTCTTTAGGTAATAGTCGGTCGCATTTCTTGAAATGCAGTGGCGGGACAAATATTTTATAAATATTTTTGTCATTTTTATATGCATGTATATTTTGGATTCATATTCTATATAATTAGATATTTCCATTTTTCACACGTTGTCTCTTTCTTTTAAGGGCACTCTGTACACTAGTTGTCTTACGCTTAGGTGTAGGCTTTAGTATATGGCAGGCATATTATAATTGGATTTGTTCCCCATATTAACACCTGGTAACATATTCACGAAACACCACCAATATAATATTTTTTAAATATACTATTACACGAGTATGTATATACAGTTTGTATAGTAAGTAAAACCGGACCAATTAGCTGTTAACAGATAGAGGGATCACCTCCTAATGTGCATTGTAAATTTAGTTGAATATTAGTCTTTATGATAGGTAGACATTATTTTATGTTAAAACTAGCTGACCCGGCGAACTTCGTACCGCCTAACAGTCAATAAATGTCGTGTTAACTTTTACCTAAACTTAATTTAGGATTTTATTAACGTAATAAAATGAATACAAAAAATTTATTCAGTTCAATAATTTATTAAGATAATATACAGGGTGTTTCTGAATAGATACGAAAGATTTCAAAGGGTGATTCTTTAGCAAAAATTAAGGGGGGTGTTTCATATAACTTTTTGTTCAACACCCTTTTCCCTCCAAGTTACAGTCCTTTAAAATTAGGTAAAAAAATTGGTTTTTATTTAATATATCCACTTTGGAAAAATTTAGAAGAATGAAATTTGGCAGATAACTGATGCTAATAAAATGGCAGTTTTTGAGTGTTTTTGTTACTCTAAAATGTAATCACAAGGGGCTGAAAAAACAACCCCTATAATATTTTGCATCAGAACTTTTTAATGCGCCTATATTTTCCTATTTAAAGAATTGATTTAAAAAGACAGACTCAATCTGCAACTTTTTTATGTCTTGACTTTTTATCATAAAATTGTTAGTTTGTTCACAAAAAATAAAATACTGCTCAGACTCTTTTCCCATAAATTCACAGAGAGGTTATTATTTATTAAAAAAAAATCAAGTAAGCTGCTGTCAAATGAAGTCATATGACAAAGAGTTTTATTGTCCTGATTTTCTCTAATTTCTAGACAGTTTTATAAGGACTTCAAACATTTTTCACAACTAAATAAAACTTTATTGAAAGAATGGCATTTTTTTATTTAGTTGAAGAATATTGTAAATTATAACAGATTGAACAATAATTGTACTACTAATAACAATTAACAAATTACAAAAAAACTAATAATAACGTGGACAAAATTTCAATTACAAAAATCATAATAAATGTTGAAAATGGCGGCCCTCGACCAAAATGCAGGACTCTACTCTTCGTCTAATTGAATTCCGTATTCTTTGAAATAATCCTGGTGTATTTCTAATAGTCTCACGTGCTACGATGATACGATCCCTTAAATCATCGATATTTTCAACGGGCGTGGAATAAACCAGTGTTTTTAGAAAACCCCAAATGCAAAAGTCTAATGAATTCAAATCTGGAGATTGGGCAGGCCAATTCTGGGTGCCTCCTCGTCCTATCCAGCGATTTGCATAAACTTCGTCTAAGTAGCGACGAGCGTTATTACTAAAGTGGGCTGGAGCGCCATCATGCATGAACCATAGTTCTTGCCTAATTTGCACAGGAACATCATCAAAAAGTTGGGGTAACTCTTCTTCAAGGAAGTGGCAGTATGCGTCTCCATTTAATCTTATTGGGAGAAAATATGGCCCAATTAAATAATCATCAATAACACCAAGCCACACATTCAATGAAAATTGATGTTGAAATTTAGATTCAGCAATTTCGTGTGGGTTTTCATCTGCCCATATGTGATTATTATGGAAATTTTTGATAGATTCCCGAGAAAAGCTTGCCTCATCAGTAAACAAAATACGAGATAAGAACTGCGGAGCTTGTGTGATCATTTGAATTATCCATTGACAAAAAATTAAACGAGGTAGAAAATCTCGAGGTAAGAGCGCTTGGACTCGTTGGATATGGTAGGGATACAGCATTTGTTCTTTTAAAATTCTAAATACTGTGCAATGGCTCACATTTAACTCTCGGGCAATTTGTCTCGTACTTGTTCCGGGAGATTCTTCAATTAAATTAAGAACAGCCTCCTCTAGTGCTACAGTTCGTACTTCTCGAGAACGTCCGCAATCGACGGTTGTTCTTGAAAAATTTCCTACTTCTCGTAAACGTTGATGAATACGGGCGAATACGCTATGATGGGGTAATGTTCGTTCTGGATATAACTCCGCGTAAAGCCTCCGAGCTCTTAATCCATTTCCGAACACAAGTAGTATATTATAGACTGGGAAGATAAAGGTCATATTATAGCCGAGCATACATTTCACTGCCGAGGTACTAGCCGAGACAGTAGAATGTATGCGAGCCAATTAATAAGTTTTTGCTGCCGCGTATTATATACTATTATTTTTCAAACGTTTAATTGGAATATGTCTGAGATTTTCCAACATCATTTTTAGGTTAGGTTCAAATGACAGATTACACATTTCATTCACTTTATTAATGATAAAGGATTTTTATGGGATTAATGAATCTACTGTATTGTGGGCTACTTCTGGCAGCTGTGCAGGTCTACAAGACAATTCTTCAAGAGGCTGCGACATTTTACTGCGTTTACTACATACAAGTTGAAATGAATGCATGTTGACGTTTTAGGTTAGTTTCACAAAACCTGTCTGAATGAATTTACGATACCCATCAGGGAAATCCATAGAGGGAGGCACTCTTCCTATGTTATTTCAAATATCTTTTTCAGCTCCGCCGTACAATAATAACGACAAAACTGCCACCGAACAAAAACTAGTTCTTTCAACATAAAGTTGTGAATAGTATAATATCGAAATTATTATACTGTTTACAATTTTATATTGACATATTTTGATAATATTAATTTTTGTCCGAGGGCAGTTTTGTACTTATTATTGTCCCGCGGCTGTGAAAAAAAATACATTTAAATAACACGGAAAGGGTGTCTCCCTCTATGTATTCTACCTGTTGTGCATCGTAAATTCATTCTGACAGATATTTGCGCAACTAACCTAAAACGTCAAACGCCAACATTATCATTAATAAAGAGCATATAATATAATATAATATAATATAATATAATATAATATAATATAATATAATATAATATAATATAATAATATAAATGCAATCTGTCATATGAGCCTAACCTAAAAATGATTTACAAAATCCAAAGAAATATTCTTATTAAACGCTTGAAAAGAAATAGTAAATAATACACGGGAGCGAAAGCATATTAACTGCCTCGCACATATTTTAACGCATATATTTAATTTTTTCAAAATGTTTATAATTTATAAACATTTTGAAAAAATTAAATCAGTGATTTTACAACTAGATGCCAATGAAGCAGCTGCAATACGGCTCAGCCAGGTTCAATTTAACAATCCTCAAGTTGCAGCAAATTTAAAAATTATTTACGACAGTTACGTTCCAATACTGGACGCAATAAAAAATTTACAGAACACTGCGCTGTCCTTATCGGACACATTAGCAATTATTGACCACGTAAAACTAGTGCTGCATATCCTTGAAGATGAAAAAAGTGATTGTGTCCGTGAAAAATTTAACAGTGTATTAGATAAAAATGTAGATTTTACAAAATTAGGGCAACTTTTTACCAATACTGAAGATCCGTTGTACAGATACAAAGAGCGCTTTAACTATGCAAATATAACATCTCTCAACGTTGAACAATCCTTCTCTGTATATAAACATATATATACGTCGCTACGTGCGAACCTTTCCGAGACTAATACAGAAACATATATTATGGTGCAGTTTTTTCATCGCGCACATCCGCATTTTTTTGCAACAATGTAAACATGTTGGGTAAGTTATTTATGTTTTTTCTAAACGTTTTGTATAGGGATTCGATATATTTATTTTTAAGTAAGCGCACTGTTATTCTGCTAAACTCTCCACGCAACGCTACTGCTGGGGCACATAGTCTGGCGTCTTTAGTAATCACATGTCAATTTATTAATCATACTTGCATAAGTACCTTGTAGAATCGTCATTAATATTAAGATTTAATTAAGATTTTAATAATCATTTATTTTTACATGTCGATGTTTTTTATTTGTACATGAAACCACTCGACTTATGAGATGTAACTTTTAAAGCATTTTCACGTGCGACCAATGAGTGGCGCAAAATGTTTTCAATATGTTGAAATAAAGACGAAAATGGAATGTTCAAATTGTTTTTATGTAATTTTGAAATGTGTAAATTGTTCCTTTTATACTTATTTTCTTGTGATTTATATATACATATATATATATATATATATATATATATATATATATATATATAAATTTATAGATAATTATTTCGTGATCTTTGTATGTTATGGTAAATTCAGATTAATATACTGTCATTTATATTTTATATTCCTTGAAAAAGGCATCATGTGCCGAAACATGTCGGATTGTTTTAAATATATACATTTTGAAATAAAACCAGACCTTAAATCGCCAACAAATTGAATTTACTATATATATATATAAGGTAAACTTAATAAGTCGGCGATTAAAGGTCTGGTTCATTACTTCAAAGTATATATATTTAAAACAACCCTACAAGTTTCGGCAATGATGCCTTTGTCAAGGGAATAAAAAATATAAATGACAGAATATAAATGTCAAGTAATTGAGTTGCTATGGTTTAAATTATTCAAAGATACATTCCAATAATAATAATAAGTCATGCCTTAGTATTCCAAAAAATAGATAGCAAGGTGTGAACATATGTGTTGTTCGCTGCCAGCAGTTTGTGTCTCTTTCTGGGTATGAACCTGTGCGTTGGTTGCTGCTGGCAGCTTGCGTCTCTCTCTGGGTGTGTGATTTTGTATTTGTGTGACTGCGTAAGTGTAGGGTTTTGTATGTTAGTGCGCTCGTGCGTGTGTTTAGTGACCGGTCGCGTAAATTTACAGAGGTCGGGTAACCAGCCGTTGCGTAGGGCCGCCAACCCTTTCCCGGCAACTTCTTTACTTTTCCGAGCAGTACTTCGACGGCCCGACCCCCGCCCCAACGAGACAAGGCGCAGACCACCGAAGCACACCCTGCACGGGGTTGCTCATCGCCAACTGAGGGAACACTCTTAGTGGCTACCTCAGTCGACGACGGTCACACTTTGTGCCATCTTAACGATTTCCGCAAAAGCGGGGGCAATGCACACACGTCGAACGTGTGTGTGCTGTTAACAGCAGCCTAGCCAGGTTGCCGCCCAGGACCGGTCCTAGTGGTGTGTGCCATTCGCGGCGCCGTGATTTGCGCCGCGTAGCTACCAAACTCTAGGGGGGTCTGCCCAATAGGCAGTCAGGTGCCATTCCGCCTTTCCAGCAGGAGTGAGGAACCAAGCTACGCGGCGCAAATCACGGCGCCGCGCAAGGCATACACCACTAGGACCGGTCCTGGGCGGCCACCTGGCTAGGCTGCTGTTAACAGCAACACACGTTCGACGTGTGTGCATTGCCCCCGCTTTTGCGGAAATCGTTAAGATGGCACAAAGTGTGACCGTCGTCGACTGAGGTAGCCACTAAGAGTGTTCCCTCGGTTGGCGATGAGCAACCCCGTGCAGGGTGCGCTTCGCTGGTCTGCGCCTTGCCTCGTTGGGGCGGGGGTCGGGCCGTCGAAGTACTGCTCGGAAAAGTAAAGAAGTTGCCGGGAAAGGGTTGGCGGCCCTACGCAACGGCTGGTTACCCGACCTCTCTAAATTTACGCGACCGGTCACTAAATACGCGCACGAGCGCACTAACATACAAAACCCTACACTTACGCGGTCACACAAATACAAAATCACACACCCAGAGAGAGACGCAAGCTGCCAGCAGCAACCAACACACAGGTTCATACCCAGAAAGAGACACAAGCTGCTGGCAGCGAACAACACATATGTTCACACCTTGCTATCTATTTTTTGGAATACTAAGGCATGACTTATTATTATTATTGGAATGTATCTTTGAATAATTTAAACCATAGCGACTCAATTATTTGACATTTATATTCTGTCATTTATATTTTTTATTCCCTTGACAAAGGCATCATTGCCGAAACATGTAGGGTTGTTTTAAATATATATACTTTGAAGTAATGAACTAGACCTTTAATCGCCGACTTATTAAGTTTACCTTATCATACCAAGGTCACGAAAATATTATATATATATATATATATATATATATATATATATATATATGTATATATATATGGTAAATCAATTAATTGGCGATTTGAGGTCTGGTTTTACTTTAAAATATATATATTTAAAACAATCCTACATGTTTCGGCAAATGATGCCTTTTTCAAGAAATATAAAATATAATAACATTGCTGTCTACAAATTACAACGCAAATCATACGAAATTTCGTATGATTTGGTTTGTAATTTGTGGACAGCAATGTTTACATCCTCACTTACTTTGCAATTACATTCTAATTTGTAAATATTTCATATAAAAGCCGAAAAACTCCAAGAATTTATCAATTGATATATATATATATATATATATATATATATATATATATATACAGGGTCCGGCAACGCAGCGGGGACGGAAGATTACACGCGTATTTGAAAGTTAGTCAAATATTTAGTCATCGGATGTCCTTCCGTGCCATCAAGCGCACGTTTCAAAAATATTTTGTTTTATACAGGGTGTTCCAGATGGAAATGCCAGACTAAAGTTGCATTTTTTTAAATGGAACACCCTGTATATTAATAGATAAAAAGATCCGCGCTTGAAAGCTGGTTACATTGATATAATGTTGTATGGGTCTAAAGTTGATAGTTTCTGTGTAAATAATTATTTTACCTGATAAATTGATACATTTCAGTAGGCTATTCTGCATAAGGAGAATCAAAAGATCCAAAACCAATAGAATAGAATATTTTCTACTAGTATGCAGTTTCGTTGCTACGTGAAATAAATTCTGTAACTACTCGCGTTATACAGGGTGTTCACAATTTCGCAAAATCGAAGAAATCTCGTAATTTTTAAATAGAACACCCTGTATATTTTTAGCTCATTGAAAAGCCCTTTTACTACGCTTTCTATTGATACCTCATTTGATACCTAGGATGGATCATTTGCTAATTATTTCTTTTTAGAATTGAATTAATGAAAAATGCTTGTATTTTTAGTAGCTAATTTGCTTCTGTAAGATCGGATATTCAACAAATTATCCATAAATGGTCTATAACAAGAATAAACCCCATTAAGTACGAGAAACAGTTGATTTTCACTCAGCGGTGAAAGCAAACATTAAATTAATATAAAGTATATAAAATATAAAGCATTTTCAATAGATTCACTGCTGATCAAGTTATCTGGTGCCAGTTTTAAGCTTGTATACTTAATAACCAAGTTGTCAAAAATTTCGTTCCATCTTACACAGTATTTCGTTCAAGAAACTGGTAGTGTAACCTACAAGAAGAGAGAAATAAATAAGCCGGTAATCATTGAAAAAAGTGATTTGGCCGTATTATTAACAATACAGGAAAATCCACATATAAGTATAGACGGTATTTCAAAGGTAACAGCTATTGAAAATAGGAGCGTACGAAGAATTTTAAGAAGTCATAAGTATCATCCGTACCATATGAAATTAAATCAGGAATTGCATGGTGATGATTTCATTAAAAGAACAGACTTTTGTGGTTGGTTGTTAAATAAAATGCGAGAAATGCCAAATATTTTAACAAAGATTTTGTTTAGCGATGAGGCTACTTTCAAAAGTAATGGGGCGGTAAATAAACATAACATGCATTATGATGCAACAGAAAACCCGCATTGGATACGTCATGTAGACAATCAGAATAGATGGTCTCTTAACGTCTGGGGAGGTATACTTGGTCCATATATCATTGGGCCGTACTTTTTCGATGGAACCGTTACAGGCGATATGTATTTGGCATTTTTGCAGAACGAAGTGCGTAATTTACTTGACCATGTGGATGCTGACACCCGACAAATTTTCTGGTTGCAGCACGATGGTGCAACTGCTCATTACAGTCTTAACGTTAGGGAGTTTCTAGGGCGATGGAAGGAAGGCAAATGGATAGGACGAGGTGGTCCAATCGCTTGGCCTCCACGAAGTCCAGATCTTACTGTCTCGGACTTCTACTTTTGGGGATATGTCAAGGCTCTAGTTTATGTGGAAGTTCCTACAACAAGGGAAAATATGATGGAACGCATAAGAGAGGCATTTAGAAATGTTCGCCAAGAAACATTACAGCATGTTCAACAGAATTTCACCAGGCGGCTTCATTTATGTATTGAGAGACATGGAAGGACATTTGAAAGTTTTCTTTGATTTATTTGCATTTACTATTTACATTTACTTTATTTTTACTTAATGTGCTACTACTTTTGTTAATTAAATTTTATGTTGTGGTTAATAATTAGTATTTATTTAAAATAGTGCAAACTTTTAATACTACTCGTACTTGATTCTTTCCTACATGATTTCGATTTATGTTAAGCTAATTAGGTATGTATTGTTTCATATTAGGTATTCGTAAAATAGTTGATTTTACAAAATTCTTTAAAAGATAAATTAATTAGTGCAAATTTTTTATTAAACCAACATCAGATAACTTGATCAGCAGTGAAAATGCTTTATATTTTATATACTTTATATTAATTTAATGTTTGCTTTCACCGCTGAGTGAAAATCAACTGTTTCTCGTACTTAATGGGTTTTTTCTTGTTATAGACCATTTATGGATAATTTGTTGAATATCCGATCTTACAGAAGGTTTAAAAGCGCAAATTAGCTACTAAAAATACAAGCATTTTTCATTAATTCAATTCTAAAAAAAAATAATTAGCAAATGATCCATCCTAGGTGCATCAAATGAGGTATCAATAGAAAGCGTAGTAAAAGGGCTTTTCAATGAGCTAAAAATATACAGGGTGTTATATTTAAAAATTACGAGATTTCTTCGATTTTGCGAAATTGTGAACACCCTGTATAACGCGAGCAGTTACAGAATTTATTTCACGTAGCAACGAAACTGCATACTAGTAGAAAATATTCTATTCTATTGGTTTCGGATCTTTTGATTCTCCTTATGCAGAATAGCCTACTGAAATGTATCAATTTATCAGGTAAAATAATTATTTACACAGAAACTATCAACTTTAGACCCATACAACATTATATCAATGTAACCAGCTTTCAAGCGCGGATCTTTTTATCTATTAATATACAGGGTGTTCCATTTAAAAAAATGCAACTTTAGTCTGGCATTTCCATCTGGAACACCCTGTATAAAACAAAATATTTTTGAAACGTGCGCTTGATGGCACGGAAGGACATCCGATGACTAAATATTTGACTAACTTTCAAATACGCGTGTAATCTTCCGTCCCCGCTTCGTTGCCGGACCCTGTATATATATATATATATTCTATTTCTTAGCCGTACAACTAATATATATAATTTGAAATCCTGGAAATTCGGCTGTATTAACTATTTCAAATTAGATGTTATTTCGCGAAGAAATGTGAAATGTAAATATTGCTATCTACAATTACAACGCTAATTTTACGAAATTTTTCTTTAAAATTTTCGTCCTAAGGTGGTACTCGAACCCACAACCTTTAGTTCTCTAGACTAACGCTCTATCCTCTGCGCTACAATAGGACATGTATTCGAGTTATTAGAAATGCCTTAAGTGACTTATTAAGGAGCACATAATCATATTCTGTCGTCGGTTGAATTTTGCTAAATATTTCATCGATTAGCTATTTAATAATAATAACACGGGTCAACACAAAATTTGACTTTGACTTTAAAGTATAAAATTTCGATATTTTAGGTCGTAATTAGACGAAAAAAAATATATGATATGAAAAAGTTTGCTTTTGTATTTAGGAGACCGATTGAACGATATTTTTCAAAATCTGTGGTTTTAATTTTTAATTGAAGATGAAACCTTTCAAATAAATATGTTTATTATTTTTATTAAGTTTTACTATTAAAATAACTTACAAAAAAGTGGAAAATAATTTAAAAGCGCACGCTTTTACTTTTTCTTTTATTTTCATAAGTACTTTCTCTCAATAAACCCCAAATATAGTCTCCCATCATGTTTTCATTATATTGGCCTTGATAACGTTGTTCGAAGCTCATAATGTCCTGATGAAAACGTTCTTCTTGCTCTTCTGAATACGCACCATGTTGTTTTTAAATTTATCTAAATGAGCATGCAGCATATGTACTTTTAATGACATCCAGCAGCCCATGGCCTTAAAATTTTTTAATTTTATTAGAACTAAGAGATGAGCTACTTTTCTGCCACAATTTTTTCGGTGGCTCAGGTACTGGTCATGTGAGGTCGTGTGAAATTGGAGCAGAAGAAGATTCAAGGTCAGGATATTCGATAGGTTTTGCATTTTTACCTCTACGTCTTTTACTCGGATTCACAATGCAAAAGTAGCAGTCATTGACGTGGTCTTTTGGTTGTCGCCAGATCCTTGGTATTGCAAATTCCATGGATCTCTTCTCACCTCGATACCAACCTAAAATGTAGAAATAAAAATTAATATGTCTATTATGTTTGATTCACCGCTTAATTAAAAATTGCTTACCTTCCAAACATCTTTTACAATAACTACAAGCAACATGTGGAGCCCATGGCTTGTCTTGATGCCGAACAGGACAGTAAAAATATGCTTCGTAGGCTTCACAGAGAACGTCAGATGTCTTTAGTTCGTATTTTACGTCTCGAACTTTAATAAATTGACCACATATATTACAAAATGCATCAGCATCATATTTACACTTTCGCGACGACATTTTAAGTTTTTATAGACTTGTACAAAACACCTGATCGTTGTTTATCACTCGAGTGCCATCTAGCGGCACTATGTGAACGTAAAAACCCCATTCTGATCGCGCGGTATTTTTGAATGTATTAAAATTAATTAAAATTTATAAAAAAAATCAAAAATGAGTATTATTACTACAACTATCACAAAAGTAAACTTTATACCCTAAAAAGCTATTTTATTTTCGTTTTTGTGCATAATTAACCGCAAAATCATGAAATATACTTTAGGACAAAGAACGAAAGCTTTTTTGTAGAGTCGTGTAATCTATTTCTTAGCCGCACAATTAATATATATAATTTGAAATGTCTTATTGTAGCGCAGTGGATAGAGCGTTAGTCTAGAGAACTAAAGGTCGTGGGTTCGAGTCCCACATTAGGATGAAATTTTTAAATAAAAATTTCGTAAAATTAGCGTTGTTATTGTAGATAGCGATATTTACATTTCACATTACTTCGCGAAATAACATCTAATTTAAAATAGTTAATACAGCCGAATTTCCAAGATTTCAAATTATATATAGGTATTAATTGTACGGCTAAGAAATAGATTATTATTATTAAATAGCTAATGGATGAAATATTTAGCAAAATTCAACCGACGACAGAATATGATTATGTGCTCCTTAATAAGTCACTTAAGACATTTCTAATAACTCGAATCCATGTCCTATTGTAGCGCAGTGGATGGACCGTTAGTCTAGAGACCTAAAGGTCGTGGGTTCGAGTCCCACCTTAGGACGAAATTTTGAAATAAAAGTTTCGTAAAATAAGCGTTGTAATTGTGATAGCAATATTTATAGTTCACATTACTTCGCGAAATAACTTCTAATTTAAAATACTGAATACAGCCGAATTTCCAATATTTAAAATTATATATATACCTATATAGTTATATATACAATACAATAGAAACATAAGATTAATCAGTTATAAAAAAACTAAGATAGTAATAGTAGTAGTAATAGTAACAAAACGTAAAATAATTCAAAAATCCGATGGAAAATTCAGTTAGTGGGATATTTTCATTTGTTTCTTACTTGAAAGTAATTTATTATTTAAATAAAGCTTCATAACGGGCAGCCTTAATAGATCCTCTAAATGAGCATCTGTAATTTGCGTTGTTAAACTAGTTTTAATTTTTATCATGAGAGAAAATGGTGACTCGCAGAAGTAAGTATTTCCAAAGCAGAGTGGTAAACGGTAGCATACTCTCGTAGGATGAATTTTCCCCAACTCAAATAATTCCATTTGTAGTTCTGTAGGACCCTCGGATATATATATATACTAAATGTGGTTCAAATACCAGTTTTATAGCAGGAGTGTGCTCGTAAAAATTTCAAAATCTTTCAGTATATTCATCTATTAAAAAATCCAAGACACTTGCATATTCATCGAATATTTCATTTTCACATTTTTGCTTATTCAATATTTTTGTTAGCTCCGTGAAGTGTTCTGCAGATATCTCCGAGCACGAGGCCAATGTTTTAAAAAATAGCTTTCCTTGATCTTGATCAAAGTTTAAATTGTAGTAAAGAAGTTAAAAATTTTATCAAAACCTGTCCTGTTGTTGCCAGCGAACCTTGCAGTAGTATGGTAGATCAACACTGCCTAAACTGCTGAAATTAACGATGACGAATTGCATTTACTTGAATATAGTTGACAATCGCAATAACTCTATCCAGAGCCTCTTGCCAAATGGTGGATTTTGTGCAAAAACTTTGCTGATGCAAAATGTAATGATGATTTCACTATATACATCAATTCAGTTTAAAATTTCCTTTTTCTTCTCATGGAAGGTGTGCCATCAGTGCAGGTACTGACTAAATTACTGACGTTTAATTATAATCAATGATATGCTTCTCTGAAGTTTTCAAAAATGTCAATTCCGCGAGTTCTTCCTGTTAGTGTACACATCGCAAAAAGTTCTTCGGGACACTGAAAATCTTTAGTTACAGCACGAATAAAATACGATTTAAAACGTGCGCTGAGTCAGCTTGATCAGTGCTTTCATCTAAAGCAATTGAGAAATAAACGTCTTCATTTTGTATAATTGTACGAAGTTGCTCTGTTACATTTTGAGCTAACTCGCGCTGTTGATCTGTTATAGTACTTCCTAAAAGAGGCAATTGTTTGTATTTATCGACTTTTTTCTGGATCTAACATTCCCACTGTTTCAACAATACATTCTTTAATTATTTCTACGTCAGTAAATGGTTTGCCCTATTTTTCCAAGTATATGTGATATTTTGTAAGTAACACCAATTGCAGTGGTATTTTTCTTTGCAAAAGCACTAAAAGCCATATTAAGGATTTTAATTTCTCAATTTTTGAAGCGCAGTTTGTCGAGATTCACCTTTTAAATTAAAATATTTGTGTTCTTTATGAGTCAAATAGTGCATTATTTGCATTCGTTTTCAAATTAGTTAAAACTGTGTTGCACAATAAACAAACCATTTTACCTTTCACAGAAGTTAGGAAAAAATCTATAAACTAAGTGACAGTATATTCTGTCACTTATAATTCTTTGATAAAGGTAATATTTACTGAAACATGTAAGAGATTATTTTGAATATATACATATTAAAGTAAAGCAGACCTTAAATCACCGAATATCTTGTTACTATTACTACTACTGCTATTGCCATGTTAGTTTTTTTGTAACTGGTTAATATTATTTTTCTATTGTATTTTTCTATTGTATTTCTTTATAATGTAACAAATTCTACTAATATTATTTTTATTTGAAGCGGTATTTAAAAATGTAGTTGTTTATTAAAATTTGAACATCTATAAAAAATATAGCGGCTTTCTTTATTACTCCCTGATTTATTAAATGTGGCTTCTAATTGTAAAAAGGTTTCCCACCTCTGGTCAGTCTATCCGATTAAGCGCTACACCATACAAGAAAGTTAACGCTAGCGATTTCTCGTCTAGTATCTAACAAAACTAGAGATCACGTAGCAGATTGTAGTAGTAGTTGTGATCGGTATTTCGCGGTGGATATTCCCCAATAGTTTTAAATCCCAGGAATTTTAAAACACGCAGCTGTACACTTTCCACTCGCACCTTATGACAAGTGACCGAATAGGACGGTAAATTATTGAAGCATATTCCAGTTTACTTCGAACTAGCGAACAATAGATATATTTTATCGTTTCCAAGTCCGAAAAATATTTGGCACTGCGCATCAAAAAACCAGGAGTTGCGCAAGCAGATCTGTACATATCAGTAACATGGTTGACAAAGTTTAGGCCACTTTCAAATAACACTCCTAAATTTTTGACTGTCATACTAGAAGATAAAAGGTCATTATTAATGTTGTAATTAAAAGCGAAAAGTTCCTTTTTCGAGAAAACCGAATCACGCAGCATTTATTTATGTAAAGACTTAGATTGTGTTGCAGACACCAATTACATATTAAATTAATACTATTCTGCAAGAGTATTGCATCCTCTGATCCATCAATGAGCATATATATCACGTCAACGACTCAAGAAGATCATTAATGAATAACAGAACGAGAAGCGGCCCCAAGTGAGAGCCTTGGGGAACACCAGTACAAGAAATAACTTCGGAAGATTTTACTCCATTATAAAATAGATAATTAGTTCTTCCTTATAGGTAAGGAGTCATAAGATAAATAAAATCCCCATTCAATTCAAATTTATGGAGCGAAGAATGTTGATCACCATTTCGTTTTAGGCGATGCTTGAAAATATAAACCTAATAAGCTTACAGTATATACGTATAATGAAACATTTCTATGACAGAAAAAATCGACATTAGATTGAGAAAAACAAAAATAATATATTTTTGTATTACCGAAATTGTTCATTTAGAAGTAATAAAATGTATTGCACTGGGAAGCTACGTTATTATTCTATTTTACAAATAATTTTGTAATTATGTTTGCTTCCGAGATTCCGGGCGGGATTCGTGTCATTAGCACTGTTTCTTCTTGTCCGACGTTTCGTTGACTATTGCAAGGGACATCTTCAGAACTGCTACTACTATTGCTGTACTAAAACAGTTTGAGTTATTCTCTTAGATGTCCTATAACTTTCTTATAGTATTTATTATCATAATAAATCATTATTTTAAAATTCCATGTACCAAAAAGCCTATAGAACATCCTTGAATATTGAATAAATTACCATTGCATCATTTAATATTTACAGATCTAAAAAAACTAATTAATGACTTATTTATGTAAGAAATTGGAATTTTTGTTTCTAAGTACGTTTTATCTAATTGTGACAATTAAGATATTATATGAAACATATTTCAGAAGTAGTCTTCTATGATTAATAAGGCAGATTGAGATAATTGATTGCAGTTAAAATTAGATAAATTACGTAAAGTAGGTCAAAAGGTACAACATTGGCAATCTAAAGAAAAGTATAAAACAGCAGCACTAACAATAATAACTAACTAACAATAAGTAGAAATGTATTTTGTGAAATACATGTAGATGTCATACACATTCGGTTATTAAATATAATCGTGCAACTTTTGTGAATGATTTCTGATTGTCGCCACGTGCATTAATCATCTTAGATAAGAGTGAACGGTAAAATACAAGACAACAATTTATTCAAGTGAGAGTAGCAGTGGAGTGGAAAATTTCACTTATAAGGTCCAGAGAATAGACATAAAATGCTAATAATATCACAATAATTTCTTACGGTAGTATTATACATCACGCTAAATCAAAATTTGAAAAATTCGGACATGCTTCGCATTATATTTTAAAAAACTTAAAAAAACAACAATAATCAATAATTCTTCTTCTTATCCTCCTCTCCTCCTTCTTCATCTTTGTCTTCTTCTTCTGCGGGATCCAGGTTATTGCACCACCTTTTCCTTTATCAGTCTGGATCTATACTAATATTAAAATAATTAGCTTCAAACAACTTTACAATTAGGGCAAAGTTGGGGATATGATATCATGAGAAACTGTATGGAAGATTTTACAAATAGGCAAATTATCTAAATACATTTTAAAAAAATTATTAATTTTTGAATGAAACAATTCCACATCATAGAGTCTGTTTTAACGAAGTTGAAAAATGTTGTCAAAATGAAAACTTTATTTGAAAAATTCTGATTATGAAAATGTTTTACAATATTACGCAACTGTACGCACGCTGTAACAACTTCAGTGCAGGTAGAGATCTGTTCAAGCCTACATTGTAACTGACAGCTCAGTTTCTTTGTGTTAGTTTCTCTCGAACTATGGTAGTGTACATAGTTCGCTGTGTACAAATCGGAGTACCGGGTACTTTTACGCTATAACTTTGCACGTTGATTGAATTTGATTGATCAGGGTTTGGAGGAAATAGTTTCTGGTCTATAAAATGATTGTCCACATCGTATTGCATTCAGGTATCATAAGGGGTTTCAGAGAGGAAATTTCGTCAGTAAGATACTTGAAGCCCATAGCTATGTAAGCTATCGCGCAATGACGAATATTTGAGCATTTGTGCTTCGGTAATTGATACCACTCTGCACAAATATCTTCGAGTGAACAAAGTTTGTTTCTTGTGGCTACTCTATGTCTTAACTGACAAGTTGAAAAAATGGTGGCATTTTCTGTATGACGAGAGGAGCTGTGAAGCGTGTGGTGCAAAAAATACAAAAGATGGTCACCATAGTGGTACACCGACAAATAAATACCTATAATTGTCGAAGCACTCACAATCACTGGCCCTTGTTCGATGTCAAGCAGCTGGATTTCCTACAACAACGCTCCGGTTCATCGCTCCCATATTTGTACCAAGTATTTAATAAGAACATGGCTAACATCAACCCTATACCTCAGATGTCGCTCCATGTGACTTTGTGTTGTTTCCTCGTGTGAAAAAGTAGCTGAAAAGGAGGCAATTTTCCTGCGATGAGGAAATTTTTAGGATGTGTGATGACGAATGTGCTCAGCTTTCAGAAGAAATGCAGATGATTGATTTAGGAGAGTGGACAACTGTATAAAATGTGTTGGAAATAATTTTGAAAGATTACGAAAATTAAAGTTCTATTACAAAACTTGTGTATGTCGTGCGGTAATATAACCAGCCAATTTTGTTTGAAATAAATTTATTTGCACAATTTCTTCACTAATATTTACTTTTAAGATTTCTAACGTCTGTGGGTGATTAATATAAACTTTACTTTTTGAGTATACCCACAAAAAAAATCTGGTGCCATCAAATGAGGTGGCTACTCAATAACTCAATACCTCCATTTTTTGAGAGCAGTCTGGCAGGGAAAATGTTTCTAAGAAGAGTGACCGTTTCACGTGCTATGTAGCGACATTCTGCTGGAACCAGATTTTCTATATCAATTTCCTCCAACTGTGGTTGCAGAAATTCACGTATCGTTGTTCGATACTGGCATTTTCAAAAATTAAGAGTTTAATGATTCGTTCGGAGTATATTGCGCACCAAACAACGACTTTTTGATCAAACTGTACGTTCTGTTGAATAAGACGAGGATTATCTGTTCCTAAAAAATGATCATTTTGCTTGTTTACATGACCAGAAATACAAAAATTTGCTTCATCGCCTATTATAAAATTTTGACAAAAATTCTGCTTTCACTAGTTTGTTACAATTTCCGAACGTCTTTCATTTGGCCGTAGTTTGAATAAAGTTTGAATTTTATATGGATACATATGCAAGTCTAAGAGCAAAATTCAGACAATTTCATTGCGTCGTACGTCTTCTTCTTTCTTCTTCTTCTCTGTTTTGGGTTGGACGCGTCGTACGTCTTCTTGTGGAAGTTCTTGGTTCTGCCTGGACATCATTGCGAACAAGCTCAATATTTTTGTTTGAACGATCAGCACGAGGTCTTCCAGTATGCTTTATATCACTTACTGTGTCATTTTGTAAAAATGCGTTTGCTAAACGGCGAATTGTTTCTCCGTGTAGAGTTCTTCGACCGGGATACGCTCTCCTAAAAGCGTGGTGAGTTGAAATTATGGAAGGAAAGTTTTTGGAAATACAATTTGACAATTTGCGCACGTTCTTGAGGCTAATAACGCTTCATAACAAAATTATGTATCTTTTTACTTTGACATCAAACTTCACTTTCGACTGTTGTCAAGAAAATAACAAAATGCTAAACATATTTCATAGTTGGGTATATTTTGCCGCATCTATTAGTTCCCTTTGCATTAAAGCACGATCATGTAGTAATATTTAAGCGAGCTATTATCAAAATAGTTTGCATTTCTTTGTAAAATATTGTTGGTTTATATATTCCAGGAGGAACACACTAAATTGTCCAAACAATTTGGTACTTTGGGGATAAGCACTTAGGCCACATTTAGAACCATAATATGTATAGGACTAAATTCGTTTTAATGGGGAAAATAATTTCAAATACTGAGACAATTTTCGAGTTTTAAGAATAACTAGATAATATACTGAATAAGAATAAGTATCTTAAACTTATATTGCGAGCTTTAGCAGTTACATGAGAACATCACGACTTGGTTCTATTCAAAAATATATGTTGCCTTCTTCGCCCTCTCAAAAACCAATTCGCATCTCGTGGTAATTTATGTAATAGGATAGTGTATAAATTGTGTTTTAATATTTGCACTGATAACTAAATAGATGAAAAAAAAGATAAAATCTTCGGTCTCATATATCTTATCGTAAATAACTATGAGTAAATGTGCATTAGAGATAAGTTTGGTAGATATTATAAAGTAAAAAGTTTTAATAAAGTGTTTATTAATATAGAAAATATTTATGTCTTAGCAATAATAGTATTAAAAATAATTTTACAAACACATATTGCGTCGCGCGGCTCCTGCGTATTTTCAATCTTTTACGCAATTACATTTTTAAATTCTCATTCGATCAATGTTTTCGGAGGTTCAATTTTCTTCGGAGGTTTTAAAACGCCCGCAATTAAGTTGGTTGACAAAAAGTTAAAATTCGTACCCAATTATTGTTCTATTAAGTTGGGCTTAAGTTTCTGAAAACTACTTGAATATATGCTGCGTTAAATATAGGATTTTCACAATAAGAGTGCATTCACACCATTGATACACAGGTGGTCATAGTATTGTTGAATATTATATATATATATATATAAATATATATATATATATATATTATAATTACTTCGCAATTGCATACTAATTTAATAATATTTGTAAATATTTCATATAAAAGCCGAAAAATTCCAAGAATTTAACAATTGATATATTTAATGAACGGCTAAGAAATGATCTAAACACACACACACACACACACACACATATATATATATCAACACATGCTTACCAATTGAATATAATCCTACGCTTTGAAACAACATTTGTGAAATTAATAATAAGGTCCATTCAAAATCAAGAAACTGATTAATAAAATTTAGTAATTATATTCTGAAATCATTTAAGTACAAATTCGAAATTATAAAACTATTCACATAGTTAAATGTGTATGCATTAAAATCGATTAACATTATACAATGAAAAATTTGTTTAATATGTTACATATTTCAACAAATATCATCATTAGAGGAATACATAACACTTAAGACAAGAACTACTAAAAAAAAACATAAGTATTTTGGTGTACATATCAAGATACTCATAATAACAAATAGAATAATGTATATAAGAAGACAAGATAGTTTTAAAAATAATTATTTAATTCTTCTGAATTTCGTATATTTAGTGCGACAATATTTAAAACTCCTCTCTGATATAATAACTATGCTCGGCAAATACTGTAAAATGAACATAGAAACAATAAAGTTACCGCACCATGCTGTTTGCTAAAAACTACATTTAATTTTTTCTTTCACAAAAAAATTTATAATTACACAAGTACTATTTAAAAAAGTGTGGAATGGCAAAGGAAGTATAACAAATTTTGAGTGTAATAATTAGAGACCGGACGCATCAGCCGACATTACGATGGACCATATAAATAATCTATAACATCTCTAACTACAACATGCAGTTATTGAATAGAACTATTCATTCGGTTAACCGCACATCTGGTTTTTGTCGTCGAATTGCGACGCAATTACTTCAATATTCTAGTGAAATTCCTTTCTTCACGGGCGTAGATAGAAGAGGGGTTTTTATAATTTATTTTATTTATTAATTTTTATTTCGTAAGGTAAATAAAGCACGGTGAGTTAGTTTTTTTTTTCATTGTTTTAACTGTTAATTACCGTACTACGTAATTTTTGTAATAGATCCTGTTAATATCATTTCTTCGAATCTATTTCTCCTAATTATTTTGACGTAAGTGTCGCAGTTAATTTCGTTAAGTTTCAATAACTTATGCATACATTTTTAATTTTTATTTATTTAGATCTAGAACATTGTTTAAGTTCCTTTTTCAGATATGATATGGCATAACGTCGAGAATAACATCGTAAAACAATGGCGAATTGGATTAAGGGTCATACTGATTGTATGTCCATTGCCAGTATTTCCGAAATTTATTGCAAAGTCTGTAAAATAGCGTTAAAAATTCCAAGAAATCGCACCTAAAGCGTCACTTAGCATCGCAAACACATGCACAGATATTAGACCCGTTGGAATCTGACAATTTTAACGAAGAACTCTGTGAAACTTTAATGGCGGAAAATATTCCATTAAATAAACTTAATAATCCCACCTTCAAAACATTTCTCTAAAAATATACTGGTTGAAATATTCCCGATGAATCCACCTTACGCAAATATTATGTGCTACACAAAAGCAGTAGAACGAATTAGAAGCCATCCTTCAATCAGTACCTATGGATACGTGCCGACGAAACTGACGATATATTAGGACACTGTGTGCATCCAACTATCCCATATAACGCATATGTAATAGCAACAAAAGTTATAAATACAGATGATTTCGAAACAGTAGCTAAAACCATTTACGAGAATATGCACCAAATGCTTCATTCGGACGACAGGTACAAAGAAAGAATATTTTTATTTGTCAGTGACAATGCTGCAAATATGCTAAAAACAGGCAGACTATTAAAGAAAACATATCCTAATATGCTGCATATTACTTGTGTAGCACATGCTCTCCACAGAATCTGTGAATATATCAGAGACACCTTTCCGGGGGTTGATAGAGTTGTATCCGCCTTTAAAACAGTTTTCAGAAAACCACCATTGAGAGTAACTTTTTACAGGGAAAAATTTCCATCTTTGTCACCGCCTCCCTCTCCAGTAATAATAATTGATGGGGAACACGGTTGGACGCTAATTTTTATGCAGAAAATTTAGATAGTTTACAAAATTTTGTTACATGTTTAAGTGACGATGCTCGAAGTATTTCTGAGTGCAAGGAACTAATACAAATTCCGAATTTTAAAAATCAGTTTCATTTTCGTCAGGAATACTTTGGAAATTAGCCAAAACTAATCACTTATTTCGAAAATAAAAATCTCAAATTAAATAATTGATTAACCACATTAGATGTGGCTATTAATAATTTGAAAAATATTCCAAGTGGCTTCAGATGTGGCCTTCAGCAAAAGTTTGACGCAGTTTTTAATAGAAATCTAGATTTAGTAACATTGTGGCAATTGTGTATGGGGACAATGCCTCAAAATCTAACTGAACTAAAAGAATATTTCCAATATGTACCTATAACCAGTTGTGATGTAGAAAGGACGTTTTCTATATACAAGGATGTATTTCATTCAAAGAGAACAATTTTACAGAAGAGAACTTTGAAGAAGTATTTTAATACTCCTTAACTCAACTTGAGCTACAAAATGAACAAATAAAAATGTATTTCGTATTTTATAGATCACCACCCGTTTGTTTTCCAAGTATATAAATAAAATTAAAAACTCTTTAGAAAAAATTTTGTCATGAGTCTCTCGTGTCCCGGTCCTTAGTAATACATAATATCTTATCGAGATTACGTTATCTTTCTCTTTTATTACTGGTATGAAAAGCTTCGACACTGCTGATTTATATAAACCACCTCTTGGACTAATAAACTCTTTCAGAAAATGTTTTTGACAAACTTTTTTTCTTAGAAACACTAACACTAAACATAGATTTTGAGGTCTTTTAATGTCGGGTCATCAATAAGCCATTTCCGAAAAATTGTCCTTTTTTTCTGGGGACTTCGAAAAGAATATCTAGTGTGACTTCTATCTTGGCACATCCAAACTGCACGGCGCTATTCCTGGCATATCTGTAATTAAATAGATGGTATATAATATTTACCACATAACTACTTCAAAATAGCAAAAGTAAACATTGAATTAAAAAATAAATACCAAAATACTCACCGGATTTTACACTAAATAAATATTATCTAAATTAATACATTGCATACAAACAAACAATAGTTTTATAAATAAATGATGAAAGTCAATAGTAAATTAAAATAATAAACACAAAACAACACAAATATAAAAATAGAAATTAGTCCTAATAGAATAATAAAAACAAATTCAGTATATAAAATAATAAAAACAAACAAAAACACGCTGCACTAAATATCAAAACCAAAACTGCCAAAATCGGTAATGGAAATGTGTCAATGCCCAATTAACTTTAAGGTGTTCGCATATGCGTCACTTGTCGCGTGATATGTGGCTCTCACTGAAATGCAATGTCGACTTTCAAAAATCTAAGAGTGTTGCCTAACTTCGTTTCCTCAAATTTTGTATTCAAGCACGCACTCCATGCTTTATATTGAGTACTTATATTCGGCAAATGTCATTTATTCCATAAAATGTGAACTAATAATGCTTCTGTTCATAAAAGATTAACCTAACCTAAATGTCAAAATAATTTTTATAAATTTCGCAATCTGCCAACAACGCGCGGCTTGTTTGCAGGCAGACAACATAAAGGCCGTATAACTCGATCAGTATGTTTATATCAATTGGGAATTTTGGTAATTGTATATTTGTTATACTCTATTTTTATAGTAGAGAGACGAATTTTTGAACAGACCACTTTGACAGTGAAATCTCATTGGTTGAAAGCAATTTGGCCTTGGTGTCAACCAATGAGATTTCACTGTCAAAGTGGTCTGTTCAGAAATTCGTCTCTCTACTTTAAAAATAGAGTATAGACCCACGTTTTTATCAATGACATGAACGCATTCTTATCGTGAAAATCCTATTTATTGTGGTCAAATGAATGAATTCAGACAAAGTTACGCAAGCATAATTTCAGTCACTTTCTCTAGTAATATTATTGATCACCTACATTGCAAGGGATACTCTGCTGGTGCCTTTTCCGAAATAATACCTGCCTTTCAAGTTTATACCATTTTACTTGGGAATGTTAAAAGTTTAAAAAAAATAGATAGGTTGTTTCAATTTTTAATTTTTCTATAGCGTGTACCTGTTTTATTAAAATTATGTTAAAATATGTTGACGGTAGGTTAAACTTGAATAAATTATATTTTAGAAATACAGTCAAACTCGGATATAACGTACCCTAGATATAGCGAACGCTCGGTGATAACGAACAAAAACAATTTCCTCGATCAAATATCCTATGCTCGCAATATATTTTGCGCTTGCTTATAACGAACTCGTTTGTAGCGAACTCTCGCTTTTAAAGTTCAAGTTGTTAAGAGAAATATCTGCAATGACGCTTGGATATAACGAACCATACCCTTATCGCGACGGTTATTCTTCGGTAATTCCCCGTTGTATATGTATAGGTACATCGTAGGATCGAGATGTTATTCTTGCTTTAGTTGTAGTCTAACTGTGATCTGATATAAATACATAGATGCTAACGTTTATACATACATAAATAATAATGGTGAAATGAAAGTGTTAACGATAAAAGAAAAATTATCTATTATTTCGGAATTAGAAGCAGGGCGTTCACATTCAGAAATAAGCCGGCAATTTAAATTACCAAAATCAACAGTGTCCACAATTAAAAAAAATAAAGAAAAGTTAAAAGGAGCAATCAATTTAAATGTTAGTAAATTAAGAAGAATTAGAAAACCTATAAGAAAAGACGTGGATAATGGTTTAATAAGATGGTTTAGCTACCAAAGAAATCAACGTGCATCGATTACTGGAGAAATGTTAAAATTTAAAGCGGAAAAGTTAGGAAAACTCCAGAATACTAATTTTACATGTAGCAGAGGCTGGATAGACAGATTTAAAAAAAAGATATAATATCGTTGCAGGAAAAATACATGGCGAAGCCGCAAGTGTGTCAAAGCAAACTGTTAGCTCCTGGATTAAAGACATTTGGCCGAATTTAAGAAGAGGATATGAAGATGTTGATATCTTTAACGCAGACGAAACAGGACTATTTTACAGAGTAACACCTGATAAAACTTTAAAATATCAAGGGGAAAAATATGTTGGCGGTAAGCATAGTAAAGAACGCATAACCGTATTAGTGTGTGCAAACATGACCGGATCGGAAAAGCGAAAGCTATTAGTTGTGGGAAAGTCGAGGACTCCTAGGTGTTTTAAAAATTGTAATAAATTACCCGTTTCTTATGCATCAAACAAAAGTGCGTGGATGGCGTCTGTATTGTTTGAAAATGAGCTAAGACAATGGGACAAGGAATTAAAAAACAAAAATAGAAAGTTTTATTAATGGTGGATAATTGCCAAGCGCATCCCCATATAGAAAATTTAAAATTCATTAAGCTGGTCTTCCTACCTCCTTGTACTACAGCAATACTACAACCGATGGATCAAGGAGTAATTTACTGCCTGAAATCACATTACAAAAGAATTCTTTTGACTCGGTTATTTAACTGCCTTGAAAATAAAGAGAATTTAAATATTTCATTACTAGACGCTATAGTAATGATCAATACTGCTTGGACACGAGTAACTTCAAAAACCATTGAAAACTGTTTCCGCCATGCTGGTTTTCTGCGTAATGCGTTATTTGATGAGGATGATGATCTTCCGTTATCACAATGGATTTTAAAATATGCTGGTGATGAAGATGTTGATAACCTTCCTCTTTCAACGTGGATAGATAGAAATAACATTAATAATCAATTTAACAATGAAGATTTGACCAGATATACAAATGTTGACAGCGAATTAATAACTACTGAAGCTCCATCTGATGCAGAACTTATAACAAATTCTTTTGAAGATGATTTACAAGAGGTCATGGAAGATTCAGATATGGAAGAAAACGCAGCGAGACTACCTACCATTGGAGAAGTGTATAATGCCTTGAGTGTTTTATCAACTTATATTACCTTTACAGATGTAGATCATAGTATAAAAGACATGTTTAATCTGTTACAAAGTAAGATTGAAAAAGATATGTTAACAAAAAAATCTACTCAATTAAAAATCACGAATTATTTTTTGTCTGAATGATGTTTTTTAATACTACAGTTATACTTTCTTAATGTAAGTATATATTTACTATGTTTATTTAGTTCTATGTGAAAATTAAATATGTTTATATGAATTAAACTCTAGTGAATATTATTTTAAATACAAAGTATGAAAAATACTAAAAATCGTTTATAACGAACACTTGCTTTGAACGAACAATTTTTTTTCCTTTTGCGCGTTCGATATAATCGAGTTCTACGTAACAAACTTGACAACTTAATACTTAATCATAACTCTGTTCTTCTCTATGAGAGATGTTAATCGTCTAGGCATAGACGCAATCAGGTGTTGGCAATACTCGTGTGTTAAATTTTGGCATTCCAGATTTATGACATTTATAAGCTCTTGCCTGTTTTGGGGGCGAAAATTTGTTCTGCATGTCCTATTTACTATTAAGCCCCATACATTTTCTATGGGGTTAACATCTGGGCTTCTCGAAGGTTACGGCATAACATTAATATTATTTGCTCTCAATCAGTTTTGTGTAAGTCCTGAAGTGTGTTTGTAATGGTCTTGTTGGAATATATTTTTTTGATAATCTTTCTACATTTTCGTTTTTTTTTCTAGTTATTTTTTAGGTATTGTTCCAATATCATTTTTCTTATTCTTGTCCGCATCTTCAGAATCCATTTATCTCTTAAACTTGCTGATTTTGTGCATTTATACTGCATTTCGAAGCTGTTTTTGTTCCATAGTCTTTCATTTATAGTTTCTTATTCCTTATCTTTGATTGCTATCCTTTTTCTTTTTATCTTTCGTTATTTCCTTAATTATTTTTTATACTTCTTGCTCTAGTTTGTGAGGTCACAATCAATAAAAAAAATTCCGTGCGATATCTCAGTCCGCTTTTATTTTTGCTTAATTTCAATTTTACCAATGCAACTATTAGTATTAATCTGACTTTGTAATTTATCATTTTAGCGTTTCTTAGTTTTATATATACTTTCATCTATTCAGGTATAAAATTTTCCATTACTTTCTTAATCAACTTATTGATTTTTAATCCTGATACTGTTCATTTCTTCTTCTTCCTTACTTTTTCCAAGTTTTATATTTTATTGTTTAACTTTTTTATTAATTTTTTAAATTTTATTTAATTTATTTAAGTGAATTATTTGTGATTTTCTTTGTTTTCCTTCAATTTCGTTTCTTAACCCTTTAACTTCTTCTATAAATTTATCGTTTTTATCCTCATTATCTTCTCTGCGCTCTTATTTTTTATCTATTATTCTTGGTGGATGTTCTTTCAAAGCACTGATCAAATTCTTCTTCTTTTATATTATATTCTTCCTAAGTATTACTCTTATTTTACATTTCTATAATTTTCTTAATGGTGTATAATATGTTGCCTATCCTGACCGAAATGAGATGCATACAAGTCGACCTTTCGAAGGTTATATCTCTTATCACCGACTTTTATTATCGTTATTTTCTTATCTCTAAATCTATTTACTGCGGAATTTTAACTTATTTCGTAACTTATTTGACTTATAAATCAAATTTTTGTGTATGTATTTATTCCTCACAAGAATATTATAAGCGTAAATAAGTGTGTTATAAGTGTAAATCGTTATTTTTCACTTATAAATACATGATAAGTTTCAGCATAGCAGTAGAAGATCCTTGCAGGATCTGTCTACTGCTATCCTGATACACTAGAAGAAATCTATTTAATGAGACAAGGATATAATTCAAAGTAGGTTGTTTTTGTTCTGTTATTTTATATTATTTTTTTCAGTCAATTATGATAGTAAAAATTGGGCATTTTTAAATATATTTGCATGAACACGTCGTGGACCCTAATTTACTGTTCGACATAATTTTCACTTACTTTAAGGCACTTGTCATATCGTACGACCAACATCTATATCCCATTCTCATAGAAATATGACGCTTGATTTGCTAATTTCTGGAGCAAGGCGCTTTTGATGCCGTCTTTATCGTCGTAGCGCTAATCGTCAAGGTGCTTCTTTAAGTACAGAATCAAATGGTAGTCACTGGGCGCTGGTCAGGGATATACATAGAATGATCAAGTTGTTAATAACTATATAAGGCAATGTGATCTTTGATTCGATAAACCACTTCTGGATGAGAATTGTCGTGAAGCAAAACGATTTGCCGAGCATGCCACGCTTTTTTCTTTGGATTGCTTAGCGCAGCTTATTTAAGGTCTTACAATAGATCTCAATATTTACTAGCTCCTTGAAGCAAAAAATTCAAATGAAATACGCGTTGCCTATCCCAAAATACAGGAAACAGTGCACATAATTTTAGGACTGAAGTTGTTTTCTTGAATTTTCTTTGATAATATTGAATTCCAGGGACTGTTGTTTTATGCCGATGTAATGTGAGCAGCCCATATTTCGTCACCAATGACAATTCGGCTTAAAAACATATAGCCTTCGGCAAGGTACCCTTTTGACGAAAGTCAAAACACTAGCTAAGCGATTGCTTTTGTGCAACTCAGTCAGTATTTTTGGCATCCAGCGTGAGAACAACGATAATTTAAGCATTCTGTCACAATGTCATAGAAAACCCTTCTTGACACTTGAGGAAACTCGTTAAATAATGATGAAATTGCAACGCGTCTGTTTCTTTGAAATTTTTCATTAATTTTTTGCACCAAATCACAATTAATAACCGACGGTCACCCATTACGTCCCTCATCGTACACATTTGAAGGGACATCTCTAAACACTCTAACCCAGTTTCTTTCTATTCTGAAGCTCAATAGAGTTTTCCCCATACATTTGATTAATCTATTGATGAATTTCAACCTCTTTCACATCGCTTACATTACGAGGTATTTTTAATGGTTTGAGGCATTTTAAACACGCACAAAAAATATAAACTCGGGTGCATGCTTCCGTAGCGTCTGTGGCTAGCTAATAGATACAGCTACTCAGCGCGTATGCGTGAAGTGGCAATCGCAGCCTGCAGCGGCCATGTTGCAAAACTTACTTAAAAAACACGCTTCGTATATATATATATATATATATATATATATATATATATATATATATATATATACGAAGGCGTACCGCCGAAACATGTAGAGTTTTTTAAATACATATATTTTGAAGTAATATACAGACCTTTAATCGCCTACTGATTAGGTTTACTATATATATATATATATATATAAATATATATAGATCTCAATAATATACATATATATATAGGATATTTTCTTTATTCTGCAATTTCTGTTTTAATTAGAATTATATATTTAAAATAATTCTACTCTTACCGTTTCAGCAATAATTGCCTTTTTCAAAGAGTTTTGTAAATGTAAACATACAATTACAAAATTATAAAAATGACATTTTTATAATTTCATTGACCTACAAAAAAAATAGGTGAAATTCCTAGACATCGTTAGACAATAAACATTTCTTAGTCATAAAAATAGTAAATGTTGATATTTTCATATCAAAACACGCCCACGCTTTTGGTTCTTTTAATAATAGCCTTTACGTCGAAAATGGCGGTAAACCTATGACGCATTTAATTAATGTGTCTAAAATTAAATGAACGTCAAACTTCTTTTAAAATAAAATAATTACGTTTATAATAAAACAAAAATCGTCATAAAACAAAAAGCTTTGTATGTAGCATGTAGCGTGTCCATGGCTGTCCAATGCGATATATACCCGGTTTTTAATTATTTTTATGGAATTATTTACATATAATTTTTTTTTTAAATGTTATGTGTGTACTGACAAATACCGATAGAACAATAGAATTAGTCGGTAATGAGAATTACTGATGAATTAGAGGTGGAAGCCTGTATTTCCGCCCGTATATTTAACTGTGACAGGGATGGACTCGAATAAAGAAAAATCATTTTATCGTTATTACGTGAACGTTGAACTGCGATATTTTGTATAAAGGCATTACTCACATATACATTTTACCCCTTTTTTCTTCGACGCTATACATAACTAGCATTGTATGACCACATATCACACAGCGCATAATTGTTAATTCTTTCATTTAATTGGTTTTAGAGTAAACAAGGGCGTGTTTCAGCGGTTATAACTTAGCAAATATGCCTAGAGATGTACAAACTTGTCGACATCTTTTTAGCTTTACCTTTAAGTTGCCAAAATATATTAAAATTTATCAAATTTTTAGAAAAAAACTATTTGACTAATGTCTTTAAGTCCTGACGCAATGGAAAAATTTTAAAACTAGTTTCAGAATCAAGTAATGTATAAGAAGAAAAATACATACAGACTAGTGGTATTTGTCGTGCTAACCCAGAACACCGTGAAAATAGAATTTGAAGAATATGAAATTAAAGAGATATAAATGTGTTTATAACCGCAAAGGGTGAAAACAACAATAACAAAAGTGAAAAAGAAAACTGAAATCCTTTTCGAGAATAATGTCAGAGTATGAAATATTAATATAAACAGGCAAAGAGGTTAAATACACAATACAAGTGGACGTCGATCTATGTATCCGGAAGACAGCATTGGTCGGTATTAATAAATAACTTACACTGATTACCCAAAACTCAGTGAACACAAATCAAGTTAAGATATTGAATTTATTGTATTAATAGATCGCTTATGGAGTGGATACGTGAATCTGAGCTTTATTGAGATCAAAACAGAGCGACTGGCGTGTAATTAAAAGATAAAATACTGTAGTAAAATCGGTTTAGTTTATGAAATTAATACGGCATGACATAGTAATTTTACGATAAGAAATGAAATTATAATAGCTGGCAGGAACTATTTCCGCCGAGAGATCGACTCCAGATTTGACACATGGCGCTTGCTAAATAGGCAAATTAATCTTTGAAAGTGGGTAGATAATAAACAGGGCAGAGGACAAGAAATAATATACAAGCAAAGGCGTGAAGTAATATTACAATAAGTGTAGAGAAAAAGATTATAATACATAGCCTTAGTGGTTATTAACAATGCAGACAAGTAAAAGAAAAACTTGAGAGGATGAAGAAAACCGACTACAAAACTCGAAGAAAACTACGACAATACAAAAAAAAAACTCCACAGGGAAAGGTATGGACAAAAAGATAGGCAGAAGATAAATTAGTATCACATACTGGAAACAATGAAAGATTTAAAAGTGAAAATAAGAGGTATGAGCAGGAATTAATTGTAAAGTTACAAACAGAAAATTAAAATAAATTATTTAAAAAAAAAAGAAAATAACGCATCAATCAATAAGGCAACGAAAGGACTAGAATAACGAAAGTGCATATGCAAAATTAAGGTGAAAAGAAGAAGACAAGTACAATAAGAGGAGGAACATGAAATGTTAAAACTCTATTAAGTAAAGTGGTAAAAGAGGGAGGGAAACAATAGACAAATGTAAATATGTATGCTGGGTACAAAAAATGGATATAGAGGAATATCACATCATACGAGAGAGATAAAAAAATAAGTAACGCAGCTCGAAGAAAGTAGACGAAGATTACTACATACACAAAATGGTTTAAGACAATTGCTGAGCCCGCCGACTGTGAAATGCGTTATGTAATGTGATTTTTTGAACGCAAGGAATATTAAACCAGCTGAAATTGATCGTCAACTTGTAGAGATTTACGGCAAAAATGTTATGACAGATGGAATGGTGAAAAAGTGGGTTAGACAATTCAATGATGGACAAGCCAACGTTCATGACGAAACACGGAGTGGGCGGTCTTCTATTGTCAATGACGATTTGGTTGAAAAAGTGAATGAGAAAATTCGTGAAAACAGACGGTTCACGATAAGAATGCTTAATGATGAGTTTCCACAAATTTCAAAAACTGTTTTGCATAGGGTTGTCACAAATCGCTTAACATATGCGAAAATGTGTTGCTGTTGGGTTCCAAAGATGCTTACGGATGTTCCAAAACGAAGCGACTTGGCAGTGCTTTGTTATTTCTTACCCGATACAGTGTTGAGGGTGATGAATCCTTAATCAGTATTGTGACCGGTGCTAAAACTTGGATTTGCCATGTCACTTCAGAATCAAAACAGTAGTCGATGCAGTGGAGGTACTCACATTCCCCAAAAACACAAAAATACAAAACAACGTTGTCAACACGAATTATCATGTGCACTGTGTTCTGGGCATTCCGCTTGTTGAGTTCCTCCCTAGAGGTGAAACCATTAATGCGGAACGATACTGCGAAGCATTGAGAAATCTACGGCGAGCAATTCAAAACAAAAGACTAGGAAGGCTCAGTCAAGGAATTGTGTTGCTTCATGACAATGCACGTCCACATTCTGCTGGTGTCACTCAAAACCTTATTGAACAATTCGGTTGGGAACAGTTTGATCACCCGTCGTACAGCCCCGATCTCGCACCTTCTAACTACCACTTATTGTTTAAATTTAAGCGTGATTTTTGATGGAGGAAGGCGCTTTGACAGCGATAACGATGTAAAAAAAAAACGGTGTTCTGCAGTGGCTGTCTTCACTGGCGGCATCTTTCTAAGAAAATTGATTTGAAAAATTGGTTTTTCGCTATGACAAATGCCTGAACAATGATGGCAACTATGTTGAAAAATAATTTCAGAAATGCTGTTTCATGTAGAAATAAATTTTGTTTTGAAACGTTTTTATTACAGTACACTCGCCTAATTGTGACATGATTTCTACATGTTGAACAAAATATTCAAAATCTTATTCGTTATAGTTTCTATAAGAACTTTGCCGTGTCATCCTTACCGAGTAAGCATACCTGCATTCATCTGGACATTTAAAGTGACCTCATTGTATTCGAAATGCCGAATTATATATATTTTTTTAAATTGTTGTAGGTGTCACATTTATCCGACAAAATTACAAATGTGACACTTCTTAATTATAAATGTGACACACGGGTAAACTCTCATTGTTTCGCTATATATTCGCCAGTTTTAATAGTGACACACCTAAGGGGTCTAAATGTGACTTTGGGAAATAAAAAAATTGGTTTATTAGAACATTAAACAAACAACATAACATAAGCGAAAACTAATCTGCTTCATAAAAAACATGAATAAAAAACATCAACTCTCTTAACTATAAACAAAAACAATAAATTATCATAAGGAAATCTTGAAGATTACAAAACACATTTGTCAATTTTTTCGACGAAAGAAAATCTATCGCGTCTGTCTTTTCGAGGCGGTGTTAAAATTGTGATTACCCGATCTGCAGATATTGTATCGATGTCTTCTATGTCTGGCCACACAAAATATTCCTTCTTCCTTCTTAAAAATTTTGTTTCGAGTGCATCATCAGTCTTGTTTAGGACTGTTCCCATATAGTAAACTTTTGATTTCTTTGTTGAATAGTCGACCACGACCCATGAACCAGATTGTAAGACATCTTGATGAAAAGGCGATTGAACCAAATTTCGTTCATCTATATCTCTCATCGATTATGTTGAAACATCAGAAGAAACAGGTGACTGTCCCATGTCTGGATCATCAACATCTGATTCTACTTCAACTAATGGAACCGTTGAAGAATTTGAATCATGGACTGAATAGTTGTCATCTGAACTATCTGTTTCTGCCACCTGCTTTCGCACTCTTTTCGTCTTTTGCACATTCAAAGCAGAGGACTTCAGCGATTCGAGATATTCTTCTCTCGTTAAAACCTCTGCTAGTTTAGTCGTCGCTTTAGACTTCTTCTGATTGGTTTGACCTTTTTTTGCAATCTTTTGTAAAATCAACGACTCCAGGCTTACTGAACTTGAGGATGGACTTGGAAGTTGCGAAGCGGTAGCTATTGGACGAGCATCGCTCCTGTTCACTACAGACTGTTCCAAAACGGTATCATTGACATTATGTTCATTGCTGGATTTTTTTTCATTGAATTCCTGCAGTTCTGCTGGCTTGAAGATCTCCGTTTTGATTTTCTGACGATTGAGGGAAAAAATACCAGTGTTCTCAAACCCTTTCTTTAAGGTAGAAGGGCTCACTTCAGTACAAGCTTTTCCCAGCAAAATTGCAAAATCGCTTTTTCCAAGCGTTTGGCCGTAATGTTCTCTTTGCAAAGAAACCAGCATTTCGTCCCATGTTTTCTTGAAAACGTTAAATGGTGTGTTATCAAGGGGTTGTAGAATATGAGTAGTATGCGGTGGCAGTTTCAACAGTGTAATGTCTTCGTCGCGAGCCAATTTAATAAGTTCGATGGTCGGTTGTGATTTATGACCATCAAATAGAACCAGAAGTGATCGTTCTTTGGGGCAGTGTTTCAGAAATATAGTTTTGAACCAAATATAGAAGGCTTCTGATGTCATCCATCCGCTTGGTGTAGCGATATATCCTGTGTCGGGATATGCATCTGCTGGCATCCATGAATCCCATAGGTATTTTGCTTTATATAGGATAAAAGGTGGTAATTTATCGCCATTGGCAGAAATACAAAAAAGGTCGGATGTATTTGTTCTGCCTGTCCCCTGTGTTGTCCGGAAAACAGGTTTGTTTTTTGTCGCTACAACCTTAGTATTTTGCGGATCATGACATATCGAAGTCTCGTCTAAATTGAATATGCATGAGGGTTTGTCGTTCAAGACCAATTCTGCAATTGTTTCTTCCAACAGATTGAAAAAACCATAAATAATTTCCAGTGTGGTTTGTTCGGTACGAACAGTTTGACGTTTTATAGGTTTCTTGCAGGAAAGGTTCCACCGTTTGCAGAAAGAAATAAACCAATCCTTGCCTGGCCGATTGTTCTTAAACCTTTTTTCAATCTTATTCTCCTTGAGATAGGCTTCGACCAAATCGATAACTTCTTTCCTGGTAAGTCCAAATCCCCATTTGTTTAGGACTTGCAAATTTTCCGCTATGCATCTTTCAATCTCCTCTGCCATTTCCACTGGCCTTCCCACCTTACTGTTGGTGAGTTTTCTACGATTTTTCCACCCTTTTAAATGTAATATCAGAATGGACCGAGGAATATTGAATGCGTCAGCTGCTCTTTTCACAGTCCATCCATTTTCGGTTAGCTCCTTGGCACGCTCCATGGCTTCTTTTGTATATTTTTAATTTTTATCTAAATATGTCTAGAAAGGTAGAAAAATTACAGAAACAGATTTTATCAAGTAGCTAGATTTCCTAATGTACTAAGTAGAATTGATTGCACTCACATGAGAAAACAATCTCCTAGTGGTAATAATGCTGAGCTGTACCGAAACAGAAAAGGATATATATCATGGAATATTCAGGTAATAGGAGATTCTCAATTATGAATTTGTGACATCGTAGCCAGATGGCCAGGATCTACACATGACCAAACAATTTTGAATGGATCGACAATAAAAAGAAGCTAAGAAAATGAACATTTCAATAACTCAGTTATACTTTGTGATAGTTGTTACAATATTACAAAATATTTATTAATCTCTTTAGCAAATCCTCAAAGTTGAGCAGAACAATTGTACGATGAATCCCATTTTAGAACCAGAAACTGGATTGAAAGATTTTTTGGTGTCTTAAAAAGATTTCCAATCTTATTACATATATGGTATGAAAGTTAATGTGGAACTCTCGAAAGCAATAATAGTATCAGTTCATTTTGCAAATTTATTCTAATATCGACTATTATACTATCTTCTAAATATTTTTTATATTTCCTTTTTTTGTATATATACTCATGATAATTTTATTATTAAACAAATAATAAGGCAATTTTGTTAAATGATTATATATGTATGATAAAAACACACAATGTTGTATTAGATTTACACTTTATTTAATAATAATAATGACTATATAACAGCTGTTTCACCGTACAACGGTTTCTTCGGATATAACAAGTGGTACTATAAAACATTTTACTTAAAACGTAAATATTTTTTATTTTATTACTTAATAGTATTCTCAGAAATTGGAAACCGAAATATTTTTACCCGCCTCTTTTAGTAGGGATAGATAACATAAATTATATTATAAGTGACATATCTCACAAAATATTTCAATCACAAATAGGAAATAAATTCAACAGAGGGGAGGAATTAAGCTCTGTTTTGTCATTTAATAATTTATTTGAAAATTTTTGTTTATTAATTTGCATTGCTTCTAATAAATCAAGTTTCTTACTTTTCTTTTCTTCGTGTAGGATCTTGAAATTATTATTAAAACTATGGCTTTCTTCAATTAAATGGTTGGAGTATGCTGAATCTGTTTTCCCATTTCTAAACGAATAATAATGTTCGTATATGCGCTTTTTGAACGTTCTACCTGTTTGCCCGATATATGTTTTAGTACATGTGCCACAAGTTAGTTTATACACACCTGACTTATTATGACGTGCTGTTTTACTTTTATTGTTTTTGATGTAGTTACTAATATGGTTGTTGGTTTTATATGCAATGTTTATATTTTGTTTTCTTAAAAATTTTTCCAATGGTTTATTTTGTCTGCCTAGGTAAGTAATAATTTTAAATTTCTTGTCATGATCTTTAGTAATCGGATATATATCTTGTATTGCTTTAGTTTCTCGTTTTTTGTATATTATTTTATCTATTATATTCGGGTCATAACCATTATTGATTGCAATCTGTTTTATAATGTTGTATGCTGAATTAAAGTCTTCTATTGACATGGGTATATTTAATAGTCTATGAATCATACTATAGAATGCTGCTAATTTATGTTGAATTGGGTGCATTGATTTATTATGTATTGTTGTGTCTGTGTGCGATTCTTTATGGTATATCGAGAATTTTAATAAGTTATTGTTTCTCTTAATCGTTAAATCTAAAAAGTTAATGCTATTATTCTGTTCTTTCTCTATTGTGAACTTAATGTTTTTATGTATTGAGTTGATAAATTCTTCAAGTTTATTAAGTTGTCTATCTGTGCCTGTATAACAAATTAAGATATCATCTACGTACCTATGCCAAAATAAAATGTTCTTAACTAATGCACTGTTATTAAATATAGTGGTCTCAAGGTTATCTATAAAAATTTCCGCTAATAACGGGCTAAGTGGGTTACCCATTATTAATCCGTCTTTACAACTGTAAATATTATCATTAAACACAAAATAATTTTGATCAACACAAATTGAAAGTAAAAATAAAATTTCCTCTGTTATGGTGGGGTTGGTTCTATTATTTTCTAGCATATTCTTAATTAGCAAATTGGCTTCTTTAGGAGGAACACTAGGAAATAGGTTTTGTACATCAAACGATATTAGTTTCGCATTATTCGGTAAATTAACCTCTTTAATCTTATTAACTAATTCATAGCTATTTTTAACGCTGTAATGTGGTTTAAATTTTGTGTGTTTAATAATTATATTTATGAGATTTTTAGATAATTTAACTGCTGGGGCTGTGATATATGAAACTACTGGTCTTATGGGGAAGTTTTGTTTGTGTAATTTAATTAATGAATATAGTTTGGGGGGTTGTGGGTTCATTACCTTTAGTTTAAATTTTTCGATATTAGTAAATAGGGTCGACGAGGACTTAATAGCATTAATAATCTGAGATTGGAACGATTGAGTAGGGTCTTTTTTAATTAACACGTATTTGTTAGGATCTAAAAAATTAATAGTTTTAAGTGTGTATTCCTGTTTAGAAATTGCAATAATCGTTTTGCCTTTGTCTGCTCTTGTGAAAATCAAATTATTATCCTTCATTTTGACACTAATATCTTTTACTGTTTTAAATTCTTGGTTAAATGTCTGTTTAATATTAATATTTTTAATAATCTTACTTGCTTGATATTTATTTATTAAATTATTGCTCTCCGATAACGCTAATTCGGTTTCGACTGCTAAATGTTCTAGTGAATTAGTGTTAATATCTGGTGTTAAATTATAATTAAAGCCTTTATTTAAAATTTCTTTCTCTTTGTTGTTAAATACGACATTACTGAGATTATAAAATCTGGGAAAAAATTTTGTGATCTGAAAATTTCTCTTGTTTGATATTATTACAGGTCGGTTTATTAGCGATTAAAGCATCTATTTTCCTACTCTGTTTAACAAATTTCCTATTAATTAATACACTAATTTGTGATCTAACATTTGTATCTAACACATCAAATTCTATCGGGTGAAGTCTATATACTAACTCAGAGTGTACTACCTTAAGATATAGATTAAACTTATCCCTTTTTGAGTATTGTATTTTTCTATCTTCGATTATCCATTTTCTCATTCCTAATATTCTGGCTTTCTGAGCTGGTATGCTGTTGTTATCGGTCTTTAGGTTTATGTATCTTGGAATAACTGAATGCTTCAAACATAAGTTGAAAAACCAAATGTTCTGTGTTGCAATTTTACTACGTAAAATTAATTTAAAGTACCACGTGGCCAGGAAGCTTGTAGACGCCTCTTTCAAAAATTGAATCGATTCTGCCTTTACTTGATGTAAATCCATATCAAATGATAAAAACACACAATGTTGTATTAGATTTACACTTTATTTAATAATAATAATGACTATATAACAGCTGTTTCACCGTACAACGGTTCCAATTTCTGAGAATACTATTAAGTAATAAAATAAAAAATATTTACGTTTTAAGTAAAATGTTTTATAGTACCACTTGTTATATCCGAAGAAACCGTTGTACGGTGAAACAGCTGTTATATAGTCATTATTATTATTAAATAAAGTGTAAATCTAATACAACATTGTGTGTTTTTATCATTTGATATGGATTTACATCAAGTAAAGGCAGAATCGATTCAATTATATATGTATATTAACTTATTAAACAATTATAATTCCCAGTTACATTGACAATTTAATATATTAAGTTTTTTTTTTAATTGGCTCCTTTTTCTTACTGCGTATTCTTTTTCGTTGCAATTTTAATATTTGGAGTTAAAAATACAATGCATATAAAAAAAATGTATGTCCAATTAAATACATTTGAATGTGTTTTCATCTTTTTGTAGCAAGTTTTTGCAAGATACACTAGTGAAATATGTTTCGACTGCCTTATTTGATTTGGTGTCCATCAGCTCTAATCTTCTGGTGTTAGCTTAAAAATTTTTAATATACACAAAACAAATTCATACAATTTGATGAAAACAATAAATAAAATAACTATTGTTTGTATATATATATATATATATATATATATATATATAAATCTATAACTTATTGCATGTAAAATTTTTTGTTTGCTCAATTAAATTTTTGAAAGTTCAATTACTAAACTTTTTCTTTCTTGCTCCATTTCATGTTCCTTTTTCAAAATTTCTTTCTGCAATCGTACAAGTTCTATTTTACTAGCAGTCAACAAATAATTTCAAAGCAAAAAAAAAACATTTCACAGCAAATAAGTTTGAATGAATATGTTTTGTTTATAATGCATACTGCAATTTCAAATATTTATACCGACCTTTGTGCAAAACTCAACTTATCTATTATGGCAGTGTTAAGTTATACTGCAATATATTCCAAATTTTATTTAAAATTAGGCACTGTAGAACGTTTAACTAATATCTAGGGTTATTCTATGATATAATTGGGAAGATAATGTTTATAAAACTGTCATAACAGTGAATATGTAATTACAGTTATACAAAGTAGATACTCTGGTCTATTGTATAATTTCAATTCCAGTAATAATGCTTTTACAACTAACTTGAAACTGTTTGGTTTTGCCATTCATTAAAATGATTAAAGCATTGCATAATCTTATATGTTGACTTAAATGCTGTAAATTCTTGATAGTTCATTTTATTTTTCAAATGGTGTTATAGTTTAATTTGATTTGCTGTTTACGCAGCTTTGTTCAATTTATAGTAATTTTAATATAACTTAAGATGTAATTCGATTATATGTTCATATAACCTACAAATTCGACCGACTATGTCAAATATATTTGGCCCGGAAACGAAGTTAAGTTCCATATTCATTTTGCAATTTATAGTATTTAATATGACGCCGAAGTGTTGATTTGAATCATACAATGTTTATTGATGACGCAGGGATCATCTTTCCTGACGAGGAGTGTAATGACGCTCTTCTACTCTCTCTCTTAATAACTTCTGTGATGTAGCAAGGTTGTTCTTTTGTGAATATATCTCTCCATTAGTGGTGTACCGATGATTCTGTAGTAAGATGAATGTAAACCAGAGAATGAAAGAGATTTTTTTTCAAACTCTGGCTTACATTTTTACATTTAAATACTTTCTGGGCCTACATTGTAATTATATTGTTTTATATTATTAGCGTCAATCTAAAATTCATTCTGAACATTCTGCCATAAAAGCTTTATGCGTATCGTTAAAAGCCATCATTCTTTTGATCAAACTATATGATCAGAATAATTGAAACATACATGAGTAGGTAAACCCCACCAGTTTTGTATAATACAAATCTTCACACCAGATTTTTAATAATATTTTATATTATTAAAAATACCTTTGTATCAAACTATATGATATAGAATTGACATTGAGAGATGTTTAAATTATCATCTTACTAACTTAAGTTACGACATACTTTTTACATACACAGCCTGCTACGAGTGAGAATTTTAATGACCACCCGTTACGATACAAAAATACGTTCAACGTAGCGATATAGTTGGGAGTGATAATATTGCTATTTCCAGTTATTTTGTCATTGTCAATTGTAAACAATTACAAAGTAAAATAGATCATATCAATAAACTTGTAATCTGTCACATACCAATTACAATATTGAAATTAATTTGTAGATTTTTCCTGTTATTTTTTTTTTGTATAAAATATAGATTTCATCAATGCAATTCACTGTCGTAGAAATATGTAGATTACATCTAATCACATCGAGGACTAAATATATGTACTATCGTGAGCAAAAAAAAGTAGTACAGTCATATTTTAATCGGATTAAATTAGGCTGCGTGAATGTAGATATATATTAGATGTACGCGTCAAATTTAAATATTCAAATAACCTATAAGTATCAAATAATACGTTGATATACAGATAGGTGTAAGTGTCAAAAATTACTTTTGCACGTTACTACGATTTTAAGTACCTTAGCAACGTCACAATACTAAAATGTTTAAAAATTGACTTTACATATAACTTCACTGTACCACTTTTTTTTGCTCACGATAGTACATATTCATTAATCGATATTTATTTACTCTAAAATATTCTATTTTTTATGATTATTAATATAAACGGTTTCGAACAATTGTTGTAACGAACCATCGAACAAATTCATAATTGGAGTAGACTGTGAAATTGCGTTTGTACTTTAGCCACTTCACATAATAACACATTACTTGATGCTTGACAGTTTCATTTGGTTTCATTGTAAAAATAGGTTATGGCATTGAAATGATACTACAACTAAAAAGTAAACAAATAATTTATTTAATATCGAAATCATAATCAAAATTTACATATAGCTACAGAAGTTGTTGAAAATGTTGTCCATTTACATCTAAACACAAACCAACTCTTCTCCGCAATCCAGCAAAAACTTTATGCAGCATTTGCGGTGAGTTGTTGATCTCTTCACCCTTTTGTGTTATGCGAATTCTCAGTTGTTCCAGATTATGAATTGGCGTTGAATAAATCGAATTTTTGATGTATGACCATACGAAAAAATCACATATATTTAAATCGCAGGACCTAGTTGGATATGGGATTTCAGTGTTCCTGCTTATTATTCTGTTATCAAAAAATTCTCTGAGATATTGAAGTGTTTCTCTGGTCGTATGTGCTGTTGCACCATCTTGTTGAAAATACGCATTCTGTAATTCCTCATCATCCAGTTGATTTATGAATGAGCCAAGTATCTCATTGCGATGTCGTGCAGCAGTAAATGTACCTTAAAAAAATGGGACCCACCAATCTTCTTCGACATATTCCAACCCAAACACCAACTTTTTGGGGATGCAATGTTTTTTCAACAAAAAAATGATGATTTTCGGAGGACCAACACCTCATATTCTGTGAATTAACACATCCAGAAAGATAAAACCAGGCCTCATCCGTGAAAAAACTAGGTTAAGGATATCCTGATTTGATTGTGTAGATTATTTTAAAACCATTGACAAAATTCCACTCGTCTTAAATAATCCACTGGATAAAGTTCATGAAAACACTGCAGCTTGTATGAATGACAATGTAAGACTTTTTTAAGAATGAATTGGCACGTACCATAAGATAAATTTGTTTGTTGGGTCACTACTGAAATGGATGTTTTTGGATTTTCATCAATAATATGCTGAAGGGCTTCAATATTATCAGCTGTACGTTTAGATGGCCGTCCACTTCCAGTTTTTCGACCGACGCTACCAGTCTCTCTGAATAACTTTACATAATTTGTCAAAACATTGTAAAAATCATTGTAGTCAAACACTAATTCAGGATGTTCTTCACTAAAAACAGCCATGCATTCCGTAATTGAACACTGCCACTCGCCATTTACTTTCACACCTGTACGGAAGTAACATTTGATAATTTTTGCTTTTTGTCCTATGTTAAATACCATTTTTTAAATAAATTTAATTTTCTTAATAAGAGTTTTAAAAAATTTGACACAAACTTATAGTTTCAATGTCAAATAATAAATGTCATTATGTGGAAGTGGCTAAAGTACCAACCCAATTTCACAGTCTACTCAAATTATGAATTTTTTCGATGGCTCGTTATAATTACACACACACACACACACACACACATATATATATATATATATATATATATATATATATATATATAAGTGTTTAGATAATTTCTTAGCCGTTCATTAAATATAACAACGTAGACCATATTTTTCAAATAAAAAATTTCGTATGATTTGCTTTGTAATTTGTAGACAGAAATGTTTACATCCCCACTTACTCTGCAATTACATACATTCTAATTTAATATTAGTAAATATTTCATATACAAAAGCCGAAAAACTCTAATAATTTATCAAATGTTATATATATATATATATATATATATATATATATATATATATATATATATTGTGGTAGGTCAGGCCTACACATAAGAATTCCTGGGATTCGTGAAATACAGATCGTTAACGTTTGTATATAAATATTAGAAAATAAGAAAATTTTGAAACTGAATTCTACATCTGACTTATCAATAAAGTTGATTTCGCGTTTCTAATTGTTCAAAATAAATTCTCATATTTATTTATTTTTATCTTTTCATTTGCCTTAGTCATTTTATTTCAATATTTTGTATTTCCGAAGACATTTCAACTTAATTGATTAATAATAAATGACGCGAATTTCTTTGGGAAAACTGTACTTATTTGAAATGAATACAGCGGGAAATATCCCAATCAAAAATTAGCATAATATAAAATTACTAACATTCTCATGACAATTATTTATTTACTAAAATAAAATATGTAATTTTTGTAAAGTGTCTATGTGGTTTGAGTAATTAAATTATCATTTTCACTAAAATTAATTAGCGAGATTATATTAATACATACAAATTAGACAAATAAGAAGCTAGCATTCGGAACAAACGAGAGTTGGCGTCATTAGGTAGAAAAATTCCAAAAACACATCGACGTTTTTTAAGTGCCACTCTGGAAATAAGAAGAAAAATCATAAAATAAATTAGAAAAACTATACTACGAACATATAAAAATATCACCTGTTTATCCAGCTCCTTTTTGACGCATTTTGCGTATCCAGACATCAACCAGTGCCTCATAAAACGAAAATTCCATTTTACCGGGAATAGCATCCAGCTAGATCGAAGCTAAGCGGTGACGCCGTCCGATTACCCGCACAAACCTGTATCCTGCATTTTCGGATCCACAAGAAGACTCCAGACTAACCCATTCCCGTCTATTTCAAACTTAAGTATTATTTCAATCTCCTATAAATTTTGAAAATGTTGAATTAGTTCAATTCATAAAGTAAAACCTCTATCAAAGATTTTTTTGAATAGATATACCTTATGGGTACATTTAGAATTAGAATTATTTGATTTTAAAACTAGAAGAATACAGTTCCCCTGTTTACATATGTTCATTTTTAAAAGAAGCATTTATGTATGTTAGTTTAATTAAATTCACTTTCTTTAATTATCTTTTCTTAACCTAGAATTTATTTTATGTTCATAATTTCACGTGACTTGATTCATTTTTATATTAATTCTATTATTTTTTATATGTCACTTACCTGCAAATTTATATATCAATAAAACCATTTATATTATTCTTTAACTCAATCGTTTCATTTTGTTGATATTGCTTTTAAAATATACCACCACATGTTATTTTATTCACCACTGATTTGTACGTATTCTTATTGAGTCACCGAACCTACATTTTAAGTGTATTTATTATGCACAACAAAAAGAGTCTCATTGTTCTTATAAGCCGGACATTTAACACAAATTAAAGCCCACAAGAAAATAAACAATAAGAAGTTATTCACATGTACAGCTGTTGAGGTTAAGTATACTTCGTTATTAAACGATTATTTATCATTTGAATCATACACCTGCAACAGATACCACGTCAAATAACTCCATCTGTATGTAATATTTGAAACCATATTTAAACAGATATTTATAATTTTTTTTTTTTTAAATAACCTTATCAGCTTCATTATATTAAATCATTTGGTTTTGTATCTATTATACGACCTTTTGGCGTATATCAATATATATATATATATATATATATATATATATATATCGCTAAGAAATAAGTAATTAAACTTCTAGTTTCAAAAATTCTTTTATTGTAAATACCACTACAATATTGTTTCGCCATACAATGGCTTCAGGTGGATGAAGTACGAAACAATATTGTAGTGGTATTTACAATAAAAGATATATATATATATATATATATATATATATATATATATATATATATCGCTAAGAAATAAGTAATTAAACTTCTAGTTTCAAAAATTCTTTTATTGTAAATACCACTACAATATTGTTTCGCCATACAATGGCTTCAGGTGGATGAAGTACGAAACAATATTGTAGTGGTATTTACAATAAAAGAATTTTTGAAACTAGAAGTTTAATTACTTATTTCTTAGCGTTATAATGAAGTTTGAACAAGTATCTCCTTCGTCAATTAACTATCTATATATATATATATATATATATATATATATATATATATATATATATATATATATACTACGGGCTAGAAACGTGGTCGATTTTCAAAAATTTAATGTTTTACCCTTACTCTTAGTGCATAATGAGTGAAATAGTGTATTATATCAAATGAAATTTTATTATATGTACATCTAATTTTGTTGCGAGGTCGGATTGAGATACAGGCTGTCCTTTAAATAAAGAGACAACGTATGATAAATGGAAAGATGTAATTATATAGAGCATCCGCAGACCCCGAAATTAAAAACACCATGAAAATTGTATTACGTGACGCCTATGAATTCAAAATATTAAGAATGTGTAATTTGGTGAAACAGGGGCAATAACTCGTAAAGCTGACGGTGGAGCACCTAGAAAACAGCAGCAAATTGCATAGAGGATATTCGACGTCGAATGGACAACTCACCCAAAAAATCAATCCCAAAACTATCACAAGCTTATTTATTTATGGGAACATGTTATATCATTAAAAAAAAGGACTCCATATAAAATTCAAGCAGTTTCGGAACTCAAACAGGTAGATTTTATTACGAGAACAATGTATTGTCTATGTTTTTTGAATAATATAAATAATAATGACATTCGCGACAAATGCTTCGTTTCGGTTGAGGCTTGGTTCCATCTTTCAGGATATTTAGACAAGCAAGGTATGGGAATTTGGTCTGCAGAAAGCCCTCATGAATTTGTGGAAACTACGCTACATTGACAACAAATAGGCACCTGGCTAGCAGTTTCAAAAAGACTAATAATTAATTGGGACTATATTTTTCAAACCATAACTGCTGAAAGATATCGAAGTGCATTAGAGCCGTACATTAGAGTACATTAAGTACATTAGAGCCGTTTATTAATGAACTTCATATTGATGAACTTACGGAAAGATATTTCAAGAAATATAATACACCAGCGCACAAATCTCGAGAAACAATAACTTTTTTCCAATAATTTTTCGATACAAGAATTATTAATTTTCCTCCAAAATGTCTAGATTTGACGATTTTAAATCTAATTGTTCCATATTTAAAGAATACTATTTTCAAAACCAGACATCACACAATCGAAGAGCTTCGTAATGCTATTTATTGTGAATTCTTGTGCTGACATATTTCAAGAAAGCTTAATAAAAGACTTTGAAAGCATGAAGCGAAGAGTTTAACTTTGTCTTAAAAATAATGGTCAACATTTTTAACATCTGCTTTAGTATTATTTTTTTAAATTTTGGCTATTCTAATAAATATTTCTTCAAAAACTAAATTACTAATTATTACACACATTTACAGAACATAACTAGACTATTAAAATTATACATTTGTGACAGATTACGTGCACTGTCACCAACCATTAAAAAAAAAAGCATGGCCTTCTCTAATGAGGAAAGCTTTTGAAGGCACGTTATATCAAACAATATATATAAACTGCGTATTATAAATCCTAATAGCTTAGAAGCTATTGTAGAAACATATTCAATATAATATGAGGAAATGGTTACATTTTTTCGACATTTATTAATGTTTAATTTCAGTCTATTATTTCGACACCACTGAGACAAAATGTTGACATTTTCCTGCAAGACGGGAACATCACTGTCGCACGAAATAGAATAAAATGTCAGCATAAATAAATGCAGGGCATTCGAGAATACCAAGACTATCATCTACATATATTATAAATAATAATGGGCCTAAATTCGAACGCTGAGCTACATCCGATGTTAAAAATTCGTAAGAATAATACACATTATTGTAAACAACTTGATTTAATCTATTCGACAAATAATCTTCTATCAATTGCAAGAAGCCAGTAGATACACCAAAATAATTAGGCTTTTTGTGTCAGATGTTTGCATTTATTGTATCGAAAGCATTTGAGAAACCGGTGCAGTCGATATCAATTTGTCCTTGAGAGTCAAGAACTTCACCGATATATTGAATGATGGTGGTTACAGATGGTAAAGTATTTCTTCTTTTCAGTTCGTACTGCCCAAAGTGCGAACCGCAAATTGTAGTTTGTCTCTTTCTAACTCACATAAATACACGCGGTAATACTACATACGTTAGTCATTTTAAGGTATTCTTATGCCTTCAATTTGGTCATGTGACTGCAAAGAAATACTTTATGTAGTTTGGTAGTCAAGTTAGTTAATGTGGATCTGCCTGACATAAACCCGTAGTGGATTATGGAGAGATGAGATTTTACATTAAAAAATATGCACGAATAAATGATATTCTCGAAAACTTTGGCAATATTTGACAAAATAGCAATAGGTCTGTAATTGCTTAGCCATGAAGCATCACCTTTCTTATACACAGGTATTAATCTTGTCCGGATCTATGGATCAGGAAAAGTCTCAGTATAAATGGATAAATTGATAATATGTGCCAAAGGTTTGGAAAAACCTAGCATCGCGAATTAAAATATTTGGAAATTTGTCCTCGCCAGCGGAATACTTTTTATGAAGTGTTGACACTATATTGATCAGCTTATTTTCAGTTATCTTATTTTTATATAACTTTATATCTTATTTTTCCACATCTTATCTTTTCTCGGATAAAATTGTAATTATATATTTTTCATTTTCAGGTTGGACTGGAAGATCGGTGTATTCTATTTAGCGCTCTACACGGGATTCTTATGCATAGCATCTTTGATTGAATTGAATGTATTCTTTCCCGTTAACTTACCAACATGCGATAGATGACATTTGCTGAATTTAAAAAGTATTGATGAAAATATTGATATCCTCTTTTCTGTGTATCTATAGGATTTAATAAAATAGATTTCTTTTTCTTTTATATTATTAAAATGTATTTTGTAAAGAATATATTACTTTTTTATAAATAAATTTAGAAAAAACATGTGGTGTTTTTTAACTATTAAATAATATCTTTATAACCCTGCTAAATTTACTGAGCCTTCATTTGGAAGTAAAACCCCTGACCATTGTACGAGGTGCATTCAAGTTCTAAGGCCTCGAATTTTTTTTCTCCAGACTGGAAAGAGATAGAAGCATGTGCATTGTTTTAAAATGAGCGTGCGTTCGTTGTCAATACGTCACAGAGATGGCAGCACTGTACGGCAGATGGAATTGTAGCGGCAGCGTCGAGAATGAGAACTGTTTTAGATACTTAAAATGGCTACGTTTTCCTTATTTGAACAGCGTGCAATCATTCGTTTTCTGAATTTGCGTGGTGTGACACCAATTGAAATTCATCGACAGTTGAAAGAGACATGTGGTGATGGAGTTATGGATGTGTCGAAAGTGCGTTCGTGGGTGCGACAATTTAATGAAGGCAGAACATCGTGTGACAACAAACCAAAACAACCTCGGGCTCGCACAAGCCGGTCTGACGACACGATCGAGAAAGTGGAGAGACTTGTTTTGGGGGATCGCCGAATGACAGTTGAACAGATCGCTTCCAGTGTTAGCATTTCCGTGGATTCTGTGCACACAATCCTGCATGACGACCTGAAAATGCGAAAAGTGTCCTCCAGGTGGGTGCCACGAATGCTGACGGACGACCACAAGGCTGCTCGTGTGGCATGTTGCCAAGGAATGTTGACGCGCAACCAAGGCATGAGTGGGACTTTCTTTTCGTCGATTGTGACAATGGATGAGACGTGGATGCCATTTTTCAATCCAGAAACAAAGCGCCAGTCAGCTCAATGGAAGCACACAGATTCACCGCCACCAAAAAAATTTAGGGTAACCACCAGTGCTGAAAAAATGATGGTTTCCATGTTCTGGGAGAGTGAGGGCGTAATCCTTACCCATTGTGTTCCAAAGGGCACTACGGTGACAGGTGTATCCTACGAAAATGTATTGAAGAACAAGTTCCTTCCTGCACTGCAACAAAAACGTCCGGGAAAGGCTGCGCGTGTGCTGTTTCACCAAGACAACGCACCCGCACATCGGGCTAACGTTACGCAACAGCTTCTTCGTGAAAACAACTTTGAAGTGATTTCTCATGCTCCCTACTCACCTGACCTGGCTCCTATCGACTTTTGGCTGTTTCCAACAATGAAAGACACTGTCCGTGGCCGCACATTCACCAGCCGTGCTGCTATTACTTCAGCGATTTTCCAGTGGTCGAAACAGACTCCTAAAGAAGCCTTCGCCGCGGCCATGGAATCATGGCGTCGACGTTGTGAAAAATGTGTACGTCTGCAGGGAGATTACGTCGAGAAGTAACACCAGTTTCATAGTTTTCGGGTTAGTAGTTAGTTAGAAAAAAAATCGGAGGCCTTAGAACTTGAATGCACCTCGTAATATTGGTTGCATATGCTAATGACTGGTAGTATGTAATTGTCTTTCACTAAAAGTTCATGATAAACAACAAAGTCTGAAAGTAGAATTGACATTGATACATCGTACCTGTGAGCTTTGGTTCGTTTTGTTGATTTATTTCCAATGTAATTTTGTCTCGCAAACTGTTTAATTTATTGCGTTGTATTTTTCACCAAATATTGGTACCGTGAAAACTGCGGGATTTGGGTTATTATTTGCTCGCCCATCCCCTATATTCTCCTGATTTGGCACCCTCAGACTTCCATCTGTTCCCAAACTGGAAGAAATTTGTTTCTGGGAAGCGTTTCGCGTCCAATAAAGAAGTCGAGAGGGCCGTATATTGATATTTTCAGTCTTCCAGGCTCTCACTTCCGGGAAGAAATACTGATGTTGAAGAAACGCTGGATCAAGTGCGTTGAAGTCAAGGGAGATTATGTAGAAAAATAAAATCATTTTTTAACTGTAAATCGCAGTCTTTCATTGTCAGGCTGAGAATTTTTCACCTTATCCTGGTAAGGTGCACAAACTAGAATCACCTGAGATGCTTCTCTTATACGTATAAAAGTTCAGAGTTCATTGGAGAATTTGTATTAGGTTTCTGCTATATCTAGGTACTTACTTGCCGACGTTTTACTAAATAAAAGTAATTTGTCAATATTGCAGTGTAGTTTTAAATATTGATATTTGAAAAAGACGACTGAATTGATTAACGAAGATGTAATGCCTGGAATTTATTGTAATGTTGCTAATCATTTTATTTTTGAATTAATAGTAATAAATGCGAAAATCGTACCCCTAATAGTAAAATAAAACTCAAGGAAGCACTAGTAATATAAATATTTATTACATAACTAAACACACAAGCTGCTACAGCTACAGCAAATTATCTTATACACTTTTTTTCTCAACTTGTTTTTGCGTGACAAAACCACGATTTGAAATTCTTTATCGCTTATCTTCGTATAAATTATTAAAAACACTAAAAAGTATGTTAGTATCAGCTTAGTATTACCTAATTGCAAAATAATCGGCGAAGCGTGTAACAACGGAACTGAATTAAATATTCCCGCTATGACATAAGTTGCCATACTATATTCATGACTAAAGACCGCCACTTAGGTGGGCAAGCAACGTCACTGCGATGGCTTTACTGAAATAAAAGTGCGCGTTATTTAGAAAAATGCTGTCCGTTCGAATTACACCTACGCATAATCTTAAATACGCCTATAAACAACTTCATGCTATGATAGCTGTTCATGTACTACATACATATAGCACACGAAACGTTATATGTGTGAAAGAGTCTCCCGAACCTCTCGCTTGCCACATTATTTTGAGGAGTTAATGGAACTGAAACTGATTGCCAAAATGTAACGTTTAAGTTATTGGCAATATAACGTTACAATTTAACATCCAACTTATGTATGCACCATTGTGATCAAAATTAAAGACTACACTAGAAATTTATGTTATTTAAACCTGACATTATCATTAATTTATATAATGTCATTAACGTCATTGTGACACTGAAAATGCCGCTATTAACAAGTTTGCAGAAAACCATTTTGCAAACTCGAATACATGATGCTGGTAGCATTAGAAATATTGCTACAGAACTGGGTGTTGGTACTAGCACTGTGTTGCCAAAAATAAAATGATTCCAACTGGAAGTAAGGCGCGAAGTTGGTAATTTTTTTACGCAGAAATACTTTCAAAAAGCCATAACGGCTAAAGAGCAGACATATTTTCCAGCATCTGCAGTAACCGGTTGACGAAGAATAGCAAAATTAGAACTGAGAAATCGTAGCGCAGCCAACAAAGTTTTTCTCTCGAAAGAAAAGGCTGCCGCCCTGAAAATTTTTAGGATAACGTCGTCTTTTCGGACGAAAAGAGATTTCAATCTTCCAACAATGCAAATGAATTCGTTATGATTAGACTGCGGAACAAACGCTATCCTCTAATGAGTAATGCGGGCGCAGAGACAAAGTCGGTTTCGCTTAATAATAAGATTGATGAAATATTCGCTCGTAGCCCTGATTTTAATGTCCTGAAAGGCTTTTGTAGTAATGTTCAAAATCGGTAGATATATTAAATTTAAAGATTATTATTTCTATGCGCCACGCGCTAGCTCTGATGTTGAGCGAAGTTTTTCTATATTTAAAGACATACTGTCCAATAACAGAACGCACTTTACAGAACAAAGTTTAGAATATATTGTAATAATTAATGTGATTAAAAAGCGTTTACTGTGGTGTGACACAGCATTCACTTTAATTATAGGTGATATAATTAATTTCAAGTTTATATTTTTTCAATATTTTGAATCTTTCCGTGTATAAAGTAAATGCATTTTGTGTATATATATATATATATATATATATATATATATATATATATATATGTTGTAACTGGATTCCGGGTTTTCTTCCGCGTTTCCATTGTTTGGTCTTTGTAAAGACCGGTGCTGGTTTCTGGACGACGTTTCGGCAAAATCACATTTGCCATCTTCAGGTCTGCGATAACTGTCTGCTTCTGCTTCTGGTTACTCGTAAAGTTTACGAGTTTACGAGAGAAATTTGCATTATGAAATGCTGGAATATCAACCCCATTGCCCAGATTTAGCTTCCTCGGACTTCCATTTCTTTCCAAAGCTCAAAATCTTTCTCGCTAGTCAACGACTTTCGTGCTATCAAGAAGCGATTGCGTCACTGTACTGGTACTTTGCAACACTTCCAGCGAACCGCTACAGGGACGGGATAGTAGCACTAAGAAACACCGCTGTATGAAATATATTAATCTTAAATGAGTTTCTGAAAACATAAATTGTCATTTTCAGTATCTGACAGAGAACATTTCAGATTATACCTCGTAATACACAGAAATAATGCTTCATGCAGATTTGTAACATTTCATGCTCAGTTGGAATTAAAAATATTTAGTTTGTTTAATTGTAACTTTCGTGCAAACTTTAACAATAAATTACTTTTTCGAACACAATATACCGCATCTGTCAAATATCATTAGGCATAGGGAATACGTATGAGTACATACCATGTACACTATGTTTCAAAATAAATGCGAAAACTACGAAATATATATGAGCAGCCAATATCGCACTGTTGTAATGTTGGTGATCGCCCCTCTTCATACCTAGTGATACATAATCCTTAATTCTCTGTTAATATTTTTAACGTGACTACATTTTCATTTATTTTTTAATTGTTTTGAAATTTTTAAAATTCTAAATGTATAAAATGTGTTGATAAATAATAAATAAATTAAAAAAAAAAGGTAGAGTCAATGTCTATAGTAACTGAACGTATTCTTTAAAAATTGCCATCGGGAATCGATCGTGCGTCTCTGTCGCAAAGCCTTAGATAGATAGGGTATATAAGTGCATGTGTATACTTGAGTAGTTGCGGTATATATATATGCATCATTGGTAGTACGTATAATGTATTCCGTAATGACGACCGGCGCTCTAACGTTGATAGAGATAAACATATGGTGGATTCATAACTATATACAAAACATATTTTTGTGTGTATTTTTTAGTAAGGTGACAACATTATATTTCTATTTTTTTTTTTACTGAATACTATGCGATTTGTTTTTTTATGTTTTACAGACATTTTAAAGGCTTCTTGTAATATTAAAGTAAGTTCGTGAATAACTTTTTGTTTCAATAAACATGTTTGACATAATAAACAAATTCATTTCTATTTGTCATTTTACAAAATTTACTTTTGTCCATATGGAATTAGTAAATAGGTTTTCATTTATTTATAATAATTCTCTATCTATCTCGATACTTTTCATTCGTATGACTACAAAGAAGTATGCGGACGACAATTTATTTTGCGTATATAATATATACTATTTTTTGTATTGATAAGGTTTATAAACAAAAGAAGTAAATAATAAAATGCAAGTAGGCAAATATATTATTTATAATAATAACAAAAAAATAAATATACAACAATAATAACAAAATATTGTGGAACTTTATTTTAACGGACAATAAATATTAAACAGAAAAAACAATATTCTACAGGCTAGTTTATGTGATTAAAAACAATATGCTGTGAAATAGAAATAAAAAAGTTTATTTTCTATCAAACGAATCAATTATATTTCCACGTACTGTGGAATAATTTTTTTAAAAAAGTTTAAATAGGATTTCACATTAAAAATAAGCTACAAAAAAGATGAAATAATCTAAGAATACAAGTACGTAAACAGACTATTATTATTAGGGTTGCGATCTTTTCGGTGACCACGCGGCAATCACATGCACATGTATAAATAACCCATTCAAAGCAATATCATAAATAGAGTGGACCAAGCCGGAGCGATATTTGTAAATATTTCATATAAAAGCCGAAAAACTATAATAATGTATCAAATTATATATATATATATATATATATATATATATATATATATTGTAGTAACGCGGAATGCGTTACTATAATAATGAATGAAAACATAAATGTAATAACTAGGGAACGGACATTCTTACCACATGACTCGGCGTAATTCAATGAAGTATTTGTTAGACTTACCCGGCCATCTGGTCCGCAGCGTTAACAATGCACAAGCCCGCTATTGTATTCGGAGAAAATATTCCATTAGACGCAATCGGCAATTGGAAATGTTTATAAACTTCTTGAAAATGTTTATAAATTTCGCTCAGAACATCCCGGGGTAATACAATGAAGATTTTGTGTTTGACTTACTCGGACACCTGCTCTCGCCGCGAAAACATTAACAATATAGTCATGTGGTAAGAATGTTCGTTCTCTAGTAATAACAGAATGGCTAGCTCAAGAAAAAAACGATAGTTAGGTTATAAATGAAAAATAATTCCAGAAAACTACTTAAACTCAAGGGTCTCGAAGTAAGTTCTCGATACACAGACAAACACTTAAACCTACATAAAATAAAACGAAAAAGTCAAATTTATGTATATGAATATATTTAATGATATTATTTAGATTATCACAAGATAATAAAAATTTTTTTAAAGAGATGTATTGCCTATTCAAATAATAGAAAACCTAATCGTATGTCAATATCTAAATTAAACAAGTTCCAAGATTTTAAAATAAAACTACCAAATCTGACATTTAAAAGCTAAATAATATGACACTTGAGATGACGTGATTAAATGATATATAGAAAAGTGATTGCAAGAAATGTTATATCTATTACAAACACATATTTTACAATTGTCACTTAAATACCGGATGGATACGTTTAATTTTGAAGATCACAATTTCAACAGGTTCTTTGGCCGAAATTCACAGGAATATTTCCAACTGGAACATCAAAGTTGGTTGTCAGTTTCTTGATTTAAATTGCTGGATAATATCCTAGGCGCTGATAAATTTATGATCCAATCTTGCAGGGTATACCACCTGGTTATGTTCAATATATAATCCTGAAGTGGTGTTCTTCTCCAAAATAATTGAAAAGAAATATGAATTATTCTTTCTGAGCGTTGCATTAACATAAATCCATTCTTACGCAATCGCATGTATATTAAAATTCTCCTTATATGGTTAATGTGTCCACTGTATTTTATTACACTGCTTCTGCTTGATAAATATATTCCCATAAACAATTTATATGAGGAATATAAAGGGAATATTAATTAAAAGACTATATTTATATCGTGAAGGTAAAAATCTTTCCAATCAATCCAAAAACATTTTATTCAATGCTAATGTTTTTCGTCGTCAAGACTCCCATCTGAAATTTAGTAAAAGTATAAATCTGATATTCTAAGTAATTAATGCAAAGGTTTCTAAAATAATATTAAATATAATATAATATTCAAATTCACCCACGTAATCTCGATTAAAAATTATGAAAATGAAGTTCACAGAAGCCAAACAAATAACATAATTTGCAGATATATGTTCAAAAGTAAGATAAAACATAGTTGGTTTTTTATAAATCTCAAGTCCTCTTGAAAATAAGTTAAAGTTAATTTTTGTAATTAGCTAATAGATTAAATATTACATATTTTATTCAACGGTATCATGATTTCAAATACCAATTATGAATTTATTACAGAATTTTAACTTTAAAGTAATATTTCACAAATCTGAATATTCTAGATATAACATTCTTGAAACCGAAATCTTATTAGTAAAAGAATTAATTAAAGAAGAAATTACACTCACATCAATATATATATATATATATATATATATATATATATATATATATATATATATATATATATATATATATATATATATATATATATATATTTATTTATTTAATGTTAATAAGAATTAAATATCTTCTTTATTTTATTGGCCGGGTCTTAATATTAAAATAATATACGTTTTCATTTGTTTAGCGACCTTTAATGAATTTCAAGGTTTTTCTCTACGACGTTTCGACTCTTTTTATTATTAAGTCATTTTAAGTGGAAACAAATAATTAATACAACGAAAGGTAAGAAACTATTTATACATTTGTATGAATGAATAAAAAATTAAATTTAAAATACTAATAAACTAAGGAAACTTAAATGATATAAAATTGACCGATTTATTACGTTTCAAAACACGTACTTGTGTACGTGTATGGTCGGACCTGCCCGAGACCTTTCCAGGGTCGATCGCGTGATTCAGAATATTTTGTGTGACTAAATGTCTTTGTTGGAGAAATGTATTTTTTTTTTTTGGTTTTTAAAATTAGCATGGTCAAGCCATGTATTAGGGAATCATAGTATATGTATTTACAATGGGAACAAAAAAAAAAAAAAATTATTTTGGGGCGTGTGGGCGGGATATGTTGTCTTCTATTGTTTAATTAGTGGATAATACACCCTTTCATATAGCATTTTACCCTTTGAGGCGAAAATTATAATTCACAAAATTTTCATATAGTATGAATGTGGTCTTTTAGTTAGTATATTGGCTAACTTAAAGACATTTATCAGTTTTATTTTTATACGGATTGCAAGGTGTAACAGTAAAAATTTAATATTTCGTTACAATATAATATATTGATACAATTTTTTATGAGCCATTAATCACTATCAAACAATATTTAATAATTATCAAATTCCAAAAAATTTTATTGACTAAAAAAAATCAATAATGTATGTTTTTTTAACGTTTACAAACATCAGTCTAGCGTGTTTATTTTTCAATAGTTTTATTCGATTCAACAATAAAATAATTATAAGCGAATAAATCGTTTTTGATTTTGTTTTATGAAAATTATTAATTTATGTATATATAATTCAAAGAAACCCATTTTACAAAAATCATAGATTTGAAAAAATGTTTCTTCATTTGATTTATTCCGTAGCTCAATGTGTTCCATAAACAGCTTAGGAAGAGCTACATAGGGATTCTATTAGGATAAGGAAGCTGTATTTAACACCGTATATATTAAAAAAAAAAATTCCTTAAGGGGAATTACTACAATACAAATATTTTAATTTTTTTTATAAAGTTCTTAAAATATGTATTTAATAATTATGTTCTAAATACGTTTTTAATTAGATTCTTTAACATTATAATGTTAATGTAAATATTGCTCTTCAGATTGTTCTAAAATCGTCTTCACGAACTATATATTCTTTTAATTTTATTTAACAGGTCTCGCAGGTCTATAGATGGAAAAAGAAATGAGACGAAGAAGAAAATCCATTCTTCAATAAACGGCTTAGATGTGGAAGGAAACGAGTACTGGATGAAAATATCTTGAATAACGCGATAAACTTCGTTTCTCAACAACCGTTTTCTTCTCTACAAACGGTTATCGAGATAAATAATTTAAATTGCAGCCGCCCAACACTTTGCGGAGACTCAAGGACAGCGGATACAAATGCAGACGTCCAGCACAGAAAATCGATTTCACTCCGGTTCATGTGGAACGCAGATTGCAGTTCGCACAAGCAAACATAGGATGCTATTTGGACAACACGATTTTTACGGACGAAAAGGTGTTCTCTTCCGAAATTGGGTCTCGGAAACCTTTGTACAGGTTGCCGAATTCGAGATACCAAGAGCGGAATGTACTCAAAAAGAAGAGGAGCGGCCGAATATCCCTTAACATATGGGGGTGGATGTCTGTAGCAGGTCCCGGAGAACTTGTACACGTAGACCCACGAATGGATGCAAAGGTGTATGTGCAATTATTAGAAAATAGCATGCTACCGAGCGTACAGGCAGTTTATGGGGACGCAGCTCTAATGTATGTGCATGACAATTGTCCGGTGCATACTGTTAGAATTGTTAGAGAATGGTTTGACAACCACCCTAAATTCACAGTGACGAATTGGCCTGCTAGATCCCTGGACTTTAACCACATTGAAAATCTTTGGGCAGACATTGTGCGGCGATGGGATTACTTCCGGGGAAAAATTCGCATAAGAAATGCATAAGAAAATTATTTGCATGCCAGCACAATTTGGGAGCATTGCAGGTTTACGGAAATTTGTGAAAGCCTCGTAAATTCCATGGGAAGGCGACTGCAATCAACTATTGATAATAATGCTCGTTGGACCAAATATTAAAATATAGTTTTAGAGCCGGAAGGCAACGCGTATTATTATCGCAAATAATTTGTTAACAATTTAGAAAGTTTTTTCTTTTAATCACTGTTTTCTTAAGAGCCATACCTAATATAGTATGTACTAAAATATATATTCATATAATAATAGTCTGTTTATGTACTTTTATTCATAGATTATTTCAACATTTTTGTTGCTTCTTTTTTAGGTGAAACCCATTTAAGCATTTATTTTAAAATTATTTAACAGTATGTGGAAATTGGTTTGATAGAAATTTTTTTTTTTATTTAAATTTCAGAGCATATTGTTCTTAATTGAAAAAAAATTTCGCATATACAATAATATTTTGAATTTATTGTTTGTTCCAATTAAATTCCTCAATATTTTGTTATAATTTTTTTTTTTAATTTTTATGTTAGTATTAATAAGAATAGTTGAGTTTTATTATTTAATTATTTTCTTTATAAACTTTTTCACTATAAAAAATGGTATATCTTATATACGCAGAATACATTGTCGTCCGCATACATCTTTTTTGTCATACGAATGAAAATTATCAAGATTGATAGAGATTTTTTATAATGAAATAAGAACCAAATTACTAATTCCATATGGACAAAAGTAAATATTGTTAAATTACATATAGAAATGAATTTCTTTATTATGTCAAACATGTTTATTAAAATATTAAGTAATTTAAGAACTTACTTTAATATTACAAGAAGCCTTTCAAATGTTTTTAAAACATCATACAGAAAATCGCATAGTATTTACAAAAAAAAAAAAATGAAATATTATCTTGTCACCTTCCTAAAAAATACACAGAAACAGATGTTTTGTATATAGTTATGAATTCAACATCTGTTTATCTCTATCAACGTTAGAGCGCTGGCCCTCATTAAGGAATACATAAAACGTATTATCGATGGTCTTACAAAAATACACGTATATGTATAATATATACCGCAACTACTCTAGTATACAAATGCACTTATATACCCTATCTATCTATGGCTTTTCGACAGAGACGCACGATCGATTCCCCGATGACAATTTTTAAAGAATACGTTCAGTTACTATAGACATTGACTCTACCTTTTTTTTAAATTTATTTATTATTTATCAACACATTTTATACATTTAGAATTTTAAAAATTTCAAAACAATTGAAAAATAAATGAAAATGTAGTCACGTTAAAAATATTAACAGAGAATTAAGGATTATGTATCACTAGGTATGAAGAGGGGCGATCACCAACATTACAACAGTGCGATGTTGGCTGCTCATATATATTTCGTAGTTTTCGCATTTATTTTGAAACATAGTGTACATGTATATGAAAAAGCCGATCCAATGCCGGCGAAGACCGCGACGGCCGGCAACGATTGTCTCCGGTTGTTTCGCAAATAGAAGTTAGCAGTAATCATTTGACAATCGACATAGGTACTAGTAATGCGTTCTAAAATAACATTTACGAATTGCAAGGGATTTGCTTTTCTTATTTCTTTCAGTAGATGCAGGAAATTTTTAAGCTGCGGTGCGTCGCATAAACAAAAGGGTAATTCTACTAAAATTAAAGAATAATCCTAACAAAATAAATAAAAAAGGATTCTAAAAATTATAATAAATTATACAAGATGTTCAAAAATTCCTCCTTGCACAGCAAGACATTGTCCTAGGCGGTCGTAGAAATTAGCTCTTACATTTGTCGGCAGTTAATGAATTCGCAGCCTCAGTTATTTTTTCTCTCAAGGCAACTAGATTTTCTGCTCTACCAGCTTCATAAGTATAAACAATTTTTTTAGATACCCCACAAAAAGAAATCATTTGGAGATAGATCAGGAGATCGCGGGGGCCATTTCATGTTTCCTGTTCCAGTAATAAGACGGTCAGGAAAAGTATTTCCTAGAAGTTCCTTTACCCTCACTGCATTATGTGCTGGATAGCCATCATGTTGAAACCAAACGATTTCCTGATTTATTCCAATGTTTTGCATGGCGGGAAGTATTTGATTTTTCAGTAATTCGAGATACTTGTCGGCATTTAATATACCATCAATAAAATAGGGGCCTATAGAATGGTCACCTAAAATACCTGCCCAAACGTTTAGTTTTTGAGGATACTGAGTGCGATTTGCAAAATGCCGGTGTTGATATTCCGAAGCCCAATATCGAAGAACAGAGGAATTGTGCTTTCCGTGTAATGGAAAAGTTGATTCATCGGTGAAGAGAATATTTTTAACGAAATTTGCATCTCGATGTATCTTTTCCATAACGTCTTGACAAAACTCCATTCTCCGGAAATTGTCCTCGGGAAATATTTCTTGAGTTTTCGAATATTTGAAACATTTTAAACCATTACGTTTCCAAATACGTGAAATAGTTGTGTTACTTGTACCCAATTCCCCGGCAATTCCCCGGCAGCACTTCTAGTAGATCTCGTGTTATCAATTTCCACAATACTACAAATTAATACATACCGCCGTTCTCTTTCCTCAATTTTTTTGTGGTGATACCTCTCTTGGTTTGCATTTCGTACAGTTATTGAGACAGAAACAAGTTTCAAATTTATTTATAATATTATAAATTGTTTGTCTGCAAGGTACAGAACGGTCTGCAAAAGTCAGCAGAAACAAATTCATGCACTCCATTGCAGACTTGCCAGCATAAAACCATTTTACTAACTGAAGTTTTTCAGTGGGTGTATAAAGAGCCATTATACATTAATTTTATTGTACGCTTTCAAACTGTAACGGCCGCAGCTAGACTGAATGCAAAATTTCCAGTCAATCGTTATCGGAGACAATCGTCAGTAGTCGCGGTCTTCGCTGGCATTGGACTGGCTTTCTCATGTACGTATACATTGTATGTACTCATACGTTGATTCTTTATCCCTAATGATATTTAACACATACGGTATGCATATTTATATTTTTTTTATAATAACGCCATTGGAACAGCTTAAATGTAAACTATACCAAAAATTTTTATTTGCAGAAAAGAAGAAGAGGCTAAGAAAGAAATTATTGTAACACCCGTTAGAAGGAGCACTCGACTTTCTGTAATGCATTCCGCACATTCTTCTATTAAGCTGTGTACATCAATAAAAGAAATAAGCATGGATGAAAATACAAAATTCCATGGTAACAGTTACTTGTCCATCCGGTTTAATTCATAATTTTATATGGCAGACTATCTGATCTATTTTATTTTACTATAGCTTACAGTATATATGTGTTTTATCTGCATTTTATTGTTTATACTAACGCTAAATGGACCAATATTTTTTTATTTGTTTGGCAAGATATTCACATAAATTAAAAAGCCTTTATTCTATACTTTTGAAGTGCCTATTCATGCGATTTATTTATTCTCATAATTAGAAATGATTTAGCTTTAGTTTAATACTAGTACGGGGACTATCATTATACTAACGCTAAATAGTTTCTAATTATCAGAATAAATAAATCACATGAATAGGCATTTCAAAAGTATAGATTAAGGGCTTTTTAGTTTATGTGAATATCTTGCTAATCAAATAAAAAATATGCGTCCATTTACTTTTTGTTAACGTTTAACATAGAGTTTAACATATATTTTGCTAATACTTCATCGAGCCTATAATACAAGATGTGTATAAATTGTCGCAAAAGCTACACGTAGCGACATTCTTCGTTCGGTTCTGAATAAAAAATCTTAATGTTAAAATGTCGTATCATGCTTCGTAAATTCGTAAATGTCAAAATTTGACAGTAATGATTTTGATTGAACTCACTTTGAAATACAAACTTATTGTTCTACAACGTTGCCAAATGTGTTTTTCGTGGATGTACGTTAATGAATAAATGTTAAAAACAAGCTTTTAAATCAAAAAGAAAACGTTTACGAAATAATACTAGTAAAAATTTTTTCCTTAAACTAAATTGCATCTATCTCTATTAACAGATATCGAAGAGCAAAGGTTAGTTACGCACTAAAAGTCTGAACTTTAAGAACCCCGTGAAAACAAACGAAGCATGATACGACATTTTAACATTAAGATTTTTTATTCTGAACCGAACGAAGAATGTCGCAGCGTGTAGCTTTTGCGACAATTTATTTATACACACGTTATATAGATCCATTAGATTCTGTGCGAAACTTTATAATGTATGCAATAAATTCTGTAGAGATGTCGAAGATACTACGACGGGAACATTGAAGATTTTTAGAAAATCAAATAAGGATTGGTTAAAAAAAATATTCAAAATATTCTCGTTTAACATCAGTTCATTTTTGCATTTAAATTATGATAATTAGCACTACTCTTAGAGCAATTCGAACAACACGGCAATCAACTTGCAAAACTTTAAAAAGTAGACGTCAAATAAACAAATTTCATTTTTTTTTAGAAATATGGTCATTCTAAAATGTTTCAGTGTTCCCCTCGTATATTTTATATTATTGTACTAAGTATATATATTTTGTTAGAACTAAAAATAAATAAAATATTAACGAAATTAAATGTGTCTTAATAAACTTAACAACGAAGAATATTAATTTAAATTCCATTTCAAAGATGTTTTTCTACAACAATAATATCTTTTGATTTTTGTTTAATTATCAAGTTTTATAAACGCAATTTTTGTCACGAGTTTTATTAATCATGAGCGAAGCGTAGCGTAGCGTAGTGAGTGTTTTATAAAATGCTTTACTAAAAAAAGAGATAATTTATTTTAAACATTTTGAAACAATATAGGAAAATTTACGAAAATACAAAATAACAAAAACTAATGTTTGCTTTTTTTTATTATTACATTTATCCATTCACGTATTAGTACATATTTCATATTTTTTACCTTTATTATTACTATAAACAAGCGTTTCATAAGTCCTTTCAATCACTTTCCATATCGACATTTTCCGACAGTTTTACTTGTTATTGTTATTCACTTCTACATTCAAAAAAAAATATCTCGTGTGCATCCACAGTTCAATTTCTTTTTCACTTTGATGAAGTTATATTTTGTATTCGTTTCCTATATTTTCACTGGAATACACAATAATAAAAAAACTCCTTTGCAAGATTTTCTAAAAGAATTATTATAACATGAAATAATTCTAAGATATTATCTACAATAGGTTTGCTCCAACTCGCTAAGAAAACCATACAGTGATGGTTCGGTACATGCGCACTGCAGAAAAATCGTTCCAACTTCCTTTATGACCGTACATTGAACGATACCGAAAGTGTTCTAACTAAATTGTGATTATACACAAACCAATCACGGGACTGTCATAACAGTTCACAGACTGAAGCATGTACTGTGTGAACTGACATGCGCATTACATACTGCACCCTATGGGAACTACACTTGGCAATGGCAATATCATAAGACAGAACAAAGTTGATTATTACAATTATTACTGTTGGTTATACCACAAAATAGATTGATAACCAAACTATCAGAAATACATTCCAACTTCTTCATAATTGTCACCGGTCCAAAAGCAGTATAAGACTAACACTTGGGTCGCTTGGACACAAAACCATCACCAAGCGATACGCGTGCCGTGACGAAACCGGTAGTTGGAACAAGCCTAACAATGGTACCTTAATTACCATAGCAACATTATTTGAATAAAGATAATAGAAGGTTAGTAATTAAAACATTTGTTAAGCTAAAACGCAAACTAGTTACATTAAATTTTGTTTCATATAACCGTTAGAATCGAAATCACAAATTGAGTTTATAAACAAAACTCTAAAGAAGTTTCAGTATTGATAATACACAAATTTAAGAAGTCAGTGAGATTCATAGATGTTAGATAGTTTTCATTTTTGAAACTGGCAGAAACTTAACCAAAAAGAAGATAACAGGTCATTGATAATAATAGACAATAAGATGTTGAATAAAAATATTATGATGCGAGTCATCGATGACCTAGACGATGACGTCACGACATGCGACTCCCGATACGTCTAGAAGGCGAAGAGTCTAGAATACCCTGAGGACTTTTTCTTCTTCTAGTTTTTTGAGTTGGACGCCTGTAATTCTAGGCACTTGAGCACAGTGCTCTTCAGTTCCTAGCAAGTGCATATTACACGAAGGCTAGTTTCCTCCTGTTTTTCACAGCTCCTACACCAAAGCTCGCTAACCAATCCCATGCTGTACAGATTCTTCCTTAAATATCAATATCCGGTTATTAAGTCGGTAATTTATGTCCTTTTTCTAGCCATAACCAGATCTTCCTTCTAGCGGAATCCTTGGCGATTTCACATACAGGTTCTAGTTCTATGAAGTTCGTCTTAGAACCTTCCTTGGTCAGTTCGTCGGCTCTCTCTCATTGCTTTTAATCTCCTCGTATTCTGGCACCCATATCAGTGACACAGTATAGTCTTCTGACAGTCTATTGAGGACCCGTTTTCAATGTTTCATCAGTTTAGACCTGGTAGAAAGATTCATCCGGCTTCCCCGAGGACTATATCACTTGAAAGGGAAGAAGAGATATTCAACCAGCAAGAGTTGTGTACCTACTTGATATCGTAGGAATTAATGTGTATTAAATAAATACCTAAATATTGTTATTATAGTTAAGTGTTATTTAGTATATCTTATTATTAATACAGGTATTCGTAATTACTGTTAGTTTTATTTAAATAAACCGAAAAGAAGATTATCATAATATTTCGCTTCATTTAAAAAAATATAAAAAAATACGCAATGTGCTGCGAAGCCAATATACCTACTCAAACAGAAAGTATTACCCAGAGATAATGATGTGTATGTATGTATTTCACAACAGTATTTGTTTTTTTTAATAGCCGTTCTTATAACAACAAATGATCTGTCATTAACCTGAAATTATCAGTCACAAAATGTCATAAAATCTCAAAATTTCCAGTTAGTGCTTCTATCTGCTCTTCTACCACAAAATTCCATCAGCAATAAACAACACTCTATCCTAAGGTAATACTAATTTAATATAAACTTAGTTCTAAAATAGAATACTTAGAAAAATAGTAAGTAGGTAAATAGCAAATATAATTACGAGACTGCCTTAACTTAAATTTAGAGATATTCAAAACAAACTGCCTAGAATATGAAAGAAATCCTTTTTAGTATCTATTTTATTTGTTAAGCAAGCGCAAGAGAAATAATTTTTTCAATGAGAAATAAAAATAATAATTAATTTTTGTTTCTCATACTTGGGCCATGTTAAAATTCAAATTAATTGTGCTCAATTATCTATCAGATATCTATAGATAAATAAACTACGTAAGTGAAACGATCGGCATACCTCAAGGATACTAAATGTATAAGGTTGCCTCGTAACTCTCCACCAATAATATTCTTACGCGGGGCACGTCACTCAGCGTGCCCTTTCAAATTAAAATGTTTTTAATTTTATCATTAATTAAATAGGTATAAATCGAGTAAAGTAAATCACTGTTTTCTTTAGACAAATAGATTGGTTTATGTTCGATCTAATCACATATACTTACACAAAGCATGTCGTTCTTTACTTCAAAATATTGCTTTAGGTAATGGTTAGTGACTGCTAGTTATTGGTGTACTCATGGCTGTAAAAAGTTTTTATTGTAAATATTTTTGCCTAAAAATGCGCTTATAAATTATAAAGGAAATGAAGGTGGTAGACTCAGCGCAACACCATCTATCAATAAACTGTTATTACGGAGTTAATTAAAGGTTTTGTATGTCTAAAAAAATGGGTTCACAAATGCAAATACTAGCTGGATATCAAGATATTATTTGATTCAGTTTTCTTATAAATAACCAAAATAAAATTGTAATCTTTATAAACAAAAAACTTTATTGTGTTAATACATTACTTTAATTCACAATTCTTTAAATTTTTTCAATGTTTTACTGTTTGATGATTCATGCCTTTTCCCTAGTTTAATAGCTACACCATATAGAGATACACGTTCTACCTCTCACTATAATGTAAAACACTTGTAAATAGTCAAATAAAGTTGATATACGAGGGTATATAAGATATAAACGAGACTGATTTTTTTATTTAAACTATTAATGCTTTATTGAACAAGGTTAATACAAATGTACTATTTTTCTACATAATCTCTCGCCCGCGCAATACATTTTTCCCAACGGATTGGAAGCTTTTTAATCCCGTTATCGTAAAAACTTTTAGGCCGGTCATACAGCCACTGGAGCACAAATGTCTTTACCGCTTGGTCGCTGTCGAAACGCTGGCCTCCAAGAGCTTCTTTTAGAGGTCCAAACAAATGGTAGTCACAGGGTGACAAGTCTGGACTGTAAGCAGGATGTTCCAAGATTTCCCAGCCGAATTGTTCCACTTTTTGCCTCGTAATGTTTGCCGAATGTGGTCTGGCGTTGTCGTGAAGGAGAATGACATTTTTAACGGATTGTGTCTTTCTTTTTCGTCGTAAAGACAATTTTGCGGCATCCAAAACGTCGCAATAATATTGGGCATTAATTGTGCAGCGATCATGAAGAAAATCGACGTGAAATGCACCTTGTCGATCAAAAAACAAAGTTGCCATGATCTTCCCGGCAGACAACCGCGTCTTCGCGGCCTCCAGAAAATTGTTTATGCCATGCAAACACGCGAGGTCGTGAAAGGGTGTTCTCCCCGAACTGTGCGTTCAATCTGCGTAAAATGTCTGTTGGATTCACCCCCTCATTGGTCAAAAACTTAATAATTATCCGCTGCTCCACGGAAGCGTGCACTGCTTGCTCACTCATGGTCACTGCACTACTGAACGGTAGTGGTGGGTCGTTATTTCTGTAACGTTATTTTGGAACGGTACTGTCTTGGAACGTCTCGGAACGTTACGTGCTTACAAAATAACTTGTTACATTGGAACGGTTTAGAGACGCGTTAGCGGTAGATTGCGAGAACGAAAGAACGTATGTTCTTTCTTGTACTTTGGGAAACATGAAACGTAGAATCTATGGAAACGTTATACGTTATTGCATTTTACTCAGAAACGAGAAACGTAGTCGCGATAAACGTATTATATCGTATATACATATTACATAATAAATAAAATAATTGAATAAATTAAAATATATATTTACAAAAAACTAACAACTTATTAAATACTTACAGATAATAGACAAAATAAATATTTCACTCACTACTATTGGTATTAAGAAAAAGTAATTATTTCACATGGTTTGGGCTGAGTTTGTTTCTTCTTTCGGACAAAATATGTCCTGATTTCGAAAATAGTCTCTCACAGGGTACCGATGTTGCGACGGTTACAAATTTTTCTTTAATTACCTCTCCCAAATTTGGAAAATTGTAATAATTTCGTTTCCACCATAACACGGGATCATCTGTTCTTGGAATTGTTGGTTCCTCTAAATAACGTTGAATTTCTATTAACGCCTTAGAATATGCTGTGCCAACACGAACTGTAGTATCCTTTTTTTTGTCGAAATTTGCCCAAATATTATTTTCTTCTTGAACATTATCAATGTTCTGATTTTTTATTTCTAGTGCATCCTTATTCTTAGAAATACTTTTACGGCGAATAATTTCACTAAGTAATGAAGTTGCGTGCTTTTTTGCCTTTTCAAGTGTTTCTTCTCTGGAAAACCCAAGGGTTTTATACCTGGGATCCAAAAGTGTACATAGAATTAGCGTATTACTATTTTCCAGACCATGCAATCTTCTTTCAATTCCTTTTAAAATAACCTTAATTATTTCTAAGAGTAATTCGGTTGTTGTTTTAGGCAAATGAGAATATTCTTTTGCAGATAAATCTGAATAAACATGAATTAAGCCGTCAGTTATTACAATAATTATTGAAGCTGTTACATAACTTTCGCCACATATAAATTTCGTTGCGGTTTCTAGAGGTTTTAGAATTTTTACCATTTCTTTCATAAATTCCCACTCTTCAACAAGTATCACTGGAAGATCCTTACTAAGCAACGCGATTGTGGTCCGCAGAGATTCTTCTAGATCTATGAATCTATCCAACATATATAACGTTGAGTTCCACCTAGTTGAAACACACTGAATTAATTTTTTTGTCTCTTTGCCTGTCAATCTTTGCTGTTCCAATAGCTTTGCAATTGAAGAAGTACTACGTTTAAAATGACCAATGTTTTATGTTTTACCTTCTCGAACAAATTATGTTAACAGTGGAAAATCAAGTGCGTCTTTTGTTATTAAATTTATAGTGTGGGCAAAACAGCCAAGATGTTTCAATTTCATATTGTCCTTTACGGGCTTTACTATATTAGCTGCATTATCTGTCACGGCCAATAGAACTTTCTTCTCCAAATGCCATTCTGTAATTATATTTATCGCGTTAGACAGATTTTCACTTGTATGAGATTCCGTAAAATGTATGCAATCTAGTAGAACAGATTTCAGTTGAAAATCTTCCGTTATATAGTGACCGGTAACCGCAAAAAAGTTCTGTGTTCCTAGAAGTCCAGGAATCCATAGTTAATGTAATGGACTTTGTATTTGCTATTGAATGCTTAGTAAGCTTCTTCATAAGCTGCGGATAACATCGACTTTGTTATGGTTTTCCTTGAAGGTAGCTGATAGGAAGGGTTTAACGCCTCCAGAAATTTTCTAAATCCAATATCCTCGACTATAGAAAAAGGTTGAAAATCCATAGTAAATAGAAGAATCAAGGTATCGTCAATTTATTTTTCTTGCACTAACTCCCATTTTTCTTCGTAAGAAAGTTTCTACTGTTGTTTGTTTCACAGCTTGTCTAGCTTGTTGCGCCGAGCATAATGACTCGCTTAGCAATACGTCTTCACTTGTAGCTACAATTTGTTGTTGGGAGGAAGTGGATGCGACGGCTTTACTCACTGGTTCTACTGTGTTCGCGTTTTCACTATTCCTGTTATCATTGAAATTGACGAACGGATGCTTTCTAGATATGTGTTTTGTCAAATTACTTGATGTTGCCTTATAACAAAGTTCTTGTTTACATAAATTACAAACTGCTATTTTATCCGAATGTGGAACTTCGGTAAAATAGTTCCAGATAGCTGACGCCTTTATGTGAATTTTGCTCCTTTTCATGGTTAATATCAAAAATTGAAGTGAAAAAATTGATTTATAAGGCTAAATAATATAGTAAAAGAGAACTGATTATTTCGTTTACAGAAAATGCGTGCGCTTATATAAAAGTTAACTTTTATACTGACATAAGTAACTTCTGTGATACGTAATGTCTGTGTTACTTTTCGGCATTGATTTGGATGTTTATATTTATGTATCTATTCATAAAGAAACATAATAGATCTGTTATAGTTTCTTTTTCAATAGAAATAGAAGTGAAATACATCGACTGGATCAACGTACCTAATATTTCATTCTGAAAACAAACAATCTCTATGAATTGTGTCATTCAACAATAAAATAAAAATTGTACACATGCGTTATTGGATCTTTAATTTGACAATAAATTTTAGTATATTTATGAATTTATAAACATGAGACAAAGGTAGAAACACCGGCGTATATAGAGCGCTTCTCTCGCTTCTCCTTTCATACGAAAGTAACGTAAACAAAACAACATACAACCATCATATGTTATGTACTCCTGACTTACTAAAATAACGTCGTTACAAAATAACGTTCTTCTGGAACGTTATTTTTTTGGAACGGAACAGTGTGGAACGTTCCAAATGAGTAACCGTTTTTCACACCACTACTGAACGGTCTCGACGGAATTTCAGACGTTGCTCTCCCCACCCTAAGTGCTTTGTCTACATAGCCACCTACTTCGCCGATTCAAAAAACTTTTGTACGAGTCATTAAAAAATCAGTCTCGCTTATATCTGATATACCCTCGTATAAGCACATAAAACACTATTAATAGTAGCTAATAGATTGACAAAATTCCTAGAGCAAAATAATATTTTGAATGAAAGACAGTTTGATTTTCGCAAAGGACGTTGAACTATATCCGCAGTAACAGCATTCTTGGATGATATTTACAACAATTTAGAAACAGGACGGGCATGTGCGCGAGTATTTATAGACTTGAGTAAAGCATTTGATTTAGTAAATTACAAAATTTTATTAGAAAAATTAACTCGAAATGGCATCAGGGTTTGTCCTTGGACTGGTTTCAGAGTTATTTGGAGGACCGTTCAAGCTATGTGGAACTAAAGTCAAAAATATATTCAATATTTATCCCTACAATACATCTACCAAGACGAGAAGCAGAATCAATTTTAATTGAAATAATTTTGTTTGATATTTCCAATTTAATTTTGTTTTTTATTTCCGTTGCTTTGTTGTAGTAGGAAGGGCCGCGATTTGGCCAGACAGACGCTTGGCGTCCCAGACAGACGCCTGCCGTCACATATTAATGCATGTTTGCATGTAAAGGTGGCGCACTTGAATCTAAAAGCGGTCACCCATCCACGAACCTACCCCGGCCGATGCTGTTTGACTTCGGTGATCGGACGGGAACCGGTCTTTACTAGCGTGCTACGGCCCTTACCAATTGATTTTATTTCTACTGCAAATATTAACTAAACTTACAAACAATTTTATATAAATTTGCATATTTTCATTAATTATAATTAGTAGTAATAAGTAGGAAGGGCCGCGATTTGGCCAGACAGACGCTTGGCGTCCCAGACAGACGCCTGCCGTCACATATTAATGCATGTTTGCATGTAAAGGTGGCGCACTTGAATCTAAAAGCGGTCACCCATCCACGAACCTACCCCGGCCGATGCTGTTTGACTTCGGTGATCGGACGGGAACCGGTCTTTACTAGCGTGCTACGGCCCTTACCAATTGATTTTATTTCTACTGCAAATATTAACTAAACTTACAAACAATTTTATATAAATTTGCATATTTTCATTAATTATAATTAGTAGTAATAAGTAGGAAGGGCCGCGATTTGGCCAGACAGACGCTTGGCGTCCCAGACAGACGCCTGCCGTCACATATTAATGCATGTTTGCATGTAAAGGTGGCGCACTTGAATCTAAAAGCGGTCACCCATCCACGAACTTACCCCGGCCGATGCTGTTTGACTTCGGTGATCGGACGGGAACCGGTCTTTACTAGCGTGCTACGGCCCTTACCAATTGATTTTATTTCTACTGCAAATATTAACTAAACTTACAAACAATTTTATATAAATTTGCATATTTTCATTAATTATAATTAGTAGTAATAAGTAGGAAGGGCCGCGATTTGGCCAGACAGACGCTTGGCGTCCCAGACAGACGCCTGCCGTCACATATTAATGCATGTTTGCATGTAAAGGTGGCGCACTTGAATCTAAAAGCGGTCACCCATCCACGAACCTACCCCGGCCGATGCTGTTTGACTTCGGTGATCGGACGGGAACCGGTCTTTACTAGCGTGCTACGGCCCTTACCAATTGATTTTATTTCTACTGCAAATATTAACTAAACTTACAAACAATTTTATATAAATTTGCATATTTTCATTAATTATAATTAGTAGTAATAAGTAGGAAGGGCCGCGATTTGGCCAGACAGACGCTTGGCGTCCCAGACAGACGCCTGCCGTCACATATTAATGCATGTTTGCATGTAAAGGTGGCGCACTTGAATCTAAAAGCGGTCACCCATCCACGAACCTACCCCGGCCGATGCTGTTTCACTTCGGTGATCGGACGGGAACCGGTCTTTACTAGCGTGCTACGGCCCTTACCAAATTGATTTTATTTCTACTGCAAATATTAACTAAACTTACAAACAATTTTATATAAATTTGCATATTTTCATTAATTATAATTAGTAGTAATAAGTAGGAAGGGCCGCGATTTGGCCAGACAGACGCTTGGCGTCCCAGACAGACGCCTGCCGTCACATATTAATGCATGTTTGCATGTAAAGGTGGCGCACTTGAATCTAAAAGCGGTCACCCATCCACGAACTTACCCCGGCCGATGCTGTTTGACTTCGGTGATCGGACGGGAACCGGTCTTTACTAGCGTGCTACGGCCCTTACCAATTGATTTTATTTCTACTGCAAATATTAACTAAACTTACAAACAATTTTATATAAATTTGCATATTTTCATTAATTATAATTAGTAGTAATAAGTAGGAAGGGCCGCGATTTGGCCAGACAGACGCTTGGCGTCCCAGACAGACGCCTGCCGTCACATATTAATGCATGTTTGCATGTAAAGGTGGCGCACTTGAATCTAAAAGCGGTCACCCATCCACGAACCTACCCCGGCCGATGCTGTTTGACTTCGGTGATCGGACGGGAACCGGTCTTTACTAGCGTGCTACGGCCCTTACCAATTGATTTTATTTCTACTGCAAATATTAACTAAACTTACAAACAATTTTATATAAATTTGCATATTTTCATTAATTATAATTAGTAGTAATAAGTAGGAAGGGCCGCGATTTGGCCAGACAGACGCTTGGCGTCCCAGACAGACGCCTGCCGTCACATATTAATGCATGTTTGCATGTAAAGGTGGCGCACTTGAATATAAAAGCGGTCACCCATCCACGAACCTACCCCGGCCGATGCTGTTTGACTTCGGTGATCGGACGGGAACCGGTCTTTACTAGCGTGCTACGGCCCTTACCAATTGATTTTATTTCTACTGCAAATATTAACTAAACTTACAAACAATTTTATATAAATTTGCATATTTTCATTAATTATAATTAGTAGTAATAAGTAGGAAGGGCCGCGATTTGGCCAGACAGACGCTTGGCGTCCCAGACAGACGCCTGCCGTCACATATTAATGCATGTTTGCATGTAAAGGTGGCGCACTTGAATCTAAAAGCGGTCACCCATCCACGAACCTACCCCGGCCGATGCTGTTTGACTTCGGTGATCGGACGAGAACCGGTCTTTACTAGCGTGCTACGGCCCTTACCAATTGATTTTATTTCTACTGCAAATATTAACTAAACTTACAAACAATTTTATATAAATTTGCATATTTTCATTAATTATAATTAGTAGTAATAAGTAGGAAGGGCCGCGATTTGGCCAGACAGACGCTTGGCGTCCCAGACAGACGCCTGCCGTCACATATTAATGCATGTTTGCATGTAAAGGTGGCGCACTTGAATCTAAAAGCGGTCACCCATCCACGAACCTACCCCGGCGGATGCTGTTTGACTTCGGTGATCGGACGGGAACCGGTCTTTACTAGCGTGCTACGGCCGTTGCCAATTGATTTTTTTTCTACAGGTAATATTAACTAAAGTTTCAAAAAATTTTATATTACTTATGTAAAGTAAGTTATGTAAAGTAAGTATTAATGCATATTAATGCATGTTTGCATGTAAAGGTGGCGCACTTGAATATAAAAGCGGTCACCCATCCACGAACCTACCCCGGCCGATGCTGTTTGACTTCGGTGATCGGACGGGAACCGGTCTTTACTAGCGTGCTACGGCCCTTACCAATTGATTTTATTTCTACTGCAAATATTAACTAAACTTACAAACAATTTTATATAAATTTGCATATTTTCATTAATTATAATTAGTAGTAATAAGTAGGAAGGGCCGCGATTTGGCCAGACAGACGCTTGGCGTCCCAGACAGACGCCTGCCGTCACATATTAATGCATGTTTGCATGTAAAGGTGGCGCACTTGAATCTAAAAGCGGTCACCCATCCACGAACCTACCCCGGCCGATGCTGTTTGACTTCGGTGATCGGACGAGAACCGGTCTTTACTAGCGTGCTACGGCCCTTACCAATTGATTTTATTTCTACTGCAAATATTAACTAAACTTACAAACAATTTTATATAAATTTGCATATTTTCATTAATTATAATTAGTAGTAATAAGTAGGAAGGGCCGCGATTTGGCCAGACAGACGCTTGGCGTCCCAGACAGACGCCTGCCGTCACATATTAATGCATGTTTGCATGTAAAGGTGGCGCACTTGAATCTAAAAGCGGTCACCCATCCACGAACCTACCCCGGCGGATGCTGTTTGACTTCGGTGATCGGACGGGAACCGGTCTTTACTAGCGTGCTACGGCCGTTGCCAATTGATTTTTTTTCTACAGGTAATATTAACTAAAGTTTCAAAAAATTTTATATTACTTATGTAAAGTAAGTTATGTAAAGTAAGTATTAATAAATATATAATTAATAATATATACAACAAAATAATACCAACAGTTCTAGTAATATATGTCTATAGAGATTTTATTAAAAAATTCATTATGCAAAAATGTCATCTCATCGATTTAATTTTGTAGGAAGGGCCGCGATTTGGCCAGACAGACGCTTGGCGTCCCAGACAGACGCCTGCCGTCACATATTAATGCATGTTTGCATGTAAAGGTGGCGCACTTGAATCTAAAAGCGGTCACCCATCCACGAACCTACCCCGGCGGATGCTGTTTGACTTCGGTGATCGGACGGGAACCGGTCTTTACTAGCGTGCTACGGCCGTTGCCAATTGATTTTTTTTCTACAGGTAATATTAACTAAAGTTTCAAAAAATTTTATATTACTTATGTAAAGTAAGTTATGTAAAGTAAGTATTAATAAATATATAATTAATAATATATACAACAAAATAATACCAACAGTTCTAGTAATATATGTCTATAGAGATTTTATTAAAAAATTCATTATGCAAAAATGTCATCTCATCGATTTAATTTTTTTCACGTAATAATCAGAAAACTTAAGTAAAGTGGTATTTCGTAACGGTCCCGAATCATATAAACTTTCTTTTTCATATTATAGTCTCCATAACATGTAAATAACATTAAATGAATTTAAATTGACGCAAATACTACGTCAATTGATGAATTTATCGCATGGTAGATCTAAAGGTGCTTGAAAAATTAAATTTCCATTCTCATGCATACCTAATAATTTCTCGTTCAATTAGTAGTAGGAAGGGCCGCGATTTGGCCAGACAGACGCTTGGCGTCCCAGACAGACGCCTACCGTCACATATTAATGCATGTTTGCATGTAAAGGTGGCGCACTTGAATCTAAAAGCGGTCACCCATCCACGAACCTACCCCGGCCGATGCTGTTTGACTTCGGTGATCGGACGGGAACCGGTCTTTACTAGCGTGCTACGGCCCTTACCAATTGATTTTATTTCTACTGCAAATATTAACTAAACTTACAAACAATTTTATATAAATTTGCATATTTTCATTAATTATAATTAGTAGTAATAAGTAGGAAGGGCCGCGATTTGGCCAGACAGACGCTTGGCGTCCCAGACAGACGCCTGCCGTCACATATTAATGCATGTTTGCATGTAAAGGTGGCGCACTTGAATCTAAAAGCGGTCACCCATCCACGAACCTACCCCGGCGGATGCTGTTTGACTTCGGTGATCGGACGGGAACCGGTCTTTACTAGCGTGCTACGGCCGTTGCCAATTGATTTTTTTTCTACAGGTAATATTAACTAAAGTTTCAAAAAATTTTATATTACTTATGTAAAGTAAGTTATGTAAAGTAAGTATTAATAAATATATAATTAATAATATATACAACAAAATAATACCAACAGTTCTAGTAATATATGTCTATAGAGATTTTATTAAAAAATTCATTATGCAAAAATGTCATCTCATCGATTTAATTTTGTAGGAAGGGCCGCGATTTGGCCAGACAGACGCTTGGCGTCCCAGACAGACGCCTGCCGTCACATATTAATGCATGTTTGCATGTAAAGGTGGCGCACTTGAATCTAAAAGCGGTCACCCATCCACGAACCTACCCCGGCCGATGCTGTTTGACTTCGGTGATCGGACGGGAACCGGTCTTTACTAGCGTGCTACGGCCGTTGCCAATTGATTTTTTTTCTACAGGTAATATTAACTAAAGTTTCAAAAAATTTTATATTACTTATGTAAAGTAAGTTATGTAAAGTAAGTATTAATAAATATATAATTAATAATATATACAACAAAATAATACCAACAGTTCTAGTAATATATGTCTATAGAGATTTTATTAAAAAATTCATTATGCAAAAATGTCATCTCATCGATTTAATTTTGTAGGAAGGGCCGCGATTTGGCCAGACAGACGCTTGGCGTCCCAGACAGACGCCTGCCGTCACATATTAATGCATGTTTGCATGTAAAGGTGGCGCACTTGAATCTAAAAGCGGTCACCCATCCACGAACCTACCCCGGCCGATGCTGTTTGACTTCGGTGATCGGACGGGAACCGGTCTTTACTAGCGTGCTACGGCCCTTACCAATTGATTTTATTTCTACTGCAAATATTAACTAAACTTACAAACAATTTTATATAAATTTGCATATTTTCATTAATTATAATTAGTAGTAATAAGTAGGAAGGGCCGCGATTTGGCCAGACAGACGCTTGGCGTCCCAGACAGACGCCTGCCGTCACATATTAATGCATGTTTGCATGTAAAGGTGGCGCACTTGAATCTAAAAGCGGTCACCCATCCACGAACCTACCCCGGCGGATGCTGTTTGACTTCGGTGATCGGACGGGAACCGGTCTTTACTAGCGTGCTACGGCCGTTGCCAATTGATTTTTTTTCTACAGGTAATATTAACTAAAGTTTCAAAAAATTTTATATTACTTATGTAAAGTAAGTTATGTAAAGTAAGTATTAATAAATATATAATTAATAATATATACAACAAAATAATACCAACAGTTCTAATAATATATGTCTATAGAGATTTTATTAAAAAATTCATTATGCAAAAATGTCATCTCATCGATTTAATTTTGTAGGAAGGGCCGCGATTTGGCCAGACAGACGCTTGGCGTCCCAGACAGACGCCTGCCGTCACATATTAATGCATGTTTGCATGTAAAGGTGGCGCACTTGAATCTAAAAGCGGTCACCCATCCACGAACCTACCCCGGCCGATGCTGTTTGACTTCGGTGATCGGACGGGAACCGGTCTTTACTAGCGTGCTACGGCCCTTACCAATTGATTTTATTTCTACTGCAAATATTAACTAAACTTACAAACAATTTTATATAAATTTGCATATTTTCATTAATTATAATTAGTAGTAATAAGTAGGAAGGGCCGCGATTTGGCCAGACAGACGCTTGGCGTCCCAGACAGACGCCTGCCGTCACATATTAATGCATGTTTGCATGTAAAGGTGGCGCACTTGAATCTAAAAGCGGTCACCCATCCACGAACCTACCCCGGCGGATGCTGTTTGACTTCGGTGATCGGACGGGAACCGGTCTTTACTAGCGTGCTACGGCCGTTGCCAATTGATTTTTTTTCTACAGGTAATATTAACTAAAGTTTCAAAAAATTTTATATTACTTATGTAAAGTAAGTTATGTAAAGTAAGTATTAATAAATATATAATTAATAATATATACAACAAAATAATACCAACAGTTCTAATAATATATGTCTATAGAGATTTTATTAAAAAATTCATTATGCAAAAATGTCATCTCATCGATTTAATTTTGTAGGAAGGGCCGCGATTTGGCCAGACAGACGCTTGGCGTCCCAGACAGACGCCTGCCGTCACATATTAATGCATGTTTGCATGTAAAGGTGGCGCACTTGAATCTAAAAGCGGTCACCCATCCACGAACCTACCCCGGCCGATGCTGTTTGACTTCGGTGATCGGACGGGAACCGGTCTTTACTAGCGTGCTACGGCCCTTACCAATTGATTTTATTTCTACTGCAAATATTAACTAAACTTACAAACAATTTTATATAAATTTGCATATTTTCATTAATTATAATTAGTAGTAATAAGTAGGAAGGGCCGCGATTTGGCCAGACAGACGCTTGGCGTCCCAGACAGACGCCTGCCGTCACATATTAATGCATGTTTGCATGTAAAGGTGGCGCACTTGAATCTAAAAGCGGTCACCCATCCACGAACCTACCCCGGCGGATGCTGTTTGACTTCGGTGATCGGACGGGAACCGGTCTTTACTAGCGTGCTACGGCCGTTGCCAATTGATTTTTTTTCTACAGGTAATATTAACTAAAGTTTCAAAAAATTTTATATTACTTATGTAAAGTAAGTTATGTAAAGTAAGTATTAATAAATATATAATTAATAATATATACAACAAAATAATACCAACAGTTCTAGTAATATATGTCTATAGAGATTTTATTAAAAAATTCATTATGCAAAAATGTCATCTCATCGATTTAATTTTGTAGGAAGGGCCGCGATTTGGCCAGACAGACGCTTGGCGTCCCAGACAGACGCCTGCCGTCACATATTAATGCATGTTTGCATGTAAAGGTGGCGCACTTGAATCTAAAAGCGGTCACCCATCCACGAACCTACCCCGGCGGATGCTGTTTGACTTCGGTGATCGGACGGGAACCGGTCTTTACTAGCGTGCTACGGCCGTTGCCAATTGATTTTTTTTCTACTGCAAATATTAACTAAACTTACAAACAATTTTATATAAATTTGCATATTTTCATTAATTATAATTAGTAGTAATAAGTAGGAAGGGCCGCGATTTGGCCAGACAGACGCTTGGCGTCCCAGACAGACGCCTGCCGTCACATATTAATGCATGTTTGCATGTAAAGGTGGCGCACTTGAATCTAAAAGCGGTCACCCATCCACGAACCTACCCCGGCCGATGCTGTTTGACTTCGGTGATCGGACGGGAACCGGTCTTTACTAGCGTGCTACGGCCCTTACCAAATTGATTTTATTTCTACTGCAAATATTAACTAAACTTACAAACAATTTTATATAAATTTGCATATTTTCATTAATTATAATTAGTAGTAATAAGTAGGAAGGGCCGCGATTTGGCCAGACAGACGCTTGGCGTCCCAGACAGACGCCTGCCGTCACATATTAATGCATGTTTGCATGTAAAGGTGGCGCACTTGAATCTAAAAGCGGTCACCCATCCACGAACTTACCCCGGCCGATGCTGTTTGACTTCGGTGATCGGACGGGAACCGGTCTTTACTAGCGTGCTACGGCCCTTACCAATTGATTTTATTTCTACTGCAAATATTAACTAAACTTACAAACAATTTTATATAAATTTGCATATTTTCATTAATTATAATTAGTAGTAATAAGTAGGAAGGGCCGCGATTTGGCCAGACAGACGCTTGGCGTCCCAGACAGACGCCTGCCGTCACATATTAATGCATGTTTGCATGTAAAGGTGGCGCACTTGAATCTAAAAGCGGTCACCCATCCACGAACCTACCCCGGCCGATGCTGTTTGACTTCGGTGATCGGACGGGAACCGGTCTTTACTAGCGTGCTACGGCCCTTACCAATTGATTTTATTTCTACTGCAAATATTAACTAAACTTACAAACAATTTTATATAAATTTGCATATTTTCATTAATTATAATTAGTAGTAATAAGTAGGAAGGGCCGCGATTTGGCCAGACAGACGCTTGGCGTCCCAGACAGACGCCTGCCGTCACATATTAATGCATGTTTGCATGTAAAGGTGGCGCACTTGAATATAAAAGCGGTCACCCATCCACGAACCTACCCCGGCCGATGCTGTTTGACTTCGGTGATCGGACGGGAACCGGTCTTTACTAGCGTGCTACGGCCCTTACCAATTGATTTTATTTCTACTGCAAATATTAACTAAACTTACAAACAATTTTATATAAATTTGCATATTTTCATTAATTATAATTAGTAGTAATAAGTAGGAAGGGCCGCGATTTGGCCAGACAGACGCTTGGCGTCCCAGACAGACGCCTGCCGTCACATATTAATGCATGTTTGCATGTAAAGGTGGCGCACTTGAATCTAAAAGCGGTCACCCATCCACGAACCTACCCCGGCCGATGCTGTTTGACTTCGGTGATCGGACGAGAACCGGTCTTTACTAGCGTGCTACGGCCCTTACCAATTGATTTTATTTCTACTGCAAATATTAACTAAACTTACAAACAATTTTATATAAATTTGCATATTTTCATTAATTATAATTAGTAGTAATAAGTAGGAAGGGCCGCGATTTGGCCAGACAGACGCTTGGCGTCCCAGACAGACGCCTGCCGTCACATATTAATGCATGTTTGCATGTAAAGGTGGCGCACTTGAATCTAAAAGCGGTCACCCATCCACGAACCTACCCCGGCGGATGCTGTTTGACTTCGGTGATCGGACGGGAACCGGTCTTTACTAGCGTGCTACGGCCGTTGCCAATTGATTTTTTTTCTACAGGTAATATTAACTAAAGTTTCAAAAAATTTTATATTACTTATGTAAAGTAAGTTATGTAAAGTAAGTATTAATGCATATTAATGCATGTTTGCATGTAAAGGTGGCGCACTTGAATATAAAAGCGGTCACCCATCCACGAACCTACCCCGGCCGATGCTGTTTGACTTCGGTGATCGGACGGGAACCGGTCTTTACTAGCGTGCTACGGCCCTTACCAATTGATTTTATTTCTACTGCAAATATTAACTAAACTTACAAACAATTTTATATAAATTTGCATATTTTCATTAATTATAATTAGTAGTAATAAGTAGGAAGGGCCGCGATTTGGCCAGACAGACGCTTGGCGTCCCAGACAGACGCCTGCCGTCACATATTAATGCATGTTTGCATGTAAAGGTGGCGCACTTGAATCTAAAAGCGGTCACCCATCCACGAACCTACCCCGGCCGATGCTGTTTGACTTCGGTGATCGGACGAGAACCGGTCTTTACTAGCGTGCTACGGCCCTTACCAATTGATTTTATTTCTACTGCAAATATTAACTAAACTTACAAACAATTTTATATAAATTTGCATATTTTCATTAATTATAATTAGTAGTAATAAGTAGGAAGGGCCGCGATTTGGCCAGACAGACGCTTGGCGTCCCAGACAGACGCCTGCCGTCACATATTAATGCATGTTTGCATGTAAAGGTGGCGCACTTGAATCTAAAAGCGGTCACCCATCCACGAACCTACCCCGGCGGATGCTGTTTGACTTCGGTGATCGGACGGGAACCGGTCTTTACTAGCGTGCTACGGCCGTTGCCAATTGATTTTTTTTCTACAGGTAATATTAACTAAAGTTTCAAAAAATTTTATATTACTTATGTAAAGTAAGTTATGTAAAGTAAGTATTAATAAATATATAATTAATAATATATACAACAAAATAATACCAACAGTTCTAGTAATATATGTCTATAGAGATTTTATTAAAAAATTCATTATGCAAAAATGTCATCTCATCGATTTAATTTTGTAGGAAGGGCCGCGATTTGGCCAGACAGACGCTTGGCGTCCCAGACAGACGCCTGCCGTCACATATTAATGCATGTTTGCATGTAAAGGTGGCGCACTTGAATCTAAAAGCGGTCACCCATCCACGAACCTACCCCGGCGGATGCTGTTTGACTTCGGTGATCGGACGGGAACCGGTCTTTACTAGCGTGCTACGGCCGTTGCCAATTGATTTTTTTTCTACAGGTAATATTAACTAAAGTTTCAAAAAATTTTATATTACTTATGTAAAGTAAGTTATGTAAAGTAAGTATTAATAAATATATAATTAATAATATATACAACAAAATAATACCAACAGTTCTAGTAATATATGTCTATAGAGATTTTATTAAAAAATTCATTATGCAAAAATGTCATCTCATCGATTTAATTTTTTTCACGTAATAATCAGAAAACTTAAGTAAAGTGGTATTTCGTAACGGTCCCGAATCATATAAACTTTCTTTTTCATATTATAGTCTCCATAACATGTAAATAACATTAAATGAATTTAAATTGACGCAAATACTACGTCAATTGATGAATTTATCGCATGGTAGATCTAAAGGTGCTTGAAAAATTAAATTTCCATTCTCATGCATACCTAATAATTTCTCGTTCAATTAGTAGTAGGAAGGGCCGCGATTTGGCCAGACAGACGCTTGGCGTCCCAGACAGACGCCTACCGTCACATATTAATGCATGTTTGCATGTAAAGGTGGCGCACTTGAATCTAAAAGCGGTCACCCATCCACGAACCTACCCCGGCCGATGCTGTTTGACTTCGGTGATCGGACGGGAACCGGTCTTTACTAGCGTGCTACGGCCCTTACCAATTGATTTTATTTCTACTGCAAATATTAACTAAACTTACAAACAATTTTATATAAATTTGCATATTTTCATTAATTATAATTAGTAGTAATAAGTAGGAAGGGCCGCGATTTGGCCAGACAGACGCTTGGCGTCCCAGACAGACGCCTGCCGTCACATATTAATGCATGTTTGCATGTAAAGGTGGCGCACTTGAATCTAAAAGCGGTCACCCATCCACGAACCTACCCCGGCGGATGCTGTTTGACTTCGGTGATCGGACGGGAACCGGTCTTTACTAGCGTGCTACGGCCGTTGCCAATTGATTTTTTTTCTACAGGTAATATTAACTAAAGTTTCAAAAAATTTTATATTACTTATGTAAAGTAAGTTATGTAAAGTAAGTATTAATAAATATATAATTAATAATATATACAACAAAATAATACCAACAGTTCTAGTAATATATGTCTATAGAGATTTTATTAAAAAATTCATTATGCAAAAATGTCATCTCATCGATTTAATTTTGTAGGAAGGGCCGCGATTTGGCCAGACAGACGCTTGGCGTCCCAGACAGACGCCTGCCGTCACATATTAATGCATGTTTGCATGTAAAGGTGGCGCACTTGAATCTAAAAGCGGTCACCCATCCACGAACCTACCCCGGCCGATGCTGTTTGACTTCGGTGATCGGACGGGAACCGGTCTTTACTAGCGTGCTACGGCCGTTGCCAATTGATTTTTTTTCTACAGGTAATATTAACTAAAGTTTCAAAAAATTTTATATTACTTATGTAAAGTAAGTTATGTAAAGTAAGTATTAATAAATATATAATTTATAATATATACAACAAAATAATACCAACAGTTCTAGTAATATATGTCTATAGAGATTTTATTAAAAAATTCATTATGCAAAAATGTCATCTCATCGATTTAATTTTGTAGGAAGGGCCGCGATTTGGCCAGACAGACGCTTGGCGTCCCAGACAGACGCCTGCCGTCACATATTAATGCATGTTTGCATGTAAAGGTGGCGCACTTGAATCTAAAAGCGGTCACCCATCCACGAACCTACCCCGGCCGATGCTGTTTGACTTCGGTGATCGGACGGGAACCGGTCTTTACTAGCGTGCTACGGCCCTTACCAATTGATTTTATTTCTACTGCAAATATTAACTAAACTTACAAACAATTTTATATAAATTTGCATATTTTCATTAATTATAATTAGTAGTAATAAGTAGGAAGGGCCGCGATTTGGCCAGACAGACGCTTGGCGTCCCAGACAGACGCCTGCCGTCACATATTAATGCATGTTTGCATGTAAAGGTGGCGCACTTGAATCTAAAAGCGGTCACCCATCCACGAACCTACCCCGGCGGATGCTGTTTGACTTCGGTGATCGGACGGGAACCGGTCTTTACTAGCGTGCTACGGCCGTTGCCAATTGATTTTTTTTCTACAGGTAATATTAACTAAAGTTTCAAAAAATTTTATATTACTTATGTAAAGTAAGTTATGTAAAGTAAGTATTAATAAATATATAATTAATAATATATACAACAAAATAATACCAACAGTTCTAATAATATATGTCTATAGAGATTTTATTAAAAAATTCATTATGCAAAAATGTCATCTCATCGATTTAATTTTGTAGGAAGGGCCGCGATTTGGCCAGACAGACGCTTGGCGTCCCAGACAGACGCCTGCCGTCACATATTAATGCATGTTTGCATGTAAAGGTGGCGCACTTGAATCTAAAAGCGGTCACCCATCCACGAACCTACCCCGGCCGATGCTGTTTGACTTCGGTGATCGGACGGGAACCGGTCTTTACTAGCGTGCTACGGCCCTTACCAATTGATTTTATTTCTACTGCAAATATTAACTAAACTTACAAACAATTTTATATAAATTTGCATATTTTCATTAATTATAATTAGTAGTAATAAGTAGGAAGGGCCGCGATTTGGCCAGACAGACGCTTGGCGTCCCAGACAGACGCCTGCCGTCACATATTAATGCATGTTTGCATGTAAAGGTGGCGCACTTGAATCTAAAAGCGGTCACCCATCCACGAACCTACCCCGGCGGATGCTGTTTGACTTCGGTGATCGGACGGGAACCGGTCTTTACTAGCGTGCTACGGCCGTTGCCAATTGATTTTTTTTCTACAGGTAATATTAACTAAAGTTTCAAAAAATTTTATATTACTTATGTAAAGTAAGTTATGTAAAGTAAGTATTAATAAATATATAATTAATAATATATACAACAAAATAATACCAACAGTTCTAATAATATATGTCTATAGAGATTTTATTAAAAAATTCATTATGCAAAAATGTCATCTCATCGATTTAATTTTGTAGGAAGGGCCGCGATTTGGCCAGACAGACGCTTGGCGTCCCAGACAGACGCCTGCCGTCACATATTAATGCATGTTTGCATGTAAAGGTGGCGCACTTGAATCTAAAAGCGGTCACCCATCCACGAACCTACCCCGGCCGATGCTGTTTGACTTCGGTGATCGGACGGGAACCGGTCTTTACTAGCGTGCTACGGCCCTTACCAATTGATTTTATTTCTACTGCAAATATTAACTAAACTTACAAACAATTTTATATAAATTTGCATATTTTCATTAATTATAATTAGTAGTAATAAGTAGGAAGGGCCGCGATTTGGCCAGACAGACGCTTGGCGTCCCAGACAGACGCCTGCCGTCACATATTAATGCATGTTTGCATGTAAAGGTGGCGCACTTGAATCTAAAAGCGGTCACCCATCCACGAACCTACCCCGGCGGATGCTGTTTGACTTCGGTGATCGGACGGGAACCGGTCTTTACTAGCGTGCTACGGCCGTTGCCAATTGATTTTTTTTCTACAGGTAATATTAACTAAAGTTTCAAAAAATTTTATATTACTTATGTAAAGTAAGTTATGTAAAGTAAGTATTAATAAATATATAATTAATAATATATACAACAAAATAATACCAACAGTTCTAGTAATATATGTCTATAGAGATTTTATTAAAAAATTCATTATGCAAAAATGTCATCTCATCGATTTAATTTTGTAGGAAGGGCCGCGATTTGGCCAGACAGACGCTTGGCGTCCCAGACAGACGCCTGCCGTCACATATTAATGCATGTTTGCATGTAAAGGTGGCGCACTTGAATCTAAAAGCGGTCACCCATCCACGAACCTACCCCGGCGGATGCTGTTTGACTTCGGTGATCGGACGGGAACCGGTCTTTACTAGCGTGCTACGGCCGTTGCCAATTGATTTTTTTTCTACAGGTAATATTAACTAAAGTTTCAAAAAATTTTATATTACTTATGTAAAGTAAGTTATGTAAAGTAAGTATTAATAAATATATAATTAATAATATATACAACAAAATAATACCAACAGTTCTAGTAATATATGTCTATAGAGATTTTATTAAAAAATTCATTATGCAAAAATGTCATCTCATCGATTTAATTTTTTTCACGTAATAATCAGAAAACTTAAGTAAAGTGGTATTTCGTAACGGTCCCGAATCATATAAACTTTCTTTTTCATATTATAGTCTCCATAACATGTAAATAACATTAAATGAATTTAAATTGACGCAAATACTACGTCAATTGATGAATTTATCGCATGGTAGATCTAAAGGTGCTTGAAAAATTAAATTTCCATTCTCATGCATACCTAATAATTTCTCGTTCAATTAGTAAAATTTTTTATGAAGTGTTTACTGCCTATTTACTAAGTTAATTTGTTTTTTTGTTTGCCCAGCCTGGCACAAAAATACATTTTTTCAAATATGTATTTATAGACAAATACGGTATCTGAAAATAACCACACATCTTACACGTGGAATTTATTTATTTAATTTTAAACCAAGACCATTATTAATAGCCTACAATTTTGATTTACTCATGTGACTACCGGAATATATGAATTTGTTCTGGAATAGTAACATAGTATCTATAGTACTTAATGTAATAACAAAGAATTTGCTGTTACTCTAGATTAGATATGCAATACGTTGGTTTTCTAAATCTTTGTGTCTAGCAAGGTGTAATCATTCCTTTAAATGAATATACGATTTTTTATTAACCTAGAACTATACTATTTTGCAAATGCTAAACCGAAATTAATTTTTTGAAATATATTAGAAGAAGTAGCCAATGGCTACGAAATATAGAGGTTGAAATAAATAAATGAGACTTTGGTTGACTCATTAAATATATGAGATACTAATTAAAATATATCGTGTGTTATTGACGATTTTATGTAGCAGGGTAAATCTCGCCACGTAAATATGAAATAATACATTTTTCTTTTGTAATATTATCAACCTTTAATACTATTAAATCCCCAAATTTTACAATTTATTCATTTTTAAATAAAAACACTGTTTCATGCTTTAGCATCTTGTAGGGTATAAAAACTTACTGGTTTAAAAAGTAATACACAGCTGTGCTTTGAAATATTAATATTGAAATCTAAATCTGAGTTTTATTTATATATCTATATAAATGTGAATATTATCTGACTAGATATAAGATAATTTGACAAAGAAATTATTGCGTAATGAAGTGAAAGTTTTATTATTGCTACTTGTGTATTGAATAAATTCCATGGCGCTATAGATAGTAATTTTGACTTAAATAGAAAAAATATAATACCAATGAAATAGGGTTTTAATAACTATAAGTTTTGAAAATTCCTTCTGAAAGCCTTTCAACAAATATTTACTCTGAGATCTACGCGTTTCATTGATTAAAACCTTAGTTATCGCACTTGTGCGTACTATATTAATTACGCATAAATATAATTACAACTACTACCAACTAATAGATGCAATTTTTTGGAAGGCGCGTGCGATAGCGAGAAACAGGTGTGAATTCCTCGAAAGGTTCGATAAGATGTATTATTGAAATAAGGTATTCAGAGTTTGATTAAATCAGGATTGTGACTCATCCCAAAAATGTTCGTTTAAAATCATCCTCACCACAATATATCTTTAAATCCTGAGTACGATTTTTTTTACAGAAGCAAAGCACACCGCTATAGACAATGACTATAACGTAACAACAGATAATTTAAAATTACTAGAAAACATACATAACCGTGGAAAATTGGAAAATAAAATAAGGTCATCATTTCGGCAAGAGTAAAATCTATTCCATTTGCTGAAGTACAGTTGGAAGAACCATTCAGAGTAGGTACTTGTACCATTAGGTGAAATTACGACTGAGTCACACTTAAGAACTCTCAATTCAATATACGATTACAAGTAGATATAAATAGTGTTAGTTTATTCTTAAAAACTACTATTAATATATCGGTGATCTAGTGCTCTGGTTCAGCAAAATGTGTGCTAGAATTCCGAGCTTAAAAAATTTTCTAAATATGGATTCAAGATTTAAAATCATGTTGTAGTAAAGATTATACTATTAAATTAACGCCTATATACTGGCTTATATTTTGTGATATCAAATCAACCTATTATATCTTCAAAGAGGCACAAACTCTAAAGACAAGTAGTGTATCATTGCTGAAAATGAATGAAAATTAAAAAAAAATCACTTATCCTCTGACATATTCATCACTGTTAGTACTGGATTTTTAATTATAAGAATATTTAATAAATTATCATTGAGAACAGAAATATCAGATGTCTTGAGATGCTTTCTCATAACATGCGATCCAAAAATTTATGTTATACTTATATAAAGTGTGTGTTCAATGAAATTTTACTGTGAAATAGTGAATAGTGTACATTGTCATATTTGTCATTGACATTTTTTTTTCATTATAACGAGCCATCGAAAAAATTCATAATTGGAGTAGACTATGAAATTGGGTTGGTACTTTAGCCACTTCCACATAATGACACATTACTTGATGCTTGACAGTTTCATTTGGTTTCATTGAAAAAAAAGGTTATGGCATTGAAATGATACTACAACAAAAAAGAAAACAAATAATTTATTTAATATCGAAATTATAATCAAAATTTACATATACAGAAGTTGTTGAAAATGTTGTCCATTTACATCTAAACAAATTTAATTTTCTTAATAAGAGTTTTGAAAAATTTGACACAAACTTATAGTTTCAATGTCAAATAATAAATGTCATTATGTAGAAGTGGCTAAAGTAACAACCCAATTTCACAGTCTACTCCAATTATGAATTTTTTCGATGGCTCGTTATAATGAAAAAAATTTTTTTATGTCAATGACAAATATGACAAATTTGAAAAGTGTTAACGAGATATAATTTTAATAACAAATTTATAATAAATGTTCAAAATTATGCCTCTTCTGATCTCTGCAAATTTCTGCTCTTCTAATTATATTCCCCTGCACTATTTCTAGCATTTGTCCATCTATAGAACAAACTGCTTCAAATATCCGATTTGTTAAATCTGCTTAATTTATAACTGATGTTCTGTACACCAAATATTTAATGTGATCCCAAAAGAAAATGTCCAAAGGGGTAAGATCGGGACTTCTAGCTGGCCAAAGGAACGATCCACCTCTTCCTATCCACCTTTCTGCAAATTGCTCATTTAACCAGTTTCTCACTGGTGCCGCATGATGAGCAGGAGCACCATCCATTTGTAGCCACTTATTATTTATTACCGTTAATGGAAGTTCATCTACCAAATTTTGTAAACCATTTACCACAAATTCTAAAAAGTTGTCCGCGGCCAGCCTGTTAGGAGCAATGACTGGCCCGATTATCTGATTCCCGATAATACCTTCCCAGACATTTAGCCATGCTGATGATTAGCTTGTCTAAATACATGAGGATTTTCCAAAGCATAAAAGCGTGAATTTCGCTGATTGTAAAATCCATTTCGTAAAAAATTAGCTTCATTAGTTCACAAGATATTTCTGCAAAATTGAGCATCTCTTTGTATTTGTTCTAAAAACCAGTTACAATATACAACACGACGTTAAAATTCTTCAGGTAATAAAGCTTAAACTTTTCTGTAATGATAAGTGTGAAACCGCTCATCCTTAGTAATTAGACCAACTGAACTATGTGATGTGCCCAGTATATTACTGGTTACACGTGTTGATATTGTTGGATTGTCTGCTAATAAATTTAAAACGGCATTCTCTACTTCCGGGGTCCTTATAGTTTTTGGACGACTTCTACCCCGATAAAAGGCAGCTGTTGGTGATATGCTTCCTGTTTCTCTTATTCTTCGGTCTAAACGGCTAAAGACATTACTACTAGGATGTCTTCTCAGAGCATTCCTTTCGCAATAGACTCTAGCAGCAGCAGCATTGTTTCCGCATTCCCCCGGCACCAAATGCATGTCTGTATAATTGTCGTTTGAAGAGATTTTAATATAAATTAAAAAAAAAACACCAGCACAAAACAGCAAAACGCGAAAAATAACAAACACTGAAGAACTAATCACGTAAATTACATCTAAATACTTGAACATCCAAAATGCAACGAAGATTAATAATGTACTAATAGGGTTGAAATATGCATGACAATTTGAAAATGTCAAAATGACATTAATAAGTAATTTTTATTCCGATATTTTTTACGTTAAGTGGTTTAAGTGTAAATTCATGACAACGTTGCCATATGTTTTTTCAGGTAAAATTAACATAAAATGATTTTCGTTAAATGGTATAATTATAAGAGAGATTAATTACAAACCTGGTTATAGTTGTTCAAAATTGTTATCCCATTGACCATATCAAAACCAGTTCTTAAAATGTTTTCCAGTAATTAAGATAAACGACATCTAAAGTGTTAACTTTGAATATTTATTTCTTTAAAAATTAACAGCGATGGAATTGTTTCCATATTTATCTCATGATCCTTGGTCCTCCCATAATAACGTACCATCCAAGTGTTCCACAAATTATGGGACATGCCGTATATCTACCGCGCAGTTATAATTTCGTATTACATATTGCACTTTTTTTGTAGCGTGCAGCAAAAGTTTTAGGAGTAAGCGTGACATCTGTCAGTAGAAATTCCTCGGAAATACAAAAAGGCAATTTGCAGCCCCAAACGGAAATATGTCAAAAAAACAAATATACAGAAATAGTAAGATATTTGAAAAAATTAACTATATTATAATATAAATTATAAAACAACATATTACCCTTACATCTTTAAATACTATACTTGTTGAAAGGGATATTTTTATGAGTGGTAAAACATCTTTATGGAAAGCGTTGCGGAACACTGGGTTCCATTATAAAAAGGATGATCCTAGAACAGCGCTAATGGAATTACCACATATTGCTCTAAAACGAGTACCTAACTTGTTTTTAAGTTGTTTTATAATACCAGGTATCTTTCATTTTCTTTCAACATATATAATGATGTAACACAATATAGTTATTTATGCACCAACGGCGTTAAGCGTAAGTTACATTACACTCTTTTTCGTACTAGAAACTTGAACAAGTTCTTGAACAAGATTTCATACAAGTTTTAATATATGCTATGTTGAATAGAGGGCACCAAACTTTGAGTGCGTTACCAACATAAAATAAAAATTTCTGTTTTTTTATTATTATATATTAGAAGTTAGGATGGGTTGTGATTATTTATTACCTCTTATAGATACAACAATATTAAAAAAATGAATTCTTAAACCATTACATCGGTGCCCCAAATTTTGTTACTGGACATTCTTACACAATTTCTATTAATTTCCAGAACAAAACAAACACTACGTAACCTATAATTATTTTTATTTAAAATGAACAGTTGGTACAAACGAAATGGTGTTTAATGCGCAAGTCTAGTATGAAACTTGGATGAAAAGTGGGATAGGTTCTAGTTTTGTAGTTTAGAAACTTTGATGTGTTTCTTCTGAATTACACTATCAAAGTTTCCACAAGTTCATCTAGTTTGAAAACTTGTCCAAGTTTCTAGACGAAAAAAGTGTAATGTAACTCAGGCTTTATGGGTATTATAGTGCGCGAGGCCGACGCTAGTTCAGCCCGAGGCCCTCTGGCCCTCGAATGAATGTCGACCGGAGGCAATATAGTTACCATAACGCCAGTGGTTCATACAAGATTTTACTTATCACTTTTTTTTTTATTTCTTAAGCGGAAAATTTAAATTACATTGGAAAAGTTCCGAGATTTCTGTCAACTGTCATGTTGTTACGCATCATAATGAATCTAAGATGGCTCCTTGAATCAACGATTTAACCTTAATTTTATTTTAAATGACAGTTGTTGACACTTTGAACCTTTCAATGTCAATGTTTAGATACTCTTAATTTTAATAAATAATGCTAAAGTTTTGCTTCTTTTTTTATACTTTCTTAAAAATTCAAATTTTTGTTTCTGTAAAATGTATATCCTTTCGTCTCGAGCCTTATTTAAACTCACACAACATTAAAAACTGTAAATAAATTAGCAGGCAATATGAGCCATATCGCCCTGTTGTAGTAACGCCCAAGGGCGATGTGACCGTGTTTATGGTATCCGTATCCAAGGTCAAATGAACAAATAATACTTAAGTAATCTATTTGGTAATCTATTTATTATTAAATACGTACAAAGTTTTCACCTGTTTTTATTGTTTGATTACTTTGTAAGAGAATTAATAAATTTGCCTATTTATAAATTATAACCTAAATATTGCAAGTTTGACATAGGCGTTTAATACCCTAACCTAAAATGTAAACAAATAGATTTTGCCAATGGATTTTGCAAATAATTTCGCAACATTGTTTGACATTATTGATGACGTGCACGTCTTCGAATCGTGAACGTCGTTTAGTATATGCGGAAACATTTTGTGAAATAAATTTAACCAAAATATAAGATCCCAGTCCTCTAGATTCAGATTTCATTGTAAACCGTATGCTTCCTTGCAAGTAATAGTTTTAGTATAGTTTTGCTTCAATTCTTCGAAGCATTCTATTAACTTCTCCTGGTTCTCAAAAACCATATTTACGGTACGGATGTTATAATTCCAGCGTGTCGCAGCAAGTTGAGGTAATTTTCGATTTACAGTTTTTTCCAATACATCACATCCTTATTATAGTATTCTCGTAGTGATAATACACGTTGTGAAATGCTTTGTTTTTTCTCGCTTTTTATTAATTAATCGTTGTTGAAGAAATATATATTGTGTATCATCTTTTGGGTTATGAATTGCGCTGTCTGCAGGTATGTAAATCATATCAATTATTTAAATATATTCAGTATATTAGTGCCAGTTTAACCGATTTAATTTCGGATCTGGTGCATGATCTTATTTTTCCCGTCCGCGGTTTCTCAGGTATTTTATAAAAACATTTCTTTTTGCCTTAAATTTAAATATAACATTAGAAATAACATATACATACAGTAAAAATATAGATTTTTGAACTTTATTGATAGTTGCATTTAATATCCTTTGTACTCCCTTATTTTTGTTTACCGTTGATCTGTTCTTGTTTATCGTTCGTGTTGCTCGAAATTAATTAGAGATGAAGCTTTCGTCACGTGCATTATTTGTAAAAATACCTTCAAAGCTACTTGTGTTGAACTTTCCAGGATCGAACCCAAAAGAATTAATAGCAACTGTCACTAATATAATTAAGATCTGCAATAATAGTGTCACTTCAAGATGAAATAAGAACCATAAAGTCCGCCGATTCTTCGATTTCCAAGTCACTAATCGAGACTGAGGAGATTATTCGAGAAGTTGTCGAGCGAGACCGTCGCGAGAATAACGTGGTCATTTATGGTGTCAAGGATATCTATTGTGAATCTAAAGAACAGAAAAGTAATTCAGATAGAGTATTATTGCGTGAAGTTTTCAATGAGATTGAAGCTGAATTCAGCGACAATCTTAAACACTTTAGGTTAGGTAGATATGATCCTATCAAACTGATTTGAAGCGTCTTATTAAGGTATGTTTATCTTCTGTGGATAACGTTCACAAGCTACTCAAGAGAAGCAGGGATTTGAGGGAGTCTGATAAGTTTTCTACTGTAGTGTAAAGGCTGAGCTACTCGATCGATCATCTAAGAGTGAGGCCAACATTAATATAAAATACAAGGATGGGATTCCAAAAATAATTAGTTCATCAAACTAGATGTGTCCAAAAGCGAATCTACCCATTTTTACTACCAGAACGTTAGAGGTAAACGTGGTAAAGCTGATAGTTTTTGCTCTCCATATGACATGATATTACTTTCTGAAACTTGGTTGTGTGACCCAGTCTATAACAATGAACTTCTTTATTATACGTTGTGACAGATGTACAAATTACTGGTAGGTCTCTTGGTGGTGGCGTACTTATTTCTTTTCGTAATTTAATTAAATATAAAACAATTGATATGTCTTAGATAGAGATGTCATTAGATCAGCTGTTCCTTTGATGAATTTAATAATATGTAACTGAGAAAATATTGAGTCTTCATATTTTATTATATTAGTTGATATTCCACCGAATTTGTACTATTCCTCGACATGCCGGAAATCATTATTACTGGTAAAAATATTTTACTTGTAGGGGATTTTAATATTCCGAATTTTGGCAAATCTGATGTTGAGTCTGATGGGAAACTAGAGCTTCTGCTTTCATTTATGGCATCTTTAAACCTAACTCGGTTCAACGATATTACCAATGCAAATGATTGAATGTTGGACGTGATACTATCAAACATGGACTGTGAAATCGATGTTGGACAAGATTCTGAATCCCTTGTTGTTGAAAGCAGAATCCTGCATTATGGTTTGAAGTTATGCATAGGGTCACATCTCGTACACATCCATTTCTGTCTGTAACAACAATATTAGATATAAATTTAAAAATGCTAATTTTATAAAACTGTATTCTGATCTACTCCAAACTGACTGGTCTTTCCTAGATAGTTGTATTGATGTTGACGTGTGTCTTGTTGCTTTTTATGACAAACTTTATTCTGTTTTAAACCTTTCTGTTCCTGTGCAAAGATCTTCTACAAAAAAGACTTACCCTCCGTGGTTTACTAAGAACATAAAGAAATATCTTCTGTTGAAGCGTCACTATCATAGGAAGTGGAAATCTACTGGTAATGATTATTACAAATCAGAGTTTCAGAGAATTCGAATAACTACTAAAACGGAAATTTCTAGAAGCTATGCATGCTATACACAAGATATAGAAGAAAATCTTATTAATGATCCGTCTCAATTCTAGGCTTTTGTCAATTCAAAACGCAACATGCCTAGAATTCCAAGTAACTTACATTTTAATAATCATAAATACTCCGAACCGCAAGCCATTCTTGACGCCTTCGCATCCAGATTTGCAGAAGTTTATCTTCTTAAAAACTCCGATGATGCGTCATTTGAGTACGATGCTATTAGTGGTTATTGGTTTATCGTCCTTCCTTGTGTTACACAGCATGATATACAAAATAATACAAATCTGTATAAAAACAAATTTGTATTTGTATATGCATGGACACACAGTACGTATTTACCAGCTTTTGCTTCAACTACCAGACGCATGCGTTTCTGTGTAACCACTTTGTCAATGATAGATTTACGAAGCAAAAGACTGTAGGTATACTTGCGGTTATGTAGTAAGTTTTGTCCTATCCGAAGACATGAGATAACCTCATGCCATCGCCATCGAATTATCGCATCCACATGCAACCTGTTTTTTTACTATACTACGCCACCTGGCGACTAGTTAATGGACTCACAGTAATATGCGTATTTTTTCTTCTTTCCCAGTAATAGCTTTGCTTTTCGAGAAGAAACACTTTGCACCCTCGTGGTCGGTTTTGTCCGTCAGATGGCATGAGGTTATCTCATGTCTTCGGATAGGACAAAACTTACTACATGGCCGCAAGTGTACCTACAGTCTTTTGCTTCGTAAATCTATCATTGACAAAGTGGTTACACAGAAACGCATGCGTCTGGTAGTTGAAGCAAAAGCTGGTAAATACGTACTGTGTGTCCATGCATATACAGATACAAATTTGTTTTTATACAGATTTATATTATTTTGTATCAAAGCTTGATGTGAATTATCGCATCGACATGCAACCTGTTTTTTTACAGCATGATATCATCGAGGCCATTGGGAAACTGAAGAATTAACATACTGCTGAAGAAGATAATATTCCAACGTATTTGGTTAAGGTTTGCGCCAATGTTCTTATTCATACACTCTCCAAACTCTTCATTTTATCCATTCAAGCATCTTCATTCCCACAGGCATGGAAAATCGCTAGAATTTGTCCTGTATTTAAAAAGGGTGATAACACTGACATCTATAATTATAGGTCAATCGCTATTATTTCTGTTTTTGCGGAAATCTTTGAATCCGTCCTGCATAAAATTATTTCGTTCAAATGTCTGCCCTTTATTTCTCCTTCACGACTCTAACAAATTTGTGCGGCATAACCCAAGATATAGTCGAAGCTCTAGACGATGCTAGTCAATTAGATCTTATTTATACGGACTTCAGCCGCGCCCTACATTTACTTAAATAAGATCTTTCTTTGAGAATGGTAGAAATTACCGGTAACCAATATTGTCAAAACAATAAAATGAAATAGCAAAACTTATCAAGTGCTCTTTTATGTTTTAAATATATGTAAATATAGTCTGTTTCAAGACATAGTGCGACGGCAAGCTGATGTGTAAATACTTTAATAGACACCCCGAGGTGAGGGTCTAAAGAAATGCAAACAATGATTATAATATCTGAATATAAACCAGAGAAGTATTAAGTATAAATTTTTATTATAGGAACTTAATTTTTTAATATATGATTGTTTCGCCTTTACTTGATGAAATTCCATTATAACTATTAAGATAAAATAAAACAAATTTTATGAATTTCACTTTTTAATTATCACTGTAACGAGTCGTTTCGCACCAACCTGGGCTTCGTCAGACATATAACTGATAGTTATATGTCTGACGAAGCCCAGGTTGGTGCGAAACGACTCGTTACAGTGATAATTAAAAAGTGAAATTCATAAAATTTGTTTTATTTTATCTTAATAGTTAATTTTTTAATATCAACTTGCCACATTGGAATTTTTCATGCAACCTTTACAGCTTTTCCTTTTTCTTGTTTGAATGCTATATTCAACAATTTTGTATAACTTCGTTTCAAGTTATAGCGCGATTACATAAATAAAACCATCAAGAATCTATTGTGCTAACCCCTCCATTATCCGGTGATGATAACACACAAATTTTAAGTACCTGAAATCTATCTAGGACGGCTTATGTGTATTAATAAAATAAAGTAATTAATATGGATCTTTAATTTTAATATTTTAATACTGTATACTTACTTATATGTTATAGTCAAATAAAATTTTCAATTTAGTTTATTTTAAACAACTAAGGTGAACGGGCATTATAAATTCAAAAGTGTACAATGTTCAGACCTTGGGAAAATAGTAGTGCAGTTACTATAAGAGAAGGTGTTCCAGTGGATGTGAATGTTAGCGACAGGGACAAAATGTGTAATAGAAAACAAAGACAACATTTATCTATGGATACAAAGAGAATTGTATTAAATGTCTACAATGGGTTGATGGAAATAGATGAATTATAAAATTCGAAAGCTACCCTAAAAACTTCACAACTTACTAAAATACCGAAATCGACTATTAGAAAAATGGCGAATATTGGTGTTACTGAAAAAAAGGAAGATATACTCCTTGTATGAAAAAAATGAAGAATCTGCAGTTGATAATTTACGAGGTGCATTAATGAGTGGTGATATTGAATATTCAAAGTCAACACTGTGGAGATTGTTAAAAGCAAACGGTTGCAAATGCAAGAAAAATGATAGAAGGAAGTGTATAGTTCTCGTCAAGATAATTTAAAATGACTTGTATAAAGGTAAAAGATTACCCCAATGGAATCTGTAAATAGCAGTAGTAAATACATCAACATCGCATTAAGGTGGAATATTCTTAAGCCTGATTTTACAATATTGTGCTTTACATTTACTAAACCAATTAGTTTATTAATTTCCGGGCAGATTAAAAGTGACGGGAATGTATAGAAATGTGGTATTAAGTAATGATCCTTTAATTGATTTTTTATTATTGAATTCATTATTTGTTAAATATGTTGTTGCAAATGTATTGTTTACCTTTATTATGAATTTTGGCGTTTAATTTAATTAATTGAAAAGGTTTTGTAGGTATTTGTGGATGAGATATTAATTATATGTTTACATACTTGGAAATGATCTAAGTATGAGATGTTTTAAAGTTACTTTGTCAGCAGTAGGACCTATACACTACTTATTATAGGTACCTGGTGTAAGGTATATTAATTATTCGTGTTCATATAATGCCGATGATAATGTGGCGGCTATGGACTTGTGAAGCAAGTGTGAGTGAAGTGAATTTTGAATCTTTCACCGAAGATGTACTTGTATCATATCTTTCCCAATTAAATGTTCATATATATCATAAATTTCGATGATTAATATTTTCAATATTAATTATTTAAAATAGCACCTGTTGCCGCTTCACAATTTTTGTGAATACACTCTGATAGACAAATACTATTTCTAAATGTTTCATGTCCCACAGGTAAGCTCACAGCAGGTACTCCTTATAATTCGAATAACTTAGTATTAATTGCAGACAATTTAAAATATTTTGAATCTTGCTATATAATGGAAAGTTCGAGAATATGTAAGTCACGATACGAGTATTTACTTGCTATCGACAGATATAGACAGCAAGAAGAAATATTTATTACCTCGATGAAACGACGATACGATATGCATGATATTCTAGAAATTGGTTTGAGTAATAATTCAGATCAATGGCAGTTTGAGAGATATGGATGTAGTTCCCCAGAAGATATACTCCTTGTATGGAAAAAATAAAGTACCTACAGTTGATAGTTTACGGGTTGCGTTAATGAGTGATGATATTGAATATTCAAAGTCAACACTGTGGAGATTGTTAAAAGCAAACGGTTTCAAATACAAGAAAATTGATAGAAGGCAATGTATAATGGAATGTTCGAAAATATGTAAGTGGTGATGAGATTACTTACTTGCTATCAACATATATAGACAGCAAGGAAGAAGTACGATATGCATGATAATGTAAAAATGGGCTTGAGTAATAATTCAGATCAGTGCCAGTTAGATGTTCCTGCATCTAGAGGAAAAAGACTATAATACTGCATTGTGGATCTACAAAAGGTTGGATTGAAGGAACTGCGTTCCTGTCTACAAAAAACATAAAAAATTATTCCTTAGATTACCACGACGGCATGTCGACATCGATATTCGAAGATTGGTTTGAAAATAGTTTAATACCAAAGTTAAGTACAAATAGCGTGATCGTTTTTCATAATGCTCCCCACTGCTCTCGTTTACAAAAGAAAATACCCAATAGCAGCAGTAGCAAGGGAACTATACAAGAGTTTCTATATGACAATAACATTTTCTTTGAAGATTCTTAGACAAAAAAGGAACTACTCGAATGCATGAAGTATATTTAAATTCTCAAAGGAATATGTACTGGATACCATCTAAAGAAAAAAAAACATGGTGTGTTACGTTTGCAGCTATATCACTGCATTTTTACCCAAATGGAATTGATTTGGGTACAACTCAAAGAAAAAAATAAATCGTCGAAATTAAGTGAAGAAAAGAAGAAATAAAAAATATATTTACAAATGCATGGCGCAATGCAATTAATCATGTCACGAAAATTGAAACAAAGTACAGTGATTTACCAAAGATGCACCGAGTCAGAGTTTGAGGATGATACAGACATTTTCATATAATAAGTTTCAAATGTTTTCATCTCCCTTTGTTTATATGTTCGCTAATTTGTAAATTAACTGTCATACAATTTACAGAATAAATTAGCGTGCAAAATGTATTCTTGTATTTCACATAGCGTGGGTGACATTTCGTATAAATATACGTTCATATTATAATTCACGTTTACTTTTATTATTTATAATAAAATATTGATAATACGCCTGTAGCGTGTTTCTCATATCGATTACTTTTATTGCATACCACCTGTGATGGTGAAACGTAGCGGTTCGCACTATATCTTGAAACAGACTATACAATGTTTTACAAATAACTGACTGCAATATCCATTAACAATGTTATACTTAATATTAACCATTCCATAACTCTTAATGATCCATATATGAAGAAGCGCTCACAGATCGAAAACCTTTCCCTTAAAGCATCTCGGAATATTGTGAAATTTTAGTACATGACGTAGTTTTCTAAATACGAGGCTTATTCTGTGTTATTATTTGCACTCTTGTTTATCTCTATTCATCTTAATTTTATGTCCCAAGTATTTCCAAGAAGCGACGTTTTCATTTGCCGAGATTGAATGGGTTAGTATTTGATTACAAACTTCTATGAAATATATACTGGGACGTATCTATTTTGACGTTGTCTTTAAATCATATATCGTTATATAGGCATGATTTACACGGTCAGTTACTACAAAATTATCGTAAGTGTATCTCAAATGATTATGCGCTAGATAGTAAACAATGATTATAATAATTGTCATTATTGTCTAACAGTTACGAGTATCTCCATTAAGAGTACAATAAATAATAAATAACTATAATAAATAAAGTACAGTGTCAAAACTAAAAACTATAATTTATAAGAGGAAATAGTAAATTATAAATGGAAATTCAGAATTTAAACTAAAACAAAATTATATGAATTACTAGATCCTAATAAACGTTTTCACATTATCAATATGTCCAATCGTAGGTAATTAAGGTTCAGCTGTGGTCAATTGCAGTAAAGGAGAAAAAAGGATCCAAGAAAATTTTGTTGGCTTCTTTAATCATATAAGTGATAGGTGTTTTGGCAAAGACGTTTGCTTTAGCTCTGGCTTTGACGAATGTTTCAATTGATCTTGTTCCATATTTTGGCGTCATAATGTCCACCGCAGAAAATAAATTCGGAGCATCGATATCATTGTTAACTAGGTTAATCGTAAACTTAGCACTCGCTATCTCTCTGCAATCAAAATGAAGTAAAGTTGTGTTCCCGTAGCAGTTACCAGATGATTTAAGTTAATGTTGTGAACGCAGAATTCTATGCCTGTGATGACCTCTTTCTTGGATGTGGCGTGTTGTTGCATTTGGTCCCATTTCGATTTTACTATATCTATAGCTAAATTTGTGGGTGTGTTTGTATAAAGGAATTCGACATCCAGAGAAACTATCATGTGTTCAGGGGATATTGTTTTTTAGATATGAATTGTGGAAAGTGCCAAGAAGACAACACCTTTTTAAAATAAGAAAATAAATTCTATAAACAAACTTTCGGAATAGCAATGGGTTCACCTCTCGCAGCTTCCATAGCAAACCTTGTTATGGAACATGTAGAAACTAGCGTACTCAACACTTTAGATTTTAAACCAGTTTTTTCAAGAGATACGTAGACGACATAATCACCTACATACCTACGATCAAACAACAATATCTCCTAAACAAGTTCAACACCTTTCATGACAGAATACGTTTCACTATGGAAACCGAAAGTAACAAAAATATAAACTTTCTCGATATAAATATCTCACATGATGATCAAGGTCACATCTACTCCAAATGGTATAACAAACCTACCACATCTTTCAGATATACTCACTATGACTCGAATGCCTCATAATAACACAAAAAGAATGTTATAAACAACATAACCGATCGTTCCATAAAACTTTCAGGAGTTCAGAAAAACTAATATCATAAAAATTAGAACATACTAACAGAAAACCAATACCACACATAGTTTATAAATCAAACAATAAAAGAACGTGTCCAGAAAATATACAATAACACTATCAATACTCATAACTTAGAATCCCAAAACTATATTAGCATACCATATGTCCACAACCTATCAGAAAAATCAGCTATGCCTTAAAACAGTACAATATCACAACATCTTACAATTCACTAACACTCTAGAAAAATTTTACTCAAACCCAAAATAGAAAACAGCAAGCAAACCCACACCATATACAGGATCCCTTGCAATGGATGCTACGTAGGGCAAACCAAACAATACCTCAACAAATGGTTACAGGCCCACAAATATTCTAAAACAGACAAGACAGCCTTGGCATCGCATAGGATTGAACTAGACCATCATTTCAACTATGACGATACTAAAATTATTGAGAGAGAATCTAGCACAAAAAAAACGGGAAATTAAAGAAATGATACACGCCAAGAAAGACGCAAACAGCATCAACAACAGAAGTGACATCAGCAATCTAAGTTCCATATATTATAACATAATCAGGTGATGATCGACATCATACTAAAACAATGACGCACACACACACACAAACACACACACACAAACATATACAAACGCAAACATACGCATACACATCTCATATCGTAAACCAAAAACGATTCTCTTAATACATTAACATTTTACCGTACAAATTCAATTTTACAACTCTGTTAATATGCAAATGAAACTGTACACACAAAAACATCAAAAAAAGAAAAAAAGGAAAAAAACCACACTTTTTCTTATATTGCCAATGTATCATACACATTTGCACAAGGTTGACTTCACTATAATTATTTTAAATACGTTGTCTCGTCCACATTGATTGTACTGCATTTTATTTATTGATATGTTTGTAAGCAACAATTTTATAATTTGACAATGCTAATACATAACTCCATACATACAAGAGACTTCCACAAAAGGAATCTCAACATATAACAAAGTAACACAACTTAATAAACACAGGTACGCATAACAACGCATTCTTAAACATTATCTTAACACTTGTAATATAACATAATTTTGCATGAAAGTGTCTTCTGTTACAGTTCATTGATAAAGGAGCAAGTTCTCCGAAACATGTATGAAAAACCAACTGTTTTATGCTTGACTCACAAAATCCCAAAAGAAACTCCACAGAAATTATATATATATATATATATATATATATATATATATATATATATATATATATATATAGACATTAAGTATTATCGACCGTACTGTATAAGTAAAAATTCATTAACGGGTGAGCGGTCTGTCAAGTAAAAATAAAACTCCTTTATTCGACTCTATATTTCATAACGGATTTGTTACTTCATCAGGAGTGTAATTGAGAGTTAAAATTTAGCAAACACCGGCACTAAACATGTTAAAATTAGTCGAATTTAAAATATCAAATCAATATGCTGTTAGTTTATCGTCAACCTTTGAAAAACAAATGATTTTTTTTTTTAAGGTTGACGATAAACTAACAGCATATTGATTTGATGTTTTAAATTCGACGAATTTTAACATGTTTAGTGCCGTTGTTTGCTAAATTTTAACTCTAGAGAGATATGATAAGTATTTTTTATTCTTCGAGCCGAAATTCAACAGTAGCGAGTACAAGATATCTACAATTATATCCAGAACGACAACAGCCTCATCGTACCATTTTTGTAGATCTCGACAGAAATTTGGTCGAGAATGGATCATTTACTAAGCCGCGTAATGGTCAAGACAACAGGAATTTAAATGAAAATCGACAAGATATTTTACAAATGGTAAATTAAAAGCGTGTTTTCAAATTTCATGTTAATCTTGTATTTTTATAGATAAATAATAATCCATCAATTTTTACACGCGAAGTAGTGTCAGAATTAAATTTTTGCCAGTCCAGAGTTTGGAGAACTTTACATAAAAGTAGGTTTAAACCATACAGGATCCATGTTAGTCACTCTTTACTGCCTGGAGATAATTTGAGAAGGCTAGAATATTGTAATTGGTTAATGGGAAGGATAGAAAATAACGAAAATTTTTTAAGCAAAATCATCTGGTCAGATGAAACAAAATTTACAAATTCTGGAATGTTCAACAGAAATACGGAGCACTATTGGGCAGTACAAAATCCCCGACAAAACAGGGCTAGAAGACCACAACATCGTTTTGGAATAAACGTTTGGATGGGTATTTTGGCAAATCGTCTCTTAGGACCAGTTATGTATGAAGAACATTTAAATGTAGAAAGATATTTAAACATTTTACGTACATACGTATCTGACTATCTTGACGACAATATCCCATTAAATCATTTACAATATTTATGGTGGCAACAAGATGGCGCACCAGCACACAATGCAGCTGTTCTTAGAAATTTCTTAAATCAAGATTTTGCAAACCGTTGGATTGTAAATAGGGGAGTTGTTGAATGACCTGCGAGATCACCTGATTTAAGTCCGCTAGATTTTTTTTATGGGGATATGTTAAAAATAATATTTATAAATTAGATGCGCCACAAAACATTGAAGAATTACGAGACAGACTTCAGAATGCCTTCGATGCAGTTCCTAGAGGAACTATACAAAGGGCAGTACAAAATGCCAGAAGGCGCGCCCAATTGTGCATTACCGAAGATGGTCAGATAATTGAACATATACTGTAATTGTTTATTGTTTACTTTTCTATGTATTTTTATTAATGTTTTTGTTATCTTGTACTCGCTACTGTTGAATTTCGTTTCGAAGAATAAAAAATACTTATCATATCTCGTTTCTCTTCGTTAGTGTATGACATTTTTGTATTATTAATGAACAATAAATGAAATGTTTGACAGATTGAAATTCCAAAGGCTACCTTATTTAATCTTATAATTTATTATTTCAAATAAAACCTAATGTCAAAAACTATAGTCAGCATGTGGCACATGGTTGAAATCAGAAAGAAAAACTCTTTCTTAAGATGTCTAAATCCAATATGGCGCCTATAAGAAATTAGATAGTTGATGATGGCCAGAAAGAAACGAAACGTCGAATAAAAATTTAGAGTACACCACTGGATAGAGGTTTAGAAATGGCCAGAAGGATGTGTTTTTATTTTTTCTCTACAAGGCCAAATGTCGGTGCTACAGGTAAAAGAAGAAAATGGGGTTTTCGCTTTTTTTTTTAAATAACGAAGGTCATTTGTCACAGGTCTATTTTCTTTACGCATTTATAACAAACCCAAAATTTAACAACTTTGCCAAATTTAAACCTATACTCTATCTCCAATAATAAGAGAGATCCCCATGGTGAGGGCCGAAAATGAATCAGCCTGTATATATATATTCGAGCTTAGGAAGAACTCATGAAGAATATAGTGTCTTTAGAGTACCTACATATATAAATTTTCATCAATATCGAATAACGAATGTAAGAGAACTTCAATCGGAAACAAAACTGCATATAGATAGAATACAGTCAGCAAACTGCAAGCGTTGATCGAACAAACCACCCAAGTCCGATTTGTGATTGTAATGGAATATTGAAATTATAAGTGAAGAAGAATATATCAATGCATTCGTCTTTACAGTGTGTACTATGACTGTGCATTTATTTGCACTGATTTTTATGTTTTTGTTGTAGATAACATGTAAATACTTTTGCAGAGCTTCATAATTGGCGGCTGTAGAGAGTTAAGCAACAACAGAAGATCATTTATTTATACTTATTTTTATCTCGTTACTGTAGATAATGCTTAAATGCTTCTGTAGGGCTTCACAGTCGGAGGCTGAAGATATTTTCTCGAAAAGTTTTAAGTCGTTATCATAGGCAACAACGTGACAGCAATAACAGAAGACCATTAATATAAACATTAAACAGCAGAGGCCCTTGTTCGGGCCTTGAGGAACACGAGAAAACAGTGGAGGTGAAGGAATAACAGCCACTATTGCCGACGTAACATGAGCGACTATAAAGTTAGGAAACTGTCAGGTCAATTATGAATGAATAAAGCCAAATGAGCTCAGTTTAGATAATAATTTGATATGGTCAATAGTGTCAAAAGCCCTTGTGAAATTGGTATAAGAACATGAATTTAATTTTTTGAGTCAATAAAGGAACTGATTTAGGGGATAACCTCAGACAATTTAGTTAAGGTTAACCCTCCTAGCACAAGCCTAAGTCTTCTGCATTGAGATTAAATATCAAATGAAATTATATTGTCTATCATAAATTAGGTGCTCAAAAATCTTAGAGCAACTGGACAAAATACTAATAGGCCTGTAGTTTAAAATATTATGTTTGCTTCCTTTTTTATACATGAGTGTAATATTACCGATTTTTTTTTTTCAGATATCTGAAAACCTAGATGAGCGAAGAACAAGATAAAAATCGTATATAACGGATTGCAATGCATAAAATAGAAGCACAACCCTTGATTACACAATTACACAAGTCTGCCTTGAAGTAGTTTATAGCTATAAGTGTACCACTCTCTAAAAAGGTTGCGGTGTAAAATTTTTTCAGGCTTTCCTCGGAATTCGACGAGAATGAAATTTTCCATGGTTGGTAGACCAGTGAAAATTTTTTAGAAATAGCTTCAACTATTTCGTCTGGATACGTCAGCTCATCATCACCAAGTTTCAAGTTGTAAAGGAAGATAAACGTTGTGGGCTTCGGATTTAACCAGTCTGTGTACCCGAATAAAATCGTTTTTAAAGGCTAATCATCCGGAAGACTTATTTTTATTGATAAAATTCCTTTATTTTTGTCAGATTGATTAACGTTATAGTACTATACCAGGCAAAAAATATACACCATAACAGAAACTATTATTGTGTAGAATGTAGAAAAGGCAAGGAACATATTTCTAAATAGGACTAATCCACTATCCCGAGTTCACTGTCTAACTCCGAAGGATTAATTAACTAAAGTTAACCTATAGTCTCTATTTGCAACAAAACTAAGTTGAAACAATTGTGAAATTTGGATCTAAAGTCATTTGCCTTGTTAAAAACATTGAATTTAGGGAAAATAAAATACCCACAAATTCTCAACAAAATTTAAAATTAAATTAAAAAAAAAAAATTTTAAATTCACGGTACCAATATTTGGTGAAAAATACAACGCAATAAATTAAACAGTTTGCGAGACAAAATTACATTGGAAATAAATCAACAAAACGAACCAAAGCTCACAGGTACGATGTATCAATGTCAATTCTACTTTCAGACTTTGTTGTTTATCATGAACTTTTAGTGAAAGACAATTACATACTACCAGTCATTAGCATATGCAACCAATATTACGAGGTGCATTCAAGTTCTAAGGCCTCCGATTTTTTTTCTAACTAACTACTAACCCGAAAACTATGAAACTGGTGTTACTTCTCGACGTAATCTCCCTGCAGACGTACACATTTTTCACAACGTCGACGCCATGATTCCATGGCCGCGGCGAAGGCTTCTTTAGGAGTCTGTTTCGACCACTGGAAAATCGCTGAAGTAATAGCAGCACGGCTGGTGAATGTGCGGCCACGGACAGTGTCTTTCATTGTTGGAAACAGCCAAAAGTCGATAGGAGCCAGGTCAGGTGAGTAGGGAGCATGAGAAATCACTTCAAAGTTGTTTTCACGAAGAAGCTGTTGCGTAACGTTAGCCCGATGTGCGGGTGCGTTGTCTTGGTGAAACAGCACACGCGCAGCCTTTCCCGGACGTTTTTGTTGCAGTGCAGGAAGGAACTTGTTCTTCAATACATTTTCGTAGGATACACCTGTCACCGTAGTGCCCTTTGGAACACAATGGGTAAGGATTACGCCCTCACTCTCCCAGAACATGGAAACCATCATTTTTTCAGCACTGGTGGTTACCCTAAATTTTTTTGGTGGCGGTGAATCTGTGTGCTTCCATTGAGCTGACTGGCGCTTTGTTTCTGGATTGAAAAATGGCATCCACGTCTCATCCATTGTCACAATCGACGAAAAGAAAGTCCCACTCATGCCTTGGTTGCGCGTCAACATTCCTTGGCAACATGCCACACGAGCAGCCTTGTGGTCGTCCGTCAGCATTCGTGGCACCCACCTGGAGGACACTTTTCGCATTTTCAGGTCGTCATGCAGGATTGTGTGCACAGAATCCACGGAAATGCTAACACTGGAAGCGATCTGTTCAACTGTCATTCGGCGATCCCCCAAAACAAGTCTCTCCACTTTCTCGATCGTGTCGTCAGACCGGCTTGTGCGAGCCCGAGGTTGTTTTGGTTTGTTGTCACACGATGTTCTGCCTTCATTAAATTGTCGCACCCACGAACGCACTTTCGACACATCCATAACTCCATCACCACATGTCTCTTTCAACTGTCGATGAATTTCAATTGGTGTCACACCACGCAAATTCAGAAAACGAATGATTGCACGCTGTTCAAATAAGGAAAACGTAGCCATTTTAAGTATCTAAAACAGTTCTCATTCTCGACGCTGCCGCTACAATTCCATCTGCCGTACAGTGCTGCCATCTCTGTGACGTATTGACAACGAACGCACGCTCATTTTAAAACAATGCACATGCTTCTATCTCTTTCCAGTCTGGAGAAAAAAAATTCGAGGCCTTAGAACTTGAATGCACCTCGTACAATGGTCAGGGGTTTTACTTCCAAATGAAGGCTCAGTAAATTTAGCAGGGTTATAAAGATATTATTTAATAGTTAAAAAACACCACATGTTTTTTCTAAATTTATTTATAAAAAAGTAATATATTCTTTACAAAATACATTTTAATAATATAAAAGAAAAAGAAATCTATTTTATTAAATCCTATAGATACACAGAAAAGAGGATATCAATATTTTCATCAATACTTTTTAAATTCAGCAAATGTCATCTATCGCATGTTGGTAAGTTAACGGGAAAGAATACATTCAATTCAATCAAAGATGCTATGCATAAGAATCCCGTGTAGAGCGCTAAATAGAATACACCGATCTTCCAGTCCAACCTGAAAATGAAAAATATATAATTACAATTTTATCCGAGAAAAGATAAGATGTGGAAAAATAAGATATAAAGTTATATAAAAATAAGATAACTGAAAATAAGCTGATCAATATAGTGTCAACACTTCATAAAAAGTATTCCGCTGGCGAGGACAAATTTCCAAATATTTTAATTCGCGATGCTAGGTTTTTCCAAACCTTTGGCACATATTATCAATTTATCCATTTATACTGAGACTTTTCCTGATCCATAGATCCGGACAAGATTAATACCTGTGTATAAGAAAGGTGATGCTTCATGGCTAAGCAATTACAGACCTATTGCTATTTTGTCAAATATTGCCAAAGTTTTCGAGAATATCATTTATTCGTGCATATTTTTTAATGTAAAATCTCATCTCTCCATAATCCACTACGGGTTTATGTCAGGCAGATCCACATTAACTAACTTGACTACCAAACTACATAAAGTATTTCTTTGCAGTCACATGACCAAATTGAAGGCATAAGAATACCTTAAAATGACTAACGTATGTAGTATTACCGCGTGTATTTATGTGAGTTAGAAAGAGACAAACTACAATTTGCGGTTCGCACTTTGGGCAGTACGAACTGAAAAGAAGAAATACTTTACCATCTGTAACCACCATCATTCAATATATCGGTGAAGTTCTTGACTCTCAAGGACAAATTGATATCGACTGCACCGGTTTCTCAAATGCTTTCGATACAATAAATGCAAACATCTGACACAAAAAGCCTAATTATTTTGGTGTATCTACTGGCTTCTTGCAATTGATAGAAGATTATTTGTCGAATAGATTAAATCAAGTTGTTTACAATAATGTGTATTATTCTTACGAATTTTTAACATCGGATGTAGCTCAGCGTTCGAATTTAGGCCCATTATTATTTATAATATATGTAGATGATAGTCTTGGTATTCTCGAATGCCCTGCATTTATTTATGCTGACATTTTATTCTATTTCGTGCGACAGTGATGTTCCCGTCTTGCAGGAAAATGTCAACATTTTGTCTCAGTGGTGTCGAAATAATAGACTGAAATTAAACATTAATAAATGTCGAAAAAATGTAACCATTTCCTCATATTATATTGAATATGTTTCTACAATAGCTTCTAAGCTATTAGGATTTATAATACGCAGTTTATATATATTGTTTGATATAACGTGCCTTCAAAAGCTTTCCTCATTAGAGAAGGCCATGCTTTTTTTTTTAATGGTTGGTGACAGTGCACGTAATCTGTCACAAATGTATAATTTTAATAGTCTAGTTATGTTCTGTAAATGTGTGTAATAATTAGTAATTTAGTTTTTGAAGAAATATTTATTAGAATAGCCAAAATTTAAAAAAATAATACTAAAGCAGATGTTAAAAATGTTGACCATTATTTTTAAGACAAAGTTAAACTCTTCGCTTCATGCTTTCAAAGTCTTTTATTAAACTTTCTTGAAATATGTCAGCACAAGAATTCACAATAAATAGCATTACGAAGCTCTTCGATTGTGTGATGTCTGGTTTTGAAAATAGTATTCTTTAAATATGGAACAATTAGATTTAAAATCGTCAAA